>JARFIX010000034.1:0-1228736 GCA_036346125.1 Lycocerus yunnanus | reverse complement strand
TAGCACCTTTCGAGAGAGACGATCGAAAAAAATGGATTGGGATTGAACCCCCTTCCCTCCCGGATATGTTATCATTCCCAAAACAAATACAGCACTACAGCATAATTTTTAAAAATTTAATGTTTTGGGCAAAATTTATTCATTTCTTCTTTACCAGAAATACTATATATTTTAGCCAGAACAGATTCATTTTTTACTGTAAATTTTTCAAAATTTTACTGTGTTTTTTGAAAGGTTACAGTGAGAATATAATAATCAGAGAATGTACGCAGCTCAAATTTATAGAAACCGGGGGTTTGGGGAGTACATTTTGCCATTCTCCTACAAAAATTAAAGTAGTACCATAAAGCTTCACCGTAGTTTTTAAACATATGTTCTGCCTTCCAATAGTGAGACACTGAGAAGAAAAGTTGACATATGCTGGGACCCCCTGTATATGCCGTTTATATCTATAAAAAATTAATAATCTCATTCAGCATATTTTTTTGGCTTTCAATTTTAGATGTTATGATGAAATCTTTAACTCACTTCTGATAAAATTAAACTAACTAAACTGAGAGGTTTGGGGGGGGATAGAATACTTTCCACTGCCCCAGTACCGGGAGGCAAAACACTACATGATTAAAAATTCAATACTGTTTCCATAACCCCGATTCTATTTCTTATTTTAAGCATAATTTTTCAACATTTGATGTTCTGCTTTCCGATATTGGAACACTGCGACCTCTCAGTCTAGACCCACTGGGTCTATGGAGTTTATATTTATCAGAACATTTCAACATACCCACTTGACCGTTTGAAAAACTGCTGAAAAAGTATAGGTACTGCTTGAAGACCACGAAAGAGGTGCAGAGCTACGCTCTTACAAGAAAAGATAATGTCTGCACTCAGTAATGAATTTATAGTGGGGGGGGGCTTAGAAATTAAACAAATTAAATTCGCGGTTGAATTAAAATAATAAAATATTTTGAATTTAATTTGTAACTTAACCCCCCTTCATTAAATATGATGAAGTTTTATAAACTAAAATTAAAATTCCTTAAAACTGAAACTAAATTTCGATATGTGTTTATGGAGGTGAAAGCCACCATCGATGCGATCGATGTATGCTGCGATGTGAATTAATGCGATCCATGTTTTTTTTATTGTTGTCTGCATTATTCTATGTGAAAGGTACCGCACTTACCATCGTTTCGTGTTAAGCGTCGGTATGCATTATAAAGGAAGTGGAATGTGTTACTTTCTGACAAGGTGCATTTTAAAAAATGTCTATGCGGGGTCGGCAAACCAGATTATTTTTAAGATTCTTGTTAATCTACTCGTGTGCGTCAGTGGTAAAGAATTAACTGACAAATTCCAAAAATCAAAAAAATAAAAGAAATTCAAAAGTTAAAACTAAACTCACGTGGTAAATATTATTTTTATCACTAAGAGCTTCTGGGATACAATCCGAGTCAACCTCGGGAGAGGGAGGAGAAATTGCCTACTGCTAAATACGCCACTGCTTCTTGATACTAGGGCATTGGGTAGTATTCCAGTTCTAGAAGATAATCCCTGGACTCCTAGATCTATGCAGTTTTTTTTATTAAAATTAGTTTATTTTATTAAAATTGATTTATTTTAAAAGTAAATCTTATATAAATTAAAAAAATTTCACTCGCCAGCGAGAATCGAATGAAGGTATTTTCTTCGACATACTCTAAAGAGAAAATGATAATCAAGGAAAGCACGCAGTTTAAATTTCTAAAGACCGGGAATTTGAAAATTCCCCGTTGAAAGAAAAAAAGAAAAAAGCCAGTGAGAACCCATTTTAGATGGCGACAAAATTATTAATAAAATTTAAAAATAAATTAAATTAAAAACTATTATATTAGTACTAGAATACTATGGTTGTGCGGCCTGAAGGCCGCATTGGGGAATAATTTTAAATTAGTTTATATGTACACATTACACATGCACAGATTCATAGATAAATTTAAACGTTTATAATATATGTATAATTCTTATTAGTTTTAATTTAATTATCAAAGGTACGTCACGGATAGACGCACATGCATATTTGTATTTGTAATATTGATTCTCAATACTGCAAATATTGGAAATCAATATTGCAAAATGTTTACATTACTGTATTATAAATCAACATTGCACAGATATTGTGTGCTATATTGTAACAATATTGCACTAATACATGGGCACTACATTAAAAATCAGTATTATTATATTGCCAAATGTTCACATCACTATAATGGGGTTCTATAAGATATAAATATTAAGCCAATAATAATTATCCTATATAATATCAACATTGGGTACTACATGGGATAGATCATTATTATACTACATATTTAAAAATATATTAATTAAATTAAATATTTTTAAGTTGGCAAAAGAATTGACCAATGAGAGATGCGTTACGGAAGTATAGATCGATAACTATATACTGGTCACTATTATATTTTTTTTTTGACAGTGACTTCTTAACCAACTCATTTTCTCCAAACATCAAGGAAGTAGATGTCATACAATTATTATCAAATTTAATTTCACTTTCTTGTAAAAGTAATGGTTTCACTTTACTAGCGTCTACGAGCGGCACTAAAGCACTTTGTAGTGCCGTTGACGGGCCACCGGTCATATTTCTACTCATCCGTTGCGGGTAGTAATGATAATGTTAATTATATAAAACTAAAAATATTTACATACTAAATAGCTTGAGCCGGCCCTGCAAAGCGATACGATAAAACTTCAGCCTAATTTTAAAACATAAACAGGATGTAATGTGTTACTTCCTGATCCTGGGCACCGAAGATATTCTATACCCAAAAACTTTTGGTTTATGTAATTTATTTTACCAGAAGTTTATTACAACCAAACCTGTTTTTGTGCGGGGGATAGGAACCGCATAAAAAAAATTCTTTAAAGAATATTTCATTTTTTATGCGTTTAATGGAATTTTTCGCACAAAGAAAATCGCATATAAACAATTTCATATATAAAAACCGTATAAAAACAGATTTGCCTGTATTTATCTGTAAATCTTTCATAATTTTGAAAAATTGCAAAGTAGTATTTTGTTTCATAGAATATAAAGTAAAAATAATAATCAGAGAAAACAAACAACTTAAACTTATATAGACCGGGGGGTTTGGGGGGTCAACATTTGTTGTTATTTTCTAACAAAAACTAAAGGAGTACTACTTATAAAGCTTCAGGGTGTATTTTAAACATTTTATGTTATTTCCTGGTATTGGGGAACGGGGGGGAGTGTATCCCCAGGATCCCTCCGTTGATGCAGTATATTGTTTCTAGAAGTTTATTATTATAGCAAAATGAATTTATTTTTATAAATAAATCTATCATAATTTTTACAAACTTGACTTGACAGCTTTTTAGAAAATGTATGTCAAGTAAGAACAATAATCAGAGAAAACAAGCAACTTACACTTGTATAACCCCCCCCCCCCCGCATAGCTTATTATTTCCAAAACAAAACTAAAGCATTTCTATAAAGCTTAAGCGTAATTTTTAAACATTTAATGTATTATTTCCTGGTACTGGGGAACTGGGGAGGGGGGAGCTCCAGGATCTCTCCGTTGATGCAGTGTATTGTTTACAGAAGTTTATTATTACAGCAAAATGATTTTATTTTTATAAGTAAATCTGTCATAATTTTTAAAACGTTTACTCGCCAGCTTTTTAGAAAATGTATTTTCTTCGATAAACTCTCAAGTGAGAATAATAATCAGAGAAAACAAGGAACTCAAACTTATGTAAACTGGGGGGTCTGGGGGGTATGGAGTACCGTGCAGAATATGTTTTTATTTCTAAAGCAAAACTAAAGCGGTATTATAAAGCTTCAGCGGAATTTTTAAACATTTAATCTGTTACTTCCTGGTACTGGGGAACTGAGGGGTATCCCCAGGATCCCTCCGTTGATGCAGTTTATTATCTCCAGAAGTTTATTATTAATTAAACTAAAAAAAAAACAGATTTGACTGTATTTATCTGTAAATCTTTCATAATTTTGAAAAATTGCAAAGTAGTATTTTGTTTGATAGAGTATAAAGTAAAAATAATAATCAGAGAAAACAAGCAACTCAAACTTATATAGACCGGGGGTCTGGGGTGTATGGAATACCCCCCAGCTGTTATTTTCTAACAAAAACTAAAGGAGTACTACTTATAAAGCTTCAGCGTAATTTTTAAACATTTTGTGTTATTTTCTGGTATTGGGGAACGGGGGGGAGTGTATCCCCAGGATCCCTCCGTTAATGCAGTATATTGATTTCGAAGTTTATTATTATAACAAAATTATTTTATTTTTATAAATAAATCTGTCATAATTTTTAAAAACTTGACACGTCAGTTTTTTAAAAAATGTATTTTCTTTGAAAAACTGTAAAGTGAAAATAATCAAATAAAATCAGCAAATCAAACTTATATAGACCGGGGATCTGGGGTGCATGGAATACCTCCTAGTATTTGATGTTATTTTCTAACAAAAACTAAAAGAGTACTTTTTAAACATTTAATGTGTTACTTCCTGGTACTGGGGAACTGGAGATATTCCATACTTCAGGCTCTCTCTGTGTCTGCAGTTTATTTTTACCAAAAGTTTTTTAATTTACGAAAATTAGTTTATCAGTAATAAAAATCAAAGTAATTAATGGTTATATTTAATATTATACCTTTCAATGCTGGGGCAAGAGTGGCAATAGGGGGAATGAGGAGATAGGTATAATTGATGCAGTACTAGGATTAGACGACTAGATTAGACGATTAATTACTTGTGCAACTATCTTCGTCTGCATCTCGGGAGGGGGGGGAGCTACAGATTAAGTAGATACAAACATTTGATTTTGATTTCGAATATTGTTATTATCTGATATTACCTCGCCCCCCTGATTTACTTTTATAAATTTAACTATTGAAATTTATTTTAACAAAAATTCTGAAAAAAAGGACACTAGCAACTAAATGCGTTTTGATCTTTATTTAAAAATTTTTGGGCGGTTTTGATGAGATGTTTGCACTTAAAATTTGTACCACTTTTTTTTAGCACCCTGTATAAATCATCATAGGTTTAACATACCAGTATTGAGAGCAAATAATTAATAATGTCATAACGTAATAAGTTTCTCACTTTCATCATTTTAATTCATGGTTTTGTATCTTGACTTTTTTTATCCTATCGCGACCCAGTTTTTTTTTAAATCAGGACCACGTTTTAGAAATAAGGAACTGTTTAGTTTAAAGCCACCCGGAGATCCATTTTTATGTGTACTCTCTGCGTATGGAAAGTAAAATATTTTTTGACTGTATTCCGGTATAACTGGCAGCATAATCGGAATATACATCACTTGAACATTTTTGGTGGGTGTCGAGGCATGCGATCACCCGCATATTCGGCATCCTTTACTACCTCTTCGAAGGGTAACTGTAACCTTGAATTTTGAAAGTCATCGACTTAACTTTTTATATTTCAAACAAACGACTACGAATCCTCCGCATAGAAAAAATTACAAATTTATAGATGAATTGTATATTTTCGTTTAAATCGTGCTGCACATTTTGTATTATTAATATTTAATTAAAGCGCCAGTAGTACGTGACTACGTGACAATTGCACATTGGGAAAACTAATATGAGTTAAACATAGACCGTGGAAATAAAAAGAGGAAAATTTTAAATTAATCGCTTTGCTACAAATTAAGACTTTAGATTTTATCGTCATGGTGAGATAACATCGTTGGAGTTGGCTGAATTTTTCCTTCACGATTACGTTTCACATTTTTATTGTTTCCTTTTGTGTAGACATTAACTACACAAGTTTGTGAAAAATGTATGGGAGTCTTTTTCTTCTTGTTCAATTTAAATGTTCGAGATTCCAGCCGCACCACGGGGCCCCTTTATTTATACCATCTTGTTTACAACAACGCACATGTGTTTTATCCTGGAGTCCCATCCGGTGCCTATATGTGACGACAGGATTAAGTTTCCAATTACCCCATAAAACTTACGGAAATATTCCACGCTTTGTGGATTTTTAAAAATTAATAATTCCCACATTTATTCATTCTACTTTACCCCGCCTTCCCTCCTCACTCAGTTCGGTCAATTGTTTCCATTATTTTTTAAACACAATGACGAAAAAGTTTAAATCGCAATTCAAAGCAATCGATAAATTATAATTAAAACTTAGCCACTTTTTCCCTTATTATCCTTAACCATAAATTAATTAAAAGTTTCCTTCGGCCTCGTCTTCTTTAAAATATACTAATTTCAAAAGTTTTTGTACTACGCACCTACTCGAAATACAATTAATAATTTTAAATTGGCTCAAAGAAAAATTTTAATTGGTAAACATTGGATTTGAAATGAAAAAAAACTTAATTCTGTTATCCGAAGTAATTGAAAATTAGTAATTGCACTTGAAACTTCAAAAAATTCGTACCGTTCCTCTTGCCCTCCAATTTGATTATCTTTTTCTTGTAGTTAAGTCACGCAAACTTTCATACAACTGTCACTTATCATGCGCTTCCAGCCATTGTAGATCTGCATCAAGTTTACTAAATTCTTTGAAAAGATGCGGTTTCGAAGTTGTCACATCCAATTCTTTGTCTCCTGTCTTCTTTGGAACAATAGATAAAACCAACTCGTCAACTCAAATTTGATAGCCAGTACTCCCTTTACTCATCTGTTCTTAAGTGCTTTAGTAATTTTAAAACTTTATTTATTGTTTCGGAAATATTTTATAATTATTTACAAGTTAATATTCGTTTTTAAACAAAAGATGTATTCCAAGCTTTCGTTCAGAATTTTAAGTATTTGTCACACAAAGACAAAGTTTCAGATAAAAATATTATTTTCTAGGTCTGCAGAACCGACTTTATGATTTTATATAATATTATTATGATTTAATAAGCTAATTACATTTTCAGACAAAGGTGAACTGGAGGCTTATCTGAGATTTATGCTGTCAGGCGAGGATAAGAGACCAATTTAATTTCCGATTAATTACAGATTACAAAATTCATTCACTTTGTGTAAACAATCTATTCGACCTAAACAATTCACCTTTGTTATTTATCAATATGTTCATCCCCCTGCCCAATAGAACAACACTGCACTGTCGTAGTGCAAGTTGGATTGTGAACCGCTCTCGAATACCAGAAAAAGCTAATCAGAGAACCCAATAGTACTACCGATGACGTATTCTTTCCTCTACCTCCACTGCTTGTACCTCAATCTCTAATCTTGTCTTCCTAGACAACTTTTTCTTTGCTTGTGATTATTTTTCTACCTTCATTGTGCTTATTTATTCTCTTTTTTCTTTTCTCTCCGCCCTCTTCGCATCTTTCATTCTTTCTACTCAAATTTTTTTGTTTATTCATAATTATCGAGGGGTCAACCGCTAGAGGAAATCGTGTACAATTAACTTCACACTTCACGTACTTCATCATAATTCTTCATACTTTTTGGTACTTCATATAATTCAGCAGTTCAGCAATTCAGCATACATCAGAGACTTTCAATTTCAGAGACTTACTGAGATACCAAAATTTGAGCACAGAAGGGTGTTCCACACTCACTACACCTCCCGGACCGAGTAGTTTATTTTTATCAGAAGTAAACTGAAGATTTCCTGTTGCAGAGACACTGGAAGATGTTCCACTCCCCTAGACCCCCGGGTTGATTAGTTTATTTTTATTTTGTTGCAAAGATCTGCCTCCCAGGGGTTACGGAATTTATAATTACGCAATTTAAATATATTACATTATAATTAGTTGTCACATTACGAATTAAACACATTTACTTGGCCATAGATAATTTTAATAAACTTGAAATATGCTTAAATATTTAATTCACTTTTAATAAAAATAAATTACTTAAACCGGGGGTCTGGGGATGTGGAACACCTCCAGTGCCTCTGCAACTGAGATCTACAATTTACTTCTTATAAAAGTAAATTACTTAGTCTGGGAGTTCTGCATGTTCTGCAATGTTCTTCATTCTAAAATTTGTGCACTGGAGGGTGTTCCACACCCCAGACCCCCCGGATTGAGTAGTTTATTATTATTAGAAGTAAACTGAAGATTTCCCGTTGCAGAGGCACTGAGGGTGTTCCACGCCTCCCCCTCCGACCCCTGGATCAAGTAGTTTATTTTTATCACCAGTAAACTAAATATTTTTGTTTTAGAGGCACTGAAGGGTGTTCTACACCCCAAGACCCCTCGGATTGAGTAGTTTATTTTTTATCAGAAGTAAACTGAAGATCTCTCTTTAGAGATCTCTCTTTAGAGATCTCTTTAGAGATCTACCTCCCAGGGCACGAAATTTATAATTATGCAGTTTATGATTAATTGTCAGATTACGAATTAAACATATTTATTTGGCCATAGATCATTTTAATAAACTTGAAATATGCTTAAATATTTAATTCACTTTAATAAAAATAAATTATTTAAACCGGGGGTCTGGGGTGTGGAACACCTCAGTGCCTCTGTAACGGAGATCTTCAGTTTACTTCTGATAAAAGTAAATTACTTGGTCTGGGAGTTCTGCATGTTCTGCAATGTTCTTCATTCCAAAATTTCTGCACTGGAGGGTGTTCCACACCCCAGACCTCCCGGATTGAGTAGTTTATTATTATTAGAAGTAAACTGAAGATTTCCGTTGCAGAGGCACTAGAGGGTGTTCCACGCCTCTCCCCTCCGACCCCTGGATCAAGTAGTTTATTTTTATCACCAGTAAACTAAATATCTTTTGTTTTAGAGGCACTGGAGGGTGTTCTACACCCCAGACCCCTCGGATTGAGTAATTTATTTTTATCAGAAGTAAACTGAAGATCTCTTTAGAGATCTTTAGAGATCTCTTTAGAGATCTACCTCCCAGGGCACGAAATTTATAATTATGCAGTTTATGATTAATTGTCAGATTACGAATTAAACATATTTATTTGGCCATAGATCATTTTAATAAACTTGAAATATGCTTAAATATTTAATTCACTTTTAATAAAAATAAATTATTTAAACCGGGGTCTGGGGTGGAACACCCTCCAGTGCCTCTGTAACGGAGATCTTCAGTTTACTTTGATAAAAAGTAAATTACTTGGTCTGGGAGTTCTGCATGTTCTGCAATGTTCTTCATTCCAAAATTTCTGCACTGGAGGGTGTTCCACACCCCCCAGACCCCCCGGATTGAGTAGTTTATTATTATTAGAAGTAAACTGAAGATCTCCCGTTGCAGAGGCACTAGAGGGTGTTCCACGCTTCCCCCTCCGACCCCCTGGATCGAGTAGTTTATTTTTTATCACCAGTAAACTAAATATCTTCTGTTTTAGAGGCACTGAAGGGTGTTCTACACCCCAAGACCCCTCGGATTGAGTAGTTTATTTTTTATCAGAAGTAAACTGAAGATCTCTCTTTAGAGATCTCTCTTTAGAGAGATCTACCTCCCAGGGGCACGAAATTTATAATTATGCAGTTTATGATTAATTGTCAGATTACGAATTAAACACATTTACTTGGCCATAGATAATTTTAATAAACTTGAAATATGCTTAAATATTTAATTCACTTTTAATAAAAATAAATTACTTAAACCGGGGGGTCTGGGGGGTGTGGAACACCCTCCAGTGCCTCTGCAACGGAGATCTTCAGTTTACTTCTGATAAAAAGTAAATTACTTGGTCTGGGGGTTCTGCATGTTCTGCAATGTTCTTCATTCCAAAATTTGTGCACTGGAGGGTGTTCCACACCCCAGACCCCCCGGATTGAGTAGTTTATTATTATTAGAAGTAAACTGAAGATCTCCCGTTGCGGAGGTACTAGAGGGTGTTCCACGCCTCCCACCCCCGACTCCCCGGATCAAGTAGTTTATTTTTTATTACCAGCAAACTAAAGATCTTCTGTTTTAGAGACACTGCGTGTTCTACACCCCCCAGACCCCTCGGATTGAGTAGTTTATTTTTTATCAGAAGTAAACTGAAGATCTGTCGTTGGAGAGATCTACCTCCTAGAGGACACGAAATTTATAATTATGCAGTTTATGATTAATTGTCAGATTACGAATTAAACATATTTACTTGGCCATAGATCATTTTAATAAACTTGAAATATGCTGAAATATTTAATTCACTTTTAATAAAAATAAATTATTTAAACCGGGGGGTCTGGGGGGTGTGGAACACCCTCCAGTGCCTCTGCAACGGGAGATCTACAGTTTACTTCTAATAAAAAATAAACTAAAAAATCCGGGGGGTCTGGGGGGTGTGAAACACCCTTCAGTACCTAAATATTACAATGCAGGCAAACATATTAACATATTAAAGGTTTGAAAATTTAGTAGAAACTCTACGCTACCGTTTTAGTTTTGTAAAAAAATTATGACATATTCTTGGGGAGCAACAAAAAGGTAAAGCGAAAATGAATTATGTACAATCATGTACAAACGATTATTAAGATTATTTTCAAAATCGGGAGGGTGGAGCTAGCAGGTCTAAATAATGAAATAATGAATTACCAAAGCATTTATTGAGCTACCAAACCTCCATGATATTCAAACAAATGAGCTAAAAAAAATTACAAAATTAACTAAATAAATCTAAGTTTAAATTAATTAATTGATTACTATTAAACTAGCAACTACCAAAACTTTTAATTAGTAAAATAATGACCTCCAAAGGTCTAATCAACGTTTAAGATAAAAAAATGTTAAGAAAATCTACTGATGTAAGTTAATTTGCTATCAAATAATTATTATTAAATACACGTGTCTTATCTATGATACACATTAACCGTAGCGCATGCGCATAAGCTAGGTTCAACTTCATGTAATTGAAAAATTTACTAACTTCATGATACTTCACTTGTACTTCAATATTCTTAACACGTATTTTACCTACTTTACATGTACGTCATGTATTTTGCCAGTACTTCACAAGTACTTTATGTATTTCACATGAGATGTCATGTACTTCATGAGATGTGTACAAAAATCTTCACCAGCAGTTAACCCTTCGATAATTATATGACTACCACCTCGGGTAGTAAGTTCGGAGAGGAGGGGCTCCTAAGGGGAGGGGGGAATCAATCTAAATTTTGACTATTAAATAAAGTTTAATTATTTCGTCAAAAAACGAAGTATTCATTTAACGACGACTAAAAAAACAAATCGTTAAAACGAAACTTTGACTACCTACGTTTAATAATTTTGCTCAGTTTCAGAAATTTCAAAGTTCACACTAATTACATTAGTATTATTTTGAAATTCTGTTACAGTTTATTATAAAAGTTAAAATGTTGTAAAATGTACTTAACGTGTAAGAGCAGCTGTAATTTGCTTTATAGATCATCCACGTGCAAGTACACTGCAACAAGTTTTCAATTACCAACTTCTGTTACTATTTCGACGTGGAAAATCTTTTGCAAAGTTATTAAATCATAATTATCGCAGTTTCATTACTAGAAACTTACTTTTTTTTGCTGCAATTTTGAAATGGATGGCAATGGAATGGAATTGAGTATGGTTGTCAACTTTTATCTGGGTTTGAAATTCGGTATGAAGGTAAACAATAATTATTTTTTAATTTGAATTATTGTGTGTCATTAAGAAGCCTCATGCTAAGTTGTTTGACCTAGCAGCACAGATAAGCGAATTTTATGGAGCAAATACCCGCATGGTTTACCAAGATTGATTTTATAGTCGAAATCTAACCTCCCAAGTGCAAAACGACAAATCAAAACGTGTGGTGTACTTTTGTGTGGACTTTTTCCTTTCTTGTACTATTTGATTCGCAGATAATTTTGCGATAATTTTCAATTGCCTTCCTGCTTCGTACCATTCATTAAGTGAGAAGTCATGGGCTAAACTGTAATTCCGTATCTATGTAATATAGACACGACGTTAATATTTTACATCAACACTAAAACAAAATACTAAAAGATGATGAAGTAAAAATTTGAGATGGAAGTGTAAAAATGTAATTAAGGATAAAATAATATTTAATGAAGGTAACGAAATTAATTTGAAGGCACATAAAAGCAAGCAAAGCTAAAATAACTTTTCTAATAACCCAATGGAATTTACTTTGTTTAATGTGACTAATTTTCTTTATTGTAATTAGAGCATAAAATAAGATAACTTGGTTTTAATTACAATATTAAATGTGATTGAATTTAATCGAAGTGCACAAATAACAAAGAAAATTTACGAGGGCAATAATCTGAATGAGTTTATCGATTTCATTCATGTTTAGGTTTTGGGTGGAAGAGAAGGCGGAGGAGACGCGCACAACTTTTGATTCGGGTTTTTACCAACAATTTGGGAAGATTTAAACTCCTTGCGAGTTTTCTGAATGTTTGCGTGCAGCTTAATTAACGCGTTGCGCAGTAATTTGATTAATATTCTAATGGAATTCGATTACAATGTCGATTGATTAATAACCCAAAATTATGTTCGAAGCCTATCAAATGGGGGTTTGTTTAAAATTTCCGAGTTGGAATAAATAATAAATAAATATTTTATGATAATGTCTACAAAACAAGATCGTATCTGCTTTTGTGAAAAATAATGGCTAATAAACTTGTAGGCACAACACAACTCCACGTAGCTGAATGTCTTTCAAACACGCTTCAAATCATTATAACACTTTTTTGTTGTTTTTCCTAATTTTTATACTTACCTCTATTTTTAAGTATAATGTCACTAAATTTTATTACATCTTATAAAAAAAAATTACCATAATACCGGAGGCGTTCAATTAAAAGTTACACCAACCATCAGCTACCTATGGTTTACTTTACACGTTTCGAATTAAGTTTAATTTTCATTGGATTCAACCCTTCCGTTGGTTCCTGTACCATGTTGTACCAATTGCATTTGCCGATTTTCATCAAATCGTTTCTTCCATTTTAATGGTTTTCCACTTTTTAACAGAGCAGCTTGTTTTACCCACTAAATGATACAAGAAAGATAGCCAATAAAAACTTGTCGTTCATTAAAACTAAGTCAGCGTGAAGAAACCATATCTTATTGCAATGTATTATTTATGAGCCTACCCTGGAGTCAAACCAGATGTGTTATATTGCTTTAAAAATTAATTAACGTGATATGGGAAAATTATATGTAAGAAAACAGAAGCTGAATTAAAATAAGCTTAAGGTAACAAAAATGTAATTGTTAACAGGAGAAAAATGCATAGAATTGATCAGATAAGACTTTGAGATCTACCTTTTCCATTTTATTTAATGAAAAATTAAACCAAATTATTCAAATTAATTTTAATTTATTTTAAAAGATTTTATGTATTTTGTAAAATTGCATAATTATATTGGATATTAAGAAACAAACAATAAATGTAAATAACCCAAATATATATTTTGTTTCTCATAACAAGAGAGGTCTGAAAGCCACAATATTTTATTCCATTTCCACAATTCATTACATCAAATCTACAAGTAGCCCAGTAAAATGTTAATTTAGTCAATATGTTAATTACTGCAGTAAAAATAGCTCCATTTTGGCCAATTACAAGAAATAATCAGAGGATATTAGTCCTTCAGGAACTCATGAGTTTACTTCCGACTTAAGGACACTTAGGTATCGTTTTACGGTTGTTAAAAGGCTGAAACATTCCATTTTTTAAAATTTAATTTACTTTAATTTTATGGAAAAATCACAAATGATTTTTCTTGTAGGTAAATAAATTTTCTTTAAATTAGATTGTTTTGTTTCTTTACTACAAAAAAATTTACCAACTTATGTTTTTTAAAAGTTTGATATTTTTCCAACTCTTATATACAAATCAAATTTCAAAGTATGTTTTTCATAAAGGTAAAGATTTTACAAAAACAATATTAAATATAAAGCTGAAAGGTATTTTAATTATCTATAATTTTGTGTTTCATTTTACTCTCTACAAGAAATATTGACCAAGTTATGATTATTTGTTGTCAGAAAAGTGTATTTTTATTAAATTCAAAATTGTTAATTTTGACAGTGCTTTAAGAAGTGCTTTTTAGAAGGATAAAACCACCGTTACGGCTAACATCTCCTGACTTTTTTGTTAATTGAACTGGAACATAAATATTCACGCTCAAATCTGCTTTTGTGCAGCGAATAGGGCCCGAATAAAAGGAATTCATTAAAAAATATTTTATTTTTATTCGTTTTGTGCATTTGATGGAATTTTATTTATATTTCGCACAAAAAAAAATTGTACATAAACAATTCTACATATAAAACCGCATAAAAACAGGTTTGGCTATATTAACAGAAGTAAATTAATAACTTGAAGTTATGACTTTTAAATTAATAACTTCAAATCTTAAAGTAATAAACTTCAAAAACAGAATTAAATTATTAACTTGACGTTATGATTTTCAAATTGACAACTTCAGATCTTAAAATTGTCAACTTTAAATTCAGAACTAAATTAATAATTTGAAGTTATGACTTTCAAAAAATAACTTCAAATCTTAAAGTAATAAACTTCAAAAACAGAATTAAATTATTAACTTGACGTTATGATTTTCAAATTGACAACTTCAGATCTTAAAATTGTCAACTTTAAATTCAGAACTTCAAAATAAACTAAGTAATATTCCGAAGTTTTTTAATTGAACATAAATATTCACGCTCAAATCTGCTTTTGTGCAGCGAATAGGGCCCGAATAAAAGGAATTCATTAAAAAATATTTTATTTTTTATTCATTCTATACATTTGATAGAATTTTACTTATATTTCGCACAAAAAAAATTGTACCTAAACAATTCCACATATAAAACCGCATAAAAGCAGGCTTGACTGTATTAACAGAAGTAAATTAATAACTTGAAGTTATGACTTTCAAATTAATAACTTCAAATCTTAAAGTAATAAACTTCAAAAACAGAATTAAATTATTAACTCTAAGTTATGATTTCCAATTTCACAACTTTAAATCTAAAATTATTTAGGGTAAAAACTAAACTTTCTTTGTATAAAGAAAAATGACATAGAATGACATAAATGAATTATGACAATAAATGTCATAATTATTTGAAAGCCAAAATTATGATAAACAAACGCAGTAAATTTGATTTGCAAGATATTTTAATAAACTTACTTTCACAACAGAAATTTAAAAAGTTTAATTGCTTGAAGATCATTCTACATAATAAAAAATAATAAAACTAGATTTCTTAGGTTATGAACTTATTTCAATGAAAATAGTAAATGCCACTTCATTTATTTCTTCAAAGATTACAAAAAGTGAACATAAATTATTTCTGTCAAAATTAAATTTAAATAACAAAATTAACAATTTTTATTTCAATATAAACGTACTTTTGTAACAAAAAATAGCCATAAATTTGACACCTTTTTATAGAGAGTAAAATATTATCCGAAAGTGTAGGGAATTAAAATGCCTTTCAACTTTGTATTTAATATTTTTTGTAGGACTTTTTCCTTATAAGCAAATAGCAAAAAATGTTTGGTAAGTTTAAAAAAAGTCGGTAAATATTTATTTTTTTAAACTCTAACTAAAAAAAAGATCAAAAGAATCGAACTTAAAGAAAATTATTTATCAGCAAAAAAGATCTTTCGTAATTTTTTGATAAAATTAATACAAAAAAAGCATTTTTTAACAACCCCTAAAACGATAAGTGCCCTTAAATCCGAAGTATCTGAAAGGGGAAGTACCTGACTACCTCTATTTCTCAACATTTACACCTCCTTATTACAATCCTGGTCGATTTGAAAATTTGAAAAGATTGCACGCCCTCCCCTCGAAGTTATGAAAAAATTACCATTCGTCTTTAAAACCTGTGATACCTGAAAATGTCAAAACATAATCAATATAAAAATCTTATGTCAGGACTGGCGCTAGTTTTTACACCCTTATGAGCAAGATTACGATCCACCCCCCCAGGAGTCATGAAAAAATAGCACAGGATACCCATTCGTCTTTAAAACCTGAAATACCTGAAAATATCAGAAAATTTAATATTTCGTCATGGAAAAGTCGGTTACTTTTTTATTTTTAAAGAAAAGTCAAGGAAATTAATACTTAAAGCATTATGGAAAATTCTTTAAAATTTAAAATCTAAAATGTAATTAAAGAGAATAATAAAAATTACATTTTTGATTTATTTTTTTATCATTTGCTTTAAGAGCTGTCTTTCTATATTGCAATCCTAGGATGTATGTCCTATTTTGTTCAGTAGATCCATATTTAATTTATTAAATTTACTAAATATCGAAAAGTTACGGAAAATTATTAATTTTCTTGTGTTGAAATTATTTTGAAAAATTGTTTATGGTTTAATAGTTCAATCGTTTTTGGTCCAACATAGTTTTTTTCAAAAATTCAACTCTTTTGTAATTTTTTCAACTGTTTTGTTCAATCAATTATTTTTGGTTTAACAATAATTAATTGGTTTTGGTTTAATAATTCAGATATTTTCTGTTTAACAATGTTATTTGTCTTATTCAAAAATTCAACTGTTTTGTTCAAAATGTAACTGTTTTTTTAATAATTCAACTGCTTTTTCAATAATTGGATGGTTTTGGTTCTACAATTCAATTTTCTTCGATTCAACAATCCAATTTCCGCGATTCAACAATTTCACAGTTTTAAGCAAAAAAAAGTTGCTACAATTTGGCCAGAAATGCAGTTTCAATCAGTTTCAAGAAGTTTTAATTTCTATAAAACTCTGTTACAATGTAACTTCTTGTCTTATCTAAAATGCAATTGTTTTTCAATAATTCAACTGGTTTTTCAATAATTCAACTGTTTTTCTAATAATTCAATTGTTTTTGGTTCAACAATTTAATTGTCCCTGATGCAACAATTCAATTTCCGTAATTCAACAATTCCACTATTTTAAGCAAAGAAAGCTACTACAATTTGGCCAGAAATGCTTTCTTAAACCAGTTTCAATAGGTTTTAATTGTAATAAAAATGCTGTCACAATGTATCTTTTTGTCTTATCCAAAAATGCAACTGTTTTTTCTGTAATTCAACTTTTTCTCGATAATTTAACTGCTTTTCTAATAACTCAATTGTTTTTGATTCAACAACTCAATTGTCCCTGATCCAACAATTCAATTTCCGTGATTCAACAATTCCACTATTTTAAGCCTAAAAAAGCTACTACAATTTGGCCAGAATGCCATTTCAACCAGTTTCAACTAGTTTCAACTGGTTTTAATTTCAATAAAACGCAGTCACAATGTAACTTCTTGTCTTATCCAAATTTAACTGCTTTTCAATAATTCAACTGTTTTTCAATAATTCAACTGTTTTATCAGTAATTTAATTGTTTTAGTTCAACAACTCAATTGTCCCTGATCCAACAATTCAATTTCCGTGATTCAACAATTCCACTATTTTAAGCCTAAAACAGCTACTACAATTTGGCCAGAAATGCCATTTCAACCAGTTTCAACTAATTTTAATATCAATAAAATTGCCTTCATAATATAACATCTTGTTTTATCCAAAAATGCAACTGTTTTGTTCAATAATATAACTGTTTTTTAATAATTCAACTGTTTTTTTAAATAATTCAACCTTTTTTCAATAATTCAACTATTTTTTCAATAATTCAACTGTTTTGTTAAATCAATTATTTTTGATTTGGCAATAATTTAGCTAATTTTTGTTTAATAATTCAGTTGTTTTAGGTTTCACAATGTAACTCTTAACCAAAAATGCAACTGTTTATTTAATAATTTAATGGTTTTTCAACTGTTTTTCAATAATTAAATTATTTTTGGTTTAATAATTCAGTTGTCCCTTGATCCAACAATTCAATTTTCGCGATTCAACAATTTTTCAACAATCAAAAAGCTTTGGGACAGAAATGCTGGTTCAATCAGTTTCGACTAGTTTTAATTTCAATAAAAACGCCTTCACAAAACTTCTTGTTTTATCTAAAAATGCAACTGTTTTGTTTAATAATTCAACTGTTTTTTAATAATTCAACTGTTTTTTCATTAATTCAACTTTTTTTCAATAAATCAACTGTTTGCTTAAATCAATTATTTTTGATTTGGCAATAAATTAGCTGGTTTTTGTTTAATAATTCAGTTGTTTTAGGTTTCACAATGTAACTCTAAACCAAATATGCAACTGTGTATTTAATAATTTAATGGTTTCTTCAATAATTTAACAATTTTTACAATAATTCAACTATTTCTTCAATAATTCAACTGTTTGGTTAAATCAATTAATTTTGATTTGGCAATAATTTAGCTGGTTTTTGTTTAATAATTCAGTTGTTTTAGGTTTCACAATGTAACTCTTAACCAAAAATGCAACTGTTTATTTAATAATTTAATGATTTTTTCAATACTTTAACTATTTTTTCAACAATTCAACTATTTTTTCAATAATTCAACTGTTTTTTAATAATTCAACTGTTTTTTAATAATTAAATTATTTTTGGTTTAACAATTGAGTTGTGCCTGATCCAACAATTCAATTTCCGCGATTCAACAATTCTATTGTTTTCATCAAAAAGCTTTGGGACAGAAATGCTGGTTCAATCAGTTTCGACTAGTTTTAATTTCAATAAAAACGCCTTCACAAAACTTCTTGTTTTATCTAAAAATGCAACTGTTTTGTTTAATAATTCAACTGTTTTTAATAATTCAACTGTTTTCAATCAAAATGCAACTGTTTATTTAATAATTTAATGATTTTTTCAATACTTTAACTATTTTTTCAACAATTCAACTATTTTTTCAATAATTCAACTGTTTTTTAATAATTCAACTGTTTTTTAATAATTAAATTATTTTTGGTTTAACAATTGAGTTGTGCCTGATCCAACAATTCAATTTCCGCGATTCAACAATTCCACTGTTTTCATCAAAAAAAGCTTTGGGCCAGAAATGCTGTTTCAACTAGTTTTAGTTTCAATAAAAACGCCTTCACAATGTAAATTTTTGTTTTATCCAAAAATGCAACTGTTTTGTTCAATAATTTAACTGTTTTCTCAATAATTCAACTCCTTTTTAATAACTCAATTGTTTTTGTTCCAACAATTGAGTTGTGCCGGATCCAACAATTCAATTTCAATCATTCAATAATTCAACTGTTTGTTTAATAATTCAACAGACTTTTTTCACACGTTAACTTGTTCTTTAATAATTCCATTGTTTTAAGCAAAAAATGCACCGGTTTGTTTCAACCAGATTCAACTGGTTTAAATTCAGAAAAAAACAATTTCTCAACAACAAATAGTGATAACTTGATCAATTTTTATTGTACAGGCTAAAGTAAAACATGAAATTACATGAAATTAAAATGCTATTCAACCTTGTATTTGATTTTTTTGTAGAACTCTTTTCGTTGAAGCAAATCGCAAAAAACCCGCATTGAAATTTAACTTTTGGACGTAGATTGAAAACACAAACTCTTAAAAAATCATAAATCGGTAACTTCTTATCGTACAGAAAAAACAAAAAATTTAGTTTAAAGATAATTTATTTATCTACCAAAAGATCCTCTTGCAATTTTTCGATAAAATTTGCCGATTTTGTAATTATACACAAAGGAATAATTTTTCACCCGTTTAACAACCCCTAAAACGATAAGTGCCATTAAATTTGGTGTAGACAAAACTCGGCGGTAGGCCATTAATTTTTTCTTCCAAAATTATCTATTTTTACTGTAGTAGATCTCCATACCACCTGTTTATCATTGACACGCATGAATAGATCAACGAGGTATAATCCCCCTCCCGAGGAGGAAGGAAGAGTTATGGAGTTCAAGAATTTAATGTCGAAATAAAATTGATATATTGTCATAAGACCAGCAGTTTAGCGTGAAGCATACCACGAGTCGACTACGAAGCGTAAGCTCGTGGTTCGAACCTTGTTCGCGTTAGATATACTGCTGCGATCAAAAAGTCCAATATCGATCTGTGGACTATGGGGAAGGCAACGGGAAACCACCCCATGAATTATACTTCCTGGTAAATTCATCTTGGCTTCGGCCAAGTTGAATCGCCAACGTCCGGGAGACCGGATATGGCACATGAAGAAGAATATTGTCATAAATCAAAATCCACATCAGCAATATGAAATGCGATGTTTTTCTTGACTTTCCTATGGCTTTCTAATAAATTTAAATTTTATTTTTAAGATTTAAAGTAATGGAAGGGATGACATTAATTAATTAATAAAAATTTGTAAACAGAAGTTGCAGTTAAAGAGAACTTAAGGTAACAACAATTTAATTTCGGTTGAAGAAGAATACAAAAATTAATTGTATATAGGAATTGAAAAAGTGAAGCATCTTTGCTCTTTGGACTACTGTACGCCACTGTACACCACTATGCCTGTGGTCTCTCAAGTGTTATCATGGTGGGCAGTGTAATGCCCTTAATTTTAAGGTTTTCTAATGACGATTACCTCTCAGTGGTGTCAATCATTGCTTTCCGAAAGGAAATGGCCGAATACTAAAAACTGCAGATCTGATTAGATTATTTTTGAGTCAAATGAGAAAAAGTGCACTTGCTAACCTTGACCAAATTGAAATAAAACGGTATTTGTACGAAAAACTAGGCAACTGAGAGAATGCCTTCGGGCTGACTATTAACATTGAAATTACTTTTGCAAAGCAAACATAAAAAACAAAATTTTAACGTTGGTTAACTTTCGCAACAAACATTAAATTAATATAAAATAAAATCGTGAAAAATTAAAAATTCTGGTGATGTTTCCAACTTGAACTTGCAATAAAAAATGCCACTATTTTTTCACAAGGTCAAAGTTGACCGCGATAAAAGTTGTGTCCACACGTTGGATTTTCTTTTAATTGAATAAACTGTTTAAAATTATTGTAATCGGCGCAGTAATTCAAGGTGCGGTTAGGCATGCACCAGTTTATCGACTAATATCATAATATGCACTGTGTAGTTGGAAACTCTGGATTTTCCACCTGACATTATCAGCAGAGGTTTCAACAAGGCTTTTGTCTGATAAGCTTAACCATGATTTATTGATTCGTAATTTTTTATTTTCAACACTACAAACGCTTTGTTCATTAGTTAGTTAGAGACAGTTTTTGCCGTTTTCTGGATTTAAGTTTTACACCTACAGGCATATTTTGCCAACGGAAGGGAGGGTTGGAAATACTGGGCTTTGTTGTTCGCTGACAAGTTTAAGCTGCAGTCAAGGATTGCTGACTAGAAAAATTGCCTAGGGCTATAGTGGGATTTGCATACGTTGTCCCTTTCGTCCAGAGTTAATGGGTTATATCTTTGCGTCAATATATTGTGTGGCGACGTTTTCACCGAGGGGAACAACTATCTTGCTTCCGAGGAGTTATCGAAAGTGATAAATTGGATTGTTTATTTAGTATGCCATTGAGTTATTGAAGAACTCGCCGAAAATCGCTTGAAAAAATCGACTTTTTAGTGACGGCTGCCTGATCAAGATTGAAAGAAAAAAGACCACCCTGTAGTTTGTATACTAAAAATTCTGCATAATAATAATTATCTGGATAAAAATTGTTTTCTATTTTTAATTACCATAAATATGAAAATAAATGGTTGAAGTTGTTTGACGCAACGACCCCCGCGAGTTCAAAAACTTAAACTGCTTTAGTTTGAAAAGCTTTTATCTTGATCGTTTTGTGTCTGCAAACTAACTTTCCAGTTGTGGTTTATGAATCAATTATTTCAATTTTCCAGTCGATTGAAGTTCCTTGCGTTTTGAAAAAATGAACGGTAAATGATAAAAAGCAATGCAGTGTGGTCAGTGGTTTAATGAACAAATGATTAGAAAGCACCATGTGCCGTCCATTGTCTCACTTGCCCTCCGTTTTAATGGAGCCTTTAATCCTGAGCCAATGACCCCGTCTGGAGTGAATTTAATTTCCATTGCTTCTGAAAATGGAAATTAAAAACGATGAAAAATTCTTTTTTAAGTGCTTACTAAAAAGGTTTTTTAATTAATTATATCGAAACATTGTAATGTAGAATTGCTGAATTAGATCAACAAGCGTATTAAACAAATTTGCATTTGTCCTTTTTATCTAATCCATGTATTTGTTCTAGTATCGGTGGTTTCGGTATCAAACAAACTTGTCGTTGTCATAGCAATTTATGCACGTTGAAACGGATTTCCAATAATTGGTTCACTGCGATTTGATATAAAATGCATACTCATGTTAGCATAACAGTTTAATCAATACATTACTCCATGTATATAATATTGTATGTACATATGTATAAAACAAGTAATTATTGTTATCAAAATTTAATTGTTGGTTCAAGGTTTATAATATCAAGCCAAATTTGTTTACCTTTATTATAACTATGACTAATTTTTATTTGATAACATTGTTTTCAATTATAAAGAAGTTAATTTTTTTTGTATTGTTTCTGGCCCAATAAATTTCAAATTTCAGATTTTACAAATAAATTGTTTACTAAGTCCGGATTGGACAGGGGTTGGTGGGAGCTTTAGCGTTCCAAACCCCAGGAGTTATGACATCAAGTGAAGCTGGATAATAATACTTCGTTATATTATAATAATATATAAAATTAGTTATAGATCCTAATTGTATCCTTTTTGATAATCATCCATCATTTTCTTAGGTAATTTTGAATTGAAAAGTTCGGGTTAGAGCTATTAGAGCTCTATGGTCACTATGGGATTTCATTTTTACATCTTATTTATTTGGGAACTGCTTTTCAGGATACACTTGCAACATTTTCAGTTTTCAGCAAATATTTTAAAAATAAACAAATCCTGTGATAAAAGCTTTATAATTATTTTTTAAACATTAAATACTTAATAAACAAAAAAAATTTTATTTTAAATTTAATTAATAAAGGCGCTAAAAGTTATTTTGAATAGAGTATTTTATATTTACAACATAATTGCAATTGGTGGCGAATCCTTTGCCTTCACAACAATTAAAAAAACATCCCTGTGCCATGTGAAAACTGAAATTATAGATTCTTGAACCTCCAAATGCTAGAATCAACTGATAAAATTTATTAAAATATCCCCGATGTAAAATTAATATAGAAAAATAAATATTTAAAAAGAACGTGTTAAAAATATCCCTGAGTCATTACGAAACTCGAAGTTATGGATGCTTGAGCCATCGAATGGGAGACGGTAATCTATTAAATGATTTAAAATTATATCAAAGCCATATGATCATTACTATTGTAATTTTTAAAAAACGAATTTACTTCATACTCCGCACGCCAGATCCACCCCATTGGGTTATTATCATGCATTTTATGTTGTTTTAAAAAATTAATTATTAATGCCGAAAACCATAAGCTTGCAAATTTTTCTTCTAATACTATATCTTTTACAGTATTATTTGGAACAAATAAAAACTGATTTGGTGCAAAAGAAAATAGATTTGGTGCAAATTAAAACAGATTTGAAACAAGTGAAAACAAACAATTTGAAACATTTTCGAAAACAAAACAAAATACCGAAGTGAAATACCACAAACAAAAACGCCGAATCAAGACTCCGAAAGCAAAAACATCGAAAATACTTGGGCGTTATTTTTTATGACGTTTTTTGTTTTCGACATTTTGTTTATGGTGTTTTCGTTTTTAGTGTTTTGTTTTTCGCTGTTTTGTTTACGGCATATTTGTTTGCGGTTTTGTGTTTTTGGTATTTTGTTTTCGGTATTCTTGTTTTCCGCGTTTTGATTTCATGTTCTTGTTTTCGGCATTTTTGTTCTCGGTGTTTTGTTTTAATATTTTGTTTTTTGGTGTTTTGTTTACGGCATTTTTGTTTGCGGTGTTTGTGTTTTTTGGTATTTTGGTTTTTCGGTATTCTTGTTTTCCGCGTTTTGATTTCGGCGTTTTAGTTTTTGACATTTTTACGTGCTACCAACGTTGCAATTAATTTATGAAATTTAATGTGGAGATACCGTGAAAGATTACATCCAGGCAGAAAGACTTCATTTTGGATGCATACATCCTTCGTTTTCCCTTCACGGTGAAAGCATTAAAATCATCTACAATGTGGTTTTAGAGAGTTGTAACACAATAAATTAAGCAAACAAATTGAATTTCTTACATATCTTAAGTCCATGTTTGCATATTCATTTACAGTAGACATTAATGTCAAAATCTGCTACTTGGAGTACCTCCGCCATCTAAAGTTTAGAAGAAATAATAAAAATTATATGCTTTCAGAAACTTATTTAATTAAAAATCCTAAAATGGCATTGAACTATGGGCTGGCTGCTGGCTATTTGCTCTAAATCTGTTTTTATTTGCATCAAATCTGTTTTCAGTCACTCCAAATTTGTTTTCGTGTTTTCATTTGTTTTTATTTTGTACCAAACGTATTTCAATATTGCAAATTTGTTTTCACTTGTTTTAAATCTGTTTTCATTTGCACCAAATCTGTTTTTATTTGCTCTAAATCTGTTTTTATTTGCATCAAATCTGTTTTCATTCACTCCAAATCTGTTTTGATGTTTTCATTTGTTTTTAGTTTGCACCAAACGTATATCAATATTCCAAATTTGATTTCACTTGTTTCAAATCTGTTTTCATTTGCACCAAATCTGTTTTTAATTGCACCAAATCTGTTTTTATTTGCTCTAAATCTGTTTTTATTTGCATCAAATCTGTTTAAATTTGCACCAAATTTATTTTTAATTGCACCAAATCTGTTTTAATTTGCACCAAATCTGTTTTCATTTACTCCAACTCTGTTTTCATGATTTCAATTGTTTCAATTGTTTCTGTTTTCATTTACTTCAAATCTGTTTAAATTTTCACCAAATTTGTTTTTAATTGCTCCAATTCTGTTTTTATTTGCATCAAATCTGTTTTCATTCACTCCAAATCTGTTTTGATGTTTTCATTTGTTTTTAGTTTGCACCAAATGTATATCAATGTTCTAAATTTGATTTCACTTGTTTCAAACTTGTTTTCATTTGCACCAAATCTGTTTTCATTTGCACCAAATCTGTTTTTATTTGCTTTAAATCTGTTTTATTTGCATCAAATCTGTTTAAATTTGCACCAAATTTATTTTTAATTGCACCAAATCTGTTTTAATTGCACCAAATCTGTTTTAATTTGCACCAAATCTGTTTTCATTTACTCCAACTCTGTTTTCATGATTTCAATTGTTTCAATTGTTTCTGTTTTCATTTACTTCAAATCTATTTAAATTTTCACCAAATTTGTTTTTAATTGCTCCAATTCTGTTTTTATTTGCATCAAATCTGTTTTCATTCACTCCAAATCTGTTTTGATGTTTTCATTTGTTTTTAGTTTGCACCAAATGTATATCAATGTTCTAAATTTGATTTCACTTGTTTCAAACTTGTTTTCATTTGCACCAAATCTGTTTTAATTTGCACCAAATCTGTTTTTATTTGCTCTAAATCTGTTTTAATTTGCACCAAATCTGTTTTCATTTACTCCGACTCTGTTTTCATGATTTCAATTGTTTCTGTTTTCATTTACTTCAAATCTGTTTGAATTTGTACCAAATTTGTTTTTAATTGCTCCAATTCTGTTTTTATTTGCATCAAATCTGTTTTCATTCACTCCAAATCTGTTTTGATGTTTTCATTTGTTTTAGTTTGCACCAAATGTATATCAATGTTCTAAATTTGATTTCACTTGTTTCAAACTTGTTTTCATTTGCACCAAATTTGTTTTCATTTCCACCAGATCTGTTTTCATTTACTCCAACTCTATTTTCATGATTTCAATTGTTTCTGTTTTCGTGTTTTCAATTGTTTTTATTTTGTACTAAATGTATTTCAAATGTTCCAAAGTTGTTTTCACTTGTTTCAAATCTGTTTTCATTTATTTGAAATCTGTTTAAATTTGCACCAAGTCTCTTTTTTTTGTATCAAATCTGTTTTTATTTACTCCAAATTTATTTTCATGTTTTCATTTGTTTTATTTTGTACCAAACGTATTTCAATGTTCCAAATTTGTTTTCAATTGTTTCAAATCTGTTTTCATTTGCACCAAATCTGTTTTAATTTGCACCAAATCTGTTTTCATTTACTCCAACTCTGTTTTCGTGTTTTAATTGTTTTTATTTTGTACCAAACGTATTTCAATATTGCAAATTTGTTTTCACTTGTTTTAAATCTGTTTTCATTTGCACCAAATCTGTTTTTATTTGCTCTAAATCTGTTTTTATTTGCATCAAATCTGTTTTCATTAAGTCTAAATCTGTTTTTATGTTTTTATTTTGCACCAAATGTGTATCAATGTTTTAAATTTGATTTCCTTGTTTCAAACCTGTTTTCATTTGCACCAAATTTGTTTTCATTTGCACCAAATCTGTTTTCATTTACTCCAACTCTGTTTTCATGATTTCAATTGTTTCTGTTTTCGTGTTTTCAATTGTTTTTATTTTGTACTAAATGTATTTCAAATGTTCCAAAGTTGTTTTCACTTGTTTCAAATCTGTTTTCATTTATTTGAAATCTGTTTAAATTTGCACCAAGTCTCTTTTTTTTGTATCAAATCTGTTTTTATTTACTCCAAATTTATTTTCATGTTTTCATTTGTTTTATTTTGTACTAAATGTATTTCAATGTTCCAAATTTGTTTTCAATTGTTTCAAATCTGTTTTCATTTGCACCAAATTTGTTTTAATTTGCACCAAATCTGTTTTCATTTACTCTAACTCTGTTTTCATGTTTTTAATTGTTTTTATTTTGTACCAAACGTATTTCAATGTACCAAATTTGTTTTCACTTGCTTCAAATCTGTTTTCATTTGCACCAAATCTGTTTTTATTTGCTCCAAATTTGTTTTTATTTGCATCAAATCTGTTTTCATTAAGTCCAAATCTGTTTTTATGTTTTCATTTGTTTTTATTTTGCACCAAATGTATATCAATGTTCCAAATTTGTTTTCACTTGTTTCAAATCTGTTTTCATTTGCACCAAATTTGTTTTCATTTGCACCAAATCTGTTTTTATTTGCTCTAAACCTGTTTCAATTTGCATCAAATCTGTTTTTATTCACTTCAAATTTCTTTTTATGTTTTCATTTGTTTTTATTTTGTACCAAACGTATTTCAATGTTCCTAAGAGCCACACTTAAAAACTTTTAAATTGTATCTGTAACACACATATGCATTTTTAGGTCACAAATTTAGACTTTTATAAATGTGTGTTTATAAATGGTACAGAAGAAAAAGAACGCTCTGAACAGTGCCGTAGCGTTGTTAGTTTAGGGCTGCAAATTCTCACGGTTTAAAAATGTTCTTCGGTTTAGGGAAAGGATCTGAACAAGTTTGGGATGCCCACTGACTAATTTCAATTCCCCTTAGGTACTGCTAGCTAAAAAGTTTCCTGGTTGGTAAAGTGTTTAAAAATTACCCTCTTCTCCCCAGATTATCATTGATTTCATCGCAACAGTGACTGAAATGTCATGTCACCATAGCAACGACTCTTCAATTCACCACCGAAAAAATAAAATAAAAATAAACCGGAGAGTCTAGGAGATTTGGAAAACCCTCCAGTGACCCAGTATCGTGACATTACGCTTAAAAATTATGCAAAAACTTTATAACGCCGCTTTGGGGTTTTAGGGAATGATAAAATTAGAGAATATGCCCTCCAGTCTTAGCCTTTCATTTTATATTGTAGAAAAATCCACTTTACTTCAACTACCCCCCAAGGCTACATGCATATGGGTATAATTTAAAACGTTTTAGGCATTGGCCCCCCGTTAACTCCTAGCTAAATTATAGCTAAATAAATCCCCCCTTTGATCTTAATAGCGGCGCTATCTCCTCTCGGACACGAAATACAAAAAGTTTATTTTTCGACTCATCCTTGTTTGTGTCCTGACAGACCCACCACTTAGTCAGTTTAGCTCAGGCGTTCAGAGCCACAAAAGCGTTGGGTCTCTGGTTTCCAGAATGGAAGACTGACCAGGATGACTTTGGCCAGAGTTGGTAGATCGAGCACTCGGACTATATTATTTGTAGCTCTCTTTCATAATAGAGGGAGTTTGCTGTTGTTGCTACTCTGTATCAGTTACATAGCTAAATCTCAAGGTTGGAAATCATTGAACTCAACCGTTCTTTGGGAGTAGTATGCTAACCAATGGGGTTAATAAAGCAGCTACAAGCGTCATATCAGTCACTAAGCGGTCACTCACCCAAGCATTGTTGTCGTGTCAGTCTTTTACTTGGGAAAACTTGGGGTTAAGCGAATATTTAACAAATTTAGCAATTTTTTGACGTAACAATAAAAAATGGAAAGGTCTTGGAACTGCAATAAATTCCTGTTGATGGTGGACCATGTGGGAAATATGAGAATCTGTGGAAAGACACCTAAGGCTTATTGTTAGCCGAAAATCAGTTTGGGTTGCAAAAAGAAAATTAAATATAAGTCCAAATGAGAAATGGATTCTGCAAAATGAGGAAGATGTTAAACGAAAAAGAAGATCACAAAAGAGGTTTACCAAGATTTGAGGCTGAGTTGGCTATCATCATGAAAGATGGAATCTTAGGTTTTCTTTACCAGCAATTGGAAATATTTTGAAACTGTCGAGCTTCTTGTCAACAAATTTCGGCGAGAATAATGCGAGATTGGCGTGTTAGCTTTTCGTTCAAAAATTGATGGATTGCATAAATTACTTTTCGATGATCCCAGACAACACTACAATACGTAACATGCAAAAGACAATGGCAGAGAAAACCAAAAATGTGTAAACAGTATAAAATAAAAAAAAAAAATTACAAACTTTTTACAATCTTTTATACGACTAGGATAGGCTCACGATGGTAGGCAGCAAAATTTTGTTGTGGGCACGGAAGTTTTTATTATCAGAATAAGAATAAATGTTAAGTCATCTTAGTCGGTATTTTATTTTTGCCTACGCGTTTGCATGATTGCCGGGAATGGGCTCACCATTCACCTGCTTCCCATTTTTCCAGAATTCACGTTTACTGCAACACCTGCTTAAAATTATTAAGTGGCACCTGGATAGGAAAAACAGGAAAAAATACAATTATCATCGATTTCTTGCTGTAGCTTAATTTTTCCCATTATAGGAAGCCAATATTAGTTTGACCGTGAAATTCCACAGTGGATCTTCCCAAAGGCGAATATCTTATTTGAAAAATTAATTATGATTTATAGCTTTTCGGAAAGCACTCGTCCATCACATGGGAGTGTTATGCACAGCACTGCAGTTAAAATATTGACAAGATGCCCAGAAAAATGTGAGAAATTTACTACCTTGGTATTTCGATGCAAAATTGTGACTTAGCTATTAATCTTGACCAACAAAAAGTGGCATAAATTATTGTAATATCAAAATTAGATAATTTTAGTGTAAACTTTATTTCTTAATTTCGTATTTAAAAAAAGTTTCGTATTTTAAGTTGTAAAACCGCTTATTTTTGCTTGGGTGGTCAAATATCTGCTCCCCTTTTTATCCGTCTTTTCAATTGTCTGACAAAAACCTTCCCACGCTTCAATTTTTAAAAGTAGAAGGAAATTAATCTTAATAATGAAAAGTTGTCGTGCAAAATGGAAAATTCATTTAGGTAATATTTTATTAATACAGGGGTGGTTTTATAAATCTCCCTAAAAGTAAGTAGAAATTTGGCACTAAATTTATGTTTTAATTTTGGATACGGATGTTATTTGCTTTTGGAAAAAAAGTTCTGTGTGTTTGCTGTTTTAAATATGAGATTATAACTTCGGAAGGAAGTGATTCCTTTTTTTGTATTATGAATAATGAAGCTTTCCTGATGGAACAGACATGGAGCTTACATATTCATATTACTTAGCATTGCAAATAAAGTCGAGAAAACGAATTAAAAGAAAAGTAAAGAAAATGTTACGAGTTTTCAAGTATCGATGTTATTTTTAGCCTTGAAAACCAGAACGCATTCACTATTGTATCAGATATTCAAGAACTGTATAAAGAATATTGCATTACTTAACGTGTACTTAACTTTTACTTTCATATCAAACTCGTTTAACGTAATTTTTAATCGTACATCGAAGGACTTGCTTCATTATTTATTTACACATTAATTTGCTCTTCGAAAAAGAAACATTAGGCTTCCTCTCCAGAACTGCTTTGTAGGGACTAATAGAGATAATTTAAAATTATAAGTGACCCTTAGCCTAAAACCCTCTTAAGAAAACCACTAACCTACTAACTAAATTAGCGTTCACCATTAGTAGGAAGTGATCGAATGGATCCATTTTGTATTTCTCTAATCTTTGTGGTTGATTCTGTGCTTTTTACGTGAAAGCATCCAAACTTGTTCCAAAAATTGAACAACAGAAAGAGTCACAATTTTTGTGATTAATCTTCGAGTTAGGCAACCTTACGAAATTGCTCCAAAGTTTATTCATCAACATCCCCTTTTAGCACCAACTTGTCAGAAAAGTTGAGCTTTAGTTTTGTTTGTTCATTAGCTCACCTTGTTCAAAATTATATGAAAACATGCAGGAAGGTATAGCATAATAGTTACGGAATTGTTTAATTTATGTTTAACTGAACGTTAAATTAACATTTGCGACCGAAATGTAATTTTCCTTTATAATACAAAATAGAAATAATTCTCTTTGAAATGCTATAACAAAATTTAATATCCAATTGTTTATATTGAAAATTAAAATGTAATTAAAACTTATCATGTAATTTGCTGTTAATTAAATCGCAACCTTACAAGCATACTTGCTATCGTCACAGAGGTTAAACGTTGAGACTGTCGCCCACCGGCTTCCGGTAATAAGTACAAAAACTACTCTTTGACGGAAACCGCATCGATTAGCCGACGCCATTTAGAAAAACGACCAGTAGCTATAGCTTTATACTGCAAGTGACGTTTTGAGATTTCCATAACCATCTGGTCTGTTCTGAAGGAATTCAAGTCGACCATTACAAAGCAATTCTCACCCTCCAAAAATCTCCTGCCAAAAACAATCCATCCCAAGCAAGACTCCAAAAGAGAAACTCGCTGGGATAATCCAACCAAACCCTTGGTCCTGATAAAGTCAGGACAACGTTTTTAAAAAATCTATTTGTCAATCTGCCAACTTTCAAGTTTAAATCAGCATCCTGCTCGTCACAGAATTAGTTGTACAAAATTATTCCTGAGTACCTCTCTGTCCAAGCCGGACAGAATCCTTCTAAAATTAAGTGTTTTCATTTTCAATTTATAAATTATTATTCCCTAAGTGCTAATTAATGAGTGATGCAATATAGGAAAGATAAGAAACTTACTTAAAATATACCGAGTGTTAACAAGATATAAGACTTCCCGTTAATAAAAAATCATGTAATGAGTTTGCTTGAGTCAACAACTAGATTATTTTAATTAATTTTATTTTATTACGCTTTGATTTATTACAAAAATCTACATTGAAAATCTATAAATTTTTTTCAAACTACATTTCCTGTTTATTCCTACCATATTTTGTGCGGTAATTTCCCTGGAGTGGTTGATAGGAAAATTCTGTCACATAAAAATTATAAATTTCGAAAATAAATTACAAAATATTATATTATGTATCCACGTGTATGTATATACTTTGAGTCACCGAAATTTAGTTTTGGGTTCTTGAACAGACAAATTTGTTATTCTAAACTTGAAATATTGGTCGACTGCTTTTTATTACTAAAATGAGGTAGCAGATCCGATAAACAAGAAACTGTAACCATAACGTCAGACGATTATGCATGAATTGAGCTAAAGAATAAATAAACAAAAAATTTTACATAAAATGTTTGTTTACAAATAAAGCGGAAACTACATTTTATGATTATTTTTCTACGCATGCTGCCGCCGAGGTTTCCATCAGAAAAACACAATTTAAGCTAGGCGGACACCAAGGTATAAAAGTTCAATCCAAGATTTTTGAATTACTTGGTTAATTCTCCCATTGAACCCATTCACGAGATGAAGGAAATATGGGGATATCTTTTTTTCCGCAACTTTTCATCCATCACTTCATTTGATCGATTGCTACATTTGGATCCCAATATGATGGCCATGATTAAAGTGGTTGTTTCGGTGTTGGGATTAGATGGAAGATCAGATAAGGGTGAGGTAAGGTGGTGATTATGCAAATCGAACCTACCTACTACACATCTCGAATCCTCGTGGCAATTTATTGCACCTGTTCGATGACGGAATGACTGTCGAAATCCAAATTTTCTTCTAAAAGTGCTTTCAGCCTAGCTACGATAATTTTTTCCGATCTGAACTGATCGGACGATAAGAAGCAACTTCTCCTTGGTCCTTGCCTGGCTTTTGAATAAGAATTATTTGAACCAACGACCATTGTGAAGGGAAGCAGCCCAGTCTAAAAAAATGACGTTATTAATATGATATGCTGATATGCTACTGTTTTGGATAATATGTTATGTGAAGAATCAGTTCTGTTTTGAAAATTTATCGAGAAAATCCACATAAGGAAAACGAACCCAACATGGAAACGAATGTTGGCCTGTTTGTAGAAAAACCTGCAAAAATAATTAATTATTGGTTACGGAATGATTTGGAAGTTTAATTTTTGAAAGTTAAATTTGGAAAATTACTGTCACATGCATGCTTAAATTTTCAAAAATTCTTAATTTCATTGAATATGATAAGTACCAACCCGGATCCGAGGATTTTATAGATATTTAAAAAAAATTTACTGCCATTACTAAAATAGCATTAAAATAAGACGATTAAGGTGAGGAGGAACTTGATCGTTAATTGAGTGTAACTCTCAAATTTTTGAAAATTGTTGTACCTATTTTTGGTTCCAAAAGAAATATGCGTAACTCGATTTTCAAACTTTTGGGGATTACGCCAACTGACCAATTGCTAGTGCAATTGATAGTGACAGAGTGAGCGATTTTGGTTAGGCTGCATTAAGAAAGGAAGAGTGACTTCCGTTGTGGTGATATTCAGAAACACTTGACCTTACCTGAAGAAAAGGCGTCTGCGTACTAAAGCTTCACGCGCTTGCGTGCTTTTAGTACGTTCTTAAAATACCGTTTGGAAGCTAAAACATTTGGCTTAATTGTTATTCGTTGTAGGGGAGGTCATTTCTGTCGTCCGTCAAGAGACACTTACCGATGACTTAGCTGCCATTTGACTCTCAAACTCTATCCACATTTGGGTGATCTGTTCTGACTTCAAAGATATTTTTAATAAATTCGCCGTTGCCGCAGGCAGCGTTACCTTTAGAATTATATTAAACATAACAAAAACTCTATATTATTTTTATCTGGGGGTGTGGAGCACCCCCCAGGAACACTCAAACTGTGATAGATAAATTTGCAAACTTATGGTTATCAGTATTAAGCAATAATGGTGAAAGTCTTTAGCACAAAAAATATAAAGCGGTGACCATGAATCGGGAGGGGTGATTAGAATCCCCAGTATAATATGGCATCGTTCTCAAGAAAACCAAAGCGCTATAATAAACCCTACTCATAATCTGGAAACATTGAATAATTTACCTTTTAACAGTGACGCCCTGGAGGGTGTTCCACACCCCCAGACCCCCGGTTTGTGCAGTTTCTTTTATTAGTAATAAATTGAAGACATCGGCATAACCGATCTAGAAGAAATTTCTAGAAAACTAATTAATCCTAACTTTAACAAATCGCACTCAAGTAACTAATATCCCAATTATCCCAAAATATAAACCAAAGTTGTAGAGACCGGGGGTCTGAGGGTGTGGAGCACCCCAGGAACACTCAAACTGTGATAGATAAATTTGTAAACTTATGGTTATCAGTATTGAGCGATAATGATGAAAGTTTTAGGACAAAAATATAAAGCAGTGCTTAGAGATAAAGAATCTAGGGAGGGATGATTATGAATTCTCTAGTATAATATGTCATCGGTTTCAAGAAAACCAAAGCGCTATAATAAACCCTACTTATAATCAGTAAACATTGAATGTTTTGTCTTTCTACAGTGAGGCACTGGAGGGTGTTCCACACCCCCCAGACCCCCCGGTTTGTGCGGTTCACTTTTAATTAGAAATAAATTGATGATATCAGCATAACCGATCTAGAAAAAATCTCTAAAAAAACTAATTAATCCTAACTTTAACAAGTCACACTCAAGTAACTAATATTCCAATTAGCCCAAATTATAAACCAAAGTTGTCGTGACTGGGGGGTCTGGGGGTGTGGAGCACCCCCCAGGAACACTCAAACTGTGATAGATAAATTTGCAAACTTATGGTTATCAGTATTAAGCAATAATGGTGAAAGTCTTTAGCACAAAAAATATAAAGCGGTGACCATGAATCGGGAGGGAGGGGGTGATTGTGAATCCCCCCAGTATAATATGTCATCGTTCTCAAGAAAACCAAAGCGCTATAATAAACGCTACTCATAATCTGTAAACATTGAATGTTTTACCTTTCAACAGTGAGGCACTGGAGGGTGTTCCACACCCCCCAGACCCCCCGGTTTGTGCAGTTTATTTTTTATTAGTAATAAATTGAAGACATCAGCATAACCGATCTAGAAAAAATTTCTAGAAAAACTAATTAATCCTAACTTTAACAAGTCACACTCAAGTAACTAATATTCCAATTAGCCCAAATTATAAACCAACGTTGTCGAGACCGGGGGGTCTGGGGTGTGGAGCACCCCCCAGGTACACTCAAACTGTGATAGATAAATTTGCAAACTTATTGTCATCAGTATTAAACGATTAATAGCAAAAGTTTTTAGCACAATAAATATAAGCAGTGACCGAGAATCTAGAGGGGGAATTAATCAAACAACAATATTAAAATATTTTTAGAGTTCACCCCCGTTTTATTATAAAATAATAACAAATTTAAACTTTAAATTTAAAAAATTATCCTACAAGCCCCCTTTTGTGCGAAAAATTTTAATTGTACAAATAAAAAAAAAAAGCATATCCCAATTAAAAACAAAAAAAATTTAAATTTTAAATCACAACCCGTTGTTTTTTTAAATAAAAAAAATTTTCCAAAATCCCCATAAATAAATAAATCCAATAACTGGGGGGGGGGGCCCCCGGAAAAATTATAATTTTAAAATTTTTAATAACTTTAAAAAATTTTAACAAAAAAAAAAGATGCAAATTGGGGGGGTTTAAAATTCTCAGCAAAATTGTCATCGTTTAAAAAAACCCAAAGGGCGCTATAATAAACCCTACTAAATTTTAAACATTAATTTTTCTTTAACATGAGGCACTGGGGGTTTTCCAACCCCCCCAACCCCCCGGGTTTGTCGTTTTTTTTTAATTAAATAAATTAAGAACGAAAACCCATCTAGAAAAATTTTAAAAAAACTAATTAACCAAATTTTAACAAGTAACTAAAAACAAATTTTCCCAATTACCCAAATTTAAAACCCAAATTTGGGCGGGGTTGGGGGGGGACCCCCCAGGAACTCAAATTATGAAAAATTTGCAAATAGGTATAGTATTACAAATGTAAAGTTTTGCCAAAATTAAGGTGCAGATCAGAGGGGGGTATTGAATTCCATTATTTAGTCAAGAAACAAACGCATAATAAACTAATATCTTAAACATTGAATGTTTTTCAACAGTCACTTAGTTTCAATCACCCGTTTGATTATTTTTATAAAAATTGAAGAACAGAACATCTAAAATTTAGAAAATAATTACTAATTTACAATTAACCAAATATATTCAATCCAAATTCTAAAAGGTAAAACATTCAATGTTTACAGATTATGAGTAGGATTTATTATAGCGCTTTGGTTTTCTTGAGAACGATGACATAGATTATACTGGGGGGAATTAATAATCAAATAAATAAAAAACAAATTGGCAGGAGCTGGATGCGATCCCAGTACCCGTCGCATATGTTTTTATTTTTTTCAATCTTACGCAATTCCATTAACAACTTACCAAATTTATGTTAATTTTTATGCAGTTCATCAGTAATAAATAATTATTCAAATTCAATTTTCTCGAAATTGGCAAAGAAGCGTGCCCTTATACTTACACCTGTTGAAGTCCAATACAAGACCTACACGCGCAATGAAAATGAATCAATTCAGTGAGGAGAAATTGCCCGTCTTCCTTGTAAGTGTAAGATTATGATTAAAATGATTTTTTTACTTCGCAATTTGATATTTTATAAATATCGTCAGTCTCTGACACATAAGTATCGATTACATTATTAAAGCGATCAAGTGGCCTTTTCGTAGTTATCCAATGAGAAGAGCTGGTGTACAATCAATTGCATTACTATTTTCTGTTTTTGTTGTGGTACTACCTCTGATAAGTAATTTGATTATAATTTCGAATGTACAGGAACTAAGAATAATATAATATAGAGTCTCTGGCAAATCTTGAAAGAGCTAGAATCGTGAAAGTGATCTACAAACGTGAAAACAGGAAAGATAGCATAGGTTTGTGTTTGACGTTGCACAAACTGAACCTTAAATATTTTGAAACATAATTTGATTATAATTTCGAATGTACAGGAACTAAGAATAATATAATATAGAGTCTCTGGCAAATCTTGAAAGAGCTAGAATCGTGAAAGTGATCTACAAACGTGAAAACAGGAAAGTTAACGTAGGTTTGTGTTTCAAGTTGCACAAACTTAACCCTAAATATTTTGAAACATAGCAATATATTAAAGTGTTTCAAAGCAATCATAAAATCAATTAAAATGTAAATAACTTAAAAACTATGTTCGGAAATAATTTTCCTATATGCTGCATTAGATGTTGATTGAAACCTGAAAACAAAGTAATTAATTAATTTATGTAAATTGCCAAAATGAGCAAAACAGAAACTGCCATATTTTAAAATCTTATGCAGTGGTTTTCTCGAAAATAAACCAATAAGTAATTTAATCTTTAGCGTATACAGAAATTTGTTGAGAAAATTGGAAAATTGGCGGCAAATATAATGTAGATTTTGCTTGTTTAAAGGCAATTCTATTTAATTTTAAGTTGTGACTACAGATTAAACAGTAAATTATAAAACATTTTAAAATTTGTGCAAACAAATTTAAAATGGTGAAGCCAATAGCTTTGTTGTAAACGTTCTGTTCCATAAGAAACGCCAATACGCCCAGACGCAAAATAGATTAAAGTTTTAAAAATTTAAGATCTCAGTATCTGCTTATCCGTTGCTATGGTATCCTGAGTCGTGACATTTTTAGTCACTATTACGGTAGAATTCGTAAATAATATATAATTTAAGAGTTAGACTTCTTGCTATACTAAATACTTTGACGTAGACGCCGAAGTTTAATTTTGGATTTATTATATTTAGCTGTGAGGTAGACTTTTAGATTTTTCGTAAAATCGAAATTTTGCCTGTAAACTCTCTTATTCGGTTTATTATTAAAAATGTAATCTGCATACTTACGTAAATATGGGGGGGGAGTTCATGTTTTCCAGTTAATCTTTCAAAACTGCCATTCTTTCGTCTTGTTTACCAGCTTTCCCTGTCAAACTTCCAATCACTTTCCAGTATGTTTCCATGGAATCAAGTTTTTCTTTTATTTCCTTACCTTTTCCTTTATTTTCCTGGAATCCATCATTCATATTTTTGCTAAACCTGTCATCATCCCCTTCAAAAGTTTTATTTGATATTTAGTTCTTCTCGTTTTTGAAGAACTGTATGCTTTCTCTAATTGTTATTCCCACTTGGAACTCATTGAAAGCAAATACGTAGGCCCAATTCCCATAAAAACGTACTACGAAGACAAAATATGCAGAGGCTTTATAAAGCAGTTTTAGTTACCATACCCCTTTCATAATGATACCAGCGAAGGATTAACAAAATTATAAAATATAAAAGACAAAAAGTAATTTATTGTTTGAAATGTACAGGAACTTGGGTGAAAGATTTGGCTTTGGCGTGTTTCTAATTTTGAAAAATAAAGAAAAATTGTAATTTTAAGTTTTAGTTTAGAGAAAATGTGACCACTAAAATCTAACAGTGCAATAAAAACAAGTAATAAATCAAAAATACAAAATAAAATTTTAAATTTGAAAAACAAATTTTTATTTTGGGTTGGTAATTTAAAATAAAGAGCGAAGGACTACAGCCAAATTTTCAAAAACCTCAGTTTCATTTCAATCAGCAGTGCTTGTAGACGTAAAATTACGTTAAAGTTTTGAAAGTTTTCGAAGGTAGCTTAAAGTGAAAATTCTACTACAAGTTCGGGCAGAACAGTGGAAATTTGGATAACAAAAGTTAAAATGTAAAATTGATTATAAAAATTAATAATTTTATGAAGTTTAATGAAAATTTATGGAGACCGCGATTGATGGCGATTTTAATAAAATTTTGGCCAATAAATAAAGGTAAAGCATCAAAGTTGACAGATAGACGTGGAAGTGGTCAGGAAAAATTAAATTTGAAAAATTTGAACTAATAGCAACAGCAATTTTGAAGAAGCAAGCAAAATAGCCAAAATCAGAAACTAAAAAAAAATTTTATTTTAAATATTTAATTCTATCGTATTTTAAAATCTAAAATTGTATTGTGGGTAGTATTTAGTTAATAGAAAATCTAATAGCTTTTTTGTCCTTTCAATTTTACAGCCTAGATTCTCTAATAATTTGGTTGATACACATTTTAATTTAAAACAGAGCTTGTACATTTTTATATTAAATTTTATATTATAAAATATAATAGAATATTAAATTGAAAATTTTCATCAAAAATTCAATTGTTCACATTACATTATAATTTAATTTACATTTTCCCGCAACAACAAAGATAACATTTTTTGGAGAGTGGCAGCTGAGGAAAAGTCTTAATCGGTAAGCATAAGTTCAGTGGCTGGTTCACTGGTTTATGGCGTCAAAATTGATATCTTAAACAGTAGCAATCATCAATTGAACCTTAGCAATATATTAAGTTTTGAAAGAGGTAAAAAATCGTTAAAGAACTTATCAATTTATACTCAGAGCTATAAACTTTAAGAATTTTCTTTAAATTTTTAGTACGATTCGGGACTTTAGCTATACCCCCATCCCCACAAATACATGAACATTGCTGTGAAAACAATTTTATTTTTCTAAAAATGTGGCCACTGTTCTAAAAACCCAGATTATAAAAATGGTGTCCGCTGAGCTTAAGGCTACATCGTTTATTTAGCTTTCGTGACATCGCTATTTTTATTAATTAATACCTACCATTCATTAGCGAGACGAAGTTCTTTAAAAATTCCGACTTGAATGGAGAAAATGTTTGTTTACGAATGAAGTGTGTTCACGCATAATAAAAATTTGTTATTCACCAATAAAGTAATTCAGACATAAAAAGTTTTAGTACACTTTTGTCTGAAAATTTTATATGTAGGTCAATGTCGGAGGATCTAAAGCAAAGTAATTCCAAAATTGTGCACAATCGAAAGAATTTGTAACGAAGTGTGGGACCATCATTGATAAAAACGTTAAAAAGGTAAAATTTAAGAATTAAGGATGTTTAGCTACCTGTTAACGACAGGTAGGTTTGAAATCATTTCAACCTTACAAATAATGGATTCAAAGTTAAAAAAAAAGTTAATGATTGTGAGGCTTCGTTATATAACTTTTACTAAAAGGCTGCTCGTTGTAAATCCTCAAGCGCAAAAAAGCGGAAAAAGTGTTTATAAGGAAATAAAAAATTCTTAATGGATATTTTATTGCGTAATATTTTTTATAGTCGAAAAATAAAAATTCAAATTTTCTGTAGTAGGAAAATTAAATTCGAAACAAACAACATAAACGGCCATGTCATCTATCGAATTTTAACCCGAATATTTGTTGGGTTGATTTCTTTTACGGCCCACCTACCTACACATCCTGTGTCTTGAGTGCGGTTCAGAATATAAAGTAAATCTAACCATCAAACCATATACCATCTTTATATATTTTCTAGTCATCTTATATGTTAGATCGGTCGCACCCTCGACTTATAGAATATTTGTATAATACAAAGGCGCATTTTGGTTTTTTTATGAACGCAACATCGCTCGTTTGATCTTTGTTATTCTTCTTCATCTTTTCTCTTTTTCATATTTACTGTCATGTTATTTATTAAAAAGAATGGAAAGAATCGAAACTTTTGATCTTGATGTTACAAGCCAATCACGTTGTCAAGAAATAATAAATAATGCAATTTCTCTAAGAAAGTGGTATGACTGAGCCCATATTTATTCAATTTTTGAAATTCAAATGAGATCGAAAAGTTACATATTTATTGCTGACCATTCCAAGCTTGATCCTCATAGATAAAACAAAATGAAATGTGGTCGCTTGACTTTCAATTTCTTTTTATCAATAAAGTGTGTCGAACTATTTGTGATAGTTATTACGCAATTAAAAATAATAAAAATAACTACACAACATCATAGTGTTTTGCTTGCCTTAACAAACCTGCACAGTCCTTCGAATGGAACACTGTAACATTTTTTGACCAACTTCTCCAAAATTCGTCCAATGATTTTCATCCCAAATCTAATATTTAAAATTTATAACAATAAACTGTTGATGATGATCAACACTAAAAAAAATTGTAGCTTCACTCTGATGCCCAAAAGTGAGCTGCACCCCTATCCTTTCCATTGTCACCATCGAGACAATTAGCTTAGTCTGCACTTCTGTTTCAAAGGTCCAATACAAAATATTCTTTGTCTTAGAAATGTTCAATCCAATGAGAAACAGATAACGTTGATCAATTAGCTCCAGCCTACCTAAATCTGACGTTGTCAAGACCACTGGCGTTAAATCCAAACTCCTGTAAGCAATTCTTTACACTTCATAGCTTTTTCCGAACCATATCGTTTATTGAAATCTTCAAAGTACTGAATTAGCAAGATCGTTGCAATAATCATTTCAACCCCTATATTGAGTTTTCCTTATTGCTTAACCAACTATTGCTTAACTGAGAGATAACAGTTCTAAAAATGTTTCATTCAATTTTTTGGAAAAATGTTGAAACTTACTGTGTAAATCAAAAAATCGGATAACTTTTAATTATTGATTCCTTCCCCATCGAGCTGCCTACCCGACGGTCCTGTTTTTGTAATGGGTAGTAAGAAATTTAATTGAATAAAAAACTTATGAATTATGAAGTTTAAGCAAGTTTCATAATATTATGTCAAAGATGAAAATTAAATTTTTTTGTGCCGGTACGAAATTGAATAAGACATGAGCAGGAAAAGAATATGTTCGTTACCTCACTAAACTACCTACCCATTTTTTTCATTCAAACGAACCATAAACGATTGCGACGAGAAGAAAAAATTACGCTCCAATAAGGCAATATTATGTTGGCACCCACGTGTTCCTAAGGCCCCTTTGAACTTGTAATTTAATATTTATGGTTTTAGAATACTCCATATCCGCTTTAAAACTAGAAAATCATCTGTTTCGGTGATCAACCAAAACTACCCACTAGAGAAGTTGAAATAAACAAGACAAGACTTCGAGATTGTTCAATAGACAAGGCAATCCATTTATCTACATTTTTAAAATGTACGATTGCTTACATTGTAGAGAAATTAAACTTTTATGTCTCGACTTCGAAAAACTTATAAAATAAATCAAAGATTTTCCTTCCACCTGAATTTGGAATAAAATTTAAATTTATCTCAACGTTTAAATCACTTCGTTATCCTGTTAATTCATAGTAATAATCATCTCCGCACATTTGGGAGTTCGATAAATTCGACAAATTAAATAGTCAAAAATAACCGTCAGATAAAAGAGGAATCGAAAATTTGAAAGTTTTGTCTACGTTCTACCCCATGGTCAGAAGCGTACCGCCCATCATATTATGAAGAATGTCGTACCACAAAATTCCGCCAGTTTCAGTTTCCCAGAGAAAGAAACCTTAATTTGAAACTTTCTGCTTGTATTTATATACAACAACGCCGATATGAATAATAAGCATTTTAATACAATAAATCAAATTAAATTAAAATAAAACAATAAAATTGCTTGAATAACCCCTGACATTTCTTTGTTCGAACATAGTCATGTGGGTGGATTTTTCTTTAATTTTCCTTTTTAAGAAAAAAAGAAATATTTTTGTTGAATCTCAAGCCGAACAGATATTGAATACTGTTCGCTTTTACTGTAAATTATTTTTAAAACGAAAACAGCATTCTTTCATTCGTTTCTTTGACCTCTTTGATGAGTTTCATTAAAGCAAAACATATGTTCAAACAAATTATTTAAATAATTTTTTTACTTATTTTTGGGTGGTATGTAAGTTATAACATCGGAATTTAGATAACAAAAAAATTTATTTTTTCTTTGGGTCATAAACCCACAATTTTACAATTTATTATATTAATTATTATTATGGGGTCATAAATTTGATTTTTTATGTAACCCGATCTTAAAATTGCAACATGCTATCCTTTATCTCTTCTTTTGGTTTATTAATTTCACTTGGTGCCCGTGAATTTTACAGTTATCTGAGCAACAAGCACTCGATTAAATGAAAAACGTCCTTTCGCAAGATAATTTTAATATTGAAATTATAACTTGTGAAATTAATATTAAAGTAAAATTTTTAAAATTAACAGGTTAACTAAACAATAAAACGAAATTATTCGCGAGCTTACAGCAATGGTTACTCCCGTCATCAGACGTTTAATAACAATTGAAAATTATTATTAAAATTATTAAACGTCTGATGACAGAAGTACCCATTGCTGAAAGCTTACGATTAATTTCGTTTTATTGTTTAGTTAACCTGTTAATTTTGAAAATTTAACTTTAATAATACCAACTTCAATACTGTATTGATTATAACTTGTTGGAGGGTATTCCAGACCCCCCTGTCTACACAAGTTTGAGCCCGTATGTTTTAGCTAACAATAATTATTATTCCCACTTTTGACTAATGTACTCCAGGAAAAGTAAAGTACCAGTATTATTAAGGCAAAAATTATTTAGTTTAGTTTTTTAGAAAATGATGATACTAGAAGATATTTTATATGCCCCCCACTTGTTTTCAAACTATTTTGAAAACTGTATTTCCTTCCAAGTGTCAAGTTCTTCAGAGCAAAAATAATTAAAAATATGGCATTCCTAGTACCATATCAACGTTTCTTCCATCTGGGGGTAGTGTTATAATGATCTTTTTATTGCACACCTATTGAAATGTTTAAAAATTATTAAATGAAAAAATTATTACTAAATTATTATAAAAAAATTTACAAAAATTAAAGGAATTCAAGATGGTTTGATATCTAACGGAAGCGGAAATGTTTGCACAATTGCAATTCTATGCAATCACAGAACCAAAGCAACTAGACATTGACTTGGATTGCACAACTATACAATGCTATTTGCCTGGAACGACCACAACAAATTGGTATTCTTATACTTTTAATCTTCTCAAGCTAGGTATTGTTTGTGGCGTAATGCATCGTGTTAATTTTAAATTTCCTGTTGTTTGCTTTTATCACACCTTTAGTGGAGAGTACGTCTCCCCCACTTTCCACTTCATTCCAAATCAACTGTTTTGAAATAAGCAAATAGAATATTGAATACTTTTATTTTCCTAGGAAGAAAAGAAAAAGGTTCTTATAAACTGTAAGTGCCCCCCAGTAAAAACCTGGCTATTGCTAGACTAGGGATATTTTCACTCCTCCTCCTCTTTATGTACAAATTTATTATTATTATCATTCAATTTTAGCCATAATTTTTGAAGTCGGGGTGGAGCCTTTTAGCCACACTAAAACCACAAAACTCAAAATCTCAAACTTAAAATTACAGCATTTGAAACCGGGGGGTCTGGGGTGTATGGAATACCCTCAACCATATTCAAATTGCGAAAAAAAATTGCGAACTTTTGGCGTTTAGTAGTGCTGAATTGAGAAACTCTTTACAAAAATAATTAAAACATCGGGGGTCTGGGGAATGTAAAAAGCCCCCTAGCATAATATTATTGTATGTTATCGTACTCATGAAAACCAAAGCGGCATTATGAAACTTATACATAATTTTTAAATATTTAGGCACTGGGGGTACCCAGGTTATTATCATAAATAAATTAAATATTATTTATGTTTGACTGTTGCCAATATGACGTCACATTTTTAATTATTATTGCTGCAGATCCTTATTTTCTCTATTTCTCTATTTTCTCCAACTTTCGTCCACCAGCTTTTCAGGGTGCGGAAAAAAGTGAAGATGTAATCTACGCGCCTACTTTGGTTGAATGAGTCTAAAGTGAGAATAATACTTACATTAGAGAAATCACCGAGGGGTCAACCGCTAGAGGAAATCGTGTACAATTAACTTCACACTTTACGTACTTCATCATAATTCTCCATACTTCTTCGTACTTCATATAATTCAGCAGTAATTTACGGTACTTCACCTACTTCTTCGATACTTCATTGTATTTCACGTACTTCATCAGTATTTCAGATTCCAAAATTTGAGCACTGGAGGGTGTTCCACACCCCTTACACCTCCCGGATCGAGTAGTTATTAGAGATAAACCGAAGATCTCCCATTGCAGAAATCTGACCCCTCCCACCCCCCCCCCAGGGGGTACGGAATTTATAAATACGCAGTTTATAATTAATTGTCAGATTACGAATTAAACACATTTACTTGACCACAGCTAATTTTAAAAACTTGGGATATGCTTAAATATTTAATTCAGTTTTAATAAAAATAAATTACTTACACCGGGGGGTTGTGGAACAACTTCCAGTGTCTCTGCAACGGGAAATCTTCAGTTTACTTCTAATAAAAAATAAACTACTCGATCCGGGGGGTATAGGGGGTTCTGCATGTTCTGCAATGTACTTCATTCCAAAATTTGTGCACTGGGGGGTATTCCACACAGTTTATGATTAATTGTCAGATTATGAATTAAACACGTTTACTTGAGCAGAGCTAATTTAAAAAACTTGGGATATGCTTAAATATTTAATTTAGTTTTAAAAAAAATAAGTTAGTTAAACCGGGGGTCTGGGGTTGGAACACCCTCCAGTGCCTCTGGCACGGGAAATCTTCAGTTTACTTCCGATAAAAAATAAACTACTCGATCCGGGGGGCTGGGGGTTCTGCATGTTCTGCAATGTACTTGATTCCAAAATTTGTGCACTGGAGGGTGTCCCCTCCAGATCCCCGGATCGAGTAGTTGATTTTTTATCAGAACTAAACTGAAGATCTCTCATTGCAGAGATCTGTCCCCAAGGGGGTATGGAATTTATAATAATGCAGTTTATGATTAATTGTCAGATTATGAATTAAACACATTTACTTGCCCATAGCTAATTTTAATTCAGTTTTAATAAAAATAAATTATTTACACCGGGGGTCTGGGGGTGTGGAACACCCTCTCTGCAACGGGAAATTTTCAGTTTACTTCTGATAAAAAATAAACTACTCGATCCGGGGGGTTCTACATGTTCTGCAATGTTCTTCATTCCAAGATTTGTGCACTGGAGGGTGTTCCACACCCCCCAGACCCCCCGGATCGAGTAATTGATTTTTTATTAAAACTAAACTTAAGATCTCCCATTGCAGAGATTGCCCCCCCCCTCAGGGGGTACGGAATTTATAATTATACAGTTTATGATTAATTGTCCGATTATGAATTAAACACATTTACTTGGCCATAGCTAATTTTAAAAAACTTGGGATATGTTTAATTATTAATTCAGTTTTAATAAAATAAATTAGTTAAACCGGGAGGTCTGGGGAGTGTGAAACCGGGACAAGCGCGTTATTTTCGCTTTAATGTAATTAATTAATCACGGCGAAACAATGAATTACTAAAGCATTTTATTAAGCTACCAAACCTCCATAATATTTAAACAAATGAACTAAAAAAAATTACAAAATTAACTAAATAAATCTAAGTTTAATTTAATTAAACTAGCAACTACCAAAACCTTTAATTAGTAAAATAATGACCGCCAAAGGTCTATTCAACGTTTAAGATATAAAAATGTTAAGAAAATCTACCGATGTAAGTTAATTTGCTATCAAATAATTATTATTGAATACACGTGTCTTATATGTATGATACACATTGTCCGTAGCGCATGCGTATAAACTAGGTTAAACTTCATGTAATTCACCAAAAATTTACTAATTTTATGATACTTCACTTGTACTTTAATATAATTAACATGTATTTTACCTACTTTACACGTACTTCATGTATTTTACCAGTACTTCATGTTCTTCACAAGTACTTTATGTATTTCACAAGTCTTTCATGTACTTCATGAGATGTGTACAAAAAACTTCACCAGCGGTTAACCCCTCGGAAATCACGCAGGTTAAACTTGTGCAGCATGCGGGCTTGGGGATATAAAATGCTCTCCAGCAAAAAAATAATCGATGCTGTATTAGAATTTAACCTCAAATGCAATGTCATTGTAAGAAAAACAATTTGATTACAAAAGATGACTTAATTGTTTTTTAGCAAGATGATGTGAGAAAAAAATATTCCGGAACCTGAATAGTGAGGAATATAAACCCGTGCCACTAATGCCCGATTTCTTCACCCGTAGTTATCTTCTAGTTAGCGAACGTCAGGTTAAATTGACGATATAACCAATCAGACGACAACAAAACAAATAAATCTATCATCTGATTGGTTATTTCGTCAATTTAACCCGAGGTTTGCTAACTTGAAGATAACTATGAGTGAAGAAATCGGGCACAAGGCGATTAGTATTATCTTGAATGGTTCTGGTATCAGTTAGTAATTCTAAAACGCCGAAAACAAAAACATCGAAAACAAAAACCCCGAAAACAAACACGCTGATTTTTAAAACAATAAATTTTTTAAATAAATTTATTTTAGGGCCCCTGGAAAATTTTCTGGTGACGCCCATGAGTGGGTATTGATGGTTGAATTTGGTAATTTTTTTAGCTCACTTCTGGTGATTTTAGTTTTTCGACCAATCCGGGTAGTGGTACTACGAGGGTCAACGCACAGGAAATCCTGTACAATTAACTTCACATACTTCGTCAAAATTCACCGTATTTTATTCTTCATCAGTAATTCACCGTATTTCGTCAATAATTCACTGTACTTCACCTACTTCATCGATATACTTAATTGTTTTTACCTATTTTACAAGTACTTCATGTATTTCATGTATTAATTCACATGAGATTTAATGTACTTCATGAGATGTGCACAAAAACTTCACCAGCGGTTAACCCTCGTGGTACTACTTAAAAAAAAAGGTTTTACTACCCTTCAACTTGAAAATTTGTAGATGTTTTGAAGAAAGGGCAGGATTTGAATAAACTAAAGTTGCAACTTTACGTTGCAACCTGGACGACTATTTGACTGGCATCGCCTACAACTTCCAACTCCAAAGCCACTAAAAAGTCCTGATTAATTATTTTTAAATACGCTCTTTATTTTTAATCAAAATATCTTTCATTATGTCAAAATATATTTTGCTCTATAAATAGAATCCTATTTGTACTAGTGATACTTTGGTGTTTTTGTTTTCGGTATTTGACTTTAGTGTTTTTGTTTTCGATGATTTTGTTTTCAGTATTTTTACGTCAGTGTTTTTGTTTGTGGTATTTTTTTGTTTTTGTTGTTTTTGTTTTTAGCGTTTTTACTTTGGCGTTTTTTCGGAGTTTTGACTTCAGTGATTTTGTTTGCGGTATTTTTATTTTTGGTGTTTTGTTTTTGGCGTTTTAACTTCGGCGTTCTTGTTTTTGGAGTTTTGGCGTGGAATTTTTAGAACCACTACAGCTTAAGTTAGCAATTGATAGTACATCTTTTTTTACATTGGAAAGAAGAGAAAATCTTAAACCAGATACCACAAACGTATGAGGTTAAACTCCTTCCTTGATGTACCTAGAACCAAGGCGACCTTAACCATAGAGTAAACAATAAACTTTAAAATCGTTTTTCTTTTCAAAATTTGTGGACAGACCGCAAATTTTATTTTTTATCTGTTAATTAGGCCACCATCATTCATAATTTGCTTTAAAAATTGTAAAAATCCAGGTTTGGGTATCTTAACTTTCACCCAGTTTTCTAGTTCTGAAGTAAAGCTTAACCCCTTTCAGCTACCCAGCGTGTATTTTCTTAAGTAGAGAGGCGTTTTATTGTTAGTAGCCCACGAGCTGCAAATATCTTAGGACGGCCCTTATTCTTATCACCAATTATGAAACATCCGCTCTTGAACTTCTGATGGTAGTTAACCTTTCTTTTCAATTATCTTCTTTAAAGTGAATTTTGTATTAATTGTGGTTTGTTTTCTTTTGTTGTCAATATTTTAGGGAGCTCATCATGGTGAGTATTATATTGCTGTGGTCTTCGCAACTCCCAGCTACTATTCGTTTGGCCTCTGATCTCCTATCGTATTCGGACAATAAAATGAAAATGAAACCTAAGAACATCAGAAAAATTAGCTAAAGCTCTAAGTTTATTAATTTTTAATATAAAATTTGTACTTATTAGATCGCACTTTCTCTAATAGTATCCGAGATTTAACTAATTTAGTTCCAAATCCCCGGCCCCTCTTATGCAGTAAATTGAATAAAAACTAAAAATAATCAAAAATCCATAAATAAGAAAATTGAATGTATTTAAAATTGTTGGAACACCCTTTAAATTCTAATAAAGTCTAAATTTACGTAAAGCAAGCCAGGGGTGAGATTTCGAGGTTCTTAAATATTTTTAGATGTAAATCTCATTGAAACCTGACTAATGATCTGTTTTTGTTCTTGGGTTTGATAAATCGATGTAGTGGCTTTTTGATTCTTTGTGTTAAGAGTGAAGATTTACATTTATAAAACAAAATAATGACACCGTCTAAAAGGGTGCCATTAAAATATGCACAAAACACTGTGCATGCAATGCATAAAAAAGGTTCATGCAATTTATCGTTCTCTGCACTCGTTTACATAAAGCGAATCGTGTATCTTCTGGAATATTAAAACGAATTATTAATTATTGCATTTGCCGAAGTCATTAAAAGTCCATGAATGAATTTTTTTTGTTGAAATTACAATTTTGAATGCAACTATTCCGAGTTCAATGAAACAATAACTTTGGTATTTAACTTTTTAAATGCACAAGTGTGAACAACATTCGTCTTCCCAAATGTGTGAAAATGATCTGGAAAGGCAATTAAAGATTTAGTTGAGTTTTTATAGAAAAAAGTGCTGAAAGCTGTCGATGAAAACAGATGATGATAAATATAACCTATTTAAGGGGAAAGATACTGAAAAACATGGCGCCCGAATGCAATTTGTGATCAGTAGAAATGATTTTATTGTGGTGCAACCATCGAGAGCTTACATCATCAAAATTGCAGGTGGATAATAGCAATGTTACATTGCACATCTTTGTAATGCGCAATTTATCTTCATCAATTGAAATTGAGATGTAAGAGTGATGTTCAAAAATAGATAGTACCGACCTGTTTGTTGTTTTTCAAAAATAAAATGGGAGCGCTCTAATACATCGAGCGTGTCCTGTCTAATACTTTTGAATAACCTTAAATAAATTACCACCACATTGAAGGGCTGATAAAATTCAACAACACACAATAAAAATACAACCTCTGCTTCTGATAGCAAATTTTAACCGCAACAATGGATTACATTTACACAAGCACAATACCTACCCAAGATATGGTTAAATTCAAAATGAAAGTTAAGAGTTGCTATTATGAAGAAATTTTCATTTTATTTTGAAAAACGAAATTACCTTATAAAAGCACTTCAGCAAATTAAAAATAAAATATTGATAACTTAAATTCTTTCAAGAGATACTTCCTTTAAAATACATTTTGAGAAAATTAAATTGGTATAATAGAGCGTGTAATGGTATGGAAGACTAAATAAATATTTTCCCTATCGTAATTGTATTTCGTTTCATTTTTTTAAGGACATTTTATCTACTACAGCAGTTTTCGACTTTCACAATGTATCTTTTGCCTCTTTTATAATACTTTATCTAACTACCCCCCCTCACCCCGCCCTTTATTAAAATGTTGGTTTTTATTTTAATCTAATCATACAGAACAATCATGGTTGCACAAAGATAAATTAAAATTAATTTATCTAATTGTAAGATTAAATTGTTGCAACAATGCTTTTTAATTCACCTTTGTGATGTGAGCATTTAGTCAACCCCCTATGTAGTCGACGTCGTAAATCGACAAAATAAAAGTCTACACTAGAAAATCATTAATCGCCTTCAAGATAAATAGGAAATTCTATAGAAGCAAAATTTTTCACCGCAATAACAACTCATGAGTCTCATGATTCTAAAATTCCTTCAAATTTGACATTGAAAAAGATTTATTTTTTAATTCTGGGTGAAACCACAATCAATAACTTTCTTAGCAATTTATTCAAGATTAAATTTTCAGTTTCATTTCTTTCTAAAATATGGAAAATTCTCTATTGAAAAGGTAGAGTTTCATAATTCGCCGTATAATCGTCGAATGCTTTTATTGGAATATAAGATCGATTAATTTTATCTTTCTCTTCGGGAGAAAAATACACATAATTTCGATTTCAAAATTCAAAAGGCATTTTGTTCAACCCCATAATAAGGAATAATATTTTTTTAAATATAAAACTTATTTGGTATACGGGCCAGGATCAGGACTTCTACTGTAGTTATATTCTGTTTACCTTACTTTAGAGGAGTTTGGGAATAGTCGATGGACTCGGACAGTAAATTTCAAAATTTTTAATTTACGAATTCTAGTTTTATTTTAATTGAATTATCTTAAAATAACATGTCCTTAACATGCGGCTTGGCATTGCTTTTTCTCGCTTTTAATTATTTTTTTATTTTTTTAGTTATTGATTATTATCTTAATTTGGCTTCCCCTGCTTTTAGAAATCGTCTTTTCTCGTATTTTTTATAAATGTTACCATTTTCGTTAATAAAACCACAATGCTTTATTTTTTTAAATTAATCATTACATTTTGCTTGCCAGCTCGGAGCTCTCAAAAATTGCACGACTTGCACCCAACTAGCCCCGATGCCCCCAAGTAAAGTTCCCTGCAGTCTTACCATTCTTCAGAAAATTATTTCCCGCGCAACTTAATAATATTTAAATTTTGAAAATTTCAAACCATAGCAATATGTACTTACATAATTATAATTTTTATTAATTATAAATATTTTAGTTACCGTTTTTTTCAATTTTATATTTCTTATGTTATCTATTATATTGTAGTATCACACAAAATTGTTTTACTTAAGGTGACAATAATTAAGGTGTCACCCAGGTCTTTGCATTAAGCGATTAATAGGAAAACGTTTTAAAACAACATAAAATTCAAAATAGCAACGGGGGCAAGGAGGATTGTATTCCTATATGTGAGTATAAGGAGGTTGTAACATTTAATATTTTGTTGTTTAATTTTGGGGCACTTTAGACCCCTCTGTCTTTAAAATTATATTTTCTGTTGACTTTTAAATTTATTTCTTAATTTGAATATTGTGAATCTTTAATTACTTTTAATAAAATATCTGCAAACACCAAAGGTGCAGCATTATTTAATCAACAATTTTAAAATAAGAAATTTAAAATAAATTAATGTTATTTGTCACTAGCTTGTCCAGTCATACAATTGTAATAATTATTTTATTTGAAAACTTAATAGAGTAACTTTTTCAAACATAAAATTCAAGGTTTTGGTTGAGGCGAGGTGGGGGGGTAAAAAATGAAATATGAAAAATAATGGCGTGCGTTTTTATTGTTTGTAGACTGTGAAGTTTAAAAGTAAAACTTTTGAAATTATTAGAAAACCATCTACTACTTTTCAAGAACTTTTTTTTTAATTTCTAGGTATAAAATCAATTTAAAAAAAAGATGGAAACCCTCAAGTTTAATCCTGCAGAACTGACTTAATAAATGTTTTAGAATTATAAAAACTTTATTGGGATTTTTTGGTGGAATTTTGTTAACTATTACTGCCAACCTCCTGGCCCTACAACTAAATTGCCAAGGTTGTGCGGCCTGAAGGCCGCACTGAAAACTTTTTAATTGTGTCTACAACACATACACATTTTAGCTAATTTTTTATAATTCTAGGTATAAAATCAATTTTAAAAGGTGGGAAACCCTTAAGTTTAGTCCTACAGAACTGACTTAATAAATGTTTTAAAGTCATAAAAACCTTACTGGAATTTATGGTGAAATTTTCGTTATGACTGCTAATCGCCTAGTCCTACAACTAAATTGCGAAGATTGTGCGGCCTGAAGGCCGCACTGAAATTTTGAATTGTGTCTACAACACATACACATTTTTAGCTAATTTTTATAATTCTAGGTATAAAATCAATTTTAAAAGGGAAACCCTTAAGTTTAAGCTTACAGAACTGACTTAATAAATGTTTTAAAATCATAAAAACCTTACCGGGATTTTGGTGAAATTTTTTTCATTATTACTGCCAACCGCCTGGTCTTACAACTAAATTGCCAAGGTTGTGCGGCCTGAAGGCCGCACTGAAAGACTTTTGAATTGTGTCTACAACACGTACACATTTTAGGTTAGAAATTTAGTTTTTCATAATATTTCAACTGGTTGATCAAAGGTGACGTATTAACCGCCCTAACCGGGCCTATTTTATTTACCTAACCTATTTTATTGCAACTGTAACTGATATGTCATGGCACCATGGCAACGGCCAATATACTAAAATATTCAATTTTCCACTGAAAAAATAAATTGTATAAAAAAAAGAGTCTGGGGGTGTGAAATAACCTCCATTGGCCCAGTATCGGAAAGCAAAGCATTATATACTGAAAATTTTGCAGATACCTTATGATGCCGCATTAGTGTTTTAGAAGTGATAACTTTGGAAGTATACCCCACAGTCTCAGTTTTTGATTTTAAATCTACTTTACTTTAACCCCCCATAGATACATATGGGTCTAATTTAAAACAGAGGCATATGTTCCATGGTACCTCCTAAGCTAAATTGATTATGAGCCGTTGTGGCTGCTTTCATTGATGTCTCTCCTGCTGTAACTCCGTCTACCAATATTTATATGCTTTACATCCGCTAACTAAATAAATTGTAAATGACAGCAATGCTTTTGGCTTCCGAAACTCTAAGCCATGGAGTTTGGAGTTTCTGAATATCTCTGAACCAAAACTGATCTAGAAAAAATAGATTTTTAAGCCACGGAGAGTGGGAAAAGGTTAAACTTATTAAAAATATCCCTGAGTTAAAACAACCTTAAAAAATATTGATCCTTAAGCCACAGCATTCGAGAGTTAACTGGTAATTAGTTAAGGGGAAATGGCATGGTGCACAATGCGCCAAATGGCGTAGCAATACTATGCTCTCATATTAGGTTTGCATAGGAAATTTTGTGAACTTTAAAATTAATTTTTAGGCTAATTATTGGATATATCGAGTTCATCCCCACCTTAATCAACTTATTTTGATGATATCTAAATAACAGCAAAAAATTTTTTTAATTTTAAAACTCTACTGGTTAGATTCGTCAATCGTTAAAGAGAATTTTATGGCTGATTTACTATGTTACATTGATTACAATTCCTCCGTGAGGAATGGATGAATGGATTAACGAGAGTCCAAGCGGAGCGCAAGTTTTGTTTAATAATTGTCTCACTTACTGCAGGAGTACCTTCAAAACGCTTAAACTTTTCACATTTAATCAAATTAAAAAATAAACGACGAGAAATGCGACCGCGGAGCGGTCACTTAGACCGATTTCTTCCGGAAAAGGCTTAAAAATTTAGCTATGTGAAGTCACATCATACGAGCTCGATTTAAAAGTATTTTTGAGGTCGATTTCTTGTATTTAACCACAGTACAATTGGCCGGGCCGTTTTCTACGTGCATGATATGATGTTGTTCGACGCGTGAAGGTTCGCCATCGTGCACAGAGTAGTCCGATTTTTCCGGAAAAAGTTTAAAAATTCAGCTATGTAAAATCAAATCGTGCAAGCTCGATTTTACGGTGCGTGTACTGTAGGTGGGTTAACACCGACTTATTGCAATCGCTCCTGCTACTTATCGGGTTAATATCTTCAATTTTCGAGTAGGACCGGTCTAGGGGATATTTTTAATGAGTAAAGCGTTTTTCAAAACGGCCTTTAGCGGCCGAAGCAGAGGCTACTTGAAGGTCAGTTTTGATTAACGCAACCACTGCCGATTTTGAATTTTTAAAGTCGTTTTTTTCAAAATTTGTGGACCAACTGCAAATTTTATTTTTGTAATGTGTAGAGAACGATGTTCTCTTTCATAATTCACTTTAAAAATCATGAAAATCCGAATTCGGGTTTCTTGACCGTCCCCCAAAGTCTTTTTTCTTCAAGTTTTTTTATTGTTTTTTTTTATATTTTTTGAGATATTTGAGTGTTGAATGAAAAAATCAAAATAATTTGGCATTTATCTGTGCGTAGAAAGTTAGAAATTGGGAACGCTAAAACTTCCACGTAATTACTTGAAATTGTACGAAAACCTTACGGTTGACGTGATAAATCACGTCGCGTCACGAAAATGTCGTCGCCCAAATGTTTCGAGTCGATTGTGATATTTTAAGTTAAATTTCTGGGCGATTAGTTAATATAAAAATTTTACTTTATCATATGTAATATGAGAAAGTATTGTTTTCGTGCAGAAAAAAAAATTTGAGATTTTGATGGATTTACACTTTTTGAGGTCCCCTGAGTAAAATAAGACCATTTCCAAAAAATGTCTGTGTGTGTGTGTGTGTGTGTGTGTCTGTGTGTGTGTATGTGGTCAAATTTTGTGTGCGACCTACAGCAAAAACTAATAGGAATTTTCAAACAAAATTTTGGATTTTGTATCCTTATGTTGAGACTTAGAGCTGATTAGATTTTGGCTAAAATTGATTCACGGAACTATTTTTTTATTTTTAAATTTTATTATTTAATATTAGTTTTTAATTAATATTTCAAAAACTAATACGAATTTCAAAACGAAATTTAGGATTTAGCATACTTATGTCGAGATTTAGAACTGATTAAATTTTAGTTAAAATTGTTTTATGAAAACTATTGTTTTTTTATTTTTTTAAGTTTTATTATTTAATATTAGTTTTTAATTAATATTTCGAAAAGTAATACGAATTTCTAAACTAAATTTAGGTTTTCGCATATTTTAATCGATATTTAGAACTCATTAAATTTTAGTTAAAATTTGTTTATAAAACAATTGTTTTTATTATTTTAAATTTTATTATTTAATATTAGCCTTTATTTAATATTTTAAAAACTAAAAGGATTTTCAAAACTAAAGTTGAAATTTGTTATGTTTATGGCAGAAATTAGAACTGATTAAATTTTGGATAAAATAGGTCCATGGAAGCAATTTTTTTAAATCTTTTATTTATTATTAGTTTTATTAAATATTTCAAAACTAATGAGAATTTCAAAACTAAAGTTGGTATTTTGTATCTTTATATTTAGACTTAGAGCTGATTAGATTTTGAGTCACATTGGTTAATGGAACATATTTTTTTCCTTTTATTATTAAAAATTATTTTTTTAATATTTAATAAAAGTATGATAAAGTCATGGGCATGGCCACATCCGATTTTTAATAAATTAAGATATGCATTCGTTTTTTAATTTACTGCAAAAACATTTTTATTTATTGCATTGTTTTCTAATTTTATGGGAAGTATTTTTGTGTCTTTTTTGTGGGGGGCCCGGCAGGAAAACTATCTACGGCTGCGAAATAGATGAATCAGGCCCTGATCGTGTGCACTGTGGTTGCATATCCAACAGTTATTTTTCTTTACAGCCCTCGGGAGGACCTTCCTCATTTGTGTATTTGCCCTTTTTTACCTAAGGTAATAATTTTCATCGCCGTGATAAAAAATATTATCTACTTATCCAACAATTAAAATAAAAAGTACTCGTAGAACAGTAATTTTCCGTTACATTATTATAATGTGAAATATTATTTTCATTTATAAACGTATTTCTCTACTATAATTGTTCTATTACTGATGTAAATACCTGTTAATGGATTTATAAGCATAAAATATATAATGCTTAATGGTTTTAGTTTTATCATATTCTTCAACAAGTGTAGTTTATCCACGTAGAAAATCTTTTTGGTAATTATCAACGTAGTTATTTGAAATACTATTTAAATAAATAATGAATATAAATAAATATAGCATCGTTTGTTGCCAAAGCCTCATTAATTTAAAATGTGACAAAAATAATAACAAATTAAAATAATTTTAAGTGTGTTTAATCTGACAATCAAATAAAAGAATAAAACTCTAGCTCGGCATGCGGGTCAGCATCAGGACCAACTCAGGAAAAGTGTTATTACTTCGGGCGCTATGTTATTTTACTTTACATATGGGATAACACGAACTTGCTTTTAATAATAAAGGGCTACTTTTAGAGCTACTTTTAGATTATCGTAGGGCAGTTGCTACACCTGCACGATGAAACAATGTGGATTATACAGTTGTTGTAACTGTAAGCGAGCAGCAAAACAGAGCTTTAAATTAATTCAATATACAGAGTGGTTCATTGTAGGTGTCATTTAGACCGCTACAAAATCCTACATCTTTAATTTTTCAAAGGAAGGCATCGAATTGCCACGTTTACAATAAGATATACGAGTATGTACAAACGTGGAACAACTCTATGATCTAGCTCGGTAAATGGTAACAAAATATTCTTATTACGTTCGCTCTTCGCGTTTGAAAACAAATATCCTGTTAACTCCACCTTAATGACTACTGCATAAGGAACTACAATTGAGTTATCAAGAAATGCGAACAAATTTTTTCCACTGGGGTAATGTTTAAGTCACGATATACAATTTTGCTATGATTATCGCAAAATGAACGTCTGTTTGGCGCGATAACACATCGATAATGCGGGATCGACCATTTAAATGGAAAAATAAAAGTTTGAATTGAAAGGCGCTTAATGGAACACTTGGCATGTTGTTTGGTAATTGAACATAAATAAAAAAAAATGTTAAATGACTCATAATGAAATTGAAATATTAATAACACAAATTTTTGATTAATCAGGAACCACCACGAAACAAAACATAAATTTACCTCAGGTCTATTGTTAGACTTGTTGCATAAACCATAATTCTGTATGCGTGAGTGAACGAACTACTATATTTTATCATCAATTATTTAAACACTTGTAGAACTATTGTAATAGCCTTAAACATGTAATAATGTCGTTAGAATAAAATTTCTATATCGAATAAACGGGAAAAAAAGAACAAATCCGAATAAGGTGGAATAAGAAAAAAATTACACCGCAAGGAAGGTGACTAAAAATTCAATATTGAGAAGAGAATAAGAAAATATCCGCAATCCGAAGTTCAATTTCCTTTTTTGCCTGAAAATACCAATAGGTAGCTATCATGTTGTTACATCCTCCTGAAGGCATAAGTGGGATGTTGTTAAAGTAAAATGCAACTTCATTCCATCACGGAAGGAAGCCCTTGGCTTAGAACTTGATAGCTCTGTCCGGAAGGTACAATTGGGTCACATGATACAGGAAGTACCGTCGTATAAATTCAACATGCAAAAACGAATTAAATTACTAATTTTTATTACTACCATATCACGTAAGTTTTTAATAGAAAACACTTTCCAATGCAGGGTTTCCCACCCGCAGTCGGTAAGCAACATAATATATTTTTTATAAAATTGCAAATTAAGCGACAAGCATTAATTTATAAACAATTTCCTCTCGAGGTTCGTGCATTTCCTAGGTTAATTTTTACTTTTTGAAATTTAAATTAAATTTATAAAATCGAATTCAAATTTAGTTATGTAGATATAGCATTAGCTAATGGAACATGGAATCAATTTTATCCTTTTTATTTAAAATAAGTTAATGTTAGTGCAGGATAATGCGCGTATAAAAAATAAATACGTCAAATTGGTTTGCGTTGACGAATGTTGAAACTGCGGCTAATAAAAAAATTCAATATAAATAATGTTGGAGTTTTCTTTGTATAATAATACGTTGTGTACAATAATAATAAATTTAATAAAAACGCTGTATTTTTTTTCAAAATGTCAATATCGCTTCGTGTAAATACACATTAATTGAATATATTGAACACAATGAAAAGTTTTCCTTTTTCGTTTTGATTTCGTTTTTTTTCTAACTTGGCAATGAATGTTTTATGCTTTTCATGGTGACCAACTTCTTTAATTGGGAGTTGAACTTAGCACTTCTTTATACCAGCCATGTTCTTGTCATGTAATTTCAGTTATCTCTCCGTCGACGTTTGAAGAGGGTTCAATACCACCAATTTGCAAATTATACTATTGTGCACTTTCAAAATTCAAAAAACTTGTTGGAATCGCCAACTGATAATTGAAAAATTTTATTTATTTGAAATCCATCATCCAAACTAACCCATGTCACTGACTTGTTGCAAAGAGTTGGAGAGACCATGGTCCTGTTTTCCTACCAAAAATCAAAAAGTTACAATCTCATCGTTCATCAATTAAATGTTGTTTCACATTAAAAGTAAACATGCGGTTTAGTGAGACTGATGTGTTGTTTTTCTTTTTCATTTGTAGGAAAATCAATACGAATCTATTCCCAGGGCCACCCAAACTATAGGGCTAAGTGGGCTTTTTTTTGGGCGGCAATTTTGTTAGCACTCAAATCAGTTTGGTAATTAGTTCCCAAATTTAAATAAAACGCATCAATTACCCTCTCCCCATTCCTCTATCGTATATTTTTTTATGAAAAGGAACTTTATTGTTAATTAGCCCACTGATGGTGAAGTTGCATTTTCAGTCATGTTTTTTCATAAAAAATCTTTTCTGTTTTCACTTCTTTATCAAATCAATCTTTACTTTCAGTTTTGCCTAGATACTTGTTTTCCTCCCACTCTTTGGTCCAATAGTTGGGTTAATTTAGGTTAGCTTGAAGAGTGCAGATGAAGAAGAGGATCGCCACATTTTATCCCAATTGAGTTTACAATACCATCTTATAGAGGAGCGCCCATTAATGATTGAAGTGTCTTGGGGACGGGAGAAAAACTTACAAATAATTTAAGAAGGGTTAAACACAGGCTGCTTTCTATGTGAAAGTCAAGACAAACCCGGACAACATTGTGCAAAATATGCTGGCTGACTCAGGCAACTGGAAGAAGATCCTCAAAACAACAGAGGAAACGGAGGCAAGAACAAACCGCCGCCAGAACAGAAGAAGATCAAGAGAAGCTAAAGGACGAAGATTCCTGGTCCAACGAGAGAAGAGCAAGACTTCGCTTAGCCGCTCACCAGAACCCAAAGTGATGCCAAGAGGGTGATTTCGGAGTCTTGTGGTGAGAGTAAGTGAAAACTCACGTTTCCTGCTTAGATCAAACCGGAGTCTTTTTCAAAATTTTCTTCTACCTGCTCAATGCTAAAACAAAAACGAAGTAATATCTCAAAAAACCACAGTTTTAGACCCCTTTTGAGACCCAGACTTGGGGGTATGGAATAACCCCCAGCTATGCTTAAATTGAAGAACTTATGGCTTTCAATACGAAGTGATGAATAAGAAAACTATTGAAGACAACATAAAATGTAAGATAGTAACCGAAATTTAAAGCAGCATTATATTGCTACGTTTTAAATTTTAGTGCTGATAACGTTTGGGCGCCAAAACACAATGCCTTGGAATTTTTAGCTTCTGTTGATAAAATCTTCAAACTTTAGCTTCTCGTAACTCTTATCCCATGGCAGTTACCTTATGAAGAATAAAAATAATCAAACTAAAGCTATACGCCCAATTTTAGAATAACAAAAATTTTAAATACAAAAAATGTTGTTTAAAATTTGACCGCTATTTGTTTTAATAACTTTGTTGTGTTTTAATAATTTAAACTTTTGTTTCAATAAGTTTCTTTAAAAAATTTTGATTTAATTTTGTTATTTCATAAAAGTTTGTTATTAGTTTTAAATGTTTTAGTTCATTACCGTGAGTTTTTTTGTTAATATCCAGTAACTGTTGTTTTGAGTCTAAATTTCACTTGCTTTTTCCAAACTTCTCATTGCTAATCCAAATCCATTCCACTTATCACCATTAAATTAATAAAACTTTTCGTTTTTATTAAATTAATTTTTTTTTAGTTTTAAAATCTTTTCAACATTTTCACAATAATTATTTTTTTATTAATTGCGATTTGTTTAAATTGACAACTATAAATTAATTGTAAACTTTTCAGTCTCTTTTTTAAATTTTAAAATTTTTCTTTTATTTATTTCACTCGTCTATATTGCACTCGGAGATTTAATTCAGTGGTCGCATGTTTTTTTAAATTTAAATTTTAAAATTAACAATTTTATTTTCTTGGCAAACAATCTTTATCATCAAACTTAATTAACTGCCATAATTAAAATTCTCATAAAAATGCCACACTTTCAAATACAATTTTTATTATTTTTTTCAGTAGCTTAATATTTAGTTCTGTAGTCGGATTTAGGTGGGGAGAGGGTTTCCTTGCTTATATCAGATTAGGGAATTTCGTTGCACCGTTACTTTTTTAATTTTACATAATTTTAACTTGATCTAGCGAGGTGTAAACTGCCCTTTATAAATGAGGTGTATACACTTCCGTGGTACGGAGCCCATGTTAAACAGTAGGTCCCCTTGCAGATGTGATACTGTGTGAGAAAGTCGCCAACGGATTGCATAATGCATGACCCTCAGAGAAGATCAAACGCTCCACCACTGAGCTAACCACATATAACTTTCAATTTTCTTTAAAAAATCGTCTGTGATATTAATTTTTTTAATTTGACTAGCTGCTGAATTAAATAATTGTGCAAAATTTTGACGGGCAATTACAATTCTGCATCAAGAAGGGGAGGAAAATACTGAAAATACTGTACCAACATATTGTTATATATTGGGCACAGGGTCTAATTGTTTACTTGAAATTGGTTTATAAAGTAGAAAAAAATCTAGGTTGAATATTTTATAGTAATCCAAGTTAAATATTTATAGCTGATATGATTTTTTTGATAAACAAATTTTTTATTTAAAAGTTACATTAGAATTAATTATCACAGATAGACACGTAGTCTGATACGTGCGTCTAGCACGTTCAGTGTCTGTAAATATGATGAGCAAATTTTTAATTGTATTTATACAAATTATAGAAAATTGATAAGATTAGTTGTTGGGAAAATATTCAGGATTTTAAAAGTAGAAACGTGGTCAATTAAATTGATTGATATAAATCGAAACCAAAGTGCAGAAGCATTTTTTTAAACTAATGACCCCAAAACGTAAGGGAGAAGAATACTATAATAGTATATACATATTGCTGTAGTTCAATTTATTTTTATAATTGACCTTGTATGAAATTTTGTTAATTTTGACTAAAACTTTCTTTGACTTTTAGCTTTCTATTTTTTTTAGTTCAATGCTACTTTGTTTTAAGAGAAAATTAAATCTTTTTTTGAAAATACAGCAAAACAGCAATTTTTAATTTTTGAATCTAGTACAGTTTTGGTTCCTAATCTAAGCATTAAAAATTATTTTTTAATTAGACAAAAGATTTCTCATTCACATCTACACCAAATTTGCAAACAGGAAATTTTGAAATAAATTAATATTTAAATTTTTGTAGGCACTGTATTTTTATTAAATTTAAATTGTTGTTGTTTATTAAGTACGAAATTTACGTGTTGATGTGTTGTAATTTCCGTGTTTTTGAGTTTCATTTGCCTGTTTTTTCAAAAGTTATTGGTTCTTTTAAAATCTTTCAAATTCAATTTTTCTTTAAGTTCAGCTTGTAATTTATTTGTTTTTATCCACTTCACTTTGTTTGATCCACTCGATTCGTTTGAAATAAAATTGAATTCATGGTAAAGCTCTTTTTGAAGTCTTTTTAATTCGCTCAACGCATTTTGCGTCAGCGCGTAATGGCGTTTGTCATGGAACTAATTCACAAAATTTTTATATTAAAATTTCAGAAATAACTTCACTCACAATTTTACATTCTTACTAACAATATTTATTTTTTATTCAAAGGAAACAACATTTTTATAAACAAATTTACCACTTTCTTGTTGCCACCATTATTTAAAAATTAAAATCCTGCATCTTTCAACGAAACCTTGCTTTCTATCTTTTCTCTTGTTAAAAACAAGTTGAATTCGTTTTTTAAAAAATGGTTTCACTTTGCCAGCAGTGACGTTTGTAATTGCGCTTTAGGCTTCTATGCGCAGTGTACAAAAAGCCTTCTGATCTGGCTCCGTGTCCGTTTGTCCGTCCACATATTGCAATTAAGAGTTTTCTTATGCAACTGATTGTATGGTCCTTAGTTTAAGAACGTGGATGGACAAACGGACGCGTAGATGAAATTATTTAATTGGTCGTACACTATTTAGTGGAATGGTAATAAATGAACGAGACAATGAAAGGTGCGAGATAGTGAACTTTCACGTAAATTTTCACTTACAAAGTGCAACATAATTTTCTTATATAGACAACCAGGAGGTCGGCCGCCATGATCTCCCATGACCAAAATGATTCAACTCGATTGGTGTGGACCTTATATAAAATAAATGTTGCAATTTATTACCAACTTAACAATATTTGGCCACACATTTCGGTTACATAATCAAAGACAGACAGCGTTCATAAATATGTATACAATAGATTAATTTATGTTACTAAGGTAAAGATGAAGAATTACCTGCTTATTAGGGATTAACAAATAATAACCGGATTCCTGTTCTGCAATTTAAAAAAATTTAAATAAAAAATTATTATAAAATAATATTTAATTGTAAACCAAAAGGGTAGCTGTATAAAAGTCTAAGAACTGTTGTCATACGTGTTCCACCTTATTTATTTTAAACATTGAATTTAGCTTGTAGGAAATTTTGCTGTTAAACGTATAAGTTGTTGCATTTTAATTACAATCAACCCTGTTCTTATGCGGTTTTTATATGTAATTGTTTATGTACGATTTTTTGTGCGGTATATCAATAAATTACTGGTATAAATAAAAATTAAATACGTTTTTAAGGGATTCCTCTTATGCGGTTAATACCCCTGCACACAAAAAATAATAAAATTTAGCTTTCATATGAAGATTTGAAGTGGTTGGATTAAATTTACTAAAGTACTGCAAACGAAATCTGTAATAAAGAAAGAAATATTAATCATTTTTGGTTATCAAAAGGATTAACTTCAAGTCAGAATAGAAATTAATTTTATTAGATAAAAAAATTAGCTTTTATATGAAGATTTGAAGTTGTTGGATTGAATTTGCTAAAATATTGAAAACAGAATCTGTAATAAAGAAAGAAGTATTAAACGTTTTGGTAATCAAACGGATTAACTTCAAGTCAGAATAGAAATTAAGTTTATTAGATAAGAAAATGTAGCTTTTATATGAAGATTTGAAGTTGTTGGATTGAATTTGCCAAAGTACTGAAAACGAAATCTGTAATAATGAAAAAATATTAACCATTTTGATTATCAAACGGATTAACTTCAAGTCAGAATAGAAATTAAATTTATTAGATAAAAAAATTTAGCTTTTATAATAAAACTTGAAATTGTTGAATTGAATTTGTTAAAGTATTGAAAACAAAACTGTAATAAAAGAGAAATATTAACCACTTTTGGTTATCAAAAGGATTAACTTCAAGTCAGAATAGAAATTAATTTTATTAGATAAAAAAATTAGTTTTATATGAAGATTTGAAGTTGTTGGATTGAATTTGCTAAAGTATTGAAAACAGAATCTGTAATAAAGAAAGAAATATTAACCATTTTTGGTTATCAAAAGATTAACTTCAAGTCAGAATAGAAATTAATTTTATTAGATAAAAAAATTTAGCTTTTATATGAAGATTTGAAATTGTTGGATTAAATTTGCTAAAGTATTGAAAACAGAATCTGTAATAAAGAAAGAAATATTAACCATTTTGGTTATCAAAAGTATTAACTTCAAGTCAGAATAGAAATTAAATTTATTAGATAAAAAATTAGCTTTTATAATAAAACTTGAAATTGTTGAATTGAATTTGTTAAAGTATTGGAAACAGAATCTGTAATAAAGCAAAGAAATATTAACCATTTTTGGTTAACAAAATATTAACTTCAAGTCAGAATAGAAATTAATTTATTAGATAAAAAATTAGCTTTTATATGAAGATTTGAAGTTGTTGGATTGAATTTGCTAAAGTATTGAAAACAGAATCTGTAATAAAGAAAGAAATATTAACCATTTTTGGTTATCAAAAAGATTAACTTCAAGTCAGAATAGAAATTAAATTTATTAGATAAAAAATTTAGCTTTTATATGAAGATTTGAAGTTGTTGGATTGAATTTGCCAAAGTACTGAAAACGAAATCTGTAATAAAGAAAGAAATATTAACCATTTTGATTATCAAACGGATTAACTTCAAGTCAGAATAGAAAGTAAATTTATTAGATAAAAAATTTAGCTTTTATAATAAAACTTGAAATTGTTGAATTGAATTTGTTAAAATATTGAAAACAAAACTGTAATAAAGAAGAAATATTAACCATTTTTGGTAATCAAAGGGATTAACTTCAAGTCAGAATAAAATTAATTTTATTAGATAAAACAAATTTTATAAACAAATAAAACAAATAAAAAAAATTTAGCTTTTATATGAAGATTTGAAGTTGTTGGATTGAATTTGCTAAAGTATTGAAAACAGAATCTGTAATAAAGAAAGAAATATTAACCATTTTTGGTTATCAAAAGGATTAACTTCAAGTCAGAATAGAAATTAATTTTATTAGATAAAAAATTAGCTTTTATATGAAGATTTGAAGTTGTTGGATTGAATTTGCTAAAATATTGAAAACAGAATCTGTAATAAAGAAAGAAATATTAACCATTTTTGGTTATCAAAAATATCAACTTCAAGTCAGAATAGAAATCAAATTTATCAGATAAAAAATTAACTTTATATGTAGATAAACATTTGTAGATTTGAAATTGTTGGATTGAATTTGCTCAAGTATTAAAAACAGAATCTGTAATAAAGGAAAGATAAGGTAATAATAATTTTAAATTCTGTAAATCTGCTGCATTTTTGGCATCCAACGTGGAGCTAGGGAGCTAAACGCAAGAAAAGAAAGAAGAAACCTTTAAAACTTTTTATTGAAAAAATTTTTGCGCTCTTTGATAAAATTAATTGCTATCTTTGTAATTTTTTAAATAAAATTTATACAGGTACACGAAAAATTAATTGGACAATTTAAATATATTTGTGACATAATTTGTTTGACTGTATCGACAATTTCACTTTGGTTTTGATTTTTGTGATCGGAAAATTATTATTAGAATAATCTTCAATTGAAGTACCGAGAGCTTTCCTTTTACGTGAAGGACTAAAGAGTCATTAACAGAACTAAACAAGTATAGTAGGAATTTGTTCCATAAAATTACAAAGAATCAATTCATGGGTGTTCCAATTATTTATTATTACAATTAGAAAGCGAGAGTCCTTCCCATAATGGTGATAATTGCTGCCTGACCTTAAAATATTACTAAGGTGGCGCTCCGTGTCAAACGTCGACGATTTTATGTACAGGGTGATTGAAAGTAGCTATCCTTCAGACTGCTACAATACTTATATAAAATAACAGGGCTCTATCTTAGCAGGTTTTACAAGCTGAACTAACTGACGTAAGATATTTATGCGTGACATGGTCTGAGGTTTATTTTTCGTGCCTGAAGATGTTCTTCCATTTATGTATAGGTAATTACATAATTCTGAAATTTATTTCAAAAGCCATTCAATATTTTATTGAAAAGCTTAAGGCGAAGACAATAATTACTGATAACTGATGGTTAAAGTAACAAGACGTTACCTTAGACAACAGTTACAAATATATGAGGTATATATAGGCACCTAAACGTGTTAATGGTTTTACAAAATAATTTACAAGAGTCTAATAGTACTTTAAATTTTTTCTAACAAAGTGCACCAATACAAACTTGTTTCTAAGGTACTCAATTAACGTCCGAGAGTTCACTAGTTAATTAATTTTCATGTTATGGTCTCGTTAAAAAGTCATAGATGCAATCTCGACGCATAACTACAAATTTCTTATTATGATTTAATTTTCTAATACGTCGTCGTGTCAGTCAATTAAACATGATTTAACCGCCTTCAATTAAATTTCAAATGAAAGTTACTCATTAAGCGATTATGTAAATATTTTATAAACAAGCAAAAATGTGTTTATTTATTTTTTGGTCTCAAATTAATCTAGACGAAATAATCTCGCTATATTTGAAAAATTAATTAAAATTGCTTAATGTTGTAACGATTTTTCAGTTAAACCTTTACAAAGCTAGTGAGACTTTATTAAACATAGCAAACAATGTTTATTTTATAATGTAACAGAGTAACCCGGGCTTGTGGTACTAAATTTTAATTTCATCATGGTTTTGGTGAAAATCTTCAAGGAAATATTACAACGTAAACTTTATTTTTATGCAAAGTAAACACCAAAGAGGCTTAACTTGAACATTTTATATTTTTTACTCTTTTTCTTTTCATAACATTTACGTAGGAACAGAAGAAGGATACAAGATTGTACATGCACGCTTTTTTAATTTATTTTACATTCTTTCAAGTGCTGGAGATATTCTCCACATCTCATTTTTTTCAACTTTGTTTATTCGAGATGCTCCATAATTACCTAACGGTTTGAGTGTTCTTCCTATCGTAAAACCAAGAAAATAATTTCTATTTAATTAGTAAGAACAGGCAATTTTGCTAGCTGCTTCGATAGAACTTCGATTCTATTTCCGAAAATAAAATGCCAGCAATTCTAAATTCAAAAGTTCACTTTTTACAATTTTCTAAAAAGTTTTTGTTTGAAATTTTAAGAGTCTTGGGAATAGACAGAACAACAGGTATGACCAACCCACAGGTAATAAATCAGGTTGAGCTTAGTCCTATCTCTGAATTAAACTAAAATAAAGTTTCCGTAGATGTTTTATTTCAGATAGAAGAAAGCAATGCTGGAAACACGTTTACACTTTGCTAAACGGAAAATATTGGAAATGTATTTCATTAAATTCCAATCTGAGAATATCGATAATTATGTTGAAATTGCCTAGGGAATATCTCAATCTGTGTTTTCAAGTTGATGTCTTAAAATTAATAATCAATAAGGGAAAAGTTTTCGAATTGTTTTCTCTTATTTTATTGGTAGGTACACCGCTCGCATAGGAATATTTTCAATTTTCAGAAAATTAGCAGCAGAATTTTTTATTTCTTTATTCACTCTTTCGATAGCGTTTGATCTTCTTTCGGTTCAAATTCAGATGATTTAATAGTTTTTAACCTTTACCTGACCTTGAACAACCTGAATTGTTAGTTAGTATTTTTGAATTTGTATTACCAGGAGTCGTACTTGTGCTAAACTCTTAAACGCGAGTCCTTATAAGTTTTCAATAAAAATTTGGGGTAGAGTTCGATTTACCGGACTCGAAAATACACTTTTTCCTATAAAAATGGCTTTACAAAACGAAAGAACGCAAAAATACAAGCTCTTTAAGGTGAGGATCAATCTTGTCGGAGTTGTAATAAGGCCACAATTTCATTTTGAAAATTGCAAATTTCCCATAAGAAATACATGTAAGTGTATTAAAATGAAAAGGTATCATTTATTCTGTTGGCGGTACGTGTGCTGTGCCTGGGTCGACAGTGACTAGTGGTGGGGAGATACCAGTCGCTCTCAAAGATCCGTCGCGTCAACTTTCAAAATTTTCGAGTTGGAGCCGCTTAAGGGATGTTTTTAATGAGTTTAGCACGTGTCAAAACCGTTCGAGCCCCGAACGAGCCCCGGAGGGGCGAGGGCGGGTGCGGAGAATAGGTTTTGACAGTGCAACCACCTCCGAAACGAATTCACGTTAAAAATAAAAAACCTCATTCAAAAATATTTGTGGCCCTGAAAAGGGCCGATTTTTTACTCTTCCAGCAGCTCTGCAAACAGTTACACTCGATACCGCTCCGCTATTTGCATGGCCATGTTTTCGAAGCGTTCTTTATTTGTGCGACCAAAAATGGACACCCACATATACTCCTGCAGATGTTCGGGTAACATGGTGGAAGATAACACCCCTAACCGTCGGCAATACATCTTTAAAGTCGCCCAATACCCCTCAACCCTGTTTGTGCAAGTCCCGGTAACGGGATCCACAAAATTGGAGCTGTGGTTCACTGTCTTGTGAATATAGGGCGAGACGCCATCCAGATGATTTAAACCCGAATATCCCCTCCAACAATCGGTCCAAATCTCGGTACCAGGTCTAATGTACTTAAGGATGAGCCGCCTTAACGTAGCGGCATCTCTACTACCGATGTATAGTGCGATGCCCTACCTTCCAACACACTATACAACCCTAATATCCACTGCTGTTGGCGGGGGGGTATCCGTCCAACACCAGCTTTCCGCTTTGTTATGACGGACTCATCGATTTGTACAACCTGGCCCGGGCCACCGAGTTGGAGGAGTATCGGGTTTGCCATCAGCGTCCATGAGCAGATACGCCGGAAGGATTTGTATAGCTGGTACACAGCTTGGCGGCGAAGGCCAACTATAAGCGCAGCTACCCAGCCCTTGTATTGCACGCCCATAGCCACATAACATAAAACACCGTCTTCGGGGGTAGCATGCGGTTGTCGAAGAAGGTATTCTCGGTTAGGCGGTACTTCTTTTTGCAACCCGGACATCTGAAGGAGTGGTTTAACAAATATTCACCATCGTGTAACACATTGCAATATCGCCTGCAAGTGCGAACTTTGCAACGCATATTTAATGGCAAATAATGAAACCTCTGCAGCAATTCCACCACTGCGGTATCGTCTTGGTTGAAAATTCGAACTATATCTTCTATATTTGACACGTTCATGGTGATTGTTAAACGTAGAATGGGCAAAATTCACATTTTCAAGCGCTTTTGTATGAATAAATGCGGGTGGGCGGAGTATCGGTTTGCAACAACCAATGGGAGTACCTCATTTCCTATGAACTTTAAAGCCGTTTTTTTCAAAATTGTGTGAACCGACCGCAAATTTTATTTTTTTTATACGCTAATTAGACCCTCATCTTTCATAATCCACTTCAAAAATGGTAAAAATCCCGTTCCGGTAATTCGAACCGCACCCAAAATTTGAATAGAAAACGCCGCAGGAGAATTTTTAAAATCAAGGAATTACCTAGGTTGTGCGGCCTAAAGGCCGCACTGTAATTAATTAATTCTGATTGATTGAATAAAAAACAATCTACATTTCTAGTCGAGTAACTTTTATGAATCTACGAAGACTTTAGAATAGTCCGCGCTCTCAAGAACTGCGTCTCAGAAAGATACAGCAGAGCTGCATTGAGTAGTACCATCTGGGAGTGCACAGTGCAGGTGAAACAATCTCAAACACCGATTTTTACAATTTTTGAAATGAATTATGAAAAAAAGACATCGTTTATCGTAAAAACAATTTGCTGTCGAACCACTGATTTTCAAAAAACTGACTTTAAAGTTCTTGTTTGGATGTTGTCATTGGTCGTCTCAGACTGTATTTTCGCCCACCGACACGTCGTCAGGGCTAAAAAATAATTTAGAAAACTATATTTTATTATTTTGTTCCTTAGAGAACGTCAAAGCAGCAGAGTGGCGTGTTGGGAGACGTATGTGACTACGGATAAGTAGTCGCAGGTTCGAATTCCATACGCGCCTGTTGTCTAAAGTAAAACAGAGAAGTAATCCACCTCGTAAACGGAGGTCCCCTATAATATTGTGCTAAAGGTTGATGCCGCCTACGGCGGCACCACTATAGGATCATCCCTGAAATGCGTTCCCACTCGAAATTATGGGTCCTTGACCCCTTGACATTGGAAGCAACTGGTACTTCCCTGAGCGATGGAACCCATGCAGGACGCAAGGACTAGCAGCAGAATAAATTAAATTATTAAGAAATATTGCGCAATAATTTATTGTCTTTCGTGTGGTTCTTATAGGACTTTGGCGAGGTTTAAAATTAAATTGGGGACCCTCACCTTAAAAATCATGTAAAACGTTCTCTTTTGTTTGGTGAAGCTATATTTTTATAGGAAAAAGTGTACTTTTGAGTTCGGGTTTTGTCGTGGTAACTATATTGCTATGATTCAAATTAATTACTGGTAATGTTTAATTGTGAAATGGGCGCCATGAACCGTAGATTTACACCTAAACTTAATTTTTGTTATTGTTCTAGCATCTCGGCGTAAACTCCAAATTTTGCTTATTTTGGTTTTTTATTACGATGACAACTGAACAATTCAATTTTTTCAATCTTGGACAGGTTTTGTTCATATTAAAATGTATTTTAAACTTAATCTTAAGGAGGCAGAATATAGTAACCTCCACTCGTAAATACAAGTTTTCCTATAAAAATGAAAGCAAATTATGAAAGAGCACAAAATTAGAAAGATTATAAGCTATGGGCGATTCAAAATTTTTATGTTTAAGCATAAATAATCAAAAATTGTAATTCGTTTCTATGACAGGCTACATTCGAACCTCAAACCCCGCCCATTTTGAGATTTATGTGCATATTATACTGAAAACGATCCATTTAATGATGTTTTTTGAATAAAATTCAAAATTTTGGAACTTGAGCCCAGGGGTCCTAGCATTAATTGGTGAGCTCCTCGCTATGAACTACTTGGATCCGCCTACTGGATTAAGACTGTGCCGGCACGCAAGTACCGTCAACAGAACGGTTAAAATTAATATTTTCATGAACTTTAAAATCGATTTTTAGCGATATTATTGGAAATATCGAGTTCATTCGTATGCAGCACATTCAACTCATTTTTACGTTCTCTAACGAATTCTAAAAAAATTTGAGACAAAGACTGGAACAGAAAAAATACTTGCATCTTCTTAAGTAGATTTTCTAAATATTACTAAATACTACCCTAAATGTTACAATAATAATTAAAAAAATTTAATTTTTGTTTTCAAATTTAAATTTGTTTTAGATTTCACCGCGTTTGTTGATTTTTCAAATTGCCAACCTTTTACGATTAAACTTTTCGCTTTGTTATTTATAAAATCGTTTGCACTTTTTGATTTTAAAATTTTTATAATTTAACCTTTCTAAATTTACTGTTTGATCTACAATTATATTTAAAATTAAATTAAAATTAGAATTAATAATTCCTTTTTTTATCAAATTAAATCTAACTTGCAAATTGCCGTTACGATTCAAATTCTTAATTATTCACAAACTTGCACATTTAATCTTTTAATTGAAATTATTTTCTTTGTCTTTTGTATTTTAAAGTTTTGTTACAGTTAAACCTATTTTTGTGCGGTTTTTATATGTGGAATTGTTTATGTGCGATTTTTTACTGTTTTTGTGCGATATATTTTCCTAAAATGCTAATGAATGAAAATGAAATAATTTTTTGAAGGAATTCTTTTATGTGATCCCTATCCTCCGCATAAAAACAGGTTTGAGTGTATGTATTTAAATTCTTTTAATTTTTGCGTCTGTAAATTAAATTTACGGCGGCTGTACAGGCTTTTTCGCAGTGATGGACCAATGTAAACGAGATCTATGAGATAAAAGTCAACCCAGTGGCGTATTTAAGCGTAAGCAAGGGGAAATTCCCCCACCCCCCTAAGAATGACTTGGATAATCTCGGTATTAATGCTTATATGTAGTATATTTATCACTATTTTGTTCATATATACTTATAGTTGGTACTTCTGTAAATTTCTATAATTTTTTGATTTTTGAAATTTGTTAAGTTAACTTCTTTACCATTGACGCGCATGATTAGATTAACGAGATCCCTAAAAATAATCTGGTTCCCCATAGGCATTTTTTTAAATACACCATTGAGTCAATCAAGTAAGTTAGTATGCGCCAAAGGCGTTTTTTGTCAAATTTAACCCGATTTTTTTTAACTTTGAAAGTTTGTGTACGAGTTACAGTATTTATTACGAATCATTTATTTTTCAATAAATTTCAAGAATTTTTGAGCCCCACAAAGAAATGCACCTCAGCTGCCCCAGTTCCGGCCTTGGCTTTATAAATATTTACGCGATAAAGATAATCCAGCCATTTTTTGCAATAGAAATATTATCTCATAACGTACAATTGAAGAACCTAGCAAGTCGAAATACTAATAATTGAATTGATAATTTAAGACCCTCATTTTCCATAAGCTTCATTGACTGTAAAAATTGTACTTTTTTCCACTGGCGAGGTAGCACATCAAAACGTCGAAAACAAAAACACTGAAAAACAAAAACACCGAAAACAAAAACGTTGAAAACAAAGACGCCAAAGTCAAAATACCTAAAACAACAACGCCGAAAACAAAACGTCGAAAACAAAAACATTTATTTTTCAATAAATTTCAAGAATTTTGGAGCCCCACAAAGAATTGCACCTCGGCTGCCCCAGTTCCGGCCTTGACTTTATAAATTTTACGCGATAAAGATAATCCAGCCATTTTTTGCAATAGAAATATTATCTCATAGCGTACAATTGAAGAACCTAGCAAGTCGAAATACTAATAATTGAGTTGATAATTTAAGACCCTCGTTTTCAATAAGCTTCATTGACTGTAAAAATTGTACTTTTTTCCACTGGCGTACATCAAAACGTCGAAAACAAAACTACTGAAAAACAAAAACACCGAAAACAAAAACGTTGAAAACAAAGACGCCAAAGTCAAAATACCGAAAACAACAACGCCGAAAACAAAACGTCGATAACAAAAACACCGATTTTTAAACAATTTTTAAAAATAATAATAAATTTTCTAGTGACACCCACAATGAGTGTTGGTTAAATTTCGTGATTTTTTTAGCTCAGTTTTGATAATTTAATTTATTTGACCAATAAAAGAAGTTTTATTGCCCTTCAATTTGAAAGTTTATAGATGTTTTGAAGAAAAAAAGGGTATAAGTATGAATGAACTTAGGATACAGCAATATATCAGTGGCCAACCACCAATCATGCGCAGGACGGAAAAAGTATCGCGACGTTGCGGTCAGGATGAAGTAGAATTTGATAGATTAAATTCAATTTTGAAGTTCACGAAATTGCCATAAAAACATATGGCAGCTTATTGTTCTGGGTTTGATCACTTACTGCTCTACGACCTACCAGTCGACTCTCGCATCCTCAAGCTCCATAATTTCGAGTTTTGTCGCGCTTAGGGATGTTTTTAATAAGCTTAACCTCTTCTAGGACTCAGTGGCCCAAAGATTTATTATTTTCTAAATTAGTTTTGGGCTTGGAGATATGTTTAATGAGTTTTACCAGTTGACCCTCGGATACGGAGTCTTAAGTTCCATAATTCGAGTTCGGTGGTAGCCACTTCCTTCCGAGAGAAGACGATCAGAATAAATTTTTTTACTGTGCCGGGTTCGAACCGGGTATTTCGGTTTGGTATTCGACACAATCAAGTGCCAGACCATGACCGTCTTCATATATGCTTTTCAAAATTTTCAAAATCGGGGTTCATTTTACCTTATTTTACTCGATAAGTGTATTCGTGGCACTTTCGGGGTTTTTGCTTTTCAATATTTTTGTTTTCGACGTTTTGATTTCGGAATTTTTGTTTTCGGTATTTTTGTTTTCGGTATTTTGACTTCGGCGATTTTGTTATCGACGTTTTGATTTCGGAATTTTTGTTTTCGGTATTTTTGTTTTCGGTATTTTGACTTCGGCGATTTTGTTTTCGACGTTTTAATTTCAAAATTTTTGTTTTCGGTGTTTTTGTTTTCGACGTTTTGATTTCGGAATTTTTGTTTTCGGTGTTTTTGTTTTCGGTATTTTGACTTCGGTGATTTTGTTTTCGACGTTTTGATTTCGGAATTTTTGTTTTCGGTGTTTTTGTTTTCGGTATTTTGACTTCGGTGATTTTGTTTTCGACGTTTTGATTTCGGAATTTTTGTTTTCGGTGTTTTTGTTTTCGGTATTTTGACTTCGGCGATTTTGTTTTCGATGTTTTTGTTTCGATGTTTTGTTTTATAAGATGATGTGTGAGAATAAAATATAAGCCAAAACCAATAGTAAATCATTTGCTGAGGTCATGTGGAGGAACAAATAGTTGAGAAAAAATTGTAAAACCCAGAATTGTTTCGATCTTCCATGTGACCAGTCCGGTTCTGGGCTTCATCCGAAGTTTGGAGAAATTTTAGTATTCCCGTATTGTTTGTAACAGTGGCGTATGGTTTATCGTCTTTTGAATTTTGAAAGTTAAACGAAGTGTTTTATCCCATGAGATTTCGGCTATCAACTGCAAACTGCAGATAATCCGAGACATGTGCTTTTGAGGTGGGTTGTTAAAACATCTCAAGCAGGTGTTTAGGTAATGTCGCAGAACTTATTGAATTTCGGTTACACATTAGCAGGTGGTTCTTTCACGGTTTGCGCGCCCATTCAACCGCTTTTCAACGACAGAATTGTTTGCACACTTTAACCTGTACTTATGAAATTCCATTGGAAATTTTTTTTTGTTAACGTTCCGACAAATTTTGATTTGTTAGCAATTGTTTACTTTTTACACCTTTGTATGCTAATGAGCAGACAATCTTTTCAGACGGACCTAATTATGTATAAGCGCTCAAATTTAAATTTCAAATCGTCAGATTTTTGTTTTTCGCATCCAAGTAAGTTCCGCAGTTTAGTTTCCAAAATGTCCTGTACGAAGGACAGTCGAAATAAAGCGTCACTTTCATATATGTACATATTATGTACAACTTGTAGAGTGCAATTGAAATAAAATTTGAGACAATCTCAATAGACAAACCTGGAAGCGACGAAGCAATGCACCGTATCGTAGGACGTGCGGAGAAGGGTATTGATCGTGGGGGTGAATGATATTTGCTATTCAAAGCAAAAGCAGACTAAGCAATCGTCCGTTATTTTTCTTTGTAAAACTTTATCGACCAACTACAAATTTTCTTTCACTTTCATAAATAAACACTTTGTACCGAGTGTTAGAGTGAAAATTTTTGGTGAATGATTGATGGTGATATTGAATCCGGCACCTTTAAAAAATGTCAAGGTCCATAGAACGAACTGAGTTTAAAAACGATAAGTAATGGGTATCAATTGACAATCGGTAGGAAAACGCCTAAATGAAAAAAAGAACGATGAATCGAATAGCTACATAATAGTAGAGCAATGGACCTTCAGGTAGAATCCTGGCCTTGGCAATAGAGCTGCGCAACCGCGTGTTTCCTCGGCCACTGACTTCCTTTGCCCTTGTCTGCCGAGCACCTTCTTCGAACCCTAACTTTAGATATCCCAACAACCAGTACAAAACTACACATCATAATAATTATTCTCATAGGCCTATCCTACATAATAAGTTTTGTGTTCACCATCAGATCTCATAATCTAATTCCTTGTTTCGGTATTTGAAACCAGTTTTTATAGAAGTCACTAGACAAGGAAGACCGCTCGTTTAACCATGACCTTTTTTTGAACCGACGCAACGCAATGAGAATCCATCCACCTTATGAACAATTATTTTCACAAACGCAGACCAATTAAGCAAATTTGTTTCGAGAAAATTAATTCGTCCAAGTCGAGATAGTGGAAAAATGCAACTGGTAACTTGTTTTTAGCGATTGGAGAAATAATATGTTGAACGAATGCTCACTATGTAATTAGAAGAAGTCATTACGTTAAAGAACGGTTAATCAATAGTTAATAACACGATGCAAATGTAAGTATTAATCAAGGAAAGAATGTTTACAACTGTGACCAAATTACTTAAACTAAAGCTTTGTCCACACCTACGAACATTGTCTGCCAGTACAACCTTAGCTACTACATTTTTTCTAAAACTTCCCAAAGCTTTGCATTCAAAATTAACTAAATTGAGAAAATCTACTCTATAACTCAACTAGCGGTCACACCAAACCACTGCTGCAATGAATAAAAAACGAAGTGTTAATCAAGTTGAGGCATAACTCAAAACAAATGTGTGGAGGGCACAGGCCGAGCAGTTCAATCGATTGTAGAAGATATTCAATAATCGTACACAACTTCATTTTCAAAAATTTACAGACCGTTTGCTTTAGAATGGATGAACATAATATCGAATAGTGTCTAGAATTTAGAGAATGTTAAACATGCTGATAACTTTGATATACTATCATATTGCACTTCTCCGGCTTTAAAACGTCGATTGATTCCTGTCTGATCCAACATTTAGTTATTAAATATTCAATCCATAAATTTGAAAAATTTAGTAGACAGTCGCTGTTATTACAAAGTTTTGGCTAAAAATGAAAGAACTAATGATATGTGTAATTTAGTTATTATATATAAATGTTTATTAACTTGTGGAAATATATTTTAAGTATTAAATTCAAGTCATAATAAAATTTTGATTAAATTCGACAATTAGTGAATTTTTCCCACACATAAATGTAACACTTATATTTCGTTCTATAGGATACTCGTCGGATGGACCTGGACTGATAATTAAATTTTAAAATGTAAATAATTAATTATTGAAAAAATGTATTTTTTAACCTCGAATTAATTAACTATTATATATATTTAGCGAGTTTTATTTACAACATGCGTCGTTTCCCGCAACCTATACGCCATTTCCTCCTATCTTGGACGTCTTCTAGACTCAACCGTCTGCTTTGCATGGCCTCTCCTACGCCTTGTGCCCACGTCCTTCGGGGTCGTCCTCTTCTTCGTCTTCCAGTAGGGGTCCATTCCCAGACCTTTCTGGGCCATCTCTCTTCCTCCATACGGTTTAGATGACCATACCATACCAGTCTTTTTTTCTCAATTCTATCTATGATGTCATTTTCTACCTTCATTTTATCCCTTATCATAGTATTTGGGATATGTTCTAGCTTTGATATTCTGCAGCTACGTCTAAGAGCATCCATTTCTAGTGCCTGTAACTTTTGGCTGTTTCTCGCTGAGACGTCCCACACTTCCGAATTATACAAAGCAATACCCTCCACTACCGTCAAATATATTCTACGCTTTGTGCTATTCCTGATTCCTTTGCTCCACCATATACTATTTAGTTCTTGTATGGCTCTCCGTCCCTGGTTTATTTTACTTTTAATGCCTTCCTCGCAGTTTGGAATCTTGCTAAAAATCGACCCCAGATATTTAAACTCTTTACAGCCCTTTATCTCATCTCCGTTTATTTTTAATTTCCATTTCCTGCCCCACAGCCAGATATTCAGTCTTGTGCATATTTATTTGTAAACCCCAAGATTCGTACTCTTCTCTTAGCTTGCGCGTCATGTAAGCTGCGTCTTCCTCATCCCCGGCTATGACTACCTGGTCGTCCGCAAACAGTAGCGTATATACATAGGCGCGAATCGTTGATCTGTACTCCCATATTTGAGCACTTCCTAGTCCATTTTCTTAGAGCATGCGTTATATATATTTTAAAAAGGGTAGGCGACATACAGCATCCCTGCAGCAGGCCCTTTGTGGTTTCGAAGCTTTTAGATATTTTGTTGCCTAGTTTGACTGCAGATGTGGTGTTATTGTATAGTTCCATGATTGCGCTTACATAGTTGCTGTTAATACTAGTGTTTTCAGTACTTGGAACATTTCACTCCGCGGTACACTATCATATGCCTTCCTCAAATCGATGAAAACCAGATGCGTTTCCAAATTTCTAGCGCAATGCTTCTCCATTAATTGCCTCAAACAGAAGATATTGTCCGTGCACGACCTACCCGCTCTGAATCCGCTCTGTTCCTCAATATCGCTCCATTCTTTTCAATCCTTGATTTTAATATGCGTCCGTACAGCCTCCCGATAGAACTAGTTACGCTAATTCCTCTGTAGTTATCCAATTTCTTTCTGTTGCCTTTCTTGAAAATTGGAGTTATGTAGGCGTGTTTCCATTCGTCTGGTACTGCTCTTCCTCTTTTTATGCAGTCCGAATAAATATCTGCAAGCAATTCTTTAGCCCCGCTCGTGCTATGCTTCACCAATTCTATCGGGATGCTTCCAGGCCCAGGATAGAATTAACTTATAATTATTGCAATAAATAAATACGAAAAATATTCTAATTGTCAAATGCAATTAAAATTTCATTATATCTTGTAATAATTACTAATTTAATACTTAAAATATAATTTAATTAGTATATTAAATTGAGTGATATTGGGTCGAGTATATTGTGAATCTTGTAGATTTCCACGCAGTGAATTCACTATACTTTATCAATTGCCAGGATTTCAATTCGAGGGGAAGTCTTGTAAAAATTTTCCAATTTGAAAATACCTACACCTATTTATTTTCAAAATTCAAATTTTTAACTTTCAAGAGGAATTTTTTTAACATTTTGGGAAGGGGGAGAGCACGTGCCACCAGATGGCACCCCCTGGCTACGAGTCTACTTACTCATAATCTGTAAACATTGGATGTTTTGCCTTTCAATAGTGAGGCACTGGAGGGTGTTCCACACCCCCCAGACCCCCCGGTTTGTGCGGTTCACTTTTTATTAGAAATAAATTGATGATATCAGCATAACCGATCTAGAAAAAATCTCTAAAAAAACTAATTAATCCTAACTTTAACAAGTCACACTCAAGTAACTAATATTCCAATAAGCCCAAATTATAAATCAAAGTTTTTAAGACAGGTCTGGGGGTGTGGAGCACCCCCCAGGTACACTCAAACTGTGATAGATAAATTTGTAAACTTATGGTCATCAGTATTAAGCAATTAATAGTGAAAATTTTTAGCACAAGGAGTATAAAGCAGTGATCGGGAATATGGGAAAGGGGGGGGGGATTATAAATTCCCCAGTATAATATGTCATCGTTCTCAAGAAAACCAAAGCGCTATAATAATCACTACTCATAATCAGTAAACATGGAATGTTTTGCCTTTCAACAGAGAGGCACTGGAGGGTGTTCCACACCCCCCAGACCCCCCGGTTTGCTCAGTTTATTTTTATTATAAACAAATTGTAATTATCAGCATAACCAATCTAGAAAACATTTCTAGAAAAACTAATTAATGCTAATTTTAACAAGTCACGTTCAAGTAACTAATATTCCAATTATTCCAAATTATAAACCAAAGTTATAGAGACCGGGGTCTGGGGTGTGGAGCACCCCAGGTACACTCAAACTGTTTTAGTAAATTTGCAGACTTATAGTCATCAGCATTAAGCAATTAATAGCAAAAGTTTTAGCACAAGGAATATAAAGCAGTGACCGAGAATCTGAGAGGAGATAGGATTATGATTTCCCCAGGATAATATGTCATCGTTCTCAAGAAAATCAAAGCCCTATAATAAATCCTACTAGTAATCAGTGAACATTGAATGTTTTGCCTTTCAACAGTGAGGCACTGGAGGGTGTTCCACACCCCCCAGACCCCCCGGTTTGTGCAGTTTATTTTTATTAGAAATAAATTGAAGATATCAGCATAACCGATCTAGAAAAATTTCTAGAAAAACTAATTAATCCTAACTTTAACAAGTCACACTCAAGTAACTAATATCCCAATTAGCCCAAATTATAAACCAAAGTTTTAGAGACCGGGGGGTCTGGGGGGTGTGGAGCACCCCCCAGGTACACTCAAACTGTGATAGATAAATTTGTAAACTTATGGTCATCAGTATTAAGCGATTAATAGTGAAAATTTTTAGCACAAGGAATATAAAGCAGTGATCGAGAATATGAGGAGGGGGATTATAAATTCCCCCCAGTATAATATGTCATCGTTCTCGAGAAAACAAAGCGCTATAATAATCATTACTTATAATCAGAAACCTGGAATGTTTTGCCTTTCAACGGTGAGGCACTGGAGGGTGTTCCGCACCCCCCAGACCCCCCGGTTTGTGCAGTTTATTTTTTATTAGAAACAAATTGAAGTTATCAGCATAACCGATCTAGAAAAAATTTCTAAAAAAACTAATTAATGCTAATTTTAACAAGTCACACTCAAGTGTACTCTTAAACTCTCAAGTTACACTCTTAAAACACTAATTTTAACAGAATACACTAATATTCCAAATTATAAGCCAAAGTTTTAAAACCGGTGGGATCACCTCATTAATATGAAGCGATTAATAGCGAAAATTTTAGCACAAGGAATATAAAGCAGTGACCGAGAATCTGGGAGAGATAGGATTATGATTTACCCCAGTATAATATGTCATCGTTCTCAAGAAAACCATAGCGATATAATAAACCTTACTTACAGGCCTTATTTTGGATTTCATTTCGCACTTGTAAAATTTTCCAGCTTGAAAATACTTCCATCTAATTATTTTCAAAATTCAAAATTTTACTTTTCAAAAGAAGTTTTTAACATTTCAGCGATCTGGGGCACGTTCCTCAGGTTCCTCACTGCTTTGCTCGCCGGCCCAGGTCCGGGCGAGCAAAGAACACACGAAACCATGCGGCTTCACATGAAACCTTTTTTATTAAATTTTTTTTTACCAACTACAATTTTTGCTTTATTTCACTTTGAATTTTTTAGTTTAATTATGTTCGCATTTCATGTTCATAAAATTACGATATCGCAAAAAGTTTAGCACATTGTTGTTCACTGAAAAAAATATTTGTAATTTTTTTAATTATTTTAAACATCTCGCTCGTATACGGTTTTTTTACGAACACAGCTATAGCGCAAACAGGGTCAAAATTAAACTCGAATATTGACGTTGAAATATGATTCAAAAAGTCAGGATAAAATGCAATGATAAACATTGCAAAGTTGTAAAATAATGTGGGAAATGTAATTGATGCAATCATGGAAGCCGCCAGTTGCCCCAAATTACTTTTCGGTAATTTTTCATCATTGATCGATCTTCCTACAAGTACCAATCAGATCGCGATCTAAATACTAAACTAGGATTTAGCCCAATAATTAATTAAATTTTTTATTGGGGAGATTTAATTACGGCTGTATTTGTAAGATATTCAACAATAATGATGATTGCCTCAATAAACTGCCCCCCTGGTGGCGGCGCTTATGACCTATCTGGAAGTAATGTGTACTCTATAAAACTGGGAAAACATATGTGGATCTGGTGAAAATGTCGTAAAATGGGCACTGCAAAGTTTTTCAAAAGAGAATTGAATGCTTTCTGCAACAAAACTTTCCGATTGATATGTATTAGAAGCAGTAAATATCTGGTTATTTTTGTGCTTTTAATTTTGTGCAAGTTGTCGATCCCCTTCTGATAGAAAATTTAATTTTCAATATGACTATAAGTGACGTATTTAGAAATTGCTTATGGGGGGGGGGTACTATATTACCAGTTACCAATTAGTAAAAAAATTGTTATTATAGAGTTTCTAGCATTCTCAGAGACATAAATTAGGGATTCGGGGACACAATCCGAGTCATCCAGGGAGGAAGGGCAATTGCCCCCGTGCCCTAAATACGATACTGATCTCAATTAGAAAGCTTGACTATGGATGGCAATCGTTGGTTAAAACAACGGAAGACATTAATTTAGTTTAAATTTGACCATTTTAGTTATTGAGTTGTAGATATTTAAAATATTAACATGGCGCTCCAATATTTACTTGCTGCTGACCATTCCAGCATCTGGAAATTTATTAAAGCTTTTAGGAAGGAAATAGCGTAAATAAATTGAACAATACATTGCAAAAGATATCTCACTACGCAAAAAAGTGTAGTACACTGTAAAAATAATTTAAAAAATTGTCAATGATTACGTAAACAGATCAATTTTGGATTTTCTGCGATGAATCTCACACAACTTTCAGTTGCAGAATTAAAAGTAAACTAATTATTATTAGTTTATTATGTAATGAAATGTTTTAATATTATTAATATATTATAAGCATTTTTTTGGCGTGTAATTGTCTTGCGTCCAATTCAGTGTCACTGTCAGTGACACACTGTCAATTTTGACAGATACCACTATTTTTCACACTTTCGATCGGGGGTTTTTGGTAGCGCAAATTGAACACTGCATTTTAGTGCAATTTTTATAATTCTAAAAGTTTTATCCCTCCCCCTTTTTGCAAATCATAAAACTGTCTACCTCTATCTATCTATCGCTTCAAATTGGTAAAAAATGTAGAAAAAAAAGTAGATATTTTTGAAATGTTGACCAAATACAAGTCGAAAAAATCGGCTAAATTTGTCGAAAAACGTAAATCGGATATGAAAAATGTGATTATCCTTGAATTTTGACATTACGATTACTTTTGTACAGACGGACAGATTATTCAATTATCAGTTATTACATTCATTGTTAATTGTGAAAAGTTTAAGTTAAAATTTATTTCTTCAGAAATATGATTTTTCTTATATAAAAAAAATTAATTAAATTTAAACCAGAAAGGTAGCTGCATAGAACCCTAAGAACTGCAGTTTTCCGAGATCTAAACTGTCGTTCATTTTCTTCGGAGCAAATTCGCCAAATATCTTGCTCGAAACAGGTTTATGAGTGTCTTGGTGTTTTTTACTAGAAGAAATGTAAAATAAATAGAAAATAACTGAGAAGTTACGTATGTTACCCAGAGGAATCTCGTTAAGCTTTGAGGATGTTGCTCGGAGCACTTTCGATGTGCGTCACGGTTGTTGCTCAAAGGAATCATCGGATCATCGATTGTGTGATGCTCGAAACTAATTTAATTTTTTAATTTTGTGCATTTTGGAATGTCGTATTAAATATAAATTATAAAATTTTGGTAAATATACATAATAGGCAATTGCCTACCTCGGGGCATTCTCATTTTTCCTGACTTTTCACATCCAAAAGTTTTTAGCGTATAAACATTTTTCATAATTTTATTGCAAAAAATATCTTATGTATATATTATCTGGCCTATCGGTCTATTTATTTATAACACAGTGCGGCCTTCAGGCCGCACAACTTTAATAATCTACACCTTTTCCACATGTAATTCAGAAAAGATCAACTGTAATTCGGATTTCGTCAATTGTAATTCAGATTTGTCAACTGTAATTCGGATTTCGTCAATTGTAATTCAGATTTGTCAACTGTAATTTAGATTTCGTCAATTGTAATTCAGATTTGTCAACTGTAATTTAGATTTCGTCAATTGTAATTCAGATTTGTCAACTGTAATTCGGTTTTCGTCAATTGTAATTCAGATTTGTCAATTGATATTCAGAAATCGTCAAATGAAATTCAGAAACCGTTAATTCAAATTCAGAAAACGTCAAATGAAAATCAGGAAACGTCAAATGTAATTCAGAAAATCATAATTCTGTCACAGAATTAGCCGAACTGTAAGACAATTTAATCGGAGCAATTTCTGTGGCTGGTGTTGTAAGTATGGATTGCAGAAAAGGTTCATTTACTTCACAACTAGCAAATGATTGGGTAAGGACATTACTGCAGCGTTGGCAAGATATGGGAAATCAATTGTCAGATTTCGTACTTGTAGTAGACAACGCGCCTTGTCATTCAAGATTGGAAACTGTGTTTGATGGGACGACAGCAATTTTGTTGCGACTAGGACCCTACTCACCAATGTTAAATCCAATTGAGTTCATTTGGTCAAAAATTAAGGAAGAAGCCAAAAGCCATATTCGAGTTCCCAATGTCACAGGACCTAATCTTACAGAACAAAGACTGGTCTATTTAGAAAAAATAATAGATCGAGCTAAGAACACCGTAAATGGTGGCGATTGTGCTCGTGCTGCACAACATTGCACGACACATCAAGCAAAAGCCTTATCCATGGAAGATATGCAAGTCGGTCGCTAACTTATTTGCTAGAAATTGATTTAACAAATTGTTGTGAAACAATTTATGGTTTATTTTATTATATGAATAAAATTTAAATATTTATTAAATTTTATTTCAGTTTAGTTATAATTTCATTCTATGTAATTTATATGCAATCCTATTAAATTAACATGCTTTCCGAATTACAATTGAAGTTTTCTGATTTTCATTGACGTTTTCTGAATTTCAATTAACGGTTTCTGAATTTCATTTGACGATTTTCGAATATCAATTGACAAATCTGAATTACAATTGACGAATTCCGAATTACAGTTGACAAATCTGAATTACAATTGACGAATCCGAATTACAGTTGACAAATCTGAATTACAATTGACGAATTCCGAATTACAGTTGACAAATCTGAATTACAATTGACGAATTCCGAATTACAGTTGACAAATCTGAATTACAATTGACGAAATCCGAATTACAGTTGACAAATCTGAATTACAATTGACGAATTCCGAATTACAGTTGACAAATCTGAATTACAATTGACGAAACGAATTACATGTGGAAAAGGTGTAGTTACATATTATACTTTTGAATTTATTTCAAAATCAACTAAAAGTACTCCATAAATCGAAAAGTAATTAACGACTTAATTTATTATTTACCTACGTAAATTATTAATACTACTTTGAAATAAAAATCAATGTAATTAATAACCCTCATATAGGATAAAAATAAAAATATTTACGATGGTTTCAAGGGTCCCTCAAGTGCCTTCCCGCTTCGACGCGGGGGTGTAATTTACGTCGCTATTTATTTCTACAAATAAATGAATTATGAATAAAAATACGTATATTATAAATAATTGGTGATTAAACAAAACAAAAGAATGCCAATTTGTCAAAATGTACATGAAATTTGTTATCATTTAAATTTGCGTAATTTAACTTTGCAACAAATTTTAAACTTAGTTATTTTGAAGGACTTCGTTAGGAAAGAAGTTATTATAACTCAAGTAGGTTAAAAATAAATTTTTGATTTTATATTTTCAAATTTACTGTTGCACTACAGGTTCGGCTCTATAATATGAATCAGCGCATTTTTACCACGTAATTTAAAAATTTGTGACAGGTAGACTGTAGGCAAGCAGATTACGAACGACGAAATATGAATTAATTATTTTGAATTTGTTATTCGCGCCTTATTTTAAAATTATTAATAAACCGGAAAGAATTGAGGTATTTAAAAAAGAGTTCTTCTTGCCGACGAGAACTACGAGTGGGAATAATAAGTAGGGAAATTCCATAGCTCAAAATTGTACAGACAGAGACTTCTAGTTTCTATTTTTTAATTTATTTTATTGACAGGTTCTCCAGTCTATTTTAAACTGTTTTTAAAATACCCCTCAATCGTTCATTCTAATTTTCAGAATCATGTGGAAAATTTTCCGTTATTTTAGTCTTTTAATTCCCCTCCCCCTTCTGTTTTATTTTAAAACTGTTTTTGTTTATGAAGGCACAGAGAAAGTAAGAAAGAAATAAAATAAAATTAGGATAGAAGCAGGCACTGGCGGCTAAGTCAGAAAGTATGATTTTAGTGCCCAAGTAATACTTAAATCGTCATAAGTTCGCAAAATAATGCTTTAGCGGACTAATCGTAATGTTTAATGCAAATTTACCATTTTAGTGCAAGAAAATCTTTTTAAGGCTCCCGCTTCGTTCGAAAACGTTATGATTCAGCCGCATTTTATGTACTTATTACATAATAAGCTATTATTATTCTAAATTTTACAAGAAATGAAAAAGGAACAAATCCTAAAAGCTCAAACTGGTAAACATTTTAGAAACCGGGAGTTCTGGCGGTATGTATTACGTATTGCTAACATTTTCTCGAAGTTTTTTAAATGCCTGGAGAGCGAGGAGAGCACTAACCCGTTAAGCCTTAGTTACGCTATTGAATTTTTTTTGCTTTTCCGAATCGCGATGAATAAAACGAGAAAAAGCATAAAAATATAAATGCAAGTATGAGGGAATAGCAGGGAAAAAAGCGATTTGCATGTTTTCTCTAAAATTATTTTTTTCACTTTTGGCGCATGGGACAGGCGCGGTCCGTCATGTCCTAATATAACCCAAAATTCCTTAATAATTATTAATTATCATTTTCAAAAGAACTTAAGCGTATCATACAGTATGGTACTGGTGCACTGGAAGAAATGATACCCCCCCCCCCCCAAATTTCGCCGATCAGTGCAATTTATTTTTATTACAAGTGAATTGATGATTTCGGCAGATTGGCCGTTGTTATGGCTATCATATGACGTTATCATCCACTATTTCAGTCGAATCAAGAAATTTATTGAAAAACTTGACGCATCAGCTATTCCGCAAGCGGCATCAGATGGGAATCGAACCTACGCTTATTACTGAGTTACAGAATTAAGTGATCTAAAATATATATAAAGTGATCTAAAAATAGTGACCTAAAGTCTAAGGGGGGATCTAAAATAATTCAAAGTATATTGCTCTGGTCCAATTCATTTATTGCTACTGTTTATTTAAATTTGGGGGTCGCCTTGGTTTTTGCTTATCGGTAGCATGAACTTTGTTGCCGAGAGGAAAAATCAAATTCTTTTTCTTGTGAACAAAAATTTAACAATTTTGTGTCTGAAATCATAATATGCAGGTTTCATGTTACAAAAACTTGAGATTTCCTATCAAATAATTTCTTAAACTACCACAAAATGTACCGCCACCCTTAGATTTCAAAGAAAAACTTTGTAAACTTAAAGCCTGCCGTATCATCAAAGTGATCAATAGAGGAACAATTTAGAACAACGTAAAACTCAAGGTAGCGACATTGGGTCGGGGGGTATGAAAGAGCTACTGTCTTCGTTCCCAAAAACTCACCCTACCTAGCCAATAGTCCGTGCATACTAATTTTTTGTTGCTTTTTGAAAATTTGCTACTGAAAAAATTTCTTACGTTTACATTATTATTTTTGAGGTTATAAATCGGATCACAAAAATAATTTTTGCTAGAAAATTAAGTTATTTGAAACCCACTCCTGTTTATGTTTTTATCAAACGTAGATTCCTCATTATCTTATAAATTTTCTGAAATACATGTACTACTGGTCCGGACTGGGCCAGTGGGCAAAGGAGCAAATGCCCGGTAGGCAAGTTCTTCTTTAAGGGTCAGAGGCTACATGCGGCTTCTCAAATGTTTGATCAAATGAAATATTTTTTAAATTAATTGGTGTGAATATTACTTATTTTTAAGTGGATATTGAAACGGTCATTGTCTTGGTTATTAGCGCGATCAACTGCTAACGTAAGGCACTCAGTTCGAATCCGGGCAGAGGCTCACTTTGTGTGACCGTGTGCGTGCTTGGAAAGCACGTAAAGCCGTTGGTCCTCTCACAAGGTGCTAAGAACATCTTTGAAGTACTAAATGTTCGAGTACTCTTTAACGGAAAAGACGAAGCCTTGAAGGGGGAAGGGGGGGGAGGTCACAACATGTGACCAAATGTGAGAAGGGGAGGAGGGTTAGCCAAATGTAACGTCTGCATAAAAATTTCATTTTGGGATTTGTAAAGAAATTATGCTTGATTTTTTTTTATAATTTTAAAATATTGTGACAATAAATGAGGACTTTGATTGTGACCATTGGACATTCCGTAGAGGGCGAGATAAAAGATTATGACCAACTGTGACAAAGGGGGGGAAGGTCAAAAATTTAAAATTACGAGCGTCCGTTATAGAAGGTCCCTAACTCTATTCTTTATTCTATTTTTTCTACCAACAAAATTTTTTGCTCATTTTTTGGTTTTTTCTTATTCTTAAAATTATGATATCGCAAAACCTTGAGCATTATTTTGCGCCGAAAAGTATATTTTGTCAGTTTTGTTCAAATTATATTCAAGATTTTGTTCATATTTAAATTTTTTACGGGCGTAGCTATGGCGTAAAATTCGACAGTGCCAAAATTAGACTCGAATATCGGCCTAGAAACATCCCACACCAGGGGTTAACCGCTGGTGAAGTTTTTGTACACATCTCATGAAGTACATTAAATCTCATGTGAAGTACATGAAGTACTTGTAAAATACATGAAGTACTTGTGAAGTACATGAAGTACTTGTGAAGTACATGAAGTACTGGTAAAATACATGAAAATACATGATGATACATTTTTTATCTCATTTGTTTAAATATCATGGAGGTTTGGTAGCTCAATAAAAGCTTTGCTAATTCATTGTTTTGTCATGATTAATTAATTACATTGAAGCGAAAATAACGCGCTTGTCCCGGTTTTACAGGGACGGCTCCAGAATATGATAATACAATTTAAACTATCTTCTTATGCTTCTATCTTCTATCTTTCTTCAACTATAGTTATCTATCAGTTAAAATACATTAAAGTTAAATTGACGAAATAACCAATCAGGTGTTTGATTTATTTTTGTTTTGTTGTGTGTTTTGTTATTTCGTTGTGGTCTGATTGGATGAGTTTGAATAAGGTGCATGTCCTCAGTCCCTTCCATTGCGAATTTTTAATTTAAAAAAGTCTAAATCTATTGTTTTTTCTTTATTTTCGGTTGAACCTTTTTGGTTTTTTAATTATTTAGAAAATCATTAGGGGGAGCTAGAGACCTGCTAGCTCCCTTCTCCCAATTTTGAAAATAATCTTAATCGTTTGTGCATGATTGTACATAATTTATTATCGCTTTACGTTTTAATTAATACAAATAAATTAGTTAAACCGGGGGTCTGAAAAAGTAAACTGAAGATTTCCCGTTGCAGAGGCACTAGAAGGCATTTCACATCCCCCCAGACCCCCGGATTGAAGATCTCCCGTTGCAAAGGCACTGGAAGGCATTTCATACTCCCCAAACCCCCGGATTGAATAGTTTATTTTTTATCAGAATTAAACTGAAGATCTCTTGTTGCAGAGGCACTGGATGGTGTTCCACACCCCCCAGACCCCCCGGTTTAAATAATTTATTTTTATTAAAAGTGAATTAAATATTTAAGCATATCTCAAGTTTATTAAAATTAGCTATGGCCAAGTAAATGTGTTTAATTCGTAATCTGACAATTAATTATAAACTGCGTAATTATAAATTCCGTACCCCTAGGGGTAAATCTCTGCATTGGGAGATCTTCAGTTTACCTCTGATAAAAAATAAACTACTCAATCCGGGGGGTCTGGGGGGTGTGGAACACCCTCCAGTGCACAAATTTTAGAATCTCGGTAAGTTTCTGAAATACCGATGAAGTACGTGAAATACAATAAAGTATCGATTAAGTAGGTGAAGTACCGTGAATTATTGATGAAGTGCGGTGAATTACTGGTGAAGTACGTGAAGTTCCGTGAATTACTGCTGAATTATATGAAGTACGAAGAAGTATGGAGAATCATGATGATGTACGTGAAGTGTGAAGTTAATTGTACACGATTTCCTCTAGGGGTTGACCCTTCGATCCCACAAGATATTCAGAACAAAATAAAGTGAAAAATATTGCTAAGTTGTAAAATATTGCGAAAATGTAATTGATACAATCATGAGTGCCACCAAAGGGGTGAGGCAGTTATCCAAAAATGCATTTCTGTCATTTTCCATCATTAATGGATATCTTACAAATCTTTTAATACAACTTTTATCAATTTTAATTAGATTAATATAATTAATGCCGAATTCGTAAAATATTCATCGATGGTAATTATTCTCCCCCCCCCCCACGCCGATGTTACAATGGATGGATACAATGTTGACTCTCTGGAAGTATTCCATATGGATCGGGGAAAATATACGTGGATTTGGTAAAAAATTCTTTAAGAAATGATTGAATGCTCTCTGCGCTAACAAAATTTTTCGATTGAAATGTATCAGAAGCAGGAAAAATGTAGTTATTTTCGTGCCTTTAATTTTAGGTTTAAAAAGTTTCGTTTTTAAATGCTAGAATTTCGCTGCCCTTTTTGTTATACAATGTGACGCATTGGAATGACTATAGCTGGGAAGATTAGTTTAGGACTAGCGCTAACGTCGCAAAGTGGTTCAAAGGTCACTGCCAAATTTTTTGGATTTGAAAAACTTGGATTTCAAAGTTTCATAAAAGATTAAATACAGTATCTTCCTGGTTAAATAAAATTTTTTCGTTGCAATGTATTAGCAGCAGTAAAGAAAGTTATTGTTTTCAATCTTTTTACGTTTGAGGTTAAAAAGCTTTTTTCGCTTTTTATAAAATATGTTCAGAAATTTGCTGTCCGTTTTATCGCATATTATGTGGCATTGGAATGCCTAAAACTAGGAACATGCGCTTAAGAACTAGCATAAAATGCTGTAAAGTAACTAGATTCGAGTTAAGATTCCCGAACTCAAAAATACACTTTTTCCTTTAGAAATGACTTCACCAAACAAAAGATGACAATTTTACTAGTCTCTTAAGGTGAGGATGAATTTGGTGGTTTTTAATAAACCCACAATTTAAATTTGAAAATCACGAATTAACCCTTAACAAATACATGTAAGAGCATTATTGCAAATTTATCGCGCCATAAATTGAACACATTCTGTCACCAGTCCGTGCGTTATACGTGGCCGACAGTCACAACCGAACGACGAGGAGCTATCAGTCGCTCCCTGCTATATGTCAGATCAATATCTACACTTTGCCGAGCAGGACCGGTTTAAGGGAATATTTCGATTTAGTAAAGGGTTTGTCAAAACGGCCCGTTAAATCTTCGTTAAACCATGGTAAATCTCAGATTCGCCCTACACGAATAAATGTCGATGGTTCGAGTTAGAGAACCTCCATTAATTACGTGAGCTAAAACGGGGGGGAGATCCCGCAAAATTTCGCCAAGTCTTATGGCGAAATAGGGGGGTCAATAAAATCTCACGTCAACTTTGTAATTCAGAAAATTTGTACACCTGTAAAAAATTACTGGTTTCCAGTCTGGTAAAAATTGCAGAGTAAATCTCAAGTAAGGGGGGGGGGAGCAGCACGTCTTACCAAATCTCACCAAGCGGGAGAGAAGTTCAAATTTAAAGAAAAACACCTCACGTAATTAATGAACGTCCCCTCACGGTTTGAAAGATCCAATGAGACTACCACATTACATACGAATTTTAAAGCCTTTTTTCCAAAATTTGTGAACCGACTATAAATTTTATTTTTTTTTTGTTAATTAGACCCTTATCTTTCATAATTCACTTTAAAATCGTAAAAATCCAGATTGGAGTATCTTAACTGTCACCAGTAGCTGAAAAGTGAATTCGAAAAAATTTTGCTTTATAATTTTTTTCAAATTTATTGAATTTTATTATAAAAAATATCTTGAAGACTGGGGCCGCACAGAGGAGTGGCCCGGTCAATTACCTGGGAGAACTCTCAACGTCTTAATGAAAAAAATTGAACAACTTAGAAAAGTAACCATATGGCATCTGAATCATAGCAAGCAAGAATAAAAGTTAAAATTCATATTATATCCGACACAAATTAATTTGTACGTGTCGATGCCATTAAAATGGCATCCAATCGATCAACGAAGCTTCGTGCGTATACAGTGTGACGCAAAAGAAATATACAACTTGCAGTAATATTTTTAAATGTTCAAGTATGCATAAAAAAGTGAAATAAATGCTTGAAATAATTGGATACCATTTTGGAGATTTAGATGGAAAAAGATGTCAAAGTTGAACCAAAAACAAATCTGGTTGCTTATTCAAATTCCTATCTTTCAATATTTACGTGATCCCCCATACAAAACTGGATGCATAGCATTGCATATTCTGGAGCAAATATTTTTAATAAAAATGCCATTCGTTCCAAAATTTGCCAAAAATTTCGTATTATAAATTTTCGAGACAGCTTTGTGAGCATGGAGGATAGAAAAATGTTTTTACTGGAATCTGAAATTTATTCTTGTCATTTCGTCAACCAATCAATCATTTTCATCAAAAATTACTGGCTTGAAAGCCCAGTCAGAAGGAACTTGAATGTGGGAATTTCCTAAATAAGTGCTAAGCTTATTAATTTTGGCAATTCCAAATAATATTTTGATGTAGCAGTTTCGGCTGTCAATTTTGTGTGATTAATTGTGAAAGAAGTGTAAATATGAAAATATTTGCTGGTGAAAAAATCACTTCACTTAAATGGAACAAATTTTTCATTTATTGGAGTAGAAATTGGATTTTGGATGAAATGAAGTCCTGGAAGTTATTATTTTGTCACTTTTGCTTAATTTAGTATACGGTCGGTCTACTTCAGGAACAAACGGGTTTCTAGGGATAGTCACTTATTAATGTATGGAATTATCCCTCAAACCTCCTGTTTTATGTTACACACGAGACATTCAATACTGCTTCAAACAACCCTACAAGATAAGCGCTTATGGGAATAGTTTATATTTTTTGACGTATCGCCAATAAAACAAATTTCATCCAAATAACTTTTTCGTTTACCGGCGAATGTTTTTTTTCGTGTGAACTTGGCCTAATATTCGCAACGGTTTGTTTATGTGCATTAAAAAATAACAAAATTAGATTATATTTTCGGGTTGTCGTAATTCTTGCAAATTAAAAAGTCGAGAAAATTACATTGCTTCGGAGTTACGATTGGAACGTTGTTTAATGTGACTCTATTTTACTGTACGTAATTTCGTTGGAGGAACGATCCCTCGTAATATACATCTACCGCTTTTTAATTACGTTAACGTACAGGCAGTTGTTATAAAAAAGTGTTTCAAAATTTATTGATAACTTTTTTCCCTTCGTAATGGATTTCTTGAGGCGAAACTGTTAGTATATTGAAAGAGACACTTTTTATAAAGTGTTCGAATAAATAAATATAACGAATCGTTTCTAATAAAAGGGTTTATTCGGTTAGAAATTTATTATTATAACGACATGGTAGGCACTCATTAGGAGACTTTAACTACGGCGTTTCCTTTGTTCCTTTGTCTTTCTCGACAGCACGTTATGGACCCTTCGCTCAATATCATTTCTTCCAACGAACTGGGATACGATTAACAGGCTAATAGATACGAATTTTGCATATACCAATTAGTAATATCATATTCAATTTCGTAATTTCCTTATTACCCCCCTGGTCGATATGTTCAAATTATATATTATATTTTACAGGTTTTTGCGAAATGAGAGTAGCCAATTCCGGTTTTGCAGTTGACATTTAACCGTACTAATTGCCCTATTACAGATTAATCCATAATTCATATCTTCCAAAGGCGCCCACCGTGAGAGCAAAGAGATAAGCTTATTTTCTATAATTTAGTTTTTGAAATTTGCTCGTTCCTATTGCAATTGTTCCATTTTTATATCAATGGCGTTGTTTACGCAGATAAAATGTTTAATCGGTTTGCTTGAAAGGTCACGATGCTCGATTTCATTCACCATGATTACCGAATCAATTTCATGTGGTACACAATAAGTGCTCATTAACTTCAAACTTCGTGTGTGTCATTCCTAGAGACGTTAGTGTGTTATTAACCACAACCAATTTCTTCTTGCTTATTGGATTATCATTCTGTTAAGACGCAAGTCACAGATCGCATTACATTTACTGCTGTGTTTCAATTAGTAATTCCAAAACCATACAATAGAAAAATTGTATTATTTCTTATACTATCTTAACCAACGCTTTTCAAGTTTCTTTATCAACTTTCTCTCCAACCAATGGCAATTTTGAAAATCGCATTGTTGGGAATTTAATTTAATTTTTTTTCGCTTCCCCCAAAGTCCTGGTTATTTATTCAGCATTGCGAGTAATTCTTCCTTTGTTTCTCAAATTCTTGTGCCTTAGAATTGTTCTTCCCCACGCATTTTTCCCTGTATTTTTAATATCCGCCATACATCATCGTTCCAGCGTATTCCCAGTTACAAATATCTCCCGACGTGTTTTTCTGTAATTATGGTTTTTACAATCTTGTGCTTTATTTATGTATTACATCCAAAAGAACGGTAAATGTAAACTCTGAAAAAGAAATTATGTATGCAGATAAAATAGTGAATAATGGCAGTGTAGCCATTTTTACGACCTGATCGCACTCCTTCAGGTAGGGATGAAATAAAACATAAATTTGGGTATCGAGCGACATTGCGGGACTTTTATCTCTTCATAAAGCGACCGTAAACAGAAAATTACGAAAATTCAGATCCTGGATTTGACGACAAAATTACATTCCCGCACGCCACTGCTCGCACTCATAATAATTAATTAATAGATGCAGGTCCCCAATTTCTTAAAATTAAACGTTAGAACGTAAACCCAACCGAACGTTCGCTATAAAACATAGAAAGGAAGTAATAGAACAACCTTTTTTGGCAAAATATTCCGTTCACGTTGCAACGACACCAAATACATATCACGAATTAGTCATTTTGTAAATGTATTGCGTTCTTATGCTGATTTGCTGAATTCGCTAATTAGTCTACGTAACTTTACTCCGTGTAATGAAATAACAAATAAGTCTGTCTGGCAGCTTTCGTCCTTGTGTTCTTCAGGGTATTGAATTACTTTTTCCCCAGCCAGGTAGGCTAGACCTATCTTGTCGATTCAGCTTTATTATATTTCCCAACGGTGTGTTTAATTTTATTAATTGCTCAGTTTCGGATTTGGAAATTAGTTTTCCAAATAATTATTTGTAATTTGTACATTTTTACGATCCGACCCTGTCTTCCACCAGCTTATGTGGAAAATGCTGAAAATTCAAGGTAACTGATCTTCTCGAAGGCTCCCTATTAATTAGTAAAATTCGGAATAACAAAAAACAAAGTAAGCCATTGATTTTCCCCTTTTATAATTAGGGATGAATAATTTTACTTTAGATCCGATTTAAAATCAGATCGGTACTGTAAGTTTTTTTTATATATTTTATAAATTCATTACTAGTCTTGGGGAGGGGATAACCCTTTTCAAAACAATTTTCATTGAAATGTAATTTAATGCAATTTACGTTAACAATTAATTGTTTTTTTTTTGTAAAAAAATATAAGTTACAATACAATAGTAGTAGTATTTATATTTTATTGCTGTTTTCTTTTATTAGCCTACCAGAGCTTACAAAATTTATATAAATAAATTTAATGAATTAGAAGATGTGTTATTTTTATTTGATGATTAGTTAATGGCAAAATTGGATGGAGAAATTAGTTGGAGATAAAAAAAATTGAAACACGAAGAAATAATTTATACGCGAAAAAAAAATTAAAAATCAAAAAAATTTATAGAATATCAAGAGGATGCACATTGCAATATAATATATTATTATTAAATTTTAAATTATTGTTTTCTAATAAAAACAACCACAGCCGAGTTCTACCTATCATTTAAAAATGTGTTTCTTGAACTTTTAAATTCTTCGTCTTGATTATTTGAAAAGAATCGCATTTTAATCAAAAGCACACTTTCACTTTAGTGCCCCTCATTACTGGCAGCAAAGTAACACAATAACTTTTACAAAAATTGTAATACTTAAATTTGCCGATTGGATGGCATAAAATCAAGTGAACTTTGAGAGCCAGTTGTATAACTGAAGTTAATCCTAAGATCACACTGATCCGTAGATCAAGTTCGGTAATTGGTTGCTTTTTAAATTTTCAACTAATCGCCGAACTTGATCCACGGATCAACGTGATCCGAAGATTAACTTGAATTATACAACTGGCTTTTAGTACATAATTCTTATAATTCAAATTAGAAAACATAAAACCAGGAGGCAACTGGGTGGGAAGGGGGGGATAGCATACTTCTCATAACATACAAAGTAAAATATTGACCGATAGTCGGGGTAACAATTTCTACAAAACTAATGCAGTATCATAAAGCGCTTGTATAATTTTCCATATTCGTTCACTTCTGGACATAAACCTCTCCCCTTCAAGAGAAGAGAAGCTGTAGGCCATTATACCACATCTGAGACCAGAGAGGAGGCACGTGCTTCCCCGAAACTAACTGTTTTTCAAATAGTCAAGAAAAAGAGTAAGCAACTTCCTTCTTATTGCCTGGGGGGTGCTCCACACCCCCAGACCCCCGGTCTGCTTGCTGTAATTATTGATTATTATTTTCACTTCGACCTCAATTCACAGAAAATCTAATTGGGGGGAATATTAATCCATAGAAGAACTTCTTCCAATAATGATCAAGAAAATCTTTAGGACATTATACTACATCCGAGACCAGAGAAGAGGCATGTTTTCCCCCAAACTAACTGTTTTTCAAATAGTCACGAAAAGAGTAAACAACTTCCTTCTTATTGCCTGGGGGGTGCTCCACACCCCCCAGACCCCCCGATCTGCTTGCTGTGATTATTGATTATTATTTGCACTTAGACCTCAATTCACAGAAAATCTAATTGGGGGGAATATTAATCCATAGAAGAACTTCTTCCAATAATGATCAAGAAAACCTTTAGGACATTATACTACATCCGAGACTAGAGAAGAGGCATGTTTTCCCCCGAAACTAACTGTTTTTCAAATAGTCAAGAAAAGAGTAAGCAACTTCCTTCTATTGCCTGGGTGCTCCACACCCCAGACCCCGGTCTGCTTGATGTTATTATTGATTATTATTTCACTTCGACCTCAATTCACAGAAAATCTAATTGGGGGGAATATTAATCCATAGAAGAACTTCTTCCAATAATGATCAAGAAAACCTTTAGGACATTATACTACATCCGAGACCAGAGATGAGGCATGTTTTCCCCAAAACGAACTGTTTTCAAATAGTCACGAAAAGAGTAAGCGACTTCTTCTATTGCCTGGGGTGCTCCACACCCCAGACCCCCCGGTCTGCTTGCTGTGATTATTGATTATTATTTGCACTTCGACCCCAATTCACAGAAAATCTAATTGGGGGGAATATTAATCCATAGAAGAACTTCTTCCAATAATGATCAAGAAAATCTTTAGGACATTATACTACATCCGAGACCAGAGAAGAGGCATGTTATCCCCCAAAACTAACTGTTTTTCAAATAGTCACGAAAAAGAGTAAGCGACTTCCTTCTTATTGCCTGGGGTGCTCCACACCCCCCAGACCCCCGGTCTGCTTGCTGTGATTATTGATTATTATTTGCACTTTGACCTCAATTCACAGAAAATCTAATTGGGGGGAATATTAATCCATAGAAGAACTTCTTCCAATAATGATCAAGAAAATCTTTAGGACATTATACTACATCCGAGACCAGAGAAGAGGCATGTTTTCCCCGAAACTAACTGTTTTTCAAATAGTCACGAAAAGAGTAAGCAACTTCCTTCTTATTGCCTGGGGTGCTCCACACCCCCCAGACCCCGGTCTGCTTGCTGTGATTATTGATTATTATTTGCACTTCGACCTCAATTCACAGAAAATCTAATTGGGGGGAATATTAATCCATAGAAGAACTTCTTCCAATAATGATCAAGAAAACCTTTAGGACATTATACTACATCCGAGACTAGAGAAGAGGCATGTTTTCCCCCGAAACTAACTGTTTTTCAAATAGTCAAGAAAAGAGTAAGCAACTTCTTCTTATTGCCTGGGGTTCTCCACCCCAGACCCCCGGTCCGCTTCCTCTGATTATTGATTTTATTTGCACTTTGCCCTCAATCACAGAAAATCTAGTTGGGGGGGGGGTAATATTAATCCATAGAAGAACTTTTTCAAATAATGATCAATAAACCCTTTAGGCCATTATAACACATCCAAGACTATAGAGGAGGTACGTGTTTCCCCAAAGCCCGAAGTCCCCGAATTACATAAAGTAATTAACAAAACTCTGTCATTCCATGAATTTTAATTCTAAATTTCAAGATTATAACAACAATATTTTGGTTTGTTTATAATTTTGGAGTCTGTTCTTCTCGCGCCATCTGTTGACAAGATTTTTTTCTTCTTGGGAAAATTCCCTTTAATTTTGCTTTAAATCGCCACTATATTGCATATTATGGGTAAATGATTAATTTTATAACGATTACCTCTGGGATTTACATTATGAAATGGATTTGTGGAGATTTTAGTTTCATTCATTTTATTTTGATGAGCCACTTATTATTTTGTTGCAAAGTTTGAGATGAAAAGTTATACCCATTATTATAGCGTCAGGTTTTTCACTTGAAAAATTTGAAGCTCGGAAATTATTGCGAGTCAGATGTGGGCAGCTTTCGGGATAAATGTGGCCGTTAGCAGCACGGAATGATTCAAGATTATTGAACGTCCGAGAGTTGACTGAAGAACTTTCACTGGCGGCTTTCTACGTGTACCAGGGGTGATAATTGCATACCTGTTGAAATGTAAAACTAAAAAAATTAAGAAAAATACTTAAAACTGCGAATTAAAATTATGTTTAAGTGTTTTTGTTTTCGGCATTTTGACTTCGATGTTTTGTTTTCCCGTTTTTGCTATGGCTGTTTTTGTTTTTCGGTGTTTTTGTTTTTCGATGTTTTGTTTTCGATGTTTTGACTTCGGCGTTTTGTTTTCGGCATTTTGTCTTCAGTGTTTTTATTTTTGATATTTTGACATAAGCATTTTTGTTTTCGGTATTTTGACTTCGATGTTTTTGTTTTCATTGTTTTTGTTATGAGTGTTTTTGTATTTGGGTGTTTTTTTCGATATTTTGACTTCGATGTTTTGTTTTTCAATGTTTGTTTTCGATGTTTTGACATAAACATTATTGTTTTTGGCATTTTGACTTCGATGTTTTTGTTTTCATTGTTTTTGTTATGGGTGTTTTTGTATTTGGGTGTTTTTCTTTTCGATATTTTGACTTCGATGGTTTTGTTTTCAATGTTTGTTTTCGATGTTTTGACATAAACATTGTTGTTTTCAATATTTTGACTTTGATGTTTTTGTTTTTCAATGTTTGTTTTCGATGTTTTGACTTCAGCGTTTTGTTTTCGGCATTTTGTCTTCGTTGTTTTTATTTTCGATATTTTGACATAAGCATTTTTGTTTTCGGCATTTTGACTTCGATGTTTTTGTTTTCATTGCTTTCATTATGGGTGTTTTGTATTTTGGTGTTTTTTTTCGATGTTTTGACTTTGATGATTTTGTTTTCAATGTTTGTTTTCGATGTTTTGACATAAACATTTTGTTTTCGGCATTTTGACTTCGATGTTTTTGTTTTCATTGTTTTTGTTATGGGTGTTTTTGTATTTGGGTGTTTTTCTTTTCGATATTTTGACTTCGATGGTTTTGTTTTTCAATGTTTGTTTTCGATGTTTTGACTTCAGCGTTTTTGTTTTCGGCATTTTGTCTTCGGTGTTTTTGTTTTGATGTTTTGACTTCGGTGTTTCGTTTCGGGTGGTTTTGATTTCCGTGTTCTTGATTTCGGCGTTTTGACATGGATTGCTCTCAATAGTAGGGGGGTGGCTGGTCTATAAAAGTTAAAGCTCCCTTCCGCAGCTTAGAATTCAAGCAAATTAAATTCATTTGAGCATGGAAATGCAGATCTTTTCGGTGCAAGACAAAGTCTATGACTATAAACGCCAATAGAAGGAGCTTGTGCAGGGATAGAAAATCAGCGTTTGGAAAATAGTGCATATGATCTAAGCGGGAGGAGAGACGTTAAACGTTCAAGTAAAAGATGGGCTAGAATCGAAACAGGCCTAAGGCCTATACTTTGAAGCAGGCAGCGACGACGACATTTTCATTGAATTTGTAACATAAGCTCCTCCCCTGTCTATTAAATGCGATCGATTTTTTATGCTAAAAGTTAGATTTAAAAAAAATTTTACGTTTATAATTTCATCAAGCTCCTCCCCTTGAGTTGATCCTAGAATCGCCGCTGTTTGCACTCAAATTAAATTTTTACATCTGTTTGTGGAGTGCATTAAGCGCGATGAGATGTCTTTAAGTAGTCCTGTCCCCTAATTCGGGGTACCTTCATTTTCTTAGCGTAGTATAACATTTTTGCTTGTCCATTTCTTATTTAAAGATTTAAAACTGTATTGGGCTGCTTTTTCGTCTTGTTAGTACGTTGGGGATCCAAGTCTTCAACTTGTATTTCCATTTTATTTACAATTAAATTTAAAATTTTTTGAATTCTGTTGAATTATTAAGTAAACTCAAGACCTTCACATACCATAGGAGCTGGATGAACGTATTTTTGTGAACAATAGGAGAAAATATCTTTTGGTTTACTTTTTCGACTTTCTGAACGACCAACCGTTGGCTCAGAAAATGGAAGAAAAAATTAGATAGGGTAAGGATCGTGGGGATCCAAGTCTTCAACTGGGATTTTTATTTTATTTACAATACAGTATTTAATTTTGAAATTTGTTAGTTTAGTAAAAAATGAATTATTAAGCATAGACCTTCGCGGAGCGTTGGGGTGGATAACCGCATTTTTCGTTGTTAATAATAGGAAAACGTATCTTTTGATGCACACTTTTGACTTTCTGAACGACCAATCGTTAGGATAGGTAATGAAGAAAGAAAAAATTTGATAGAGCCAGTGATGTATTTAAAAAATGCCTATAGGGGAAAGATTATTTTTGGAACCTCGTTAATCCATTCATGCGCGTCAGTGATAAAGCTAACCGACAAATTCCAAAAAAAGAAAATAATTCAAAACTTTTTTCAAAATTACTGGATAGAGCAAGGATCGTTGGGATTCAAGTCTTCAACTTGTATTTCTATTTTATTTACAATTAAATTTTTAATTTTTAATTTTTTCAGTTTAGCAGAAAATAAATTATTAAGCAAACTCTTGACCTTCGCACGCCATTGGAGCTGGACGAACGATAACAGAAAATATTGTTTATATTTTCGATTTTCTGTTAGGTTAGGAAATGAAAGAAGAAATTTTATAGGGAAGGGAATAAACATTTTTACCAGAACTTCATAATTTTTCATCTCTATTTATAGATGCACTCTATGTCAGGACATCGTTTTTTGAGTAGTGCGAGGGGGGGGGCTACCATTGAATCGAATGTTGGTTTTTTTTATCGTATTTGTAACCAAAAATAAAAACGTTGGCGCCAGTCCATCCGTGTTGAATTTCATCGCTCGAGCGAGCATAAACCAAACTTGGTTTCTGTAATTTTTCAATAATTTAAGCCAATGTTGACGTAAGTGAAGAAGAAAATTATTTAACTGCAAATCACGCGATTTAACAAAAAAATTGAACTTTGCAGTGGTTGACAGTATTTTATAAATTAGTTATCGCCGTTTTTCTTTTTAATAATTTTTTGTCCTGCGAGTCATTTGTCTCAGTCAAAATTCTATATTCTTGCTTCTGGTGAAACGACAACTTTTTAGTTCTATTTTAAGTTCGCAGATGGGTTAAGGTGCGCGTTCACTTGTCCGCACCGTCCGCACCGCCCGCAACGCCGTCCTCAAGTTTTCAGTTGCTTTACATTGTTTTAAATGGAGATGCGTTCATTAGACCGCATACTCATCCACGGGCTGACGGAAATGCGGCCGCCTATATAGCAACGAATGCGGACGGCGTTGAAGCAGTACGTGACGTCATCAAGATATCCAATGTCAGAAAAGATAGCAACGCAACTTATCGCATTTTATGCGATATAAATAAATTATATTTTTTCATGGATGACCACTTGCTAATTTCATTAGTGAAAATTATGAAGAAATGTATAATTTAAAACATTGTGAATATGCAAATCAATAACGAATTCTAGATCATTAAACAAAGTATGAAATTCCCAAAATATGGTATTTTTTAGATATAGTATATCAGGTACTATGTATCCAAAAACTTTTTGGTTTTTATTCCTTGAATAAGCACTAATAATTGCTACTTTTATTTACTTTCGCTGTTAATTCCGTTGATGCGATTCTTTGGATGAGTACGTGATGTCATCAGGATATGCAACTTTACTTTCGCCGGCGCACAACATGTCTCGCCAAGCAGTAAAAGATGGCTATTAATTCGGTTGATGCGATTCGGACAAGTGGACGCACTCGATTTAAAAAGCAGATTTAGCCGGTGCGGGCGGTGCGGACGGTGCGGGCGGTGCGGACAAGTGAACGCGCACCTTAACACGACTTTTATTTTTATGTTTTAGTTATATAAATTGTTCATTAACTTTTTGTCCAATCTTATCGGCTCACGTGTTCCTCCCGGTTAGGAAGAGGCGCCGGCCGTCGCTTACGGTGGGTCGGTAGATGGTAAAGACAAGAGTCCTTCTGACTATTTTTTAAAGTGACTTTTAAATTATAAAAACAAAGAAGTAACCGTTTTTGTGTCTGTGTTGACTCAAAGCTATCCACTTATTAAAGTGACGTCCTTGTAAAACCACAACCATTCAAATATTTGCTTAAAATTATTAACGTTTCTATTTCTTATGTTCACAAAGCATCTTAGACTGGTCTTTTGTTACTCTTGATCACACCCTGTTAAACCGGGAATGAAAAATTGATGGTCTCCTATGACGTAGACCAGGTATGAAAAATGTTAGCCCTTGGGAATGCACCTAGTAATGCTCCCCGTCGCTCCGTTACGACGTTTTTTACGATCAAACGTTTTGTGTGAGAATTGGATTACCGACTTTCTGTGCAAGAAGAAAAAAGGAATTAGCTTTTGCCAGATTTCAATTTAGACATCACGTACTCTTTTCATACCGCCGTAATTTACTTCATAATTGTTAATGGAGGTCGTTGAATCCCGACTCCGTCTTATTGAAATAAATTCGTGAGCGATAATTGAAAATTGTTGGTTGGAACAAAAGGTTCAACAGTTTAAACAATTTCATGAATGAAAATCGTAACATTGATATTGAAAGTATTGTTTTTCCAACTCAAACAAGTTTTATTTAGAAATACAATCGATATAACGCATTCATAGTGAGAAGATGCATGAAGCAGGGAGAATCGGTTGCTATAAGGATTTCCCCATAGCAACAACGACTAGCAGTGGGTGGTCGAGGGTTTGTTTGGCCCGGGAGTTAGGGTAGGTTATGAATCTCGTCCTACGAACTTAAACATTAGCTATATCGATCCAATCCGATCTTTGAATATTCACAACTTAATAAAGAAAGCGAACTTGAAATAGAAACAAGTTTCCAATTTATATCGCTTCGTTGGGAAATTCATAACCAGTCCGCCCCGTCCCGTTCGTCGCACAAAATTATCCATAAACTTTCTCGATTTCGAAATCAAAATTTTGTTTTGGTTGCAAAGCGTCAATATCCGTCAGTGGATTTGACATTCCCTTTGTTCAACTCGCAACGTGCAACTTTTCACATTATGCCGACTTTAAGGGTGAGAAGTTCATTACATATTCAGAAAAAAATTCAATTATCCTACGTTTACATTCATTTATACAAAACTATGCGACTAATTACGTCGTTTCAATATCGAATCACCTCTCAGATATGAATAAAGTTTATTTGAATGAACACATTTACATGGCGAGAGATATTTCCAGCACTTTCCCATTTTATATCAAATGCGAGAGGCGTAAAAATTATGGTTCTGATCTACGAGGGACCATGACTGATGAGAACAAAGAAATTTCCACCCTAACATTTTCAGGATTGTGTGATTCACATATGAACGCAGTTAGTCCAAAAAAATATTTTCCAAAATTTAAGGTAATCAACCACAACTTGAATGAAAGATGTAACAGGTTGGTGTCAGGACGGATTTCAAGAACAATTAGAGGGTGTCATAATGTTGACAGTAAACAATGCTTATTGTACGCTCATTAACGAGGAATGTAAAACTTGGACTGGTTTTCTTCAAACTAAATGGACAATAATTTATCAAAATAAATGTGAAACACCAAATTCTTTTTTATTATCTGCTTGATCTTTTTGTTAGAATTTAATGACGCAAATCTTCTTCTTGCACCATGTTGGATGAAAAAGTGGCTCTAGAGTAGACAAGGCACTTATCACTGCCGAATAAAAATGTTATGAGTGGTAATATGAAACCGGTTCGTTTATATGATTTGTTTGTAAAGAATGGAACGAGCACTGGTTTTTCTAATTAGACGTGACTGAAGAAGCCTATGCTGAGCAGGAGATGTGACTTCTGCTCACTTCGTAAAATTAACTTCGTTTCAGTTTCGAGCTCTGATTTTATCGACAAAAATTGCAATTTCTATTATCCGATCCAATTAGTAACAAAAATGCTTGCTTTATTTACATGGTTGCATTCCTGCGTTATTCCACCGGTCCATCGTAAAATTCCACCTCCATCAACAAGATTGACATTCCAATACGGATACTTTCTGAAAGACACGAAAATTGATTCGATTCAATTTAAACACATTTGAATCAAATCGAGCTTCTCATTGTATTTTTTTTATTTTAAATTCTAATTGGTTGCCTGCCAGATTTACCAAAATCTCTCAAAGAGCTCTGTATAGCTCTTACTTCGGGAGGCTTAAGATCATCGTCTTTGAACGTCAACTCAAAGGAAGTGTTTGTAACAAATTTTTGGTCTGTTCATTGCTCTTTGTTCGTACAAATTTTTTCGAGTTTTCTCCGATCCCACCTTGTGTATTTCCGTTTCCCGATAATAAACAAAAATAAGATAAATACTGACGTCTCATCAGTAAAATGTAAATTTTATATATTATTTAGGTTCCTATCAATGGATTACTGAGTGCAGTATTAGAATGTAACCTAAGCATTTCGATACTAGAATTTTTGATTATCCTGCATGGGTATTCTAGGACGGTTTACAATTTAGAACTGTACTTGTTTAGGGGCCGTTCATAAAATACGTCACGCTACAACCAACTTTTTGACCCCTCTCCCCTATTGTCGCGCTGTGTCACACTTTCTGTGACCCCCTGTAAATATTTCGTCACAAAACTAAGACCCCCTGAATATAATAAATTTCAATGAATAGTACACAAATTTTGAGAATTAAAATATTTATTTAGTTTTTATAATAAAATTTGAATAAAGTAATAAAAATCTTTTATAAAGAACAAATAAAGAATAATTCTATTTATCAGAAGTCCAAGGATTCTGTAAATGCGCCGAAATATCTATAATTGGTATTGCAACGGCGAACGTCACATTGCCGTAGATCCCCGTCCCTCTTGTCACATCTTGTCACACTCAGCAAGACCCTCCCCTTGTATGCGAACGTATTTTATGAACGGCCCCTTAGTAAAAATGGGAATAAAAATAATTTTCAAAATATTGATCAGGAGTCTGAAGGGGAAGGGTCTGAAGTATTTCCCAGTATATGTTACCATTTTCAAGAAAACTAAAGCGGTATCAGAAAGCTTCTGTATAATTTGTAAACATTTAATGTTCTGTCTAGCGGTACCCCCATACCTTCTGACTCCCGCTCGATATGCAGTTTATATTTAATCTAAAAAAATTAATATTTATATTTAAGTTAAAATTTAATATTAAAAAAAAAGTTAAATTAAATGCAAAATATTGAATGCTGAAACCCATGCAAGTTTTTAAATCAGAGGTTTCTATTTGCAAAAAGTACATCAGAATTTGCCTTCAATTAACTAATCATTAAATCAATCTTACCTAAAAAAATTGTAGTATTTACCAACGCTTTAAATTTTGATTCAGCTTGTTTATTATTTAAAATTTATCGACATTAGTTTTACAAGCATCCCCCTATATGAGGATATATACTGGAGTGTACTTCATAACTAGCTTCCCCGACTCTCTGTCACTATCTTGCATTTCATTGTAGACCGAGAAAAAGATGGAACCCGCAACAGGCAATGGCTAATACAGCAAGTAAAGAAGTAGAAGAATAAGCAGTAATATCGATTTTAATAATTTAAAAACAACCTTCCTCAAAGATTCGAATTTCCCATTAGTTCCAATGTGCATTGTAAACTTAACAGGGCCGGCCTGGAATATTTATAAATAACTCATTTTAACAACACCGAATAGTTTTCAGTAAGTAATGAATGAGAGAATGAATAAATTAAATGAGAGAATGTTTTGGAACCGCTACTGGTGCACTGGGGTGTTCCACACCCCCCAGACCCCCCGGTCTACGTAGTTTATTTTTATTGGAAGCAGAAATGTTCTCGCACAATTGCAATTGTATGCAGTTACATAATCAAAATTAAAATACGTTTACTCGCTTATCATATCTCTAGCGGAAGGTAACACCCCCCCCCTTTCGCCAAAATCAACAGTTTGGAAATAAGCACATAGAATATATCTAATTTTTATTTTATTAAAATTATGTATATTATTAACCGGTGAAATTAATATTAAAGTAAAATTTTAAAAATTAACAGGTTAACTGAACAATAAAATAAAATTATTTGTGAGCTTTCAGCAATGGTTATTGCTGTCATTGGACGTTTAACAATAATTTATTATTGCTGTAAGCTCACAAGTTCAGTTAGCCTATTAATTTTAAAATTTTACTCTAATATTTTTATCTTAGGATCCTACGAGACAAAGAAATGATTTTTATAAACTGTTAGTGTCCCCCCTTCCCTAGTAAGAATCTGGCCTTAGCACTAGCCTCGGGATATCCAGACCCCCGATCTGTAAAAGTTTGAGCAATGTGTTTTCTCTAATAATTATTATTTTTATTCAATGCTAATTAAAGAAAACACAGATTTCAAGGCAGTATTAGAAACCGAAAGGGGTGGGGTAGGTGCAATACCTCTTGCGACATTAAAATTCTATAACAATTTGAAAATTTATGCCGTTCAATATCAACCTGCACATAAGTCTCTAAGTTCAAATTTAAGTAACGAAAGCCCAAATCAAGTGGAAATCACAGTTTTTGGCGACCGGTGGGGGGGTCTCTTTGGTTCTCCCGACACACAAAAATATAGACCGCCGGTGAGTATGGGGTTATGACGTACCCTCAGTGTGTCATTACAGACGTCTACCACGTCTCTGTGGAAGGCACATCCCCCAAATTAAGTGTTGGAGAATATGCTCATATTTTTTATCTTATTGTTCTATTGTGTAAAAACAAGGTTTTCAGAAACTGTCAGTGTCTTCTCCCGTAAGGACCTGGCTATAGCACTTATTCCGGTGTATCCCTCCCCCCCGATCTGTATAAGTGCGTTTTCTATAATTAATGTTCTTATTTAGCGCTAGTTCAAGGAAAACACATATTAATATTATATTTTATAAAAACTTGCAAACTCATGTTCAAAATCAAATTTAAGTAAAAAAAAAGCCCAAAATAAGTAGAAATCACAGTTTTGGCGTCCGGGGGGTCTGGGGGGTGTGGAGCACCCCCCAGCCATACTTAAATTGTTGGAAAAATGAAGAAATTTTTGAAACAAAATAAATTGGAACATAGGGGATTTCAAATCATTTAATGTTTTTTGCTCTGATACTGTAATACTGGAGGGAGGAAGAGGGGCAGATTACAGACCCCCAATCTATATAGTTGCCGTATTTTCTTCAAATGAATTCCAATTGGAGATAATTAAAGAAAGCATAGAGTTTAAATTTGGGGGTCTGGGGTCCACAGTTAATCAATGCAGTATTGGAATTAGTCGACGAGGTCGAAGATTCATTCATTGATAAATTTGGCGGGTGAGACTCTGGGCTCAAGCACGAAGTTTATTGCGCCCTCTCTTTGCTCACCTCCCGACTCGCATCCGCAACACTGCTAAGTATGCGGTGGTCACTTGAAATTTAAGTAAAAACAGCTCAAAGCTTAGCAGAAATTGTAGTTTTAGCAACCGGGGGGTTGGGGGGTACCCTATTTTTATTATCTCATGAAGTAAATAAAATTGTTTTTGGCCCCCCCCCCCTCCCGTAAAAATCTGGCTACAGTACTGGTTCCAGAGTATCGCAGATTCCCTGATCTGTATAAGTTTGAGCAGTGCACTTTCTCTAATTATTATTCTCATTTAATGCTAATTCCAGGAAAATGCAGTTTTAAATGGTTTGAAAAACGGAAGGAGGAGAAGAAGGTACAATGCTTCTTAGCTAAATAAATATTTTATAAAAATTTGCAAACTTATGTTCAAAATCAAATTTAAGTAAAATAAAGCCAAACTAAGTACAAATCACAGTTGACGTCTGGGGGGTCTGGAGGGTGTGGAGCACCCCCCAGCCATACTCAAATTGTTGGGAAAAATGAGGAAATTTTTAAAACAAAATAAATTGGAACATAGAGCCATACATAAATTGCCGGGGAAAATTTACAAACTATGGTCTTCGGTATGAAATGATGTACCTACAAAAGAGGAGTTTTTAAAACAAAATAAATTGGAATGTAGGAACCAGGGATTTCAAAACATTTATGTTCTGATACTGTAACGGTGGGGTAGTATTTCCATCTATTGTATCTAGTACAATCTCGATATTCGATAGCTATAAATTGTATAATTTTCTCCTAAAGCAAAATCTTGGTTACGGTACTGGTCCGAACACCTTCCGACTTTTAGCTTGGAAACGTAAAGATTAACAAAAATATAGACCGGAAAATTTGGGGTTTTGGCATACCCCAGTATACCATTACTTTAAATTAAACTACCGATGCTGGTGCACTGGGGGGTGTTCCACACCCCCCAGACCCCCCGGTTTACGTAGTTAATTTTTATTGGAAGTAAAAATGTTTTCGCACAGTTGCAATTGCAAGCAATTACAGAACCAAAATTATAATTTGTCTACTTCGCTCTTACCACATCTCTGTGGAAGGCATTTACCTCTCCCCCCTTTTTGAAAATAAGTCCTATAATACACCATATTTTTATCTTTCTGTGGAGTAAATAAAGTGGTTTTGCCCCCCCCCCCTCCCCGGATCTGTATAAGTTTGAGCAGTGCACTTTCACTAATTTTTATTCTCATATAGTGCTTCTTCTAAAAAAATACAGTTTTAGAGACAGTTTTAAACAGTTTTCGAAACCGGGGGAGGGAAAGGGAGGTACAATACCTCTTAGCTATATTAAGATTTTATAAAAATTTTCAAACCTTTGTTCAAATTCAAATTTAATTAAGAAAAGCCCAAACTAAGTAAAAATCACAGTTTTGGAGCACCCCAGCCATACTTAAATTATCGGCGGAAAACTGACAAACTATAATCTTCGGTATTAAGTGATGCTTAAAAAGGAGTTTTTTAAAATAAAATAAATTGGAACGTAGAAACCGGGATTTTAAAACATTTAATGTTCTTTGTTTTAATGCTGTAACGTTGGGCGGGAAGGTGACAGATTCCAGACCCGGTCTATGTAGTTTACGTAATTTACGACTACACAACGATCTACACACGGCGACATATAACTCGGTAACGGTTCTTCTTCTTCTTTTCAGCCTTTTTTTTTAGCCCACTGCTGCTAAATCCGGGTTGGGGAATGTGCCTGTAACCTTTCATAGTTGATGCTGGCAGTCATCAACTAAGGGGACCGCCGGCTTTACGTGCCCTCCGAAGCACGGGAGACGGTCCTAAATATAAAGAAAGTCAGAAAGAAAATTTTCCTTCCTAGACTCCTGCCGGGATCGAACGAGTGCCTTTGCATCAGTAGTTGATCGCTCTAACTACTAGACCAAGACCGTCTCTTAACGGTAACGGTTACTTATCGAAATATCAAAAATAGCAATTTTAACCTCAAAAATTGATGTTGATTACATCTCCATTTGTTTATTTTTTTTTGTAACTTCCATAAAATATTTTGATGTCATCTTTCATTTATAACATTACTAGAAATTGCGGAATTTCCTCTCCGAAGCAAAATCCTGGTTAATGTTAGGAGCGATTTTAAACTACCAAAAAGACCAACCCAAACTACCAAAAGTATAAACCCGCTCCTGGATTTTAAATTCAGAATCATTAAGAATTTGAAACTTTAGCAATACTTTAGAAATTAATTAGACACTTCTTCCCTAAATACTTCTAGAACCAAAAAATTGTTAAAATTACTTTCTGGTGTCTGGTGAACGAGTTATATAACAACTTTCCATGGTGTGAAATTTGTTTGGTGTTACGAAAATGTCTGCGAACTGAATAAATCAAGAACATTATTTCTTTGTCTGCTAGCCCGAAGGTTTGTGGTAGGTTAGTTTTAGCTATAGATAAACAGATTAGGCCGCATCATCGACCTACGTTGGTTTCCATATCAGATAAACATATTTTGCATTTTCAACGAAAACATTTACAAATTCGTACATTAACCCCTTAATGGGAAGTTAAAAAGTGCAAAGCTGAATGCCAGAAAAGAAAACAGAACCAAAACAAAATTCTCGACAAAGCGAAAAAACAACTAAATCGATTATATTCAACCCCCAGCGTTGTATTTTACTTAAAAATCCTTTCTTGAAAATACCAGAATATTAAACAACTTTTCATTTTATAAAACTGGTTCTCCAGTTGTAATGATTTTTTTGTTGGTGTTTTTGATCTTACTTTTTAAAATAAAATTGAAGTTTATAATTACTTAAAGGTATACAAGGGTAACAAAGAGAACAACCGAACACATTATCGTTGCTACCTTTGACGCGGACAAAGAGAGTTGGTCGTTTTGTAACCCCTTTTTAGCGCGCCGAAAGAAAACTCATCACCGGGATGAATTTAACGTGAAAAGAAGTCGTAAAATTATTTTTAAGATCCGACCCACACCAAAGTCTGTCTGGCTTGCTTTTTAGAATTTACCAAACAAAAATCCAAACGAATTGGAATATTTAAAATGTGTGGTATTTTCTTTTCCAACATCCGACATCGCAACCCTCTACATAACGCATCTGTCGTATAATCTATAAATGTTGAGTATCGAATCGAAGCTCACTCTATAAATATCACCGAAATCCAGCTGAAATTCACGATATATCCATAACTTACTACTTTTAGACAATGAGGACTCAAGAGGAAACTTTATCGAGCTGCCGTTGTTAAGGAAACAAACTTTTGGCACCAACCATGGTTGCTGCTAATTAAATGGCTACGATAAGCTTCAATAATTAAGCGCAAACTGTAATGTGAGTTTTTTTACAGGCTTCGACGGTTGCAAGATAATAGACAAAGGGTCGCAATTGATTTGACAACCCTAAACTGAATGTATATCCATTATATAAACTCCCCACTGACGTAACCAGTCATTATACGAACAACCGTTTTGCTGCACATTCAACTACAGAATTATATTGCCATTGCGCCACTCTATTTGTTCCAAAACAATAAAAATCGAAACTTTCGTCCAGACTAGATTGCTTTATTATAAATGCAACAAGCGAACTGAAATTTTATTGATTATATAATATTTTAGTGCCCGTCTACCTCTCCAACATTTTTTTAAAATAAACCAATCCATTATCGACTCGACGTCGTATTTTGGTCCGAAAGAAAAAATAATAAAAACATTTTGGCGGTAACAGCTTTAGCCAATTTACATATCTCTGTAAGTTTACAAAGGGCACCAAAAGTCCATGACATTAAACAAGTGATTTCGTACAAAAGCACCTTGCTCTACTGGTTTCGAAGATCCCGCGCATTTTCGAAACCCTTACCAGATTAAACGTATACAAGGGTGAGACGAGAATAACTACAACTTTTAAGGTTTCTCCACTATAATTAAATCGAAACGGTTATGATTACCTAAAGGTGGAGAACTACCAACGACAAAAAAACAACCGCGTCATTTTTATTTTCGGGAAAAAGGAAGGTGCAATCAAGCTAATTGCTTACTTAATCATAACTTCCATTAAATTTTCTCTAATACCAATTTAGGGGCTTAGATGGATCAATCACTAATTCGGCTTTGGATGAAGTTGACCAGGAAAATGTGGTGGTAGTAGTATGTAACTTTAAAAATTTTATATTTTCCAATCGTTTCTGGATCTACAATTTTCTCATAAAAATGTAATTTTCTCGCAACAAATTAAATTGAAAACTGTATATTTGCACCAAACACCTAATGAATTGTAAGTAGAAGCCAATAAATCCACTCTTCTTTATTTCACTTTTATTTATCTCTCGTCTTCACTTTCTAAGATTCATTTCACACTTGACCGCATCCGTCCAATTCAGTCACATCTGACACTTTTTCCTTCCAATTTTAGATTTTGACAATGAGAAAAAATATCGTTTCCACATGAAACTGCTCATGTTACTTTAATTCAAAAAGTCTCGTCACTAACTTCATGTTTTCACAAGAGAAATAAAAAACTGTAAACTGTGATTGGGTCAGTTGAGTTGGAAATAATTTTTTATTCAAAACTATCTCGTCATTACAAAATAGTTCACTTCCACTTGAGCAAGTTTTTGGGCGGAATGACACGGATCGAGCCATTCTTTCTGGCCTTCTAATTTTGGACAGCAATTTGGCATGATTGTATGAAAGATTTGAATGTTTCCCTTTCTACAACTTCCAATAATATTTTTGCTATAAAAAACGCTGAGTTTGCATTTTTTATTTTGGAAAGTGAGTCGGCACGCCTTTTAATTACATCAGCGAGTTCTTTTTTCACTTTCAAGGTCAATCATTTATACAATGTCGGTTTAAATAAGAAGTGGCTATTTCAAATCAGATGGAAACTTTCGCTTAGTCATCATGACACTTCTGGACCAAACGACTATGTATGGTAATGTGGTTTGTCTTCCATTTACGATTCACGACCACCGCACAGTTTAAGTAATGTGTTTGCGGAAAACGATTTCTTATTGAATCCAATGTAGGCAATTGCTCCAATATTCTGGAGAAAGCTTCACATAATTATGAAGTATGTCGTTTTGGACCATCAGGCAATGTCGTATACCATAAGCAATCAGGCAATAATGGACAACAGGAAAATGCCTTCAGCAAATGTAGAAAGCGACAGTTCTAAGGCGATTGATTTCCAACGTAAATTCGTTATCTGGTGTGGTGGTCCACTTTGAGTTAAACCCACAGCTACAACGCTAACTTAAACTAAATAAACTAGTTTAAACCAAAAAACTTAAAATGAGAAATAAATCAAACTATTAATTCAAATCTGGAGAGAATTAACTTCCTCATAACCGTCTCCGTGCTTCGTGCTGCATTGGTAAATTGCCTCTATCAAAGAGCGGTTACAAGAACAATCCCCAAACCCGTTTAAGCAGCTTTACATGATGATGTAACCTTTTTTGCATATTAGAGAGGAAAGACTATATCCAGTAATGGAACAGAGGCTGAATATGATGAATAAATGTCGTCTAATAAAAATCAATTTATCTAAGCCTACTGACCTACTGCTTAACGTGGGGTCCAAACCACGAAAGTGTACACTTCATTTTTTAAAAGATTTACTAAGCAGATTGCACTGTTGATAGTTTACCAATGTCTTCCGAGAGAAGACGGTCAGAAATATTCTTGCTTTTGTCCGAAGTCTAAACATTAGCTGTGGATCTATGGGGAGGGGGGGATATTTAAAGAAAAGGGATCATTAATGATATCAGGCAAAGATGGATAAAAAAAGTGCGGCAATTACTAGGCCGAGATCCCCGGTTTAAACCCGGACGGAGAGAGAATTTTTCTAACCGTCTTCCTTCGGCAGGCAATGACAAACCACCGAGGTAGAATGCCGAAAAACTCTAAAATAGAGTCACCGAACTCTCTCGAGGGTAAACGGATTAATAAGGAAGAAAAGAATGATATCGGATCATTCGAATCTATTCGAACGATGAAATAAATCAGGGAAAAACTTGCTCGAATTTAGCCCTAGGAACTAAATTTTACATCAAATTGCAAAATTTATAAATTCAGAAAAGAGATTCAACCCTAAAATAGATTGAAAGGACTTCGTAAGAGTTTGCCATATTTTGCATGAGAGAAAATAGCTTTTTAAAGTTATTTGGGGATCAGCTCACCGTCAGAAGTACTAGAGAAAACAGAGAATGTTTATAACTAGGGGACAATGAATCGACCCCCACCCACCCTCCCAAAATAATTATTTTGAAAATAGACCCATAGAATATTACTTCCGATACTACGGTCCGGTATTTCATATCAAAACCCCCAGTCAATAATATCATTTTTTTTATCAGAAGTGAATTAAAGATTTCAGTCTCGTTGCTATGGTAACACCGAGGGGTTAATCGCTGGTGAAGTTTTTTGTACACATCTCATGAAGTACATGAAATACTTCACGTGAAACATCCTCCAGTGCCTCTGCAACGGAAGATCTTCAATTTACTTCTGATAAAAAATAAACTACTCGATCCGGAGGGTCTGGGGAGCGTGGAACACCCTCCAGTGCCTCTGCAACGGGAGACCTTCAGTTTACTTCTGATAAAAATAAACTATTCAATCCGGGGGGTCTGGGGGTGTGGAACACCCTCCAGTGCACAAATTTTGGAATGAAAACATTCCAGAACATGCAGAACCCCCAGACCAAGTAGTTTACTTTCTATCAGAAGTAAACCGAAGATCTCCCGTTGCAGAGGCACTGGAGGGTGTTCCACACCCAGACTCCCGGTTTAGATAATTTATTATTATTAAAAGTGAATTAAATATTTAAACATATCTCAAGTTTATTAAAATTAGCTATGGTCAAGTAAATGTGTTTAATTCTTAATTTGACAATTAATTATAAATTCCGTACCCTTTGGGAGGCAGATCTCTGCAACAAAATAAAAAATAAACTACTTAATCCGGGGGTCTAGAGGGTGTGGAACACCTTCTAGTGCCTCTGCAACGAAAAATTTTCAGTTTACTAATGATAAAAAATAAACTACTTGATCCGGGGATGTGGACCCTCCATTGCTCAAATTTTGGAATCCCGTGAATTACTGCTGAATTATATGAAGTACGAAGAAGTATGCAGAATTATCATGAATTACGTTAAGTGTGAAGTTAATTGTACACGATTTCCTCTAGCGGTTGACCCCTCGGGTAACACATTGGTTTTACCATTGCGGGAGAATCAACGAATCTGTCATAATTATAAAAAAACTGTACCCATCATCAGCTTTTCAGAAAGCGGCAGTAAGTGGTAATCGAACTTACGACTCCACATATTTTTTCGAATGAGTTCAAAGTGGGAATAATAATTCAAAAAGTACGCAAAAACTTGGATACTTGAAACTTTAAATAATATTTTAACCTTCTATACCTAGAATGACGACGATCTTGTAGTTGGCCTGGCATCAAGCGCGAATAATTGTTGATGCTAAGGTACCGGATGGCAATCTGGAGAGAATCTCTGTGCTTGGGGGGGGGGGGCACGTAAAGCCCCCCATATGTTGATTATCTCAAGCAGGGTCACAGGTGCATTTCTCAATACGGTTATAGCAGCTTTAGAGTCTTAATGCTTAATTTTTTTCTAGAAAAAAAAAGAGGCTTACATCCAGCAGAGGATAACGAAAAGCAGTGGAATATTCGACGCCAAGTAAGACTGAACTGAATTTCAGTCTATAATAACAACCCTCTTCTATATTGTGACGTCACGCATAACTGATTATATTGCTATGGTTCGTTTTATATTAGTTACTGCTTTTTGGGCGCCAGAACCGATGGACTTACTACTGAAATTTTCTTGTCGATGTTCCTCGGTTCTTTATAAAAATTCCCTTGAGCTAAGGGAAAAAATTAAATGATCTTTTAAATGTAAAAATTACAATTTACCTTTTGAATCGTACAGGTTTTATTTATTTAAAAATTTTCGTGTCTTGAACAATTTCTTAGGAGATTTAAACGATTAATAATTATGTCTTCAAATCAGATAAAAATGTACTTAAATATCCTATCAAATTTTCCTTAAAATTACCCCCAAAATGTTTATAATAATTAAAATACTAAACGAAATGGGGACAGGTAAGATACCTGAACTTCAATTTTGACGATTTTTAAAGCTAAATATGAAAGATGAGGGTCTAATTAGCACATAAAAAAATAAAATTTCGGTCGGTTCACAAATTTTGTAAAAAAAGGCCTTGAAAATTAATTTTGAATGCAATTTTCTCATTGACTTTTTTGAAACTATAACCCGGTCCATCGAAAATTAAAATTAGTTTTTAGCGCTAAAAGTAATTTTAAATAAGTATTTTATATTAATTTATAAAATAATTGCAAATGATTGGCAAAATACTTTAGCTTCGCAACAATTTAAAAAACATCTCTGCGCCCGGCCAAGCTCAAAATTATTCAAGTTGATCCGGCAGATTCGAAGGTCAATTAATAAAGCAAAATCGTGAACTTCAAAATTAAATTGTAGGCTTAATATAGGACTTATCAAATTCTATCTCACCTTAAAAGTCTTGTATTAATGTCCTCTTTCGTTTGGTGAAGCTTTTATAGAAAAAAGTGTACTTTTGAGTTTACCCACGAAATGTATAAAATTTTATTTTTGTGATTATTGTTGTTTTTCTCTTATTTAAAAATTTGTTGTTAATTGAGATTTTTTTGTTAAGTTTAAAATTTTTAAATTGTGTTCATTAGTTTTTACCGCATCAGTTGTTTTCTTTAATTTTTCAGTAGTTTTTATTGAACGATTTTCGATAGCGGTTGCCGTTTGAATTGCTGATTCAAAATTCTTCTTATTTAATTGTTTTATTTATTTTTCACTCGTCATTTGTGCATATTACTTTTGTTAGAATATTTTTATTTATCAGGCAAACATTCATTAAAATCGCCATCAATTACGGCCTCCACACACTTTTTATTTATATTTTAATAAATTAATTACTTTTTAGTTTACATTACCTGTCTTGTTACTTAATGTAAAAAATTTTACTTCAAACTATTTTCTAAGATTTTTAAAACTTGAACGTTCGGTTGAAATAGAACTGAAGGGTTGAAATTCAGTTCTTGTGCTGTTTGAAATTTAATGGAGTGCCAACTAATGGCACTAAATTTTATTTTTACAACACTTTGAATTAACTTTATTATTTTACTTGTTTAAATCAGTGGTCACTTCTCTTAAAATTAAAATTAAATTTTGTTCTATTATGGCCGACAATTTTTATATCATTTTGACAAATATTTGTCGCTATAATTTAAAATTCTTCCACATAAAAATTCTTGGCTTTAAAGATTAAAGAAGAATAAGATTAAATTAACAATTTCTGTAATTTTCAGTGGTCAGTTCAATATATATGTCTATCTGTCTGTAGCGCACTTGTAGTAAATTCAAAGGTATTCTTCTATGTGGGACCTTTAGGCCGCCCAAAATCTAGTATCTTTATCGATCAACGAACGTTAAGTTGATAAACGATTTTAAATTACCATTGCTACTGGTATCTACCTGTGGTTATTTCAAATATCGATGGTGTATCGATATAATCTAGAATGCCATTCTGTCCGCTTGTTAAATGTGAAGTTGTTTCACCACTGTCCTGTTATCTTATGAGGTTTTAAACTTTTTAGGTTAATGTGTATTCATAAGTCCTACAAGATCAAGTCCTATCTAGTTCGGTAGTGCAACTTCATCGTCTTACAGTCAGTCAAGCCATCCAATACTTACTAATAAATTAAAATTGTGCTATCGCTATAATGAGCGATGCTCATGCTATCACCGTAACTATCATAGCTTCCACCATTATTTAGTGGCGTAGAGTTACGTCCTTAAGCTTTATACTTTACACGAGGGGTCAACCGCTAGAGGAAATCGTGTACAATTGACTTCACACTTAACGTAATTCATGATAATTTTGCATACTTCTTCGTACTTCATATAATTCAGAAGTAATTCACGAGATTCCAAAATTTGAGCAATAGAGGGTCCACAGCCCCCGGATCAAGTAGTTTATTTTTTATCATTAGTAAACTGAAAATTTTCCGTTGCAGAGGCACTAGAAGGTGTTCCACACCCTCTAGACCCCCCCCCCCGGATTAAGTAGTTTTTTTTTTTTTTTTTGCAGAGATCTGCCTCCCAAAGGGTACGGAATTTATAATTAATTGTCAAATTAAGAATTAAACACATTTACTTGACCATAGCTAATTTTAATAAACTTGAGATATGTTTAAATATTTAATTCACTTTAATAATAATAAATTATCTAAACCGGGAGTCTGGGGTGTGGAACACCCTCCAGTGCCTCTGCAACGGGAGATCTTCGGTTTACTTCTGATAGAAAGTAAACTACTTGGTCTGGGGGTTCTGCATGTTCTGGAATGTTTTTCATTCCAAAATTTGTGCACTGGAGGGTGTTCCACACCCCCCAGACCCCCCGGATTGAATAATTTATTTTTATCAGAAGTAAACTGAAGGTCTCCCGTTGCAGAGGCACTGGAAGGTGTTCCAGGTGTTTATCAGAAGTAAATTAAAGATCTTCCGTGGCAGAAGCACTGAAGGATGTTCCACGTGAAGTACTTCATGTACTTCAAAAAAACTTCACCAGCGGTTAACCCCTCGACTTTACAATACCATTGCCATTTTTTAAAACATCCAACGCACAAATTATTTTTGATAACTTTGATCTTCGACCAACTGACTACTATTGCGAGATGGTATTTGAAAATTTTATTCGGAAAATGTTCATGTATGGCGACAGCAACCGGGCGAAGCCGGGTACACATTCTAGTAAACGAACACATTTTCAGTCCTCAATTCATTTTATAATCAACGTTTCCGAGCGGAAAAGATGAGACTGGAATTTTAGTGATTTTATTATGGCTCATCGACCGATGCAAACTCGTCGAAACTGTCGATTAAGATATTCCAATGTACATTGCTGCTAGCGAGAAGTGAAGAGTTGTTTTATTTTTTCGGAAATACAATTTTCTACTTCTCTACCATTTAAAAGAACATGAACAATGCAAGTGGCAACTATGTTTTGTAAAAGATGGATCAAGCTCAGCAGTAATGTGGAATTCTGAAATTGCTTTTTTTATTCCTACGTCTATGAGAATTTTTTTCTCGAGACGTAATTCCATTTTCTGATAAAACTATTTATTTTCATCGGCGAATAAAATTTCGTCGTTACATAAAACGTAACCATTCCATTGAATGTAAATAATGTATAACTCTCCGATTAAACCAGGGGTAGAGCGTTTGTTTCTGGAATTAATTTTAAACAGTAGGTCTCCCATACCTACATTTATCGTTCTGCGATGATTGTTTGCAAAATTTAAATTTTGACCAGTTCCGTCTCTGGACTGCATCTATATAATAATTATTTTGCGTTTGCATAATATAGTGAATCCGAGCGAAATTAAGTTAGCATCCGGGCGTCAACTACCCTTGGCGCGGCCCTGCAGCTGTGTTTAATAAATCCGCGCACACGCGCCTTTTTCGTACACAAAAGTTTTCCTTTTCTAAAGCCACATTATTTATAAAAATTCTTTTTTTCTCTTTCGCTCATCATTTTGTAATCCGAACTTCTAACACTATCATATAACAAGTTTACCAAAAAAAGTTTGTTTTTAGTGAATAAAATGAAATAAACGTTTTTCATATAAATTGGAAGGAGTTTTTATCTTCTCCTTTTTATAGCTTTTGCGTCGTAGGTACGTTCAAACCAAGTGTTGCCTTATCGTTATTTGTCTAGTCGAGATGTTCCTGAGATTTCTCCAAAAATAATGCACTGCATGGTAGTACACTTTTAGGTAAAATCAATTTAGTTGATACAAATAAATCGGATTGAAACCCAAAAAAATCACTGGGCGTGTAATCAAAAAATTTAATTAAATGAGACCTTATAGATTATCGGTTCGATTTTTATTGGGTTGCCCTTCATGCTTCAGGAGAGAATTGAAGTTCCTCAATGGTCTTTTGTTGATAAACATTTGCTACTTCAGGTTCCCCTTGTTTATTAACAGTAGACTAATTTATGTCAAATTAGAAACATACAAACCGAAAACAAACTCTAATTTATTAGCACGGTCTAAAATTAGGAGTAGAAAAAATTTGATAAGTTAGTCAATGTTCGGGTTTCAATGCTGAAAGGTGGCTGACCTGTTGACTGATGATTGTCATTATAATATTGCGTTCCCGGAAAAAAGTTACTATTATGATGGAGGAAAAAAGAAATAAAAATATTTTCGAATTGGAGGGAAGATGGAAAATTTTGTTTTGGAAATTTTATAGAAACGAATGGGTCAGCTGAGGAGTGTTAATAAACAAGAAACAGCTGGTGGTTTGATGTTGCATTAACAGCTGGTTAATTTAAAATTGTAGAAATTTTTGATGAAAAGCGATACGGAACGAAAGGAGTAGGCGAGGGAAGAGGGTGCAACATGTTGATTGAATGAACTTGGAGTAGGAAAATTTTGGACGTGCGCGTTCTTTTTGTTGTAACTACTTGTTTTATAAACAAGTGCAAGTTGGAAATTTGTGGTGAATTGGAAGTGCGTATTTATGTGAGGTCGAGCACCGAGTCAAAGGGCGAAATGCTGTGGATGGTCGGCGTCGCGGCGGCCGTCATTGACCAGGTATAATTATCCGCACGATCATAAACATGGAGGGGAAGCGCGGGCTTTTGAGTCGGGGTGGCTGCGTCAATACGCGGCGGGCCCCTCGCGCAGCCAGTCGCCCCACGTGGTCCCCTCCTTCTCTTCGTAAAGCCCCGGCCGGCGACCGCTGCTCCTGCTGCCTGTCTCATTGTACCGCGACTCTTCGAAGTGTTCACAGATATAAAAGCACTACCGATTTGCTCTTCCTAACGAGCGCCGTCACTGTATTATTTATAATCGTGAAATTATTGTTATTGTTATTATAAAATATTGATTTAGTGCACACCCTCTTTGGACCTACCTATACATTCATTCACACAACTTTACGTGCGTTTACCTTAGGATCGCATGGCGACTCAAAGGTAAGCAAAATAAGCCTTTCATCACTTCTCTTCTTCATTCTCTACCGCTCTTCCGTTAATTAACTTTCTTACATTTTCCAATCGCGAGCCGTTAATTCGTTTCGGCGTAAAACAAAATGTGATTGTGTTTTGTGGCGGTTTGTGTTGTTGGTTTTTGCAACTTGGTCACCACATTTATCATTTCCTGCTCGAAAAAAAAAATCGTGTATCAGCAGATTATTTTTGCTTGGGAAAATTTTCTGTAATATTCGTCGCGTTTCCATTCCGACAAACCTACCTGGTTTTGTGGAATGTCGTATGGATAAGGGAATCGTGAAATAAACGGTCAACGATAACATTGAAAGAACAAAGAACTCGTCTGGTCTGGTCTGGTCTCTGTAATCCAAATAGCCTTCATCATTTCAACGACCTACATCTATGACCATGTCGCGACGCAGTTTCATTTTTATTTGTCGCACACGATCCGCCGCCGTTAATTACTAACCTCAAAATATTCAAAAAGTAACGAACAAACCGTTACCGTTAAAACAAACGAACATCGGTCGTTACATATTCAAAGTCACCTAACTACCGCGGTTATACAATGAAAAATTGTACAATCAGTTGTGAAAACGCCAAATAATGGAAACGAATTGAAGTTTCGAAAAAATCAAAATGTTAATTCTGTTTATCAGGGTTAGCAAATAAACAATTATTATGTTATGTAACCACAATGATGTCATTAATAAAGTAGGGCACTCATGCAGATGACTGAAAGTGAAAATCACTCCAACAAACTTAAAAAAAAACAAGAAGTTACGCTGTGCCTTTTTTTTGTCGAAAGCTAAATCTGACATTTCGAAAATTTTCCCTTTTGTTTTGTTGTTTTCACTTTTTATTAACGATCCGTTAATCTTCAACTGTTTGTTCGTTATTTTTAACTATTCTCCAAAACTCATGTCGTGAAGGACTACCACAACTTTTTTATTTTTGGGGTTTTCTAAATTTAGAGTCTTATTTTCGTCTTGGGACCTTGTTTTTAATTTTAACTGTTTCCATTTTTTTAATTTTTTTCTGCACCTCGTACCGTATTTTCGACCGACTACCGCAATTTTTATGATTTTGAAGAATCCCAAAACGACTTAGTAACGAATTTGCGAAGGTGAATTTTCTCGTATCTTATCGCGACGAAAATGGAATCGCATTAGTGTTCATTTTTTTTTATAAAAGAAAAATTGATTACTTGTACTTTGCAATTTGCTTTCGGTGTAAATTTCATTTTGCACGTGCAAAGAGATAAATTTGAATATTTAGATTTTACATTAAAATTGCATGAACTTGAAACAAACATTCGAGAGTTGGGAAAAATTAAAATTTTTAATGCAACGGAATTAAATCGATCCGAATTGTGGAAAATTGGAAATAATTATTTTTTATTGCTACTACCTATTTTTTCATCAAGTAATCGATATTTATGTACAAATATTAAATAAAATTGCGCAGTAAGCTCCATTTGCGTAATGGCATCATAAATCTGTGAAAAGGATCCGTTGCATTTATGTGTAAATGAAATAATGTTTATTACAAAATTTTTTTATCAACCGGCTTGCATTACTTTGCCATGTGCTATTAAATGTTTTTCTCAGCCATGTAACGAACGTAAATCATTTCCAGTTATATCTCGTCACTGAACCACGAAAGTGAGTTGGAATTTGAAAATTACACTCAGTGAGTCACGGTCATCAATCAAGTGAATTTAGGATTTCTGATTTATCAGCCCAAAAAAAAATTTATTTGTGCAAAAAGTAGTAACTCCATGATGATCAAATTGAGGGGGAAAAAGCTTACAAAGCAAACACGACACTTTTCAATGGGGAATGGAAGGATATTTAATTAATTTCCTTCTCGTCTTATTTAATTGAATGGACAAAAGGCAGTCCAAAATAAGCCTCTTTGTTTTGGCAGCTGATGTATCTTCCTCAATCGAGATAGCTCAAATCTTCCATAATTGGATAGCTTTCAACTCCAATTTTAATTTTCTCAAATAAGGAACTTAACCCTTTTCAATATTTAAACATCTCATTAAAAATAAGTGGATAAATTGTTGGGCATATCAATAAACGTGCACTTTTGTTATGTAAATATTTTCGCATTCCCTAAAGAAACAAAGGAAAATACTTATCTGTCAATATTTATCTACAATATAATTATATTACAAAAAGCTCCCTTACATATCCAGTATAACAATGCGATGCTTATCAACTGGCATTTAACAATAACAATTTTTGAAATTACAGTTGTCGTTACGCTTTATGTCGTTCTCACAGGGGAATTTAATCTAAAACGATTTCAACTTTTTGATTAAAGAAGTTTTTTGGTGTAGGGTGTCCGGCTCCCATAAAATTCCAGACCCAAAATTCGGATGATTTTGTTTTCTTTTTGGAATCTGCCTCCGGCTTAACTTCTTAACTAATTTGAAACTGGCAGTTCCAATTTGTCATGTAATAAAAACACATCAAACGGTTTCAATATCTTAAGCACTTGGAAATTGCTACATACGTAGAATTTTTTATTTTGACGGTTTTACCCTTGGGGTGCTGCTTACAAACTTCTTTGTGTTTTTTCGACTTCAAAGGACTTTTCAGCTTTCCCCTAGGTTTCAAACTACAAATTGACTTCCATATTATGTTTACAAGCCAAAATTTCGGTTTTGGCGGGATAACGAAGCGCCGCCGAAAATAGAGCCGGGAGTAAACAATGGCCACCATTTGGAAGTTATGATGATGTTAACGACCTCCACCATGATTTCCTTACACACATTTTTTTATAATTAGCGAAACTAACTTCCACGGTTTACGTTTCATTCTCATTATCAGGTCTTTCAACAAAATCTAATTATAAACGTGGAGTGTACTTTTTTTTATTATTAAGTATTGCGTTTTGATGTTTTGCATTTCCATGTAAATTTTATTTCTTGCTATATCTACGTAAATAGGTGGCGTGTGAAAAACATGATAGGAACAAAAATAGATTGTGTTTATTTTATTCTAATATGTGGAACGCTGATATATCGGAATAATTTTTATTAAATTTATTATAAGCAGAGAACATTCTTCCATTGTGTCTGTCACTAATTCAAGAGTGGTAGCAGTTTAAAAATTGATAACGAGAACTGTAGGAACATTGAGATGATCAATGGGTGCTTTATTCTCACTAAAAACGCCGGAGGTTTGAACCTAACGGCGAAAGCGCGTACTATTGCGTTTAAAAATCCGCCATTAATTTAATATATGAATCGAGAGAACATTTCTGTGATTAGGCCTTAAATTTAGGAAATGGTAATTTAAACTAACCCTGAAGATAATTGGAGTTTATATTAACATTTAATGTCGGATTTATACAGCTTAATCGATTTACATGAGCCTGTGCCTTATTTTCAATTTTGTTAATGACAAAATTTACGTTAATAAAATCTGCGAGCTTTGTTTGTTGCAGTAATTATTTTTTGTCTTTTTTTATTAACGTTTACTTTATTTATTACTTGGCCACTGACTCTACTTGACACTGTCACGGTCACAGACTTGAAATAATTCACATACAATGATTAAGGAAATGTGGCAACGTTGGACGAATTGCTTTTTAGACGATTAAATGATATCACACTTCGCTGTATTAATGATTCATTTAAATTAAACTATTTACGTTGAATCACATCGAAACCCACGGGAAGGTGTACTCGAAATGTCTAAAAATTCCGTTTTACTCCGGCGGTAATTCCCCTTCCCCACCAAAGTGATTTTACTACGATGGTCGTTGGTGAAGTTTTCCGCCTAATACAGACATTGGGTCTAAATTGCCCGACTTTCTGAACAGGCTAACAAACAATTTTCGTTATCAGTGATAAATGGAAAGTAGTAAACTTGATATCAATTGTGTCCCAAACGCTAACGATCCTTTGTTTATCTAAAAGACAATATCGTTATTTTTTTGTCGTGATAGAAAGAGAAATTTTTGTTACAAGATAAAGCTTTTGTCGTTGAAAATTAAGTCGATTGCGCTTCTACCGAAATTAATTTTTGAAAGCGTTGTTCGTTTTTAATCCGTGACGCTGCAATTTTGCATTATTAATTTACGACCTGACTGTATGTAGACCTAACCTTTAACAATACCTTAAAGTAGTTCAATATTTTAACCCGATTTCCAGCAAGTTCAACTTAACAAAACGAAGCACTTAAGTGTAATCGCATTACTAGGTACACTTTGCTGTGTCGCTTCAAGCTTTAATGTTACTCTTTCCATCTGGAAAACTCCCATGATGCACAGAACTAAGGTATCTACTATATCGGGGAGGCAGTTTTTTTTTATTTCATTAAGAAAAATGCTTTTGTGGGACACTTGGCATCTTGCTCAAGGTCACCAAAAAGTTTTTGGCTGCGAAAAAATTGGGTTTGATGTCCCGCGGATGCAAATAAACATGGATATTATAAAATTTATCGAACTTTTGATTGTGCAAGTCATGTTTGTTACATTCAGTCACCCTTATTTCATCAACGTCCTAATTGGATTTTAGATTGACTTCTTCTGGACAGATTTCTCCAATATGGCATCGGGGGTAACAAAAACCTGCAATTTCAATTATACTCCATCAATACTGACGATTAAATTAAATTTAGCCGACCTGTAAAATTTTAGTTGCATTTCATCGTGGATTGGCTCGGTTCCATGTGAAAAGTCTTCCCTCTATTATTAAGACGAGTAATTTTTGATTGGAAATCGTACCAAGAAGCGTTCGACAAATTTGGAAATTCCCTTTCATCAACATCAGTCACACTTGGTAATTTCGCGATTTTGTTGTCGTTTTTTATTGACACCGAAATTGGATAATTATTCGTCTCAATGATTGAAGCAATTTGTCGCCAGAACATGATTACAGGGAAATTTTTTAATCGAGTCTTGGGTACCTCCAAATTTTCGTGGTGGTCCTAAAATAAATTTCGTTTGTTTTTCTGAAATACCTAATTGGAAAATTCTTTTCCGGACAGTAATTGGGAATCTCGTTTCTGCTATACTAGAGGCAATTTATTTTTGATTTTAATAAACTAGAACAGATATTTGATATTTTTCTTTGAACGTTAGAGCAATTTGAAGTGAATTGTGATCTCGTATATCTATTACGATGAAATTTATCAAAAAAATTGTTATTTATTGTTGTTTTCCCACAGATAACACACTTTTTAAATTAGTTTTAATGTTTACCCAATGTTTTGTATCTACCGCCGGCTAAATGGCTTTACGATATGTTATTTTTAATAACCCTACAGATCTATTTAAGTGCGTAAATATAATCTTATCGTAATACGATACCGCAAAAATAAATATAACAAACAGCAGCAGGGTTTCCTACGTCGCCATTGCTTGGTGTGTTCGGCCTCGTTAATTTAGATTCACTTCCTTTACCTAAAAAAGTAGTCCAACTTAAAATAGTCATCCTCGGTGTAAAATTCAACCGAATAATTTTATTTAGAATTAAAACGTAACTCTAAGGTTAATAAACTATTAAACAACAAGTCAAGTTCAAATACTCAAGGTCGGCGTGATTAACGATTATCGTTTTTTAATGAAATAACTATCAACATTTTACTTGTTCAAAAAGAAAACATTGCTTTTTCAATAATTTATCCGAGGAGAAAATTGCCATTTTTCATTTCGAGTTAAAATTTTCCGATTTTAAAACGTTTAACGATCCGTTACGTAGTTAATGATCGATCGTTACGATGAAGAAATTTCGTGTTCATTACAAAAGTTTAGTAATTTACTGTCATCATAGTTGAGCAGAGTTTTCTTTTTGGTTGGCCATTCGTAATCGAAAGTGTTCCGAGAGTTTCCATGCACATTCTTTCCCATGGAAAATACCCACCCCCGTTAAAATTAACTGATGGCATCAATTGCTGTACTACGTAAATTGTTATTATGGTTTTCTGTAATGTACTTTGTAAGTGCCACTTACTTGTTGGGATTATTTTTATGGCAATTTCTTTGTCCATATGAAGCAGGTTTCTGCACAAATCCGACCTTGATCCGCAACAGAGCACTCATCTCGGGTACATTTACCCGCTCTTGGCACAATGATCCGGATTAAATTCTAAACTTGCCGTGTTTTTAGTACATTTGCACAACCACCAAGTACTTCTTGCGCTTAAAAACGGAAACCTAAATATTACGAAGGATAATCTGCAAACTTGGTTTAATTTTGTTACTAGGTAAATAACTGACGGAACGTTTAAACACACATAGGTAAGGTTTGTATGTGTAGATAAGTTAAATTTATTCATTTCAAGTTTAATGCTGCTTGATGATTGTAAAAGTTTCAAGTCGTGATTACTTTACAAACTCGAAGTTACTTCTAGCATCATGACTTGCCCCAACAAGAATTTCCGTTTTTTTTAATTCGCTTTGCGAGTCGAACGCAAGCCGTATGGATTCGTGAGGTTTTCAAATTCAAATCGACTTTTGCATTAGGTACTACATTTTTGTCGGCTTAAAAGTCGCGAAGCGCTTTATTTCAATCCACGTGGGAGAGGAAAAATGTTTTAAGGAAAAGCTTAATCTCGGCTTAACTGGAAATAAAACAAAAATTTTACTGCCAGTGCCGTGCCATCTAATTTCACCACCAAAAACTGCAAAATCTCTTATTAAAATTATTAACGTTGGCTCGCTTAAAATGTCAATAATTTCCGCTAAAAAAATCACTGACTCAAATTGTGTATAGTCAATGCCGCTTTTATGCGGCCCTTTTATGTGCGTTTTTTCGGTGTGCGAATTTTTTTTGTGCGGTATACGTGCAAAACAAAGTTTTTTCTTGACGTTGATTTGAATTAATCCATTATTCATGATGTACACTCGGTTGTTTTTTAATTGTACTGTCAATGTACTTATTGTTAAAATCTTAAAAGCAACAATCAAAAAAATTTGTTAAACAATTGAAATGTAGTGTTCGAAAATATGAAAATTATGATGGTTTCAAACAATTAGCATTGAAAGTCGATACATTCAATTGATATGAATGCTGACTAATATAAACGCAGCATTAAGACAAAATTAATTTTAAAGTGAATTAAAGGTAAATGTATTTTGATTTATCCTGCGGGGGACTGTTTATTGACCATAAATTTTTTTAATTTGTTGCAAACAATATATTATGAAGTTTCAGGATATTTTTTTATGAAACTTCATTTCGGTGCTCCCTATCCCCCGCACAAAAACAGGTTAGAGTGTAATACCTCCCTAAAGCGAAATCCTGATTACGGTATTGACTGGGGACCTCCAAACCCTAGAAAAAATGAAAAATAGTAATTTTGTAAACATTTAATGTTCCGACTACACTGATACTGGTGCACTGGGGGGTGTTCCACACCCCCCAGACCCCCCGGTCTACACACTTCATTTTTTATTGGAAGCCGAAATATCACACAATTGCTATTACATGCTACCACAGAACCAAAATTAGAATTCGTTTCTTTCACTTTTATCACTCAGGTACGTAGTCTCCCCACCCCTCCTCATATCAACTGAATCGTATATATTTTTATCTTTATGGCACTGGCTTGAGGGATATCCCAGACCCCCGTTTTGTACAAGTTTAATTATTAAGCTTGTGCTTTCACTAATTACTATTCTCGCTTTGTACTCGATCAAAGAAAAATAGTTTTAGAGACGGGGGGAGACTTTTTAAAAGAAGACATTGAAACACAGAAACTCTAGGTTTGGGGTATATAAAATTCTCCCCAGTATCTGTTGTTCTCAAGGAAATCGGAAATCAAAACCGGAATCATAAACCTTTTGCATAATTTTTTACATTGAATGTTATGTCTTTCGATATTTCGACACGGAGGGGGGCGCTTCCAAAGGTTTCCCCCTTTTCTACGCATAGTTTTGCAACGCTACACCTCTCAAGCATATTTTTATCTTTCTATCCTATACTGAAAAAAAAAGATTTTCAGAAACTGTCGAAACTGGCTACAGCACTGGTTCCGGTATATTACAGGACCCCCAGCCATACTTAAATTGTCGGGGAAAAATTGACAAACTATAATCTTCGGTGTTAAGTGAAGCTTAAAAATGGATATTTTTAAAACAAAATAAACTGTACTGTAACGCGGGGGGGACAGATTACAGACCCCCCAGTATTCCCTCATCTATTGTATCTTGTACAATCTCGATGTATCTTTATATTCGATGTTTCACCTTTGACTAAGCTAGAAATTGTGTAATTTTCTCCCTACAAAGTCCTGCTTACGATACTAGGCTGCACACCCCCTAATTCCTAGTTCGGAAAAGTTAATAACTTTAACAAAAATATAGAACGGAGGGTATAGGGTTATGGCAGACCTCCAGTATGTCAGTACTTTAAAAAAATACCGATACTCGTGCACTGGAGGGTGTTCCACACCCCAGACCCCCGTCTACATAGTTAATTTTTATTGGAAGCAAAAATATTTTCACACAATTGCTCTCCCCCCCCCCTTATTTGGAAATAAGCCTATATAATATACCTTATTTTTATTTTCCTGTGGAGTAAATAAAATGGTTCCCCCCCTCCTGTAAAAATCTGGCTACGGTACTCGTTCCGGAGTATCACAGATCCCCCGATCTGTATAAGTTTGAGCAGTGCACTTTCTCTAATTATTATTCTTATTTAGTGCTAATTCTAGAAAAATACAGTTTTAAATGACTTGAGAAACGGCAGGGGGGAGAGGGAGGTACAATGCCTCTTAGCTATATTAAAATTTTATAAAAATTTGTAAACTTATAGTCAAAATCAAATTTAACTAAAATAAGCCTAAACTAAGTACAAATCACAGTTTTGGCGACCGGGGGGTCTGGGGGGTGTGGAGCACCCCCCAGCCATACTCAAATTGTTGGGAAAAATGAGGAAATTTTTAAAACAAAATAAATTGGAACATGGAAATCCGGGGATTTTAAAACATTTAATGTTTTTTTTGCTCTGATACTGTAAAACTGGCGGGAGGCGGGCAAATTTCAGACCCCTAGTCTATATATAATTGCCATATATTCTTCAAATGAATTCGAATTGGAGATAATTAGAGAAAGCATCGAGTTTAAATTTGAGGGGTGTGGGGTCCACAGTTAATCAATGCAGTATTGGAATTAGTCGAAGAGGTCGAAGATTCATTCATTCATTAATCTTGCGGGTGTGAACTCTGGGCTCAAGCACGAAGTTTATTGTGCCCCATCTTAGCTCACCCCCAGACTCGCATCCGCAACCTACTAGGTATACGGTGGTCACTTGAAATTTAAGTAAAAAAGCCCAAAGTAAGTACAAATCACAGTTTTGGCGACCGGGGGCTGGCACCCCAGCCATACTCAAATTGTTGGGAAAAATGAGGAAATTTTTAAACAAAATTAATTGGAACATAGAAACAGGAGATTTTACAACATTTAATAATCTTTGTTCTGATACTGTGACACTGGGCGAAGGGGGAGATTTCAGACCTTCGGTCTATGTAGTTTATTATTTCTGAAAGGCTCTTCCAATGAGGTCCAATTGATGAAAGTGTGCAGTTCAGATGTGTGCAGATTGGGGGACTGGGAGTCCAGATGTAATCAATGCAGTATTGTAATTGGACGACGAGGTCAAAGATTTATTTAGTGTACCTTCCAAAGCTCAACCGGCAAACTCGAAGCTACACACTCTACGCCGTTATATTTGGGCGAGTTTGTTTTTCGTGTACACTTTTCTGCGTCGAACAAAGTACACAAGCGGAAACTTTCTAGACTCATCTGTGAAGTTCTTTCTTGTACAAGGAAAAGCGCATTTGGGTTATCTTCACTTCAACTAGCAATATACTTATTTGGTTGTGAACCTAAATTTTCAGTAGATAACTTGATTTGCTAGGTTCTTCAATTGTAATTTAGAATTAATATCTCTCTCCGTTTCGTGAAATAATGCGACCAGGAAATTTGAAGTGCACCTGCTTCGACCGAAAAGTGAACGAATTAAAGCTTGCATAATATTTATAACGAGGATCAATAATAATAATAATTAAGCGTTGCTCAAGCGTATAGCATAATTTTATTTAACCGTATATAGTTTGTAAAAGACATCAATCAAGTTTTGACGTTCGATACTATATGCAAATGGTGAGAAATTAGAAAGACTTTACAGGTCAGGCCGAGGGGGATTGTCGGGTGGTTATTAGCGTCTTAAATGGCAATTGGCTTATTGTTGCATAAAATTCAGAAAAATGAAAGCGTAGACCGGACTGATAGGTACTCCTAGATTTTTTTTTAATTATTAAATCAAGGCTATATTGGTTTCTTATGGAAGCATTTCAAGGTCACCTATCAGTTCGTCCGGGGAAGTGGTAGAATTCGGATTTAAAATTTAATTCGACTGAATGGCAAAACAAGGGAGGATTTTTTTTGTTTGCTCGTTTTGCCGTAAGCGTCAGTCTAGACACATCCAATTTATTAATGACGATATTGTTGTGTAACCGGTGGGATGTTTTGAGCACGATGATGAATTGAATATCTGTTAACGATATTATAAAACAAATGACATTAAAATATGATATTAATTTGTTTGTATAATTTATTCTAATATTTAAAGAGAAATATTGGATGTACGTAATGTAATGTAGGTACAATGAAGCCTTAACAGTAGCTATTTAATGGAAATAAATCGATAACAATTTAATTATAACGTAGGAACCGTAATAAATTCATTACCGAGTGATGTAATTAAATTGGCATTTATTCGAAATTCATTAATTTTATTTATGGTTTAATTGCGACAATTTGAAAGTTTTTTTTCGCAATTCGAATTAGACATGATGTATCTCAATTGTTGGGTACAGAAACCCATTAAAAGTTCGTAACGAGCATAACTTATCAAATTCTAATTTTATTTTGCCTCATTTTCTTCTAACTTTAAATCAAACATTAAACTTGCGTCATTAAAACTTTACCATAAAATTGATAATTTATTTGAATTTTATTATTCAGGTGGAACGTGGTTCGATTAAATTTGCATGGGGGAGGGTCAATGAATGTCTAGATGACCTTATACCAGGTGTTATATCGAGATCGATTAAATAACCAACACGAAGTCTGAAAATTTGTGAAAAGTCGTTTATTATTTTTTCAGTCTTTCCAAATTTTCTTCTAATTAATAAAGCTCCAATGGTTTACTTTTAATTAAAACCGAAATGTTCTTACAAATGAGCCTTTCGTCGTAATTATATTTATTTCTTTATCTTGTCATCTAATATTTCTTAATAGGATTGCGAAAATGTTTTAAATTTCAATGTTAACATAACCCCAAATACTTAACTTATATAACATTCCAACTTTTCCAGATCTATCTCAAGTTCTTCTAATATCAAACCGCAATACCTTGGTTTAGCTCTGGAGTTATTCTTTTTTGCAAACAGAAACTTAAAGTATTTTATTTAAATATTTCCTGAGATGAAAGTTGTTGAAATATAGCGGAAGTGACTCTTGTCACAATACCGTCAACTTATGTAATATGGTCAGTTTTGTCATCCTTTGTCAAAACGTGGTTACCAAATTAGCACATCCTTTTTGCAAAATTTTTTCCTAATTAAAAGTCTCTGTTTTGGTCATTAATTTTTTTTATTATTAAAATAACTGCATTAAGAACTTTTAATGACGCGTGTAAACCATTTCAAGTTATATTCTGTGCTCACATCCATAACAAAGTTGCGACTTAACCGGCAAATTTCCTCGTTTCAAGATAATTAATGAATGCAATTTGTTCGTCGACTATTAAAGCGAACAATTTACGAATTTTAGGGCTTAATATTAATTATTTATGTAAACGTAGGTGTGCGAACAAAAATTTCCAACAACATGTACCTGATAGTAATTGAGTGAGGAAGGGGGGGGGTGTCAAAACGTAGTGTAATAGATTTTACTCGAGACGTTCGTTACCCTTTTTGACTAAAGCGATTTAAATATATGAATTTTAAGTACGAAGAGAGAAAATGTTTACTTTGATGAGAAGATATTTATTTAGAATTTTAAATTTTTCGAGTGGCGAAGAGATTCCTGAATAATACATGACAGGTGCAACGCAAGATTTTTTTTGTTAAAATAATTTCCTATTCGGTTTGAATACAAAATTAATACTTTTAACATATAAATTGAAAAATTGTGCATTTCAAAGGTGTCTGCAGCGCAATTTTTATTTTACGAGACAAGAGACACTTCCGGAATCTTCTATTTTCGTAATCTCGTAACTTTTGGAATTCTTTTTCTAGGCGACTAACCGCAAAAAATTGCAAAGGATCAAAAAATAATCCACTTGCGTTTTTTATGTATTTTTCATGTTTATGGTATTTTTTTTGTAATTTGTGACCAATTTTGGTTAAGCTCGTGCTCGCGGAACACATAACTTCACGTTATTATTTTAAATGAAAATTATGCAAAGCAAAACTTAATGGAAAATAAAAGTTTTATGGGGAAAATTATGGAATATTGTTTTTATTACATTTATCCTTAAAATAAAACGTCTTTTCATTTTATGAAGACGAGATTGCTGTGCAAATCTAGTTTGGCGTCTTTTAGTCAGAAAATGTAATAAAAATCTCATTTCACCTAAGGAAAAATACGAGTTCGTTAACGATATACATTTGCGATATTCTCGAAGGTCTTCTTGTTTAAACAAACAAAACGAAAATGAATCAGATTTCATTTTTAAAAGTAATTTTCAAGTTTTCCTCGTGGGAATTTCCACGGCGCAGTTGAGAGTAGGTACACGTGTTTCATCCTTTTCGGTAATCTGCAGTTCGATATAATTTGATGAAAACAGTCAAGACGGAAACTTTTTTTTTGTAAAGAAACTGATACGGTTGGTTTAAATAAAATTTTTGATGATTATTAATATGAAATTATCTCATAGCCTTTGATAAAGTATTCCTGTTTAACAGGAAATGTCATCAACTTCAAAGTAGATAATTTTAATCAACGTCGACGAAACTGAAACATAAACATCGGAAGATTTATTAATATTAAAAATTATAGGACTTATAAAATAAATTGATTTTGCCAGCAAGCGAGGTTTTTTTTTGGAAAGTTGTAAATTGAATTTTATCAGGACAGTCTCGGCGTGAATTGTTTATCAGTAAAAGCTCTAATGGATGTCCATGGGTGGTGTGTTTGTGTAGGGGTTAATTATTCCACACTCTTAATTAAGTGTTATCGATATTTTATTGTTGCTAATAAAACTAAGTTTTATTTTTAATCGAATTGCTTCTCGTAAAACAATATTTTGGTAAATAACCTTCGGGCTCGATGTACTACGCGAAAAATATTTGGAAAATTACAAATAAACTTTCATGTAGTAACTCTCATAACGCGAGTTCCTTAAGGAATTAAAACGTAATCCCTTATCCTTTTTTGTTTGTAAAGCGCACTGCGGTAATTTAACAAAGCGCCAAGTAAAATTAAAGTTTTATTCATTTATATTCATAAATAAACTTTCGCTATCATGCAATGGACCGATGTAAAGAGTTCATCCCATGGATTACTTTATTGATTTGTTCGTTGAGGTGAGCAACAGGCTAGGACGATAGCCCACACATATAAATAAGGAAATCTACCCAAGGAATAGATAAATTGTCTTGTGTTTGCGCACTTTGAAATAAACAATAAATCGTTAGATATTTATAGCCGTACAAATCCTTTCCCTCTCGATTAAGTATGTATCCGGAGGACAATTTAATGTAAGGGAAAGCAGTTAACCTCGCGACCTTCTATAAGTACGATATGATAAAAATTTCATTTAGCCTTGCATTATCTTTTCACACTCGGTTAAAAAATTATCAATTGTAATTATTTACAAATAATAACACAAGGATCCAATATCTGTTTATCTAATTCAATATATTGATTATATTGGGTATGTCGTTCCTATTACTAGAAATGTATTTTGTTTGTTTATTCCTTTCTTTGTGATTAGAAAAATTTCTAATTGGCAACGTAACAAATGGCGCGCCAATCGTGGGGCGCGTAAATGTTGGAGGAAATAATAAAATATTAAATATTAATCAGTGATACATAATTTTGTGATTAGAATTAAAATATTATTTGCGTTTGTATGATAGTGGAAATACCCAAGATACAGAAAGATCGTTTTTTTTCAAAGTTAACTCCGATGGATGCTGATAGGGATGCAGCTTCAAAATTAAGATGCAATACGTACTTCGCAATTATTTTATTTCTAAAATAAAATTTCAATTTTGTTTTATATTTAAGTCATATTTTTTCTGAATGTTTGCATTTAGCACTCAACGTGGAGGTGTTGTGGTGACAGCTTCTATTTCTAGAACCTAAATCAATAAATCTGAATTTTGTTTTCATCTTCAGATTTTCATTTTAAATTTATCAGTTAGCTGTTCTTAGACAGGTAGTTTGAAAATTCGTTACCTTGTGAAGCTCCTTCATACCACAGTGCATATCGCTGTCTTAGGTAATCCTTTTTTTTAGCACTAACGTACTATCGACTACTGGCAAACAGCAATAACCTGTTGGATTACTCCGAAGCGGTAAATCCAATAAAATAAAAGTTCACCCACTTCAATAGCTAAAAATAAAATAAAATTGGTGAATACTTAAATTCGGTTGTTCAGTTTTAGTTTAAAATTCTAGTTCACTAAACTGGTTTAGCGATTTTTAGTTTAACCGTCTAATAATAATTTTATCAATAAAATTAATTTTACAAATAGAATCGTCAAATGGTGAGATTGCAAAATACAACGCACAATAAAATTAATTGAAAAAAAATTTGGGATAATCTAAATTTTTGAATGAAAGTCGCACTCACTAATATTTCATTCGCAACAGCTTTGTAGTGCAACTAAACTATTAGGTTTAAACTATAAAACCAAATGTATCCCCTTCTCCGTAAAAACTTTGCTACGGCACTGGATTGGGGTTATCGAAAGACTTAACCACTCGAAAGTTCTAAAATTACAATCTTCAGTATCATGTGGTTAATAGAGAAAGTTTTTAAAACTTATCCAATGTTTACATAGTGAACAGGAGTCTGAAGGGGGAGGGAGTTATAAAATATTCTTCTGTATAGATTATCGTCCAGAAAAAATACATAAAGCGGTATCTCGCAAAGCTTCTACATAATTTGGGAACAATTAATTAATGTCAACAATTAAATTTAAATTACAAATCCCATGATCCCAAATTAGAACTTTCCGGGACCGGGGGGTCTGGGGGGTGTGGAGCACCCCCCAGGTATACTTAAATTGTAATAAATAATACATAGATTTGCAAAATTTTGGTCGTCAGTATCCGGTGATAAAGTAATAGAGAATCTCTTTAAAACACCATAAAATACAAAATAGTGATCGAGAATCTGGAGGGGGTATAAAATTCTAGTTTATTTCATCGTTTCCAAAAAAATTTTTCTAATTTTTTCTTTTGATACACGTGCACTAAGGATATTTCAAACCTCCCGACCACGGTCTATGCAGTTTGTTTTTATCAGAAATGAATTGAAGATTTTAGTATATCCGCTAGCTGTGGCCGTTGCTATGGTAACGTGAAACAAGACCTTTTCTATGTCGAAATATATTTGGGGTCTGAAAGCAACCAGTAAAATTGTGAAAATTCTCATGTTTAGAAAATTAAATCATTTTAAATTATATAATTTTGTGACCCAAAATGATCTTTACCCCTTTTGACTGTTAAACGACTAAGCAAAATATTATCCTACGAAATTCTTTTTTACACTTCATAAAATTTGACATCAGACTTATGGACAACTAAGATTTCCCCCTATCGCCTGGGGGGTGCTCCACACCCCCCAGACCCCCGGTCTGTATATCTTATACTGTGCGGTTGGTTTAATTATTATTACTTCCACTTCGATCTCAATCAAGGAAAATATAGCCCGGGGGGGGTGGATTGATATAATATCAATCAATAGCAGAACTTTAGATTATTAGAGGTTAAGTAAGAATTAGAGGCTCGCCAGCCATTCCTAGAATAATATGAATAATTTAGAGGATCTCTCAACAATATAAAAGTTAAGATAGCAATCGGGGGACGGCAGGTATAGAATACTACCGTAATTTTTAAACGTTTGATGTTATTCCTTCCGATACTTCGGGACAGGAAGGGGACGCCTTGGTCAACAACGCAGTTTATTTTTATTCCAAGATTTTATCTTATAAAATCGGCTTAACCGTTGGTTATTGTGATAACTTGAATCTATAACTAGAAAACATCGTTGAAGAGACCGGGGGTGTGGAAGGTTTTGTCTTCCGGCCCCTTTCAGACTCTTGGACATGATTTTCCATTTTATGTTTTAAAAGATTCTCTATTGATTACTTGATGCTGACGACCAAAATGGTGCTAATCTATTACAAAATTATTTGAGTATGGCTGGGGGGTGCTCCACACCCCCCAGACCCCCCGGTCCCCGAAAGTTCTAATTTGGGATCATGGGATTTGTTATTTAAATTTAATTGTTTACATTAATTTTTCCTAAATTATGTAGAAGCTTTACGACACCGGTTTATTTATTTTTTCGGAACGATACCTATACCGGGAAATATTTTATAAGCCCCCCCCCTCAGACTTCTGCACTTGATGAAACTCACTAAGTTTTAAAAACTCCCTCTATTAATCACATCATGATGCTGAAGATCGTAATTTTACAATTTTTTTTTGCAATTTTTGTGTGGTCCCCCCCTCTTCCGCCTTTCGGTCTCTCGATACTCCCAATCAAAGCTATAGCAAGGTTTTTACGGGGAAAGGGTTAACTACATTTTGTTTTAAACTTAGTTTTATAGTTTAAATCTAATTCTTTAGTTTAACTACAAAGCTGTTGTCAATGAAATATTGATGAGCATGACTTCCATTAAAAAATTTAGGTTATGTCAAATTTTTAAGGTTAAACGAAAATTTTTTTAATATTAACTTTTATTGTGCTTTTTATTTTGTAATCTCTGCAATCTCACCGTTTGACGATTTTATTTATAAAATAAATTTTATTGATGACCAAAATTGTGGTAATCTATTACAATAATTTGAGTATGGAGGGGGGGCGGGTGAACTCCAGACCCCCCGCTCTCTAAAACATTGTTTCCTAGTTCGGGCTTTTCGTTTGTTAAATTTAACAAATTCTATTATTTGTTTGATTGAAAACAAAATATTTATTTCATATTTACGATATTGTAATTATTTTTCGGCTTTTCGTTTCAAGAGCAGTAAATTATCCAATATTTACACCCCATTGGCGGCTTTCCAAGTGTATGAGGTGTGACAATTGCACATCTGTTGAAATATAAAGCTGAAAAAATTTAAAAATTTGAAATACATAATATGATTTGCGATCCTAATTGTTACGAAAATATTGTCTCAGCGACCGGGGGGTCTGGGGGGTGTGGAGCACCCCCCAGCCAGACTGAAATAGTAATAATAGATAAATCTGCAAAATTTAGGCAGTGAGTAACAAGTCATCAATACAGAATACTCACACCTAATTCACTTAGAAAACCCCCAATGGGGTAAATACATGACATTTTTGTGCCTTTGAAATGAAAAACTGAAAAAATAATTAAAAATCGAAAATGAGAAATAAAGTAAATAAAAATATTTTAAAGTGCGAATATAATACAATTTGCTATCCTAAATTTAACAAACCAAAAACCCCAAGTAGGAAACATTGTTTTAGAGACCGGGGTGTGGAGCACCCCAGCCATACTCAAATTGTTTAAAATATCACAATTTTGGTCGCCAGTATGAAGTAATCAATAAGGAATAATCAATAAGAAGAAGAATGCTATAGAGACCGGGGGTAAACTCAAATTATCAATCATACTCAAATTATAATAGTGGATACATTTCAAAATTTTGGTGGTCAGTATCAACTAATTAATAGAAAAACGTTTTAAAACAGCATAAAATGCAAGATAAAGACAGAGTTTCAGGGGGAAGGAGTATAAACTACCCCCAATATGTCAACGTTCCCAAGAAAACTAAAGCGGTATGATAATTATAGCTTCTACATAGTTTTTGAACATTTAATGTTCTGCCTTTCAATACTGAGGTCCACCGTTCGATGTTCTTTATTTTATCAGTAGCGAATTGAAGGAAAATTTCAGCATATCCTCTTGGCCGTTGCTATGGTGATGTAAAACAAAACCGTTTCCATGACGAAATTAGCCTGTGGGGCTGAAAGCCCCCACTGATATATTAATACTGGCAACTATAAATTTTTTAAAAGAGAAAAATAAAATTTTTTCATCTTTAAAAGTTGTTTGGAAAAACAGTAACAATTCGTTATCAAAACATTTTAAATTATATAATTTTGTGAACCAAAATGTCTTTTTCCCTCTTGACTAAGCAAAATATTATCCTGCGAAATCCTTTTTAAAATTTGAGATCTAATTTGACTTTTGGCAAGTTAAAATTCTTCAATATGAAATCGATCTCGACATTTTACATAAAACCTAAAGTTATTAATTCAAATTCTGTCGCTAGGGGACTCGGGATAACGCTCTTGCGTAATTAAGGCGCAATGCATTTTTACTATTACTTATTTTATTAAATTAAATTTTCTAACCTTGACCACCAAATACTCTAATGGATTAATGGTTCAGATTTGAATTTTCATTGACAGAATCATTATAATTTTTTAATTAATTTATAAAATTTTAAGTTTTTTTTACGATTCACTGTTCTTGGAGAGAAAATCATCAAATACAATTCATAATGCCTTTATTTGGGAAAATACACATAAAATAATTTATTACGAAGTATAATAAAAAATTTCGGGTAGGATGTCTTAAGGTGCGTATAAATCTAGCGCGACGCGCCCGCGACGCGCCTGGGGCGCGACTATGGCGCGCTTGGAGCGCGACTATGGCGCGCCTGGTCCGCGACTCTGGCGCGCCAACCCCGCGTCATTACATTGTAACTTTAACTTGTAAAAGATTCAAATACTTTTAATTTAAATATCAAATTTTGAATTAAAATGAAGTCATGTTTTCTAATAGTAATACTATTTTTCATTTTAATAAAATATTATCGAAAGATATGACTTTTTAATCGATTTATTAAACATTCAACCCTATTTCCAGCAAAAACAACATAAGTCCAGAAAGAAAATTTGTTAATTTTTATATATTACATTTTTTATGGACATTAATATTATGTAGTAACTAATAAGTTAGAACTTTCAAAAGCAAATTAGCAAATTGGGGAAAGATGGTAAATAAAACTTTAAATCGCTGTATTTTTTTGGGAAAATTTATTTTAGCAAATGTTAATACAAAAAGGGATTATATGTATATAAACTAACACTAAAATAATATAAACTAAACTTTATTTGTTTTAACAACGTAATATTAAATTTTCAAAAATAGCAGTGATTTACCATCTCACCCATATCACTATGGGTTAGTTGATGAATGACATATGGGTGAGATAGTAATTAAAATTTAGGGCCTTATTTCCGTCATTCGCATCTTGCGATGTTTTTTAAGTGTTTCTTTGATATGCATTTATATCACTATAATTAGCAACAGGTTTGTACAACGTATCGATAGCGAACGATGTCGTTTTTTGCGTATGTTTACTTACTTTTTTTTGTTTTCAAAATTAACTTTAGATTGTGCCTTTATTATTATTAATTATTACATTATTATTATTATTATTATTATTGGATTAATTAACGTTACGCTTAATGAACATAGTAAAGCAGCAGTCAATAATTGTGCAGCTTAGTGCACACACAAATTATGAAACGAAATCCTTCCTATCGAATTTTTTTTTGATTGCTGAACAATTTTTTTTTCATTTTCTTTGGGTAACAGCGACGATGGACCCAGAGGGTTTTTTTCTAGGCAATTAATTTTTATTCTTCGTTTGAGTGCAGTCCACGGCACTCCAAATAACGTTTAAGAATTATTTAAACTCATGCCTTCTTTTCAATTGCACTTTCTGCATTTTCAAAATTAGCACGTCTCTAGTACAAAAACTTTCAAAATTTCTCCAAAACAAAAAGATATAAACGAAAATCCTAAGCGAAAATAAAAGATTGTGTACAAAAATGTATCACAACAAAACATTTACTTTGATGGCGCGTCGAAACACCGACAACGAACGGGTTTACAACGCGCCTCTAGTGACAAGTAATGGGGTCGCTAACCCCGTACAAGATTAAAAAATATTTTTTGCTAATTTGCTTTTGAAAGTTCTAACTTATTAGTTACTACATAATATTAATGTCCATAAAAATGTAACATATAAAAATTAACAAATTTTCTTTCTGGACTTATGTTGTTTTGCTGGAAATAGGGTTGAATGTTTAATAAATCGATTAAAAGTCATATCTTTCGATAATATTTTATTAAAATGAAAAATAGTATTACTATTAGAAAACATGACTTCATTTTAATTCAAAATTTGATATTTAAATTAAAGTATTTGAATCTTTACAAGTTAAAGTTAGTCGCGGGCGCGTCGCGCCAGATTTATACGTACCTTTGTAGTCGCAGGCGCGGCGCGCCACAGGCGCGAGGCAGGCGCGAGGCAGGCGCGTTGTAGTCGCAGGCGCGTCGCGGGCGCGTCGCGCTAGATTTATTAAAATGCGCGAGGCTTTTAGAAGGGCCAAATAAATGCTAAATAAAATTTTTGATCAGAAAAGAAGTTGAAATTAATTTATTTACTTGCAAACTTTGTCAGGTAGGCAATTTTAGCTCTGATGAGTACGCCTCCTACGCACAATTTTTAGGAAACCACTGTATATCAATTTTGTTTATTTATAATGTAATATTTCACTGTTCGCTTGCAAACGACGTCAGCCCTTAACTGAGAATAAATTTCAAATCGATTATTGATGATAAGAAAATGTTCGTGCATTTCTAAGCAACAAAACATTTTAGTTACAACCTAAAATTACTACATATTATTCAAACATGAAATTTTGATAACTTTTCCGGGTTTTCTTGAAACGTGTGTCTTTGTTTGATAAAAAAAATGGAAGTATAAAATCGAAATGATTCGGTGTTGTAAGTTGACATGGTAATTAAGGCACAGCGAGCGAAGCGAGCGCAAAATCGTCAATCAAACGAAATAATTCGGTATTTTTATTATTACTTCAATACGAACTAATTAATAATTCTTTCGGCTGGATTTTACTGGGCTCGACGAATCCTATTTTTTATTTTCTTTTAAATTGGTTCCCGAAACGTGCGGGGTTATATAAATGACGTTATTTGAGAATTTGGAAGGAAGTAAACCGTTGCAGTTGAAGTATAAAAATGAGAGAGTAAAATTTCTACTTTTAGATGCGATAATTTTGTTAAAATTGGCGCCCAACGTGGGGTGATCTGATGAATATGTAATCCGGTGAAATAAAAAGATCGAAGATTGATCTCGTTTTTTCGAGGTTTTTTAATTAAATTTGAACGAGATTTAACCCCGGGGTATTTTCGCTTCGAACATCGTTTGAACCTATAGGATTTACATTTCATTGATAAAATTTGTAATTTACTTAATAATTTTCTGAAAGGTTTCCGTTCTACCTCCATTTAGCAAAATATTTAATTAAGGTAAATAAATACAAATTACGATAAACTTTGTTTTGTGTTTACATTTTCAAGTCGGAGTTTGGAAACTAAATGGAGTGTGTTAGCCTGAAAGCATGTCAGAAAATTTGATTGCACGATAGCACTATATCAATCTGTTTGCTTAATTTTATTATAATTGACTTTCATTGCTTTCATAAAAATTTTACTGGTCCGGAAGAAAATTTATTAAATTTGTCAAAATTTTTGAATTCTTCCGATTTGTTGGGAGGAAGTGCGCAATGAAAGAAAGAAAGCTTAATCGCGATGATGACGACGTCGACGACGACGTTAACTTTCAACAAAAATTGGATTAAATTTAACTTGAAGCTTCGATATTTAACCGACGTCGAAATTACGGTTAATAAATAATTTTGAACGATGCGAGAGGATTCGTAATTAAATATTTAGACTTTACGCAAAATTAAATCACTTATCTGTGATTTTCATTACTTATTAATTTAGGTAACTTTTAAATTAGTTTACTGAAATAAATGTTCTGGATGATGGGGAGGAAAAATCCGTCGTGGGATGAGATGAGTTGGTTTTTTCTTCCGTTTCATTTGCACATGGTGGAATAAATTTAGCAAGTCTTTGTTTAAATAGTTATGGATGTATCTCATGATGTTGCCGTTTTGGTTCGACGAGCTGAGATTTGCGTGAGTAAACTACGGAGCAAGGTTAAAGTCATCGCCATCCCTCGTAACCTCGCCAAATAACCAACCGGCATTTCAGCGTACGTTAACCCGTTCAAAGCGAGTTGAAGGTGACTGTGCTTTACCCATTCTGTTGTACTCTAATGACCTTGAAACTGAGTACATTATCCGCAATTCCTTCCACCAACAAAAGCTTTCGGATTAAATGTGACCCACGCTAATCTTTTGCCGGAAATTATCTACACTTCTTTTTTGTTTCAACTTTCACAATCGACGAGGACGACGGCGGCGTGATTTTTCATTTTAAAGATTTTCGCGCACATACAGGGACCGTGCAATAAGTCAGGCTAATCGCATTTAATGGAGGGTATGCTGAAATGCCCCTCCAACCTTTTTCATAATCTAAAACGTATCCGGCCAATCGGAATTGGTGGAAGAGGGCGCGCGATGGATGAATGGGGTGGTGTAAATGGAATATTTAATCGTAATTTTCATATTCGATCCGACTTTTGCTGCTTGCTTTTCAATTACGCACCGTTTCTCCCAATGAAAACAATACAATTTTCGTTGGTCGTGTCGTCAGATTAGTCGAATTCTAAAAAACTGTTTTCAATTTTCCAACTTCTTCAAAGACATTTCCAACTCCAATATCTGTTTCCAGTTCGCTCGGCCTTTTAATCCAAAGTTCCCTAAGTGAAAAGAAACTTTTCTTTGTGTATTAAGTTTAGATCGCTTCGGTATCTGAGTTTTCCGAACCATGCAAATCGCGTAACATTTCCTCCATTCAGATAGTTTATCGTATCGAATTGTTGCACCGTTTCTTTCTACTTTCCCCTTGTAAATCTTCTGGACCGACTCTGGCGAATAAGAATAAAAACTTTCCGTTTTTTTGGTGGTCGATGGTAAAAAATCATTTGGTTGGGAAAAATTGCTAAATTCAAAATGTCAAACGCACATATGAAAGGAGAAGATGAAGGATGCGAGTTTTAGGTCGAAAAAATTCGATCCTCTTTAATCGCACGTTTTACGTTACAAACTCGTATTTAATAACGCAATTAAGTTTTTATCAAGCTTGTATCAATTTTCTCGAGTGAAATTAGTTTCGGTCGACCGGAATGGAAAATTTTAGTGTGCTGATTAATCTCGCGGGGCTGGAACCCCAAGAGGCATTTCCGGAAGGACACGGCACGCCTCTGTTCTTAATTTTGAAACCCGCCACTGACCTTAAGTTATTGACCCATCACAATAAAACCATTACGTATTTGGTTAATTCACCAACCTTGACCACCAAACACTTTCTATAGCACTTTTTTGGTTTCGATTTAAATTTTTAATTGACATTGTCGTTAAGTTTTTTCCTTAATTTGTTAATTGCTAATTAACATGTAAATTCTATAAAATTAGAATTTTTTTACGATTCGTCGTGTTAGTTAACTTTTCGATTTGCATATTTCTCGTTAAATCGGGGATAGTTTTTGACACGATGATAGATCCGTTTAAGGATGGATGAAGTGCTCATTATTCTTAATTAAAAGTACACAAAATTGAAAAGTTTAAGGACTCGATGCGATGATGTAATTTGTTCAACAATCGAGGACCTTAACTGGTACCCTAAGGCGACCCATTTTAACTGGGGGTTCGGTTTTTACGTTTTATTTATTAGTGTCGTATCTTTTAATGGCGTTTTAAGTCGGGAGATTAATTTGTAAGATACTTGAGCTGTAAACAAGTGTTGTTAATTAGTTGGAGCGTTTTTAAGAAATTTGGGCATTCTGCAGGGGTTTCGAGTTTAAAAATACAAAAATTTGTTTTGTTCGTCCTTGCAGACGTTTCAAAAATAACTTCATATCTCATTAATTTAAAAGTTAATTTTGCTTCTTTGGTTATTTGAAAAGATCGCTATTTTTGGGATGAGCTTCTGGCGGATGTTTTGGAGGGACAAAATTAAATTTGATAGTTTCGTTTTGAGGACAAACAGAACTATTAAAGTAAATTTTAATCGTGTGTGTGTTTTAGCTATTAGAAAACAATGAACCCGAAATGATCGTGTGCGGAATTTTTGCACTAGGTTAAACGAACCCATATAACCTCGACACTGAATCGAACTCAAACTTTTTAATACTACGCATCACATTGGAATAATAAAAATGTTTTTCTTGCGCGCGCGTTTCTCAATTCGAAAAATACGGTTTCTTGAAGTGGGAAGACGGAAGGGGTCGAGTTGAAAATCGATAAACTGGGAAATAAGTCTAAAAAGGTTTTTCATTGTTATATTATAATAAAGAAGTTTGCGACGTTCCAGAAACGGAAGTTTCTGGGTTTTGTTTATTCAAATATGAACGATTGCAATATTTTATAAGTCTTTACATTATTCTTTACGTTGGAATAGGTATGCAACATACACGGAATTGTAAATTCTACGGAACAAAAGTTCTTTGTTGTGCATTCCGCACTTTAAGTATTGGCAACATTTTTTTCCTTCTTCTTTAATGCCAGTCGCTATACAACAAACAATACTTGCATTTTATTTTACGTAATGAACTACGTACGTTGCACGCGTCGCTGCACCATACACCATTATCTATTAGCTTCCAGATTGGTTTATGTCGTCAATTGCACGAAACCTATTCATGCGGCTACGGTTTTGCCCCTTACGATGTGAATAATTAATCTACGAGAACAAAAATTCCAAATTTGGAAATTCCCCTATTGAGGTGCTTTGGAAAGACTTAATCATGAATGGACTGCACTCAATATTTCCTGAACTCCCATAAGGTTTTCATATCTGATGCTATGTAATCAAAGGTTTGTCCAAATTGACAGTTTCGTCTGCCGTCAGATCTTCCGTCAGAAAAGAATTACTATGGAATGGAGGGCTTCTTGAAAGTTTATTATTGGTGGCTGTCTGGAGTAGCAAAAATTTCCAATTAAGTTTTAATATTATTATTTTCTTTGGCCTAGCATTGAAACTTTATTAAGAGGATTTTGTCAAGAATTATATTGGATATTACTCGGCCCTTTGAAAAAAAGTTTCTGAGGCAATTTTAATCTACTTCCATAATATATTAAATTTAAACTTCCATTCAAACATAACCTGTAATTTAAACAGTAATAATAAAGTAAGAAGTTTTGTAATGACTATGTATATTGAACGAAGTTTAATTTACAAGTGCGGCGCAAACAAATACTCGAAGCAGTTATTCAAGGAGTATTTTGTGAACTTTTATTGCGGGGGGGGGGGTGTAAATTGAGTATTAAGCCCCTTTAAAACGGTATTCTGGGGAAAAATCCGTAGATTTAGCGAAATCCAATTATTATTAATGAGAAATTATTGGCAAAACTGCAATGGATGGAGGTTTTCAATCGGTACAAACTGGGTTTTAGCTGATTTTATGAAAGCGCAGCAACTGAACTTTGATCTTTTCTATTTACAGTACCAGAGGTTGGGATGTTTGCAAACATTCCTGGTTTTTTACATATGGGTAATTTCAAAAGAAAAAGTAACTGTTGTCAGTAATAAAAGAACTATATTGCAAGGTTGTGCGGCCTGAAGGCCGCACTCCGTGAAATAATTACTATAATTTCTAGTTCTATAAGGCTATGAAACTATAGAAGGAATTCTCAAAATGAAAAAGGGAATATTGATAAAGGATAAAATTTCTTCGATCTCGTTCAAAATCAGGCGAGAGTCAATCAACCCTGATTGCGATTTTCACCATTTTTTTTAAATTACGAAAGATAGTAGTGCAATAAACGAATAAAAAAATTAAATTCGTTCCCTTTTTTACTCTCACCTCCACAATTAACCCCGTCCATCAAAAATTACATTTTAGTGAATTTTATGTATTATAAAATATACGTGCTGAACGTTGACGCCGCCTGCGGCGGCGCCCACTATATAAAACATCTCGGTCCTACTAGAAATTATGGGTTCTTAACACATTAACTGCCATGGCGATCCCTAGGGACCACTTTTAAAATGTCCCCCGTCGCCACAGCGGTCCCGAAAAGTTATTGAAATTATGTTGTATAACATAATTCCAATCTTATTCTACTATCGTAAACTTGGCAAAAATGAAAACGAAAATTTTGGCTTTTTAGGATATTTAAAAAAAACCCTCGGCGGTTAACGCGACGGATGCTTGGGAGCGACTAGCATCGGTGGGAAAACCCACTCAGGACGCAAGAACTGGCAACAGAATGAATTAAATTATCACGAAAAATTACGCAATAATTGTTTTGCATGTGTTTTTTTCACGGAAAATTCGTGATCTTCGAACTTAAAATTTGAGCTTAATACAAAACCTACCGAATTTATCCTCACCTTAAAAGACTTGTATTTATGAGCTCTTTCGTTTTGTGAAGCTATTTTTATAGGAAAAATTGTACTTTCGAGTCGGGGTTTAATCGACGCTTGCCAAAAATCAGCAGCATCATTTTCTTGAGTTTTTTCCCTTTTCTTGAAAGAGAGAAAATCTTCTTTAAAATTTCACCCAGCTCATGTTGGGTGGGCACGTCAGATTTCTACCGACTAAAACCCTATCATCACCTGATGTTCCGTGATTCGCTAGCAGCATTCCTTCGGATATCATCGCCTGGATTTTTTCAGCGATCGGCTGTTTTGGGACTTATTTTTGCGTTAATACTTATCTTTCTCCCCTGTATTTCGTTTTTTCTCTTCTCTGCTTCCAAACGAGGATATAGTGTTTCGGGAACCTGAATTCCGATTTTGACGATTTTTAAAGTGAATTATGGAAGATGAAGGTCTAGAATTTATAAAATTTGCGGTCTGTCCAGAAATTTTGGAATAAAGAGGCTTTAAAAATTAATTGGAATGCATTTTTACATTTCCTTTTTCAAATTGTAACCCTGCATATAAAAACTTAAAAAATTAAATTTTAATGGATTTTATATTTATAATGTATTTGCTGAAGGTTGACGCCGCCTTCGGCGTCGCCCACTATAAAAAACAGCCCTAAAGTGTGGTTCTACTCAAAAATATGTGTCCTTAACGCGACGAATGTTTGGGAGTGACCTCGCCGGACGGGCTGAGTGAGAAAACTCACTCAGGACGCACGAACTGGCAACAGATTAAATTAATTTATTACGCAATAATGCACTTGCATGTTTCTTATGGAAATATCCTGAACTTCAAATTTTAATTTTTCTGTTTTCGGGATGTACACGTAGTCTAGGTCGATTTGCCGTGTGGTTGTGTCCCACTCGACTCTCGGATGCAGTGGCTAAAGCATCCAAATTTTCGAGCGCTGTTATGGCTCATGGATGTTAATCTCTTCTAGGACCTTGTAGCTCAAAGATTTATTAGTTTCTAGATTACTTCTGTCTCCGAGATATTTTTAACGAGTTTACAAGTTGAGATTCGGATCTGCCGGGGCGAGTTGGAAAATTTCGAGTTCTGCCGGTCTGAGGGAAGTTTATTTTTACTTTTGCGAAGCCGCAGGCTTCGCCACTGTCGCAGTTATAATTATAAATAAAAAAATTACTAATTTTAAATTTGGATACGGATACAGCCGTTTTTGTGATTTTTGGCCGTTAGGACCTAAAATTACTGAATCCTTCCATTTTAAAATCGTCCTGGTTGTATCCTCGCTGATAATCAATTTTCATTTCTTGACGAAATTTTGTATTTCCGAGTCCCTGGATCTCCACGAAAGGTTCGGTTCCTCTTTCGTCGCTTTGGTGTGGTTCTTGCTCATTTTCAGCACAGATAGCACCAGGTGACTCGCCATTTTCATCGATGCATTGGCAGCGGTTTCTTGAGCTTATCTAATATTACCTGTAACAACTTGTTCCAAAGGCACACAGGAACATTTTTACCATACCAACCTTTTAATATCAATTCCCTGCTCTTTGGAATTTCGTAACTTCTAAGTCCTGTCCTGTCCTTGCAAAATAACCGATTTATAACGTTTCAAAACAGCTGGTGTGAAAATTTTATACCACCAATTTCTTATAATAACTAAATCAAACAACTAAATGAGGAAACCATGGCAAAACCAAAACCGCTGAAATTGATTTGTTAACGCATAACAAAAAATGTCGATTTAATCAATAAAAATAACCGGAAATGGTGGTTTTCACATCTCCAATGTAAATATCGAACTTTTTATTTCTCACCATCTAAACTTGTAAACTTCGTTTACATTAATTGCTGCAGATAAGTATTGGGGACCTACAGTTCCAAAGACCTGGTTATAAGAGAATTTTGAATGGGGATTTGAGCAACAATAGCCGGAAGAACATTTCACAAATAAATTAAAACGCGAAAATCTAATGATGGGTGAGAAGGTGTCCATACAACTTCTATTACAACATTACCGTCATTTCACCATTTTTTTAATTAGCATACACGATCACTTTCGCTTTACCCATACTTGCTTGAAATGTAACCATGAAAAATAATTTCTTTATGCTAATCGTTTGTTTTGTTTCAGGTACGTGTCAGAAAGGTGTCTAGTGTAACCGAAAAAAAGGGAACAAGGTGAGATCTCACTTTTGCACACTTTATTGGGCAGGATTCCATTCCGTTAAGTTGTGGTTTGTTCGATTCCGCCGAAAAGTGTAATCCTCGTGAATTATTTCCGTGACACGAATTTTTGCCAACTTTTCTATTACTTTGCCGATTTTTGCATAATTTTTCTTTTCCATTGGTTGTACTGGAAGTATGAGGATTTTTAAAAGGAAATGCATGTAGCGTTTACGTATTCATAAAGAAATATGTAAATTTGATAAATTCGATTCGTTTGTATGCATATTTTAAAGTTTTGCTCGAAAGATTTTGAGAGAAAATGGGATTTTTTGAATTTGCAAGGAATATTCTTTTCGTATAGATTGAACAATTACTCTTACACAATAAATTCAGATTTTTAACTTCCAGACGAGAATAGAAAGTATGGAATTGAAAAATAGCTTGACAAAATATGTTGTGCAAATTATGGATCTAGTTCATTCTACCATTCATGTAATTTATCATCGCAATGTTGGAGAAAATGCAAAACGGAATGGTTTTATAAGTATTGTGTAATATTTACTATTATTCAAGAATCTTTCTGTTAAAGATTTCACTGACTGATGATATTTCCTTTCAATGCTCTTAGCCTCGTTTGCTGTCGTAATATTAAATTGAATAAAAGTTTTACAGAATTGGAAGTATCTTTTATGAATATACAAAATTTGCTTTCATAATGTAATTGCTTTATGTGGAAAAGTTAAGTGAAGCGCCGCTAAATTGGAATTCATTTTTTAATATTCAATGTTCTGTTTTTCCCTTCCTTTGACAGGAACTTTTTATTGAACCCACGTATGCGCAGTTTTTTTTTGGACCTTAACGAGGTCTTCTTTAATTAAGTCGGTCGAGGAATATTTGGGTGTAAATTCTGGTCTCGCCGGCGGTGGACCTCATGTTTTGTGAAAGAAGTGAGGTAATACAATATTGTAGCGGTAATGTTTCAGACGACATATGTCTCTTTAACCACTTGTGTATTAAACCGTAAAATGTCTAAAGCGTAGAGAAACGAGAACTCGAGGGTCGTTATTTTGAAGACGTTGCCGATTTTAGAGAGCCAGTCTGCTGTGTACATATCAACCCCTGCCGTCTTTAGCACCCACATCAACTCTAATGAAGGGAACGTTTTCGCCCAAACGACTACGGGGGGTTCCCAGCTACTTTACGTTTCATGTTATCGCCATTTCCCTCTCGATCATCTCAATTTCACATTCAAAATCTAGAAAGTAAAATTTTACGTAATTTTAATTACCCATACACGCAATATTCAATTCGGAACGGATATCCATTTTATAAAAAAATTAACCAGCGGTACCGAAAGTAATGCTTTAGATTTCCCTCATCCACATAAAGGGTTTTTTTCGAATTCTTTTATTCACACAAAACAAAAAGAATCCTGAAAATTTCAATCTAACTTTGATCCCTTTATCGGTTCAAAGTTTAGAAATTCGACAAAAAGACGTCTTAACTTTGTCTGAAAAATCAAATCCTACAAATCTGGTGTAACTTTTTGCAAAAGGGGCAAAGGACTTCATTATTTGACCCGATGAGGTCGATTAATAATTTTTATACTTCTAAATTGTAAACGGCAGGGTGGGATCGAGAACTTTTCTTTGATGTGAATAATAAACGGTCATTTTATGACTTAATTGACAACTCGGAGCTTTGTTTAACAAGAATTGCGAACCAACAAACGAGAAAACGTTACTCGAGTTTATAATTAAGTGCAACGAACTTTCATTTGATTGCGAATAATTATTTATGTACTCATCATCATAATAGAGATAAGAAAAAGTGGAAGTTAAAAATAGGAAGTCTAAATTAACACCAAAGATAAAATATTTTTTGACTTTCAAGTTTTTGCTGTCATAGTATCATTTTTAGTTGGTTTTTCGACTGCAAGAGGGCGCGACTAAACGGTACTGGTATGTTTAAGCCCTGTAATGACCACCGGCGTGGGGGGGGTGTAAAGATCCAAAATAATCAAATTTGATTAATAATAATTCCAGTATTGGATTATTAAGCGTGTGCAGGTGTGTTGTTTTGTAATCAATCGATTTTCTAGATTGAGTAAACGTAGACCACACACATATATTTTGTTTATTTACCTACTAGACGAAACATAATATGTGTCATGCCAAAAGAAAAACCGTTTATTATTTTAGTTTCAGCCATGTTCCTCTGCAGTAGTGAAACAAATCGTACGTACGTCACGCAGTAAAATAATAAACAAGTTTCTCCCCAGATGTACATATTTATAAGTAATTTTTGTGGCTATATAAAGAAATCCTTGATAGCAAGCAGAACATGATGAAGATGGTAATGAGATTATTATTTATAAGTCGAAAAGATGATCTCACTACGACGCATCAACAATGGCGTCAAATTCAATTACATGTTAAAAACATTAACTTGTGCTTAAGGTTAACAAACTCTGATCTAAATCTATTTGATTGAAGGCACGCATTTTCCGTTGTAAACGTATTTATTGCGTGGCGTGGGCTTTCTTTTCAAAAATTTAATTATGAATTGGAGAGAGTAATTAAAAACATCAAAGCGAATCGAGTGCTACGTGTGCGCTCGCCCTTAACATTTTTTAATATCGTAAAGATTTCGGATTGAACAGGCAATGTAAGAAAATATTGGGAATTTTAAAAAGGGTTGACAATGAAAGTCAAAACGTTATTCATACAGAAAAGGTTGCTAGTCGCATTATTTTCCGCTCTACTTAACCTTTTTTTCTTTAATAGCTCACCACCGATAATGGCGACTGCGAAAAGTTTATTCAATTTCGGACCAAAAAAGCTTTTAGGACGGGTACATGGATCTTAACGGTTTTTGATGTTTTTTTATTGGAATCGTAAAAGAAAATTATGATGGCGACCTCCAATAATAATAATAATAATACAACACAAGCCGAAATATCGTCGTCAGGTTGGAATTGCTTAATTGTTGTTGTTACTGGAAATGTTAATTAGAATGGTTATAAATTACTAAATACAAATTTTGAACGACATAATGCGGTTTCAACTTGTGGGTTTCTCATCAACCCAACCAGAAAAGGAGGGTTGAACTTCTCGACAATTACCGGAAGGAACTTGGCAATAATAACAGTGATACGGTTTGAAACTTTTGCAAAATGGAACATTAAATTGCAACAAACATCCATAATATGTACTCGCCTCTTGTCAGGGTTTTCCTTCTCAAACGTCACTTTTTGGAGCTAACGATTTTTGGTAGCAGCAAAAAACGTGACGCGAAATAATAACGATTTCATTTAGCCGACGAAATTAACGGAGCTGTCATGTACATCAAATGATACATAAAGAAGGAAAAGAAAAGATGAGAGGAAAAAGGCATTGTAGCTTATTTTACAGTTGTTTTAACTGAGAGAGCGTCAAGGTTCCTTTGTTGTTGTTATAAATTGTGGATGAGGTTTAGTCTTTAAAGTTTTATAAGCCTCTTCCTCTCTTACGCTACTTACGTCCACAATGAATAAGTTAGAAAAACAGCTCTATACGGGGTGCGTCAGAACCATGCTGGTAACTAACCAAAAGTTAATTAAGCACAATTAAACCCAATTAAAAGTTAACACGAAAGCAGGCTTCATCATCAAACAAATTAAGAAAAAATTGAAGCTGAAGAAGTAAACCAACAAAAAACAGGAAATGGATTTTAAGTTTTAACATTAATTCTCTTCAGATATTCATGTGAAAGTGCGATGATGTAAATTATATAATTCCGAGTTTCACGGATCGCTGTTCTAATTACGTAATTTTATTTTAGATTCTTATAAAATAATAACGTGCAGCTGTTGAGAATTTTTGCATTAACATATTTTTGAATTATTTACTATTAAACTAATTCAAGTGTAACGAAATCCACCTTTCTCAATGAAACTTTCGGGGAAGGGGGGGGAGGGGACACCCAAAACTTTTTCATCCTTGTTTTGTTCCAATTATCTTTAAATTAACGTTGTTATAAGTAGGCCTTGTGATAAAACAAACAAACCAAATTGGAACAAGAGACAATTTATCCTAATTGAATGTAGCCTGCTTTAATCAGTATTTGTATTTTATTGAAAGATAATTTTAGATTTAAATTAAAATGCTTCGTTGTATCCATTTAATTTTCTCGAAAAATGCTTCCCCAACCATAAATTTCTATTTATGCTTTTAATAAAATATCGAAACAATATTCTGAGCACACTAATCGAATGTAAAACAAAAACGTGATAAGGTCTCGTTTTCGTGTATTTACATTAACCTATAAAATATAGAAAGTCGGTGTCTTATTGTTTTTGTTCGAAAAAAATATTTTTATGATTTAATCCATTGTTGTAACGAAAACTTTCATCGTCGATACTTGTTCAGTGAATCACCACGTCCTTACATTTTATTCGACTCCCCTTCCTGCTTTCCTTGTATCATTTCATTGTATACATTTCATCCAACATATTGTCTTTGTTGTGGTCTCGTACGATGGAATATCTACAATTTCTCTAATATAATTCAAAGGGTTCTAACGCTTTCTTGGCTGGATCATTGATACTAATCGCAATCCTTCTGAAAATGTTCAGTTGGTTGGTTTTGTTTTAGTGTTTTTCTAGCGATGTCATTTAGTTAATTATGATCCTCCCGCCTTTTTAATGGCTCTCTTGTTTTGTAAAATAACGTTGTGCGGCCTAAAGGCCGCACTTAAGAGAGGAATTTCGAATTAAACTTGTGCGTTACAAAAATCGTTAGAGAGATGAACAAATCAAATTGGACTACTAATTTTTCGACGAATTTTTACTGATAGAATTGCCTAAAGAAACAGGAAAGGCCATTTGGCATCTCGTTAATCCATTCATGCGCGTCTCAATTATTGTTTTCAATCAAAATTTATTGAAATATAGAAGATAAATAGATTAAGTAGATTGTCAAGGTTAAAGGTCTTCTCTAAGGAAATAATTTTGTACGTCGCAGATCAATAATAGATAAATTTCGACTTTGTATATTGGTGTATTATCGCTCTAGTTACATAAATGCTTTGAATTTTTCTTCGAATAAATAAAAAGGAATTCAATTTTACATTTGGTTATCTCCCGCGTTCTTATCAATAACAAATTGTACACACTAAAAATACTTATTTACTAACCGACGCAATCATTATTTAGCTTTATTTTGTACGATCTTCATAAAAACAGCCAAATTCATTTTCGCTTAATTCAATTTCAATTTCTATAAAAGCTCTAATCACCAATTGGTACTTCTGTGCATAAAACAAAAAACCCTTCTGAATGGAAAAATCATAGCAATATAAATTTGTTGCAGAGGGACATAGAAAACTCTTACGAATATCACAATTATGGGTTTAAGGACCATTCATTCGCCATTGAATAATTCGTATTAGGACATTTATTTTTGAAGACCACAAAAATCAAAAATTTAAATTTTTGCAAGCATTGCAGTATCTTATAAGAACATTAGGGCGCGTCCATTAATTACGTAAGGATGATTTTTGAAAATTTCAATTTCCCTGGTTTCATGTAAGGCTTCGTAAGATTTTGGTAGTCTTACTTAAGGATTGGAATGTCTAACCCCCCCCCCTCTTTTATTCTAGGATTTGAAATTTACTACAATTTTTTTTATTAGTGAGTAATAGTGATTTCGATAATAGGGATTTTGAAATACAAAATTTTCTGAGGAAATAAAGATCATAAACGTTCTGTGGTTTTTCAAGAAGAAATTCAAGTATTACGTAACAAACATTATTTTAGATTCCCCCCCCCCTCCTAAATTAGCAAAAATAAGACAATCATAACCCCCGTTCCCTTCTCCAAATGATAAGACGTAGGAATTTTTTTGAAAACTTACTAAAAAATATCAAAATTTTCATTATTTTGTCATTTTTAAGGAAGCGTTTAAGTATTAAGTAAGTAAACTTTCAATGATTTTAGGCCCTCCCTTTTCCCTGTATAAGAAAAATTAGAAAATTGTGACCTTTCCTCCTCCAAATGAAATAATTTTGAACTTTCCTGCCGTCTCAGGGGCCGTCCATAAAGGACGTCCGCAATTTTTTCCCAAATTTTTGACACCCCTCACCTCTTTGTCACAGTTAGTCATAATCTTTCACCCCCCTTCTCTCCGCAACGCCCAATGGTCACAAATCAAGGATTCCCTCAGTTATTATCATATTATTTTAAAATTATAAGAAAAATATTCAAACACAATTTTTTTTACATATCCCAAAAATGCAATTTTTATGCAGACGTCACATTTGGCTAACCCACCCTTTCCCCCCTGGTACTTTTTGTGACCCCCCCCATCTTTATGGGTGACTCCTAAGCCTGATTTCGTAATACTTGAATCCCCCCCTAAGGAAGATCATGAAAGAGGATACAACCAGGAAGATTTAAAACTAGGAAGGATTCAAAAATTTTAGGCCCCAAAACGGTGCAAATTTCAAAAATTGTAATCAGATTGTAATCAAAAATTAATGTGCTTAAAATAATTTAAAATTAGTAAATTTTATAATATAATTATTGCAAAGGAATGCAGTGCCTTCGGCACTGCAGCCACTATTTAAAAATATCCCTGAGCCATAACAGCACTCGAATATTTAGATCCTTGTGCCGCCAATCAGAAAGTAGACTGGGAGTACTTCGAGTAGTACAGGCAAACCCGACCCGGGCTGCGTCTAGAAAGGACAATCGGCTATACATTGTTATGTTCATGCTAAAAGCTTTTGTATTTTTGTGTTCACATTATCGAGTTTCTACTGTAGGTATATAAATTAAAATTTTGTTTACATTTTTTGACATTTAATCCCAAATTGAAAAAAAGTGTAACTTGATTATATAAGGATCACTTGGACTCCCCTCTCGTATGGATTCTTTAGGTTTACCAATCCCCTTTCCTCTTCTTAAAGCCTTACGTAGTTAATGGAGTAGCTAATGGTTCTTTATGAAAGCACGAAGATTAAAATTGTTTAAATTGAAAAAATAAATTTTATTAGCGCTCAATTAGTACTGAATATTGTTCGGAAATTTTGTAAATTTGTTGTTTTTGTCTTTGTCTTCGCAATAATTAAAAAAAACATCCCTGAGCGAGACAAACTTCGAAATTATGGAAATTGACCCGCGGGGTCTGAGTGTCAACTGGTGAGCTTCTCGCTATGAACTACACGCAAACCTGTTTTTTAAGTCTTTCAAAAATATATTTTATTTTTTATTCACACTATTGATATATCGCACAAAAATTAAAAAGCGCCCCTAAAAAATGCTTAATATAAAAACCGCATAAAACAGGTTTGACTCCACCTTGACCTTGTCTTCTTGGCACTGTGGAGTACCGGGGCATTGCCCCACACCTCCTTCATCTGGCTAGCATGTTTTCCTGGATTCTTGACTCTGAAATAAAAGAAAATTTCGCGTTGCTGCGGGTCGCGCCGAGGTGGGTACCTCTGTGTCGGGGTTACGATTATTTTTCTGATTTTGCAGGGGGGGTCGCGGAGCTGTTTGACTCCGCGTACTGGATGTTAAGACTAGGCCGAGACGCAAGTACCGTCAACAAAATGATTAAAATTTTTATTTTTCGAAATTTAAAATCGATTTTCAGCGATATTATTGGAAATATCGAGTTCATTCGACTCTTTTTAACGTTCTCTTTTTTACTAATTCAAAAAAAAATTTGTAAAATCTCCACAGACAGACAGTGGAAGTTAACGTACTCTCAATAACAGAAAGTGTGTATGTATGTCCATTCCATCAAAATCTCCGAAACCAAAAGCTCGAATGAAGTGAAATTTTAACTATTATATTCAAAGGCGAACGCTGCTATTCTCAGCTCTACACAAATTTCCAAAAAAAATGTATCGCAAAAATTTTTATCTAAAATCTTGAAAATTTCTATCAAAATTTAAATAATTACAATAAAATGCGATGTCGTCAAATATGTTAATAAAATTTAAAACACAAAGTTTGCTTACTAAGACGACCGCCGCTATTTCCAAATCGTTTTTTTCGCGATGTCATAATTATGAGCAGTCAATCGAGAGAGGCTAATTATTTATAATTATACAAATTGCTTCTAAGATTTGGATCGCTTTTGGCGCCACTTGTCCAATTGTTAGGAAATTTACATTGGAAAAAGCAGTGAATGAAAAAATCAGCGTTTGCAAAAGTGTTTCAGTCTTCGGGCGAAAATAATCGCTCTTTACTTTTCCCACGACCACTTTCCTTCCTTTTCATTTGTTTACTTTTTAAGGAAATGTGTTCAGCTCGACCCTGTCACTTCCATAAAATAGCGAATAAAATATGTTTACGAGCAGTTAATTCTTTTTATTGCAATTTCTCATAGAATCTCCATTCTCTTTTCTCACCGTTCCATTTTCATCAACAGCCTTGTCGGTGACAAAAATTGAGTTTTTATCTCATCAATTCCTTCAGCCTGACGTCCTTCAAAGTGACCTAGCACTGGCATGGCGTGGCGCGTGATATGGTATCTTGCATCCATCTTCAATGTAAACTTCCAGACGAACGCCCATTGAAATGGCGTGACGTACACATGGCATGCCACGCCACTGTCAGAACTCGGAAAGCAGCTGCATGCTACGTTTTTGTTACTTGTCACGAGTGGCATCCGAGAAAAATAAAATAATTTTTTATGGTGTGAACATTTCTAAATTAAAATGCACGAATCTTGCCATTTTGGTGTGAAAAAAACTGTTTTGGGTTTCCATGCGAATTCACCTGGAAGAAAAATCATTTTTTTAAAATGTACTTTTTGTAATAATTCTTGTTTTGTCATAATTTGAGTTTATTGGTAGCACGTGTCCCCCCGTTTCAATTCAATTCTTTTTAAAATATAATCCTGACTGCGGTACTGAAACTTGTAGTAATGAAATCTGGCGGCTGTAAAAATAAATTAAAGTTTTTCCGAGTGTTTTTATATAAACATTACATAATTATTGTGTTCAGAGGAAATTCCTTACATTTTTATGCAAAAACAATTTTCTTACTGGTATTTTTAATAAGAATTCCGAATATTTCCGTTTCAAAACGTAAATGAAATGGGACTACACAAGAACGCAGTATACTTTTTATTGTACAAACTGTGTTCAAAGTTGCCAGCTCGGGAGGCAGAAGTTTAAGGGGTTGTCGGGTATCTAGGTGGTTGGTTAAGGTCCTAGATTTAGTTTCCTCGTTCATTTTTCAAATGAGTTTTATAATTCATTGGAGCTTTTTAATGCATTTTGTAGTACTTGAATGTTTATTACAGCGAATTTTTAATAAAAATTGTTCAACTCGGGAAACTGCATCATCATAGGATGTCGCTTATAATAAATGGCTGTGCGAATAGCCTGTTCACAAAACCCATTTGAAATCAAAACACTTTTGCAGTGCGATTAATCAAAATAGTGTTGGAGAAACGGAAGCGTCAAAATTAATTTTCTCTGTTTTGCAATATTAAAGGGAAGTTCATCATAGGGAATTTTTTCGATTTTTCAGTAATGGAATCCGCTTACCGAAAATTGGAAACGAAAGTCTCGATAACGAATTCATTAGCTCAAAACGAGCGATTCGTTTCTTTGTATAATTTTACAAAAAAAATAAATTAACCTTCTCAGTTTCTTATTCGAGCTTTTCATTTGCAATTTTCCAATACATTTCCAGTTTATCCTATCGTAAATGAAGAAGTAATTTCTTGATAATCAATCATGGTTAACGCCTAATCGATCATTACAAGTTAAGTTGTCTAAAACGCAAATTTAAATCTTTTGACTTTCTAAGCAATATTGCTGATCGTCAGTAAATATGTGAATAAATTTTGTAGTAATTAACGAATTGATTTAACCCCCTTCATTACATTAAACGCTAAATATTTACTAAACAATTTCTTTACCCTCAAATGACTGAATAAATCTTTCATAATCCCGACCGAATAATTTGTGAAGTTATATGGCTTTCGAAATCGTTTGGATTAATAAGTAATTAATTTAATTTTACCCAATAATTACACACGCTTAAATTATAAAACATAATAGTAACTAGCACAATTTTACATCGCACATGTAAGGTAAAGGCTTATCGACACGCCGCGTTTTTTAAACGGATCAAGGCAAAATTAATTTAATTGATTAGAAAATTAATTTCTAATCTTTGTGGAAGTGTCGCCCCGTTGAACTTTTGAACCATAATCGGATGATGTTATCCAGTTTTGACAAGCACTTTGGGTTGAGTGGCTTAACAAACGAGGGTGTGTATCCTGAAGATGAAGCACTCTTTTCACATGCGTTTACTTTGTCTTGCAACGTTCATTCAAATCAAGATTGACAGACACACTTCTTCCGAAGCAGAAATTTCCAACATGGAACGGATTTTAGTGTTATATTTCATTTTAGCCCAATACCCCTTGCTTGCGGAACTTCTGGTTTACGAGAATTGTTGAGACAGATTTTGTAACTTTCAATAAAGGTTTCAACAACGAAAATTGCGAATGCATGATTCGAATATCTCATTTTCTAGGATTAATTTTTGCAATCTGTCAAAAAGGTATTCTAATACCAAGTTATTCAGCAAATTTGCCTTGTAATTGACGTTGCGAAAAAACGTATTTATGTTGAATTAGCTTTATGAAATTGTGAAATTAACCTACGAAATATTTTTAAACTCGATTATTTTACGGCATTGCGTTAATTTGTTAAATTACTTTTATGTAAAAATTGGTCGCGATTTTGTCGTATCTGCATTGTGAACCGCATTATAGCGGAAACCTTCAAGTTCGTGTTACGTTTATTACGATAATTTGTAAAAATCCGTTCATTAGGGAGGTCATATTGTTATCGATTTTCTTTTCTTTGCTAATAAATGATTTTTAAATTGGCCATGCAGATAATCGCAAGTTTGCTTTCGTTTTCAATTCACACGCAAGTGAGAGTTCCAACAAGTTTTCTTTATGGTCTATGACTATGGATTACATTATTTATTAATGGCGCTAAAACCGTTAAGCAATTTTGTACCCATGAAATTAATTTTTTCTCATTAATCACCATCGGCGTCTTCTTCGCGAGGCTTAAAATTGAAAGCAGCAACCATTGGCGTTCCACGGAGGACCATCACAAGAAATCCATCGACGTTCTTTTCTTGATAACCTACTTAATAAAAGTAATTAACAAAGGCGCAATAAAATAAATTAATTAGTTTACAAAGTATCAAAATAAGACCTACGTTATCATTACCAGTTTTATTATGTTATTGGTATAATAATTTTGATTATTGTGATGCCCACACAAAGGAATACGATAAAATTGATTTTAATTACCGATCATAGAAATATTTCCAAGTCGATTTCGATTTAATAGTATGAAATTTATTCGTGGGATTGGATATTGTGATGATTGCACGTACCTCTCTCTCGCACGCCGTAATAATATCGATAATTGTTTGCTGTATTTTAACGACTTCCGTCAACATGGTTTATCTAGAAAATGGAATAACGCCAACATCCACAACAATTAAATCTTCAACAACTCAACTAACTTCCTACTTTTATGCAAATTCCACGGTAGATATGTTCGTGCGTTCAGCCGAGAAGGTTTGAAAAATTTTGAAATTCAAATTTTGCAATAAATTCAAGTTCCATCAGTTCCACTCATTTTGCTGCTTCGCAGCTAACCTCGCATTATTATTCCATTTGCCCAGTGCCGCATCCAATCCATTTGGAGGCTCCAAATGCAAAATTATTTTACGGCCTCCAACTATTCTCGCAGCCTGGTAACGCATACATAGTACATCAGCACGGCGAACGGATTCCCTAATTGTGTAATTGTTTGTATTTTATGTAATTCAAGTGTTAATTACAAGATATATTTCTTAATATAATATAATATACATTGAAACCTTCATATAATGTAAAGCGTGTGGGATATTATTAGTTGAAGAATAGGTCATTGTAGTCTGTAAAGAAACTACCACTTGCAGAATGTAATCTATAACATCAGAATTCGAGAAGAAAACTATCAGCGACATAAAAAAAAATGCACTAAGAAATAAAAAATTTAATATCAACATTAAATCGACTCAAAGCGTGGGACCCATCGCAAGTGACCAATCAAATCCATTTCATACAAATCAGAATCCCACGCCTTTATATCAATTTGATGGCTTTTTCGACGGCAAGCTATTTTCCACTTTTTAGTCTCCCAAAAATTTGCTATGTCTAGGTAGCGCTCTCGATCAGTTTCATCAAGGTTGATGAATCAAGGTTTGAAGAAATGCAATCAAAATATGTTGTGTAGTTGTAATTGCGTTTTACATTTTTATGATGAAAAAACGACTGATTACTGTATTGTGATGGAAATTACACAACTCGGCAAAATTTCAGAACAATAATTGGTCGTCTGGAAGTGATTGAAAAATCGATTACAAAACAAGTAAACATAATACTAATGAAGTTAAATAAAAGCATTAAAGATAATATTTGTTTTGTTGTGAGCTAAACATTTTTTAAAACATTAATTTTTTTATTAATTATTGACCATTTAGCGTTGTTTGCATGATTCACGGTTTCGATTCCGTCTGGGTTTACCATTGGCTGAATTTGAATTTAAGTATACTAAACCTAGCTGTAATGCGTAAGTTTAGTATTTTTTTTCATTTCTCCAAATCTCCATTCGTTTCAAAACAACGTCTTTTAGTACAACTACCACCACTTCTTCCAATGGCATGCTTGTATTTTGGTCGGCTCGTGTAGGTCTGTAAAGTGTGTTTATATGGACTGAAGGGGGTATGTACTGGATTGAGCTGCGAGGTACGGTATACCTCTTAATACTCAAGTGTCTGGAGGCAAAACGTTAAATGTTTACATTTTGTACTGACATACCGTTTAATTTTCTTGGGAATTATGAAGTGTACTGCAGGGTATCCCACCCCCCCCCGGGTTACTATCTGAACTTTTATGTTGTTGATAGGTCTTCTAGCAACCATACAAAATTTTATCGTTCAGCGTATCGTAATTTATATTGAGCATTATTTTAACAACTTTTTCACTGGGTTGAAAAAGAACCCCCCTCTTCACCGGTTTCTAAAAATATTTTCTTTAATTGAATCCGAAGTGCGAATAATACTTACTAGTGAAGGCGCGCAGTTTAAATTCTTATACAGATATGTGAAGTAAATTATATTCGCTGGAGGGTATTGCATACCCCCTCACAACTCCCCCCCCCTCTGTACAAGTTTGAGCTGCGTGTGTTATTTAATTCTTCTTATTTTGGTTTCATTCCAAAAAATATTCATAGATTCAATTTCCACTTGCGGTGGTCTCAGAACATTAAATGTTTACAAATTATACGAAGCTGTATGATACCGCTTTGGTTTCCTTGGAAACGATGACATATTGGGGGTATTTTATACTTCTCTCCCCTTAAACTGTTGGTCGCAATCTTTTATCTTATATTTTATGTTGTTTTCGAAAGTTTCTGTAATCAGTTGATACTGACGACCAAAATTTTGCAAATGTTTCTATTATTACAATTTGAGTATGCCTGGGGGGTGCTCCACACCCCCCAGACCCCGGTCTCTCAAACTTTTGGTAATTATGTCTACAATATAATTTTCAATAATTACCATTTGTATTTGGATGGGGGGAGTATTCTCTATCGAAGACTGTCAAAAGTTTTCAGATTTATCTATTATTACAATTTGAATATGGCTGGGGGGTGCTCCACACCCCCCAGACCCCCGGTCCCCGAAAGTTCTAGTTTGGGATCACGAGATTTGTTTTTTAAATTTAATTGTTAACATTAATTGTTCCCAAATTATGTAGAAGCTTTACGATACGGCTTTACTTATTTGTTCGTTACGGTGACCTATACTGGGGAATATTTTAAAAATCCCCCCCCCCCTTGAACACTTGCTCACTATGTAAACGAACTAGGTTTCAAAAACTCCCCCTATCACATTGTACTGAAGGTTGTAAGTTTACACACTTTTCTTTTACAATTTTAGTGTGACCCCCCCCTTACCTACTTTCGATGTCGAAAACTATTTAAAATTGTGTCTAAAAAAATTGGTCGCTGAGACAATGTTTTCATTACAATTAGGGTAGCAAACCATATTATGCGTTTTGAATTTTAAAATTTTATTTTTGGTTTTGTAATAATTTTGTCAGCTGTTATAATTTCAACAGATATGCTATTGTCACACTAATCCACTTAGAAAGCCGCCAATGGGGGTAAATACAGAACCTTTTGCCTCTCTTGAAATGAAAAGATGAAAACATTATTATAATATCAAAAATACGAAATAAATTTTTTGTAACAAACCAAAAGCCCGAAGAAGAAACATTGTTTTAGAGACTGGGGTCTGGGGGTGTGGAGCACCCCCCAGCCATACTCAAAACGTAATAAATCATTTTGGTTATCAGTATCAAGTAAATAATCGTGAATCCTTTTAAAACATAAAATGAAAGATCATGCTCAAGCGTCTGAAAGGGGGGGGGATAAAACTTTCTGCCCCCCCCAGACCCTCGGGTTTCTAAAATGATGTTTTATGGTTGTAGATTCAAGTTTTCACAGCAACCAACGATTTGAAATTTACTTTTTGAACTGTGGTGGGGTATTCAAGACCCCGATTTCTATCTTAGCTTTTATGTTGTTGACAGATGCTCCAAATTATTTATTTTATTCTTGAAATTGCCAGAGAACCTCTAATTCTATTTATCACAACCCCCTTCGTGGCTGATGTCGCAATTAATGTTTTGCATTATTTGAAAAAATTCTTCTATTGATTATTTCCTCTTCCTTTCGTCTATATTTTCTTTGATTCAAACCGAGGAAGCGCACAGTATCAAACTCCTACAGACCGGGGGCCGTGGGCTGTACCCCAGGTCAACATCCTCCAGGCTATACGAGAAGTCACTTCTAACTTTTTTTGTAAACTTTTTTAAAATCAGTTGATTCCCCCCCCCGCTTATAGGGGAATCATTTAGGACCTATACGGTATTTTGACATGAATATTTGAAAACAATTGGTTTCTGGGGAACACGTGCGACCTCTTTGGTGTCGAATATGTGATACTGATCTAAAAGTTTTCTTTGATATTGCATACCTCCCCCTCCTCGATTATATTTTTTAATCAAAGTCTATGTGCAAATGTTAATTAGAACAAGCGCACAGTATAAAAACTTTACCGACCGGGGGGTGTGGAGCATCCCCCAGGTTATAGGGGGTAGTGACTTACGGCCTGCAAAGACCTTTTTCTTCACTATTTGAACAATAGTTAGTTTCGGGGAACACGTGCCTCCTGTTTGATCTCGGATGTGTTACAATGATCTTAAGGTTTCTTTAATCCCCAATGCATGGTCTAAAAACTGTTCTTAATCCGTGGTTCTAAATCCTCGTTGATCCATAGGTTCCCATTAATGTTCAAAATCGGACAACGTCACAGGACGTTTAAAATCGATAATATATTTTGGGGGAAGGGTGGAAGAGCAGTTTCTATGGCAATTCTAAATCGATTAAAAAAATTAAAACCCAACGGCATGGAACCATAACACAGAAGTTCTAATATTATACTTTTATATCAATTTGTTTGGAGGGGGGAAAATTTTCCAGTTTGGACCTATTGATAGGCATGGCACTGCGTTTATCAGTTCGGTCAATATTATCTGCTTTTACATAACAAAACTGATCTGGGAGCGATTGAATGCCTGTTGCTAAAATTCCGATTGACAGCTTATATAACTTTGTGTCAAAATTATAAACAAAAAAACTTTTAATTAAATTTTTAGTGCCAAATAGCTAGCTGTCACTGGTTTTTTCATTATAAAAATTTAAATTATTCCGTTTTTCCTTGTGTAAATGTGGTTTGCGCTCGAGGCGCCTCTTTAGCTGTCGACTAAAACTATCCGTCGTTTGAGCTATCCATCATCACCAGCTGTATTCCACCAAATAAATCCCAAGTTGAGATTAATTCCTTCTCCATAACTTGGATACTCGTCAAGGGTGAATTTTATGTTGATATAGTACTACGCATTTTTATTGCAAATCCCTTTTCTGAATTTGCTAATTTTTGAAAGCCAAAACATTTGCTCCAGAGCAGGAATCAGAAATGTGTGACTCACAATGGCATTCAATCATTCTTTTGATTGTTTAACCTACATATTTGTTGACTAATATTTGCAAATAATCTGATAAGCTTACATTTAATGTAATGTCTGGTAATGAATGAAATAATTAAATTATCGATTAGCCCGCATTGGCGTACGCGAGGCCACTGTTACTTTCAAATTAGTTTGACTCTTCAATTTATTTGAATTGTTGACGAGAGCAAAAATAGTAAGAAATGAATGGTGTAATTTAGTAATTGAGAGCTGTAAAATTTACGGCGAAGATTAAAAGTAACATTTATAACGAAAGTGAAAATGAGGACTTGCGATACTTTCGGGCACATAGGAGATAATTATGACCTCGTTATTTATAAACATCTTCACCTTTTTCATTACCCAACTCTCATTAAAACTTGACAGCTTTTTTAATTCGTGACTCGATTACAAAATGTAGAGCAATTCGATAGTAACCATAAATATTATGATTTGCAAAGTTGCGCGCTATGGAACATGATGCTATGCTATGCTGGGTTGGGTTGGGTGGTGGGTTCATAAATCGCCCGTGTTAAATTAATCGTTCCTTCTCTTTTGTAACCTTTATCGTATTTTCGCATTCGACAACTAAAACCCTTAAGAGACCCTAAACAATCACCGTTACTAAAAACGTAAGTAAAACTAAAGACATAAAATGTGAAGGGAATGAACTTTCGGAATACACTATGAGACGCGATGCGGGTTCGAGGCCAGATTGAGATAAATGTCGTCGTGACGGTTGTTGACGTCGTGGACACAATTTCGAAGAGGAAGTAACCCCAAAGTAAAAAAAATTGTTCGTTTCAAACAATTAGAGCTTAATTTTTGAAACAATGCAACACAAAAGTTATTATTACATAATAATTTATTATTATTGAACTTTTAGCACACCCGCATGCCGCCAACAATTTTTTTACAATGGCGATGCAACAATAACAAGATTAAGAAATCGGCGTCGTTAGAAATTGCAAACAACAGAAAAAGCAATTGTTAACTCGATTAATAGGTTTGATAACAGTTCAATTTGTCGATTGTTTTAGTTTGCACAATTTTAGTTTTTTTAAAGGTTAGGAAGAAGCTTTTATTTGGTAATCTTTCAAGTTTGTTTACATTTTTACGACGATGAACTTAATTTCGTTTACTCACGGCAGTAGATGGATGGGCGACCGTCAAATATCTAAAATCTGCCATTAACATCTATCCAGGAGTTTCATTATGGAACGCAAACGTTCATGTAATTTGATTTTTTAAAAGTGGAGTAAGGTTCAAATAAATCCCAATATACCCATTGACAGGAAAAATGCAGAAGGCGCCTTCGATATTAATATCTTAGTTTTGTTATAATATCAGAAAACGGTCTTATCCTTTCCTCTTCGCATTGCCAATTTCACTCCAATATTGCGGTTTAACGAGCTAGTTGACAACATACAGAGTGAATTCAGAATTATTAATACACGTGCGGCCTGCAGGCCGCACCGTTACTATAATGTTGTAATAATCTGAATTTATATATACTGGAGTACGTACGATTTACACCTCCTATCTGCAAAGTGAGATTGTTCGAGTTCCGTCTCCCGATATAGGGGGGGGGGCTAAAGGGGTGTTAGAATACCCTCTAGTTTACGTAGTTTTCTTTTATTGGAAGTCAATTTGTAATGTAAAACACCGAACTTCAATGTTAAAAAATTATTAGGAACGATGATAATATACTGGAGATGTTTTATTCCCCCCCCCCCTCCCACCCGTCAGACTTTTGGACATGATTTTTCATTTTATCCTTTTAAACATTGATTACTTGATACTGGCAACCAAAATTGTGATAATCTATTTACAACAGTTTGAGTGAGGCTGGGGGGTGCTTCACACTTCAGGCCCCCCGGTTCCTCAAGCTTTTGGTCGTTATGTCTGCAATATAATCTTCAATATTACAATTTGTGCGTGGATGGGGGAGTATTCTCTATTGAAGACTGGATACTGACTGACTGCAGATTTATCTATTATTACAATTTGAGTATGGCTGGGGGGTGCTCCAGACCCCCCGGTCCCGCATTTTTAAATATTTTTATTTACTTTTTTGTTTTGAAAAGTAAAATATTTCTTTCTTATTTTCAATTTTTAATATAATTTTTAGCTTTTTATTTCATAAGCAGGAAAATGTTCTGTATTTACCCCATTGGGGGGTTTTCTAAGTGAATTAGGTGTGATAATTGCATATTTTTAGAAATAAATTATTACATGGAAAATAAAAAAATTCGGAATACATAATATGTAATATTATGATTATTTACCCTAATTATATTGAAAACATCGTTTTTGAGACCGGGGGGTCTGGGGGGTTTGGAGCACCCCCCAGCCATACTGAGATTGTAATAATAGATGAATCTGCAAAATTTTGGCCGTGAGTATCAAGTTATCAATAGAGAATACTCCAGCCAATAATTGTAATTAGAGAGAATTTTATTGTAAGATATTGACCAAGAGTCTGAGGGGGTCTCCCTATACTACAAAACTGGGGTATGCCCCCCTCCGGCCGACGTAGTTTATTTTATTAGAAGTGAATTCATGTCCATTGGTTGTATGTAATAGCCTGAATTTATATTTACTGGAGTATATCTGGCTGACACCTTTTATGTCTAAAGTGAGATTGTTAAAGTTCACTCTCTCGATATGGGGGAGGGGCACTGGGGTATAGAATAGGAAGTGAGTTTGGATTATCGGGAGACTGAACTAAAAATCTCTATTGATCGCTTAATACTGATGGCTAAAATTGTGATACTCGATTACAACAATATGCGTATGGCTGGGGGGTGTGGACACCCCACGCCCCGGTCACTAAAACTGTGTTTTCTAGTTGGGGCTTTGGGATTTGTTTCTTAATTTTGCTTGTTGAAAGGATTGCAAAATCTAAAATATTTTTATTTATTTATTTGAAAAGAAAATATTTATTTCTGATATTGTAATAATAATTATTCTTAAAATTTCGTGTATTTACCCCATTGGCGGCTTTCTAAGTGGGCTAGTTGTGACAATTCCACATCTACAAAAATTGTTCCAAAATAAAGAAAATATTTAAAAATTCAAAATATATATAATTACTACCCGAATTTTAACAAATCAATTATAAGTAACTAAAACAAGCTAGAAAATATCGTTTCAGCGACCGGGGGGTCTGGGGGGTGTGGAACACCCCAGCCATACTCAAATTGTGATAGCTAAATCAGCTTCTGGAAAATTTTGGCGTCAGTATCAAGTGATCAATAGAGAATCGTTTTAAAACAAAATGTAAGATAATGACTAAGAGAGGGGGGGCATATCGTTTCTAAGAACGATCTATAGCGGTATCATAAAGGTTCTACAGAATTATTTTGTAAACATTTAATATCAGTTTTCCGATACTGAAATAGGGTAATCCATACACCCCTAATTTAGGCAGTTTATTTTTATTAAAAGTGAATTGAAGGTTTCAGCATATCTGCTTGGCCGTTGCTATGGCAACGTGATACGTTCAAGTATTGGGGATTTTTGACCCCCCCCCCCTTGTATTAGAAAAATATCAAAATCGTGACACTTCCTCAAAATAATAAGACGTAGAATTTTTCTAAAACTTATTAAATTTTCATTATTTTGTAATTTTTTTTATCTTGAAAAGAATTGAACTCCCCGCCCCCTAAGCCTGCTTACGGAATACTTGAATGCCTCCTATGAAACTAAAGTTGCACATTTGTTTGTGATTACTGAAGATTACTAAAGTTGTGCTGCTTAAGGCCGTACTGTCCCGTAACTAAAGTAATAATTAGTGCTGTTCCATAACTAAACTGTCATTTTATTAGATGCCAATTTGTTTCACCACTAATTTGTTAGATGTCAATTTAACATACTTGACTCTTTTGAGGTTAGGAAGTTATATAAAATGAGAGACTTACTATAATATTGAAATTCCTTGTTTCAGTATCTGATATTTATTTTGAACTTGTGGGTTTCTCTACAACACGTACGTATTTTCCGCGTTATTGGAGGTTTACTGTAACTGTGTGTGTTCTGCGACGCACATTCCGAGTGAATTTAATATTGTATTTATAAGTGCGGCCTTCAGGCCGCACAACTTTTGTACTGATTACTGATGTACTGATACCAGGTGAAATAAATATAATGATTGATGATATAAATTGGAATTTAACGTGGAATCCTAACAACAACAAAATAATAGCACTAATTAACTGCTCTAAAGGTTTCATTTTTATGCCATATTTTATGGAAAGTTTAGGAAACTGTAGATCATTGCAATTTTCATCGATTTTGTTGGTGGGCCCGATTTTCCAAAGACTACCCATCTTTAAACCATAAGTTTGAACAAAAATTAAAAGTTTGACGTGAAATCTTTACTACGGCAAACAACTCAAAACCTGGACGAGGAAACTCCATTTTCCATAATATAAATTTGTTTTGAGTGATTTTGTGATATTGGGAGGGGGATTATATTCCTATTTCGTGAATTTAAGATCTCTCGGTCGATCAGAGATTCGATCTATTAACAGTGATAGTTCTGTTTCTCAATTAAATTGTCTGTGAAATCTGTACATTACCTTGTGAATTTATTTCATTGTTTTCTTATTTAGATGATCCAGAAAGGTTAAAGTAGTGTTTAACCGATTGGTTGATTTTCAAGGCCACCAATCCTCGCGCGCGATTTTGAAAACCGATCACTCAAAAGTGAATAACTTCGGTTACAGTTAACCGATTTTCCTGTTTCTCAGCTCATCCCAAAGCTACTCATTTTTTTTGTCCAAATCAAAATTCTCTGTTTCGGTTCATCATTTTTAAATTATTCTTCTTTTCGTGACGAGCAAACGGTACGTTTTTTTGAGGAAAAAAAAGTACGGAAGCAAATGAGAAATTACTTCTGGAAATAGTTTAGAATAATTAAAAGTTATGAACTTTTGCAGAAATTATTTATCTATGAATAATTTGTATTCTTAAAAAACGAAAACTTTCCTATTATTTTTCATTTTTACTATTACAAATTCTAAACTTGATTCGGGAACTTGGGGTCAAATTGTTTAAATTCATTAATACTTGATCAAGTTGAAAAACTATTCGAAACATTTTCTTACCATGCCAAGAAATAAATGTAATTAAATTGAAGCGCAATTCTTAAACCTAATTAAAAATTTTTTTAAGTTTTCCTGTTTAACGAAGCGTGGATTATTTTTTTATTTCTTAATTAAAAAAATTAGATTAACCCGGCAGCTACTTTTGTATGGAAGCGACCTTTACGTTTTAGCTCCCGATTTTCTTATATACCTAGTATACGAAATCGGTTCGGTTAACTCACCGGAAGCTTGGAGACGAGGTATTGAATTCGAAAGTAATTTCAAGTTTGTTACAAAAAATTTCAACGAACGCTTTTCGATTAATATTAGCATTTTTTTTATTTGTGTATTTTAATAATTGGAAAATTTAATGTGGTGCCTTTTGTCCAAAAATAAATTTATAAAGGAAATGTCAATTTTCATAATTAGTTTATATAAACCTAAACATGGGTCGTTACTTTGTGCTCCTGTATGTTGTTAAGTGTACCGTGAAACAATTCACCAGAGTCTCTATTTTATGCAACAGAACACGAGATTGCTAAACAAACAAACAACATACACACTGCCTTCAATTTATATTCACGTTAATTTCTATGGCTGGGAAGTCACTTAGGCTACAAACTCAGATCCTCCAACTCAAACGATATTGACTTTTTTATGTATCAAAGTGGAACTCGAGAGAGTCAAATGGAGCTCCGACACCTTCAAAGCAAGAAATCGACCCCGTTTGAATTTACAACAACTTTAAGCAACAAGTTTGCCGAGTTACGCAATTAAGATTTTATTTTTCCATGGATTGATACGACAAATTGTACGGTTCGTTCAAGCTTGCAAAATTAAACTGGCAATTGTTTCAGCCATTGTCGCATCTTAGTTTGCGATTGAGCTGTCACAAGATTCAACACAACACATTCAGACCCACCTGCAGAGGACGCTGACATCAATAATTAACTTGATGTGTGCGTTGCGGTGCTGAAGGCAGTTTTGGTGAAACGAAGGGTGCAATTACATCAGCGTCGTTTGATATTTGGCAAACTGCTTATGGTTTTTGAGGTGCTGGCTTTTTTGTCATTGTTGCAATTTAGCATTTATTCAAAGGTCAACATTTTCTTCACGTACCTAGTAAAAGTTACAACAGGAATGGTTTTGTCACGATAATTTTGTATCGGTTGTAAATTCATTGCTACCCACTATTGCAAATTAAATTGCAACAAGAAAACTGTTACACAATAATCGTCACATGTTGCATCGACAATGCATAAAATTTAACACAAATAATAATTTCATAGCAATTTTTTCTCGATATTCTAAATCGCAATTTTTAAGGTTACTTCGCGTGTCCTTCGAATCGCTTGAGAGAACTCAGGAAAACCAAAAAACGGATAAATAAGCAATCAAAAATTGTGCTTTAGATCGCGCTTGAGAAAATTTAGTGCAAGGGTATTTTTTCTGTAAAATTTAATAATGGAAAAGAAAATAAAAACATTTTGTTGTTATTAAAACTTGAAAAATATAACGAGACTTGTTGTTGCTGCTGCTGCTGCTTTTTCCGACGAAAAATTGGCAATTTTCATTCAAACGGAAAAGCTACGACAAACATCTCAGGATATTATTTCCCCTTCTGGGATGGACAAATTTCGCATAATAAATAAGTCGCCTTGGACTTTCATGAGCTAAATTTACGTTTCTTTGAACTGACTAAATATTGAAATGTGACTTTACGTAAACCAGAAGTTTTATATTTCTGTCTGTTTACTTTTTTTCGGAAGCCACCACCGGAAAAGCGCACGTCGAATTGGCCTCACTCCAGTAACGGTACTCGACGAAGTGAAAATCTTCTACTAGTTGAAGGAGGCTTTTCGTTTTGGCGATTTTTGAGGAGTAACCTCGCAAATATCAAGTGTATCTCGATTTGCTCAATTTATTGGTGGCCTGAATTAAAACATTTCCTATCGTCCTTGATCGCTTTCTGATCTCAATACTGTCCAATGCAATGGCCTACTTTTACATTTTGTGGTGTCAAAATTTATCCAAATTATTTTCTAACGACACGCCAAGTGAAAAGTTAATTTGGGTTGTGGGTGAAGCTGAACTTCAAGAAAATGTCACTTGAATTAATCTAAATTCGATTTAATGGGGAGTATGATTTATGTTAGCTTTGTTTATAACCAAATTCGTTCAATGGGTCAATCAAATTGTAATTTATTTTTCATTTATTAGTCATAATTTCAATATTGATGACGCACTTTTTTCGATGCGACAAACCATGTATGGTAAAAATGCGCATAGGCGTAGGCTCGAGAAATTCGCGCAAAATATCCATCTCAAAACTTTTCTTTCGTTAACTTCAAGTATTAGGTAAATTTGAATAAAGAAATTAAAAATTTGTTATTCAGCTTTGGAAAAATTCCAATTTAATATTCCTTTGTGTTCATTATAAATGCTAGACACGAAGCTATTCAAGAATCTTTTGCGATTACCTTATCAAAGAAGTTTTCTGTTACTATTGACGTCGTAGTTATCGCATTAATAATATTCATGTTTTAAACGTTGGTGATTTGTAAACGATTCACGTTCTAAAATTGTTTTGTGCTAACGATATTAGCTTTTGTCTGTCTACATTTACCTCGCCTGCTGTTGATAAAATGGATTTCGACTGCGCCATTTTCGAAATACGGATTCTCGAAGCTAGAGCAAGCTGTCAAACTGCAACCTTTTCCACGAATTGCTCAATCGTGCATGGAGAGGGGCTGAAAATAAAGATAATTTCGCTAGGGATTTCTTGGGCACAACAGAGTAACTGGGATTCTGAATGCAAAGAGAATAAATGAATAAATTTAGCTACAACCAAGTTCCATCGCAATTTTCAAAAATCAAACTTGTGGAATCTTAATCAATAACTAGCCCCCTCTGTTGGCACGTCATCTTCAATTTAAGTACCTGCATTTAGGGTTTGTCGCTGTCGAAAGCAATTATTTTTCCAAGGCAACTCATTGTTGAAAAGCGGCAGTAAGGACATTTCAAATGTTGGAGTATTCAAACGTTGACCCCCCGCCCTGCGTTTTAGACATGTTTCCACAGCACATCCGAGTACAAATTCTGTAATAAAAGCAATAAGCTGCTTAGCTGTTGTTGTACTTATACATCCTTGGTATATCAAAATCCATTCATTGCCAAATATTATAATAACAATATGACTTGATAATATTATAATAGGTCTGGTGTCCCCCGTACCGGGAGTCACAACATTAAATAACACCGCTTTAGTTATCTTGGAAATAATGTCACATACTGCGAGGGGTGGACAAAATTTTAAAAAGTACAAAATTCAAATCATTTTGAAAAAATTGCCGTTTTTTCTGATTATTTTGAGCGATAAAATCGACAAAATTACCAAAATTATTTTTTCTTAAATAAAATAAAGTTTATATTATATAAAATTATTTCAATAATTTGTCAAAATGACTAATGGATTTGTGTTAACCTGAAATTCTAATAATTTTTTATAATAATCTTCATCATTTTTGGTTTTTCTGTAAAACAGATTTGTTTTTCAAAAAATTTATCAAACCAAAGTTGTAGCCCGTTAAATTTGCTATCCGGAAGAGTCATCTATTTTTTGGTGAAACGTTTAGTTTAAATGTTGTAGGGTTTGCAAGTAAAACAAAGCAAAATAGAACTTGAAATTTTTTTTTACATTTCTTCACTTGATTTAATCCATAACTCGAAAGTCGTTGATTTCTAACAATATAGGGTTAATTTAGTTTGTAGATAATTTCCCCTCTTAAAAAGCCTCCTGTATGTGATACGGCATAATAATTAAAATTATCTTGCAAACTTGTCAAATATTTGTCCCCTCTACAGAGTGGGTCACAGAAATAGTTTTGCGAAGGTGGCAGCACTGAGAACTAATCAGAATTGTAGTTTTCACTTGGGTTGATGTCGTAATGCGTCCACACTGAACGATATCGTTATGTACATTGTCGATAACAAAAATGTTATCAACATTATGTTTGTAACAAAAGTTATTAATACATCCACGCCAAAATAATAGTAATTTATATCAATGTTATCAAACAAATGAAACCAAATGTTTTTATTTTTAATTGTTTGTTAACAATAAATTTTACTGCCAACAATGTTGTCGTTGGCGTAGGCGCTCTGTCAAACGCGTATGTATAAAAATAACTAAGACCACCGTAAGAGAGTACTGATAAGATATTTGAAGAGGGGGGTACTTGATAACGATATTAGTTTAATGGGGGGGATCCAAATTTTGGGTTTTTCGGTCAATCAGAATTTTTCTAAGTTTCCTATTGGACATGATTATCTCAATTTTATAATTGGCAATAGTCGATCAATAAATTTGAGATAACACTGTCTATCAGGGGACACAGAAAATGACCCCCTCAAATTATTAATCATTATTTCTACAATCAAATTCTCTATAATTACAATTATTTATATGTGGCTGGGAGTATTCCCTATTGATGACGGCCAAAATTTTGCAGATTTATCTATTATAACAATTTGAGTATGCCTGGGGGGTGCTCCACACCCCCCAGACCCCCCGGTCGCCGAGACATGCTTTCATTACAATTAAGATAGCGAAACATTTATGTATTCCGAATTTGTTTTATTTTCAATGTTGTAACAGTTTCTTCAACTTTTATATTTACCAGATATGCAATTATCACACCTAGTCCACTTAGAAAGCCGCCAATAGGGTAAATACCATGGCATGATAACTAAGTTATTAGTCGAAATAAAAAGCTGAAAAATAGTTACAAAATCGAAAATGAGAAATTAATACTTTTCTTTTCAAACAAACATATAAATAAAAAATATCTAAAAATGCGAAATTTTGAATTGAGCCTCGAGAAAAGTAGACCGGGGGTCCATGGGATCTGTTTCCAAAACATATAATTGGGGGGTTAATAATAAACATTATTAAATTATAACATAATTTGCTATTCTAAATTTAACAAACCAAAAGTCCGAATTAGGAAACTATGTTTTAGAAACCGGGGGGTCTGGGGGGCATAATATGGTTTGCTATCCTAATTGTAATGAAAATATTGTCTTAGCGACGAAATTTTTTTAGACACAATTTTAAATAGTTTTCGAGATCGAAAGGATGCGGGGGGAGGGGGGGAGCCACACTAAAATTGTAAAAAAAGTGTGTAAACTTACAACCTTCCGTATAATGTGATAGAGAGAGTTTTTGAAACCTAGTGCGTTTACATAGTGAACAAGACTCCAAGGGGGGGGTTATAAAATATTCCCCAGTATAGTTCATCGTTCCGAACAAATAAATAAAGCGGTATGGTAAAGCTTCTACATAATTTGTGAACAATTAATGTTAACAATTAAATTTAAATCACAAATCTCATGATCCCAAACTAGAACTTTCGGGGACCGGGGGGTCTGGGGGGTGTGGAGCACCCCAGCCAAACTCAAATTGTAATAATAAATACGTCTGCAAAATTTTGGCCGTCAGTATCAAGTGATCAATATACAATACCCCCCAACTACATATAAATTATTAAATAAGAAATCATATTTCGAATTATTAAATATTTTCGATTTTGTAAAAAATTTTTCAGCTTTATATTTTAACAGGTGTGTAATTGTCCCACCTAGCACACCTAGAAAACCGCCAATGGGGTAAATACAGAGCATTTTGCTTCTGTTAAGCTGGAAAACTAATTCAAAAAACGAAAATGAGAAATAAATCTTTTCCTTTTTAAATAAAAAATATTAAAGCAAAAGTTCGAACTAGGGGGCATTGTTTTAGTAACCGGGGGTCTGGGAGAAATCATAGTCTTAGAGACCGGGGGGTCTGGGGGGTGTGGAGCACCCCCCAGCCATACCCAAATTGTAATAATAGATATCAAAAATATAGAAATTGCTGTCGCCTCCACTTATCCTATAAAGTCACTGATATAATGGAAATAGATAAATTCAGAAAGGGTTGGGGGTGTGGAAAGTTTAATTTCAATCTTCCCTTTTATGTTTAAAAAATTGTCTATTGATTACTTTGAATCTGATGATAGCAAAATTGTGCTAATCTATTACAATAAATATTTGAATACGGCTGGGGTGTTCCACACCCCCCAGACCCCCCGGTTTCTGAAAAATCATTTTGTAATTCGGCCTTTTGGTTTGTTAAATTTAGCAAATTATTTATTTCAAATTTTTTTATTTATTTATTTCTTTGAAAAGAAAATATTTATTTCCTACTTTCGATTTTTTAATTATTTTTTCAGCTTTTCATTTCAATTGATTATTGTATTAATTATTGAAAATTATACTGTAAACATTATGAACAAAAGTTTGGGGGGCCCTCTAGTATAACTATAACTTTCAGGACCTGGGGGGTCTGGGGGCATAATATTTTTATTAATTTATTTTTTCAGAAGCAATTCTTCGTTGATTAAGTCTGTTTTAAAAGATTCTTTGATTTGTTAGTTGATAACTGTAAATTTGGTTATCTTTCTTATACCCCCCCTCCGGAATACATCAACTATGTAAAAATTTGTATTGACAAAAAGTTTATGGAATTATCTTCTAGTTTCTGGGTATCCTTCACTTCCTGGGAAGATAAAAATAATCAATATTCTATAGTTGCATTGCGAGATCAGTTTAATCCCCCGTCTGCATGAATTTGAATGCATGCTTGCTCTAATTAAATACCAAATTTTCAATTTGGGCAATTCTGATGACTGGAATTGATTGATTGAGATGATTTAAGGTTCATTTTTATTATTTTAATTGTTCTGGGTTCTTCCTTCCCACCTCGATGACATCAATTAAAAAGCGACTCGTTGAATGTTTACTCTGTTTATTCTGCAATCTTCAAACTTAAACGTGTATTTGCTGGAAGACCTCCCAGGAGGTCGTTTCCATTTTCTCTTCACTTCAGAAAGTTTCCAGTTACATAGTTGCAACTAAATGGATGATGTAGTTGGGGTCACAAAAAGGTCTTCAGCCAGCGTGCGTGACTAACCACTAGGAAGTGGTCTCTCTGGAGACCATAATTGGTCGATACAACACATAATTTATTAACGTTGCATTTTGCGAGGAAGCGCTTTCAATTTTGCACATACATACTATAATAATAAATTGCAGAATGGAGCCAGTGCACGTGACCACTTTTCGAAAGAACAATGTCGTTTTCAAATTGCCGGTAATTTTCGAATTAGACAATTTTTTGTCCGAGCTGTTTAATTTGAGAGAGCGAGAGAGAGAGAGAGTAAGAAATGAGTGATTAGAATGCTTTACTCTTGCCGTTTTATGCAATAGCTAATAGCTCATATATTATCAAGGTAGGTGTACTTTCACTCGCGATAGTTATGCAGCCAAGTTTTAAAACTTGCGTAACCCCCTGTGGAAGGAAACAATTGATAGTTTAGTACGAAGTCGCGAGTGTTCTTCACTACTTGATCGTTGTAACGTAACGTACATTCCGTTTATTGCTCCGCACTAAAGTGGTCTTATTGTTCGGCAGTTTGTTTAATTTTTATTAATAATTGACTCTGGTACGTGCGTTTATGTGTTATTTACTGTTGTTGATGTTTATTGGAGTAAAAGTTTGACAGTTGTAAATCATTTTTAACAATCATTCGGCACGTGGGGGCGCAGTGACGAAGGATTTTTTGTGCTTAATAAGGATAAAAGAAATCAACGAGAAGGTAAGAAACGGTGTGCGATATTGAATAACCTTCGATATTTATTCCATTTTCCCTCCATAGCCGTTTCATTATTGAAAACGTGATAAAATAAGGTTATATGTGTCACACATCTGGTTTTTGTTGTTAATTTTATAAATCGAATTTTAATTTCTTAGCAAAATGTATGCGTTCATATTATGTGAGGTTGTGTTCGATTTTTGTAAAAGGCGCGAAAATTTCGACCTAACCTGTATTATTGTGAGTGTTCGTAGTTTGATTTGTTTTGACAATTAGGTGGTGCGGGAGTTTCTTTGTTCAATAGTTTATCGAAAGTAGATTGATTTTGTAAGTAAATATATTTATTGTTATAATGTCAATTTAAAGGTTTATCGGAAATTTAAGTAATAAGAATAATAAATCAAAGTCGCTTGTTCTAGAAGCAACAGGGTCGACTTGAGGTTAGTTTGACCTAGAACCCACCCCAATCTTTTTTTTTAAATTAGGCAAGACCTCATTTTTTTAATTTATAGCCTTTTAATTTTCGTTTTCAAAATTATTGTGCATCATAATTTATTGTGTCACGCTTTTATTTTCATTTCGACCACAAATTTTTTTGATTATTGCAGGAAGTTTTGTGTTTCTGCTTCCAGGGTCGAACTGATTTAAATTTTATATCTACCTACCTTGAGGCGTTTAGGTTAAGTCAAGGCCGTTCCAAAATTAACATGGGAGCATTTCCTCCACAAAGGTCAAACGGATGTCTCGGTGATAAGGTTTTCCTCACCTCGACTTCGGTCCTAAATGTAAGCTAATTACTCAGAATAATTATGAAACGATAAAGTTTCATAAATATTTTTTTTTTCGACCTTAGCTCTCATGTTTATGCATTCCTGAAGGTTTTTTTTAACAAAACGATTTATATTTTCCAAAGTTTTCGCCCACTGGCATTGTTCGTACAATGCTGCTCCCACTTTGAGTTTGCAACTTGTTTAGGTGGAAAGGTTCCTTGCAACGTCCAAGAGGAAGCTTACAATAATAACCTTTTATTCTGGGAATGGAAGGTTGGGTCTACTTTTTTGGAGTTATCGATATTTTTCCAGGATTTGCAGGGTTTCAACCGAATTTCAATCGGGTGCTTGGGGCATACGACATAATGAGTCAGAGGAAGGTTTCTTCTTCCAATTATCTCGTTGAGTTGGTTCTTTGTTTGTGGTGTGAGGAATCACACACCACACATCTTGACATCATAATAATATGATGCTATCGAATATGAGCTGTGAATTTCATCACGTAAACTGCGAAAAGAGAAAAATCCCAAGAACAAGAACAGAGGTTTTTCTGGCTACTGAAAACAGTGACGGATCTATGATAAGCTCGTGGGGGGGATTATGATTGTTAAAATTTGAAAAACAACTTTAACATAAAAATCAATCATATTGAACGGAGGGGGGGGCTTGAGTTACAAATTCAATATAAATGATTTAAAATTTTAGAATTTCCATGCTTTAGTGAATTTAATGTACTTCATTTCTAAGCAATGCAGAAGGATTTGCACAAAAATTCTAGAGCAATAGTAGATCCATCACTGAGTGCAGACATTGTAAGTAACAGCCCTGGTGAGGATTTTTGACGTCTGAAATTTTGTCCAAGGAAAAATCCGAGACTGTCGTTATGCGATTCCTAGGAGTATATGTTGCTCTGAGCAGGTTTCTACCAAATTTAATTGATGATCAACGCATGTTGCTCGGAGTTATTTCTTTTCGCAACCGGAAGAGGTTCTGTTGTGCTAACATCGTAACTTTTCAGAGAGCATACGCATCCTCAATACTACCCAAGGCTGAAATGCAATTCTCAAGTCAAAAATCATTAATCCACAGGTTTTCTATTGATTACTTGGTACTGACGTTTAAATTGTGCTAATTTTTCTCGCTGGTTGGTTTCCACAACCGTTTTCTAGTTTGGGTTGTTGAGATTTCTTACTTACATTTAAGATAGTAAAGTTTTTTTTTTAATTCGATTTTGTCAGTTTGAAATTTCCTTGTTGGTAAATGTGTAATTGTCACATATAGGAAGTTGCCAGCATAAGCTTGCGATAATTATGTAAGACGGCCAGAGGCCGTGTATCAAGGTTACACGGGGGTCGTTCTTGCCCGTTGAACAACAATAACTTTATCAATTAATTTTACTTATCAATCAAATTAGTCGTGGGCCAGTCGTGCATATATTATTCCATCCGGCGCAGTCCATGGTTTATCTTGAACGTAAATGAAAAATTTACAATTAATTAACTTCGTTGAAAACATACAGTGACAACTGGGTCAAGTCTTAATATAATTTGTGTCAAGTAGCTCCCCATTTTAATGAACCTAAGCGGAATTCAATTATTTTTTCATCTTCTCGATCAAAGGTCAATCTCTCCTTTATAATTTAAACAAAATTTTTGCGCGAATCCGACGCGCACTGAATAATTATTTAATATCTAAATTTATCCAATGGGAAGCCATTATAACTTTAGATATATTCTGCCTACGGCTAAATTGTATGATTTTCAATTTTTTCCGCTGCTTTCTACTTTATAGCTTTGTTTTGGTTATGTAAACAAGAGTAAACCCACCACGCATTTTTATACAAAAATACGTAATACTCTGTTATGTCTACAATTAATCGACTCTCGAAAATTAGAGTAAAATCGGAGAGGTAACCTACTTATTCGCAAGGGGGGGGGGTGATTAACAGTTTGAATGGGACTTTTTAAGCTGATTTGGTTAATTCTTGAAGTTTTCATGCAGGCGATCATTTTTTTAAGTCCTTCGTGTGTGGGCCACGTTACAATCATTAGTAATTAATTAAAAGTAAAAAATTAGCCGGTTTGGATACCAGTCAACCTTTTCGGATTATTTTTTATTTTCGTTCTAAACAGCTTAACTTGTGACTTTAAGGGTCCAAATTAAATTTTGACCGTTTCTGTTGAGAGTCATAAAAGCTAATGGGTAGTTTTACTAAGTAGATCTAAAAACAGATGCTGGTATTGGCCATGCATTTGATTTATTGTCCTCTCAATCAGTCAACTATCTACATCCTGTCTGTAAAGTAAGACAGTTTTAAATCTTGAGTAATTTTTAACATTGCCCACTAATTTTCGACTTCCTTTGATGGTGATAATATAGGCAAAATTGGGTATTCATTGTTTGTTTATGAATGCAAATTGAGTTTCACGGGTTAACACCGCCGATACCGATTGGAAATTTACATAAAATAATAGATAACAATATAATTTTAGGTTGATTACGTAAGGGTTGTTAATAAAAACTATTCGCTAAGGTCACGTTTACATTGGTCGAGGGTGTGTATTGTTTAGTTTCCAACTGGCAGTTTGGCCAGTGGCGTTCCTGCGTCCAGCATTGGTTACTTTATCGAGATATAATTAACGAAGGTAAACCAAATTTACGTAACAGAAGTAAAAGGTCCTCCATATAACAATGTAATCGTGATTTTACCGGTTAGCGCAGTGCGGGAGTCGCTTTCCAAAGTGAAAGTGAATATTGTGCCTAAGGTTAAGCTTTACGGTTTATATTCTACATCGACGATATAAACGTTACTTTATTTCAGTATGTATATATGTTTGCCGGAAATCACATTTCTAACTTCCTGAATTATTCAGATATACCTAAACAAAGGGGTTGGATAATTATTGCCGTGGTGTGGTTTCTTATTTTCCTAGGTAGGCAAATTTGAATTACCTCCTAGTATAAAAATAGAAAAAAGAATATTATATTTAGGCGGTTTGACGTTTTTGTGATATAAATCGTAACGAACGAACGCGCGCTTAGAGGGTGGTTTTGATACCTTTGTAACCGTTTGCAAACAGATAACTCCCCGGCCTGTAATTTCCGGTCGAGACCAGGTGTAGTCTACGTTCAGTAACAGTAATAATTTGTACAAAAACGTTGAGAGATCGCATTGTTCATGCCACCCCTTAATTAATTTCGATAAACCATACCAACAAATAATAATGTCGTGGTGCCATACCAATTCTGCATCGATCAAACCATTATTAGATTCGTAGCATACCAAACAAGTTTGGTGTCCCGCGGGGCGGGCTCGATGGCCCAAAATTGTTGTAAGATTTTTTTTTTGGTCGGTTACTTTTGTATCGAACCGAAACTACGTTTACACACACCACACCTACGCACACCTTTTATGTAATTTTTATTATTCCCTGCCGGTATTAGTATTCATGGGAAAGTTATTTTCTTTGTTGATTGTCGCTCGCTTGAGCGCGTTTTGCTGAACATTGAACACATGTCACTTATTAAAAGGCAAATGGGAAAAAATAAAGTGTGCACGTATGGTTCGTTCTATTTATACATTTTTATGACTCAGCGTGTGGCTGTTCGTATGTTGCTGGTATAAAAATGAGACGACTAATTGAAACTTTTTGTTGCAGGTACGTTGTTGGTCGTGTCGATCGCCCTTATTAGCCATCACATTTTGGTGTGCAATCGCAAAAGGCTTGGATTATTAAATACCAAAGTAGACTCTTGGAAATAAAAAGGAAGGTAATCAAATATTTGTTGGAAAATAACTCAATACGACAAGTGATTTGAAAATATCCTTCTGAGTTAAGGGTGCAATTTATTTCTATACAACGAGCGGTTCGTGTGTAGGTTCAGTCATGCAGTAATGAATTGTGTAGAAACTGACATCAAGGGCTAAAAAATTGAGATAAATTCTTTGGTACGCTTTTATAAAATTAATTAAAAGTGAGCTTTTATTCAAATAAATATATGTGTGCCCCTTTTTTTAATATTCAGACATAAAAAGGGAACATCATTCCAATATTTTAAAGTGGATTTATGCAAGAAAAATTTCGTTATTTACCGTCTACTTTTTCATTTCGTTTCCAGATTAATGTAGTTTTTTCCCTTTTAATTATTTATTTTTTAACAAGAACAGGAGCGAATCTTGCTAAGCCTTCCGAAATTTTAAAAGTCGTTAATAACTAATCAACATTTTTCAAATTTTTTTTTCCACAATAAAACTTGTCTGCAATATTGTAATGGGGATGTCATTGTGACGCATTATGAACAGAAATGCGGGCAAGTGGGTTCATTCATTCATTCCTTCATTACCATGGTAGACGAAATTTAAACTGTTTAAGAAAAACCATTGAAATAACACAATAGGGGAACCTTTATTTTGTACTCACAAAAACCACTTACACTTCAAACATGATGGTGGTTAAAATCGACCAATTATTATCGAAACATTTTAATTAATTCAAGTACGTCTACTTCATTTTTTGTAATAATTAGAAAAATTATTTCCTGGACAAGTCGTTAGCTGTTCACAAGACAATAGTTAAATTAAAATGTAATTAAGCGAACAAATTTGTGATTGCCTGATTTAACAAATACGACATTGTGTTTTTTTCACACGATGACTTCTCTTTTCCTGTGGTGGTGGTCGGTTTCGACCTAACCGAAATTACCATTTCATTACCGGTTAAGACATGTTTATACCTATCCACCAACGTGTTCATCCACGTGGAAAACTTTGTCGTCCCGACCTGGAATGCAGGGGGGTTTTCTTAACACCCTTAATGCGATCTTTTGATGCTTTTCAACATTTTGTTCCAATGTTACCCAACATTTTAACTTTCTATTCAATTAATTTGATTGTATTACGAGGAGCGATGACACTATTTGTTCAGAATGTTGTATTGGTGACGTCACGACCCTTGTTACAAGGAGCTTCATCTTCACATGTCTTGTCGTTTGTTTGAAATTCATTACCAGTGTTTTTCGTGAAAAGTTGTCGAAAGTGTTTTCATTTTGTTGTTCCGTTATACATTTCCATAATTTTTAGGGGGATTTTCTGAAATGGAAGTCGTATTTTTGCTTTCAAACCATTTACAAAACCATTTAACTCATTTGTCATATTTATTGAGGAAATGGAAAACCTAAATGCCACGCCGCGGTGATTTTTCATCATTTTCGAGTCGATCCTATGACATTCGGCACTATCTCACTTTTTCCCCCTATTTTGGATTGTTAAATATTAAATCGGAAAACAATAAAAAAAATGATGTATTTTATATTATTTGTCTACTAGCAAAACTTCTGCTTATGCGTTAATTTAGGCAACACATCATACACGAAATGAACGTTACTGGAATTTTCCAAGGGAGGAAACAGGTGTTTTGTAGAGATATTCTTAAATTTTAAAAAATATTCACAAACTTTTTGACATTTAAAAAAAATATTTTCAAGTTCTCTAGTTTTACAAAAAAATGATTTATGCTAATTAGACCATTTCGGTTTATTATAACTATATTGCCATAGTTGTGCGGCCTAAAGGCCGCACTTAGGAGATTTAATCTTTAGTATGCATTTCAGATAATAAAATATTATAGGCAGATAAATGTAAGCCATTATTAGTTATAGATATAGATTACCAAGGTTATGCGGCCTGCAGGCTACACAGACAGATGCTTAGATAGGTAGATAATAACATGTAAACGTTAGCTATTATGCAATACACTAATTACGGTTGCATTCAACCAATCATGATTGGACACTCTTTCTATTGCATTGTGAAATGAGGTCTTGGTCGATAAAAGTGCATTCTTAAAGGTTAGCTTAGGCAATGAAATGACTTCTTTGGATTGCCTTGACGTAGGTGGGTGAGTTTTGGACCTGAACTCTCGAGATATGAGAAATATAACAAAATAATGGAAAGTTTACACTTGGTGTTTTTAAAATCGTGTTCGAAAGTAATTAAAAGTTATTTTCCTATATTTTACCTTCAGCCTTCATAATAATTATACACCGAGTTGGTGTTTTTTTATCAGTCGATAGAGGAGGAGGAGGGGGGGGGATTTTAACGTAAAACTTTTGCATGTGGGTATAATTTTAGTAGGTAGGCTTCAAGTAAAAAAAGTTAACACTTCCACCACCTTTCGTAATTATATTATATACTGAAAGAAATTGGAATTTTCAGGGGGGGGGGTAAATAGATTTAAACAAATTTATAAAATTTTACAAATTAAAATCAAACCATGTGCTGAATTTCTCGAATTTACTGTTTTTCTTTGATATATAATGGAAAAATTGAAAATATTCGTAATAATTGCTCAAACGAAGTTGGGGGGTACAAAATTTGTTCACTAATACAAAATCCAATTATATGAATTAATCATTTGTTTCGCCCCAAAGAAAATAGATGAAGCTAACCGAAGAGTCTTTTTTAAATTTAATTATGAAATCCTACTGTGCTTCGATTCTTACTGCAATTTTTTATTTGTGCCGTGGTTCTGATTTCATGTTGAGCTTACGTTTACTCAGTAACTAACGGCGCTGTTTGTCTGTTAATAAAAGCATTGCGCTTCATACACTGCATTTCGAAAATGATTTTTATGGCAGATTACTTTGGTGATTTTCAGATTTAAAAAGTTTTGTCGTAGGTTAAATTTCACATATTATCAGTTGCGAAATTCTCTTTATTTCGCGATAGACAGTTTTCGGCTTAAGCATTGTGTACACCACACCACGAAAAATTTCCTTCGTAGATGAGATTTCGGCTTGACCGGTGTCCGGCTTACGCAGGTTTTGCCGTATTTTAAAACGGTAAGTTTTTCTTTTTATTGAAAAGTCTTTCAATTACCTCCCACTTCAAATGGTGATCACTACGCTGACTGACGCAGTTTGTGCAAACCCAGAACCCTACGACGGTCATATTAAATGACGTTTTCAGCAGAAAAACCGCGTAAATAATATAAATTGCGAACCCACACGTTTCCGTCCACATTTTTCATAATTAATGACTTCCATTTTGAAAATAAAACCACTTTGCCGTGGTTGAAGTTTTCCTTATTCAAGACGACATAAAATGGAAAAATTCTTATTGGATGATTTATAAAACTTTTTCCCTTCTGGACGTGCGACAAAACTAGATTTTTCTTCATTTTCGATGCATTTGAATGGGGTTTGACTTGAAAAATGAAAAAACCGTTCGACCTTAACTTATTTTCGGTGACTCACGTGTTGACCATTGATCTTACACAACACAGGGGTCGTTTAATTGTAAATCGATTGTATTGTCAAACAATTGCATTGTTGCGACAATTGCAGTCTTTGAAATTGATAAATGAAAAATTAATTTTTTCGGCATCATTATTGGATTGTTTCAGCTATTCGAATTTTGTTCGCTCAAGCGTGAAGTGAAAAGTACAACAAAGGAATCGACTAGTTTATAGCCTGGCCATCGTCATTGGCTAGATTTTTTTGACAGTTTTTGGTTTTGCCACGCGGTAAACAATCGATAGTTGGAGAGAATGGAAATTTACCGTAATTTTTCTTAGTTGGGGAAATTTGAAAACAAAGGAACGGTTGCTTACAAAATCATTTACTTGAATTAATAAAGCAGCACCGCAGCAGCCTTTTCCAAGACCACATACTTGAGCGTGAACCTCCGCTTTTCTGTCGGTTAATCATTTACAATACGAAACTCGAATCTCAAGTTTTCAAACCAACTTCTCTTGTAGAAGTAAAATTCGTGGCGAAGAATTTAATCTTTAAAGCTTGTCAAGTTACAAATGTTGCTTGTAACTTTGTTGTTCCATGGGTAGAATGCACTTTTTGTCCTTTAGGGTGTAAATGTGGGTACTACGCAAGTAAAGTTTAGGGTAGAAAAAAGGGATTGATCCCTCGAGACAACTGTTTAAAATTTTTACTGTCCTTTCGGGTACACTTTTGAGATAATTCGAGAAAAAATGTCCAAAAATCAAGTACGTGCGGTTGTTTGTGTTTTGAGAGATTAATTTTGTTTCAAGGTTAATTTTCATCCCCATATTAAAAACTTACCTGCTCAGATAAAAGTACACCTACCAACAGAAAATACTAGTTTTGAGACCTCTAACGGTGGAATTTTATCCCTTGGGGTAGTCAGGGTAGTCAGTTTAGTGCCAGCTGCATGCAAGTAATGTAGGATCGTAGTGACAACGTGTCAAAGTTTATTGTTAATTATAAATAATTTTATAGTTTTGTTATTAATTATTTTATTTGTTGTTGATTGTAAGTACCACATTATTGTTATTATTTTTATTTTTAAATTTTCGATTTTCCACTCATTGGAAAAAACGTGCTTTCGTTTTTCTATATTTATATTCGCTGGAATTTTATCGGCTCATAATTTTTACATTAAAAAATTTATTTATAGATTGTGTTATCCGGGGATGAGATTTTGTGTAGTCTGGTGGAAAGAATTTTTTTTACATTTAAATATTTAAAAATTTAATTTATTGACTTAATAGTAGTAAAAGTCGTTGTGTGGTTCCCGCGAAAATTCCCCTCGCTATAATAATTATTTATAATCATAATACCATAGGCGTAACGATAAAAAGTTTACTCGAGGGGAGAAGAACTTTTTTGAAAGGCGAACTTTGTTAAGAGAAATTCAAGTTAATTTTTGGATTATTTATTTATTTAAGTTTTTGTTGCTATCATTGTGTTCAACTTTCTAAAACTAAAGTCCAAATTATTCGTGTTATCTCTTGTTATGCTTATAACAACACTTGAGATTAAAAATCGACCTATACTACCTGAAAACCTGTTCGATCGCTTTTAACATTCCATCCAAGAAACGGTAAGCATCTTACCTACCCCCATCGCGATTTTAAATTACATTATTATCTTTCCTTTTATTGTGTAACCCTTTAAGGATGACTTCAATTATTAGCTTTTAACAATGTTCATTAAATTCTTTTGTTTTTAATTTTTGGATTGGATTATGTTGGTAAGCCTCTTTACGGTAATACTTCAGCTGAATATTTTCACAAAATGAATTTCTTTCCGCTCGACAGCAGTAGATTATTCGAAAATATTTTGACTGGAATTGATTTGTTATTAAATATTTCACTGAATTTCATCATTTTTTGCTGTCAGCGACATCTGTGGGAATTGGATGTAAACATTTCTTTGTTTACGATAGAATTGCACCTCTAATTTGAATTTTACCCCGACGACGGAAAGTTTGTTTTGTATTGTTTTCCTATTCTCTTCTTTATTTTTGTTCTGGAAGTCTAAAAACGGAAATATTTTTGTTTCATAATCGGATCGTGGCTGTATCTTTGTTACTCATCCTGCGAGTCCTTTAATGAAGGTCTTCTGTGTTTGTTCTTTGTCATACCCTATTTAGGGGAAGCCTTCGGCTCTATCTCGTTTATCGAATCCATGTTTTCGAATTTTATTTGAGAACAATACAATTTGACAAATAATGCAGTAAGTGTCTGAGTTTGTAACCTCCCCCAAGGCGCAGGAACCTAATCACATAACATGATATTACTGATTATTTTAAGGAATTGGGGGTAGTAATATGTATTTTAAAGAAATAAACAACGAACTTATTTACTTAGGGCGCTTCCTCTCCATGGGATTTTTCCATGGTTAATTGTTTGAAAGAAATGTCGTGGCATGTCTGAGAACGGCGCTGTGTCACGAAACGTTTCAGCAAAGTAAACATTTTCGATTATTTCACAATTAAACCATTGTAACTTGATTTATTCGTTCGTGCTGGTTTAAATCTTAGAGTTTATCAGCACCATTAATCAGCTTCGATCTAATTTATGGCGATGTTTTGTTTACAATGCCAAATTAATGATCGGTCCCGAATCCTACGTGTTTTATTTAAAAAGTAGCCTTTGAAAAATGTTGGCAACTACCTATTTGAGGAGGAACGTTAGTAAAATGTTTCGGTATGAATCCATTATGTATGTAAACAAAGTACTACACTGAAATTTTAATGGGGTCTCGATTAAAATTAATTGTGGGGGTTTTGTCTGCAAACAGACGAGAATATTTCGGCATTGTGTTTGCAAAAGTTGCAACGTTACATTATACATTTTTAGTGGCAGGAATTAATGTAAATTTTTAAGCAGCTCGATGAGCATTAATATCAAAGCCATTTAAAATTTATTTATTAGGGTATTTTTGTCTTGGGGGTAAGTTTTATACGGAAACAGCTGTGCGCGTAAAGTTTACAGCCGTTAGGATCAACACATATTGCTTCGTCTCGTCTTATTTTTACCGTCGCGCGCGTGTTTACGTTCCATGATCAACGTCTGTGTTTTCTTTGCTTAAATCCTTCATTTAGTTGATTGGATCGGAGGGACCGGTGCTATGTAAGTAGATTCACTTGGCAACAGGTGACGCATTTGGATTTGACTAATATCGAGAACTTAGCGAATAAAATTGCACCGACTCGACGGTGCACCACTGCAAATAATCTTCTTTCGACGTGGAAAACAAAGCAATTCCAGACATTAGCTTTTCCCAGCCACCTTGTTGCAGCAATAATTCAAGTCGGGGTTGCAACCCTCGCCGGTTGCTGTGGCAACAAACAGCATTAGTTCCCTCAGTCTGCACATCGATCGCCCTCTCCCTCCAGTTATGTCTAAACACATCGCCCCCGCAAATTGACAGTCGATGAATGCATCCGCCATCGTCACGGTCATGACACGAAGTTCATACAAATGTTACTAATACACGACACAACACTTTCATTACGCAACTTTATAAAATTTTCTCCCAATTCAACTTTCAAACATCTTTGTTGTTGTTGTCGTTGTTACGACTTCCCAAATTATTTTCGTCTAATTTTACATTTATTCATTCATTCATTCCATTCATTCATATACGCCGACTTATTTTTAACAATAATTTACATAATAATATTATAATATCTACTAATTTTGCCTTCAGCAGAATATTAATGTATGTTTTTAATTTTAGGGATGACGGTTAATTGAAAATGGCATCACCGGCACCTTCGTTAGATTCATTACCTAGAGCTAACTCAGTTGGATCTTTTGGCGAGCACGTAGATTATACAAATTTATCACCTTTAGCCGATTCACCTCTAACAGTAAGCGGATCGTCGCCTCCAATAAGCGATTCTGTCGATAGGGAAATAAACGATTTATCAGAATTGCACTGCCTGCAGTGCAAAGAGCCAGTTAGCGAATCAAAAATTTTGTCTTGCATCCACACAGTGTGCAACACTTGTCTGGAAAGAAATAAGTTCGCCTGTCCGCACTGCCACGCAGATTCGATCCAACATATTATAGCCGGATTGTTGTGCAATAACAACGACGCACTCATAACTTCAAATCCTCCATTGAGCAAATCCGTTCCTTGCACTGCCTGCAAATCAAAGAAATTAGACGGAGTTGCGCATTGCATCGATTGCGTTAACATTTTGTGCGAGAGCTGCGTCATGGCTCACCAATTTATGCACTGTTTCGAAGGTCACAGAGTTATCAACATATCCGACATAAAAGACGATCACAAGAATGGTCTAAATGGTCTCTTAAATGGAACAATGACCAACGGGACCATTTCAAACGGAGAAAAATCCATGTTTTGTCCCAGACACAAAAGCGAAGTATTAAAGTATTATTGCCGTACCTGTTCACTACCAGTTTGCAAAGACTGCGCCCTAGATCATCCACACGGTTTACACGATCTCGAACATCTTTGCGAAGTAGCACCCAAACATCTCGAAGCCATAACAAACTCCATTCAAGAGGCAAAACTAAAATCCACAGATATGAGAAATACCCTTAAGAATGTCGAACACGTCGCCAGTCGTTTGCAAATGCAGTATCACAAAGCCCAAAACGAAATTAACGACACGTTTTTGTTTTATCGATCCATGCTGGAAGAGAGAAAGCAAGAACTGTTGAAGGAATTAGAGAGCGTGTTTTCCGCTAAAAATATAGCGTTGGGAGTCGCCCAACAAAAAGGTCAAGAACTCGTCGAGCAAATCTGTAAGGCTTGTGAATTTGTTGACAAAATGAATAAAACCGCCAATTACGTCGAAATCCTCATGTTCCGTAAATTGTTAGATCAAAAATTACAAACGCTAATGAACACGAGCATCGATCAATCCATACAAGCTGCAGGCGAATTAGAATTCGTCTCCAATTACCAAGCCATCCAAGTTGGCGTTCGAAATACGTTTGGTTATGTTAGATCCAATTCCGAAACTTCGGTAGGTCCAAGCAAACAACCTCCAATTGCCAGACCCACAGGCGGTTCCAGTTCGAGCGGAAGCAGCGTTAACGGAAGTTCCGGCAGTCTCAACGGTGTTATATCTGGATCTTTTCCAATTACGGCGTGTAGCCAATCGACGTCTCCTTTTGAATCCAATATTATCTCCAAACGTTTTAGCAGTGCCAATAGTTTAGGACCATTTTCGACCACAATAGGAGAACTGAATTTGAATGGAATTAATCCTTACGAAAAGTGGTCGAACGGCGGTACCGATAGTATTTTTCAGAACGGATCGTCGGATCCCTACTCTTTGGCGAGCGGCGCAAACGATGCCATGTTGGATATCACATCCAAGTTAATGTCCAATACGATTTTCCCGCCAAAATCTCAAATCAAACGTCAAAAGATGATTTATCACTGCAAGTTTGGCGAGTTTGGAGTGATGGAAGGTCAATTCACGGAACCCAGTGGCGTGGCGGTGAACGCCCAAAACGATATTATTGTTGCCGATACGAACAATCATCGCATTCAAATTTTCGATAAAGAAGGCCGATTTAAGTTCCAGTTTGGCGAGTGCGGTAAACGCGATGGTCAACTCTTGTATCCCAACCGAGTCGCGGTGGTTCGCACATCCGGTGATATAATCGTCACCGAACGTTCTCCAACGCACCAGATTCAAATCTACAATCAGTATGGACAATTCGTGCGTAAATTTGGCGCAAATATTTTGCAACATCCCCGCGGCGTTACGGTCGACAATAAGGGACGAATTGTGGTGGTCGAGTGCAAAGTGATGCGCGTTATTATTTTCGATCAACAGGGCGCAGTTTTACAAAAGTTTGGGTGTTCCAAGCATTTGGAGTTTCCTAACGGAGTTGTGGTTAACGATAAACAAGAGATTTTCATTAGTGACAATCGTGCGCACTGCGTAAAGGTGTTCGATTACGAGGGTCATTATTTACGACAGATTGGCGGCGAAGGCGTCACCAATTATCCGATCGGGGTTGGTATTAATGCGAACGGCGATATTTTGATCGCAGATAATCATAACAACTTCAACTTGACCATATTCACACAAGACGGTCAATTGGTATCGGCGTTGGAGAGTAAGGTGAAGCACGCCCAATGTTTCGATGTGGCGCTGATGGACGATGGATCGGTGGTTTTGGCGAGCAAGGATTATCGTTTGTATATTTATCGCTACGTTCAGGTACCGCCCATAGGTCTGTAGAAATGGAGTTTCCAGCCACCATTCCCTATAATATAATTTTTGTTATACGTTTTTTAAAAGATAAAAAAGGAGAGTGGTTTGCTGCCATAAATATTGTTAAATTTTTTAATTTTTAAGGATTTTTTTTCTCAATTTTGTAATGTTGAAGATACTGTTTATGATAATAGTTTTGTAGTAATGTAAACATGTTGATATTTTTAATATGTACCATTGAATTTAATAACGCTCCTGTGGAGGAGTGGCGGCCCATTGTACGACCAAATCTATCACTATTTCGAAACAGGGATATTTAATCACATTATTAGAGTTTTTACCAAGCATCAGCGGTGCCTGGGCCATTGTTGTACGCATCAGTTTCCATATATTATATATATTGATAATATCTATTTTAATATGCGTGTATGATGTTGTGAATGTCCTTTAGCATAGTGCGTTGTTATTTTGCGGGAAGCCGCGTTGTTAGCGACCCTAGTCACCCCACGAGCAGTACTGTAGTAGTTCTTGTATGTTTTATCCTTTTTTTGTATTTTCGTATTATGCTGAGTGCCGTGTAAGCTCTAGCCGTATTAGTTTTGGTTTTTTCTTCTCTCAATTTTGTTACTATTATTATTATATTATATTTTTTTATTATTGCACGTTGGCAGATTGGTTTATGATTTATTATGATGCCCTAAATTTTGGAGCAACCTTATGTAACGTGTTTATAATCGTTCCTAAATTTCAAGGAGGTAAGTAGCCGCTGCAATTTTTAAAAAATCGATTACGTTTTATTTCATACCCGAGGCCACCCAGCGGATGTATATATTTGAGGCAGATATTGAGGCTGTCGGGTGGCCTCGGCTGTTTTGACAATCGGTTGGAAGTGCAATTCAAACGCTCCTTCAAATTTTGGCGCGAAAAATAATCTGTTGACGTCCAGTATTATTATTATTATTATTTGTTAAGTTCAGTAATAATTATGGTGCATGCAATATTTTCACCATTTTTTATTATTAGTTGTAGTAAGTAGTAACATATATTTTTTTTATTTGTTAATGCTGCCAAGAATAAGATACAAAAATTTATGGGAACACAACCGTCGGAAGCATGTAGCTGTGATTTCCCGAAATCAGTTTGTGACCAAGACTATTAGTTAGAATTGTGTATTTTTTGTTTATTATTATTATTATTATTTTTTAGTTAGAACTTGTTTTATTAAAACGCTTAACAAATGACAAATCGGCCGTTTGTTACGTGTTGCACATACACACTTACCAATTTATTTATAATATCTTATTTATATTTTTGAACTTTGTTAATTTTTTTGAAAGGTAATTCTGGATTTGATCGCATTTATATTATTATAAATATTTTTACATTATTGAAGAAGGGGAACTGAGCGATCTCATTCTACAAACCCCGGTTCCCTTAAACCAAGTTACGCAGACTGCAAATGCAGATACGATTATTAGCAAGATGGCACTTGTGATATTCATCTAATTAAATGTTAATTTGTTTTTAGTGTCATGTTCAGAGTACTCTCTATTTTTTCTATTGTTCCTTGGACACCCTCGGATGGGTTTCACAGTGAAACCGCCATCCTCTGCACATATCCTATCTGCTACCCAATTGTATCTGTATTTTTTTTAATTACTTTGTTATATTAATTTTAATATTGAAATTGTTCTTAAATTAAATGTAATTTGTTTTGTTTTTGTTGTAAAATGCTTTTTTAATTAATAATACCATACTTACAGTTTTCATTACATTTGATATTTTTTATTTAGTTTGGTTTCTGTGTATGGACTACTTTTTTCCATTTCCTCTTGAAGTTTTAAAATTGTCAATCACTTTTTGTTCAAAAACTGAAAAAAATGTACACATTTTTTTATTATAAATCGACTGCCTCGATTCGATTGGGGCGTTCAGAGCAACAATAGTCACAAATCCAATTTCTGGAGAAAATTAATTTAATATTGTTCCTCTCAATGCTCCAATTGCCTTGGATATTATAAAAAACTTAATTTTGATTGGTTAAATAATTTGTAAATTCTTGTTACGCAGGTGCAGTGATTTCTGCCAATTTACCTGCACCAGAACTTGCCAAACTGAAATTTTTGAACTTACGGGGCGGCCCAAACCTGGGCACGTTTTTTACCGTTTTCTTTTGATTTTTTCCGCATATGTAGATTTCGGATTTTAACGAACTTCCGAATTCGGTGATGTAATATTGTTAGAAGTCCTGCAGTTTTTGATGAAATTAAGTCTCCCATTTACTTTTTTGATTACAAAATCAAGTATTTTCTGCCTGTATGTGATCTGTCCATGATCTTTTAAAATTTTTATAATCGGGTTTTTGCCTTCACCTCTTCCGCTGCGTAAAAACTTAGAAAATGTAGGATTTTCAACTCCAGTGTAGGTTAATTTTTATTACGAAAATCAGTCTACCAGGTTCTGATTGAGGAAGAACTCATATTTTGACGAAATATTCAATAAAATCCAAAGTTTGCACATTTTAAAATTAGTTTTAATTGACGTTCCTTTTAAAAAACCTGTATTGTGCCAGTTTTTCATTCTCCAACAAACCAACCCAACTGTTTCATCGTATTAGACCACTTCCAAATGCCTTAATTTTTTTATTGCTCCGAACAACTCGAATTTCTTGTCGTTCAGGAATTTTTCGACAGATTTTCATTATCTTCAGATATTTTTCTTCATGAAGAACCAAACAAATGTTCAGTGTTTTCTTTTGAATCGGAAACAATAATCACCATTCTTCCACTTTTTATTGCAAATTATTTTAACCAATCAGAATTTTTATTCTCTGTTTCTTGAAAATGAAAATTTGAGTGGTTTATAAGTGTTTCGCTTTATGAACCAATCGAAAGTAATTTTAACAAACGGAAGTGTACACCAAAAAGTAGTTTGATCGACAATATTAAAACAGATCCTTCAGCCCAAAAGCACGGCACGAACTGCAAACCTTGCAGTTTTTCTATTATTTTTTTGATTTGTGTAGACTAAAGTGATAATAATCTCGCTAAGCGATCGCTTGATACAAAAATGTTTTAAATAACAATCTTTCTGGGCCCAACTTTTTAGTAATTCCTAAATAGTTATAGAAGTGTGATTTTATGGTATCAGTAGTCATTAGTTGATAGTTTTTTAGTTGATAGTTTGAGTAATTAGTAAGCAGTTTCTATAATATTAAAATACGAAACAAAAGAGAAAGTAGCGGGGAAAACCGCAGCTTCTTCGGTTCTAGCATCAAAATGTTTTTTGGAAAGACTGATTATAGAACAACACATTTCTTCTGCTAGTAAAAAAACATACATACTTACATTAGTGATATGCAAAATGCAATAGTCCCTCTGCCGAAGCCACGTGCCCGGCGTGCCAAAAGATGATGATGGTGGAAGATTCCAGACACGCACAAGCATTTTTGAAGTTAGTCGCCGTTGAACGGGGCCCGGCAAAGTTTGACACTAGAATATGTTGCGTTTTTACCTTCATGTCAATTACTCTAGGGAACATAAAATTTTTAACCAGGTGAAGAGGTGTAAATAGTTTCCCTCCTGTTTATACTGCTTAGAAGTTCGCCATACCTTAAAATGCTAGAATGTCTATTTGGTTTTGTGGATCCAGAATTTTGGGCAAGCATTCTAGTGTTTTTGAAAGTGTGGTAGTTTTTGTATTATAATAATAATAATAGTATGTTGTCGTTACATCTTCAGTAGGTGGGATTGTCGCATTTCTAGTCCTTAAAAATCTCTTTTTAAGAAGGGGATTTACACATTCCCGTCGCACAATCTCTTGTTATTCGCTGCATGAAGTTGTTCCAGAATTATAAATTTTTATACATTTGATGCATTTTGCTCATGTTGTAGATTGTTGTTGTGCACTGTTAATGCGCCACGCCGCAGAGTCCACACTTCCAATATAAGCACCCATTATTGATATTTGTGTGTGTATGTATAAGATGTACGTTTTTTATTTTATTATTAAATCCCGGCATTGCGCTCGACAGATTTCTAACAGACTGTGATTATTGGAAATGCCTTCCCCCGACCCAAATGTTATCACATGCACCCTTCCCCTCAGTGATGATTAATCCTCTCGTATTACAAATTCTTAACTTACTAAATCAACTAAATACTACTACAACTAGCAAAAAGAAGTGAAAAATTCTTGTTGGATTTTGTAAAGCGCGTGTGTCCGTAAGCTGAGCTCTTCCATATTTTTCACACCTTGTTTTTTATTAAAAGTACGAACACCAATATTTATGTACGTGTTGTACTGACTGTACTGATTACACCAAAAAATTTTTATTCCCTGCTTGTTGGCTGGAACTCGCGGACCAAAGCTAGCGCGGCCCGCGCGCCACCGACCAAGTAAACTGCTTACGTCTTATCTAGTCTAGTCGTTTTATATCGAAAGATAATATTGTATTTTTATGTGGCTTTGTACGTTCTCATATTTGCCAGTTTCTTACCATAATAATTATCTTATAATATTAAAAAATATAGCTTTTAGATGATGATGATGATAAATGATCAGGATGATAATTGTTAGGACTGATATCGGAAGTTAAGTGTTTTTCTTGTTGTGAGTCCTGATGATGATGATGATATTTTGGAAAAAAATGGAAGAACGCGCGTGGTGTTGTGGCTAGAAGGAAATTACGTTATGGAATGGTAATTAATTTCTTCCTAGTCTCTCGCGCGTTTTATTTTATTAATTGGACTTATGATATTAGTCGCTTTGTCCGTCATTGTTCCTGCCATTGGTTGCGCAGACAAATCGCAAATACTCTACATCTGAATAGCAATAGTTGCGTGTTGTTTGTATAAATTAAGAAATACTCATCACAATGTGTTAGCTAAAAAACATATCCTAGCGATATCATATTGTGTATTTTTCTCCCGATAATGTGCTTCTTCGTTGCTGCTTGCTTGTGATGTGACGCCTTAAGTGTTTGTAAATTATTATTATCGATAATCGTAGTAATAGTATACGTAGATGCAGCTTAATGATGACTACAACGACGCAATATTTAAGAAACGCACAATGATCGGATGCGATGATTGGGCGCAACTTAAGTCATTGCGCTGTGTTCAAAATATCGCGTCGTAGAGGTGAAGAAGAAGACCCTGCCGCCTAAGCTTGTTTCTCTCAACTGTAAGACTGATGTATTTATTGTCTCTTTGTATTTTGCGAAATTAAAAATAATCAAGGCAATATAATAATATATTTTTGAGGTATGTTTGTTGAACATAATCAAACTCGAAATGTTAAGTAATTCGGTTGTTACGCTGTAGGGGCCAAAAAATGGTCGCCTGCTTGGCCTAGTCTAGTTGTGCATGCACCAAGTCTCCTTTTCTAGACCAAGAGCACCTTCACTTGTTTATTATTGCGGCAGTGGACAATAAACGTTATCCCCACTTGTTGGCAATTCTCTACCGTATTTTCCAAAAAAAAAGTATTTTCCAAGTTGTTAAATCAAAATGTTATTGTAAAATTAAGATGATTAGAAAAAGCTGCATTATTACTTAGGTTGTCGTTTTTGTTCAATATTGGAACTTTGCACATTCCAAACAGATGGTTTATTTTGGTATACGATGATCGTTATTTATAATAATATTGATGTAGTTATGCATGAAATCGATGATACTCCAAAAACTATTACTAGATTATATTTTAATTATTAATGGAGCACATTATCCGGCTAAGCATTCCATGTGAACACTGTTGGTCCTGTTAACATTATTATGAGAATATCTGAATAATTTATATGTTGTAATGATAAAAGTATTTTTAAAAAAAAATTAAAAAGAAATGTCGAAGAAAAATAACCGTTATGAACGATCCGAATAAATAAATAATTTATATTATTGTTTATTCGGACACGATTTAATTCTGTTTCATTTTTATTGTGGGAAGTTTCTATTTTTCATATAGGACAGTTTCTTGTTATTTATATAAACTAAGTGTGCCTAGTCAATAGAGTTCAGGTCAATTTTACGAAATAATTATTAATATTTAAAAAAAAATAATTAACGATGTTGTGCAGTTCCATCGATATTATATTACATGGTTGTTTCGTAATTATTAGTAGCGCTGATGGAATGAACACGTTTAATTATCACAAAAAATTAATTAAAGAGCGGATTCGTTTTCGCTGTTTTGACCTTTTTTATATAAAAAAAAACAATTTGAGATCGCGAAAATTACTGAACTAACTAATCAGCACGACGATGATCTCTTTTTACAAGCTTGTTCTGACGTCGACGTTATTATTAATAAAATTTACGGTTTGTTTTTATTTATTTATTTATATTTATAATTTAGGGATTAATTATTGTCAAATTGAGTACAATTTTAATGATTAAGTCATATCAGTTTGTTACAAGCGTGTATAACTGCAGTGGTGTATCTAATAAAGCATTATGTTTGCTTGAAGTTTTCATTTCTTTTCTTATCTTAGTTTCAAGTTTTTTTATTCCATCCACCATCTTCACAGCGAAGGAAAGTTTACTCCGGTAGGTATCTCCAAAATTACTGCTATCGGCCAAACTTTATATTTTTCACACTACACATGCAGAGCTGGGCGATTCGGAAATCTTCGTACACAGTAAAACCAAAGGAGGTAAAAATGCTTCAATGCATCAACAAAGATAAAACGAAAGAATTGATGATGTTTTAAAATAAAATAAATTAAAAATTAGTAGTCCTAGGGGTTGTGGCCCCCCGATTTAAAGATTGTTTTGATGCCTTTAACGAGATTTTAAAAATAGAAACATTTTAAGCCATCAGGTTTTTTATTCGCACACACTTTTTATTCAGACTTTGAATTTTGACCAAGAACATTGGATTATTTCTTAAATATTAAAGTATTTTGCAAGGTAATTTTCGCTAAAATAAGCTCAAACTCAAAATAGTTTATCAATCCAACAGCATTCCCTAAGTAAGCTCTAAACTTCAGAAGGCAAAGACAAACCATAGCTTTAAGACAATTTCGTGATTTGGAATCCCCGCTAAACAGTAAAGAAAGAAGAAGAGATCCGAAAGGATAAAGAAGAAGAATCCCCTGCGCGCTGAGTAGTAGGACACAGCGTTTGGCATTTCAAGAGAAAGAAAAGGTATTGCTCTAAGAGGAAGAAACTTTTAGATTTCTTTGGACCTTGATTTTTGCCTGTGGATTTTCTTCAAAAGCATCGTCACTAGAAGTACACTATTGTCATAGTAAAGTTATCGAGTAGTGACGAAACACAGGGCGTCGAGAATGACTTTCTGCCTGACTTTGAAGAAACGAATGATAGTTTTGCAATTTATCTGGGGAGGCACCATCATAGTGAAAGGGAGGGAATTGTCTCGTTTTAAATTAGACCCATATCTATGTAGACTGGGGGGTATTCCAAGAATAGCTGAAATAAAGTGGATTTATCAACAATATAAAGTGAAACCCTAAAACTGGAGAATATACCCCCTTTTAACTTTTTTTCACACAATTTTTATGCCTCCCGTAACTGGGCCACTGGAGGATATGCATATCCCCATATTTCAGTGGTGAATCGAAAATTTTAGCGTATTGTTGCTATAGTGACATTACATTTCAATCTCTGTTGCGATAAAATCAATGACAACCGAGGGGGAGCTAATTTTTAAAAATTTACTAACCAGCTTTTCATCAAGCAGTAGAAAGTGGGAATTAAATCTACGCTTTTTCGAATTCGTCCAAAGTGGGAATATTAATCATAGACAGTGGGCATCTCAAACTTGTTCAGATCCCTCCCTTAAACCGAAGAACGTTAACACTTCAAAACGCCAAAAACAAAAACACCGAAAGTACCACTAATCTAGAACATGATCAAAACAGAACAAAATTAAACAAAAAACAGAACATGAAAGCATATTATGTTTCGACTTTTAGGTTTTTGATATCATAGAGAAGCATTTATTTCATGGACCAAGCAAATCCGAGATTTGGTCGACGCAGATGTATACCCTGCATATACAGGGTGAGAGAAAGAATATAATGAACATGAAAGAACTTCAGGTTCTGATTTTTTAGCTCACTTCTGAGCCTTTTCTGTTCATGAAAGAATCGAGCATGAACATGGACCAAGCATTTATTTTGACTTTTTTGTCGGAGTTGGGCAACACCTGCACTATACTGATACCCAAAAGTACCAAGACAACCAAAAAGTCGTAATTTTCTATTTTTAAATAAAAAGTTTTGACTTCGGTGTTTTTGTTTTTAATTTTTCGGTGTTTTTGGAGTTTTGACATGAACTCCGAGGAACAGTTGAAAACCGTGAGAATTTCCCTTTCCCCTCAAATAACATAGCTTTAGCACGATTTAGAGCGCTCTTTTTCTCATAAATAAAAGAGTATATTGCTTTTTCTTCCGTGTCATTTATGAATTCAGGTAGCCCTCAGTTTACGCCGCCTTAATTTACGCCGATTCACAATAACGTCACTGCGCAATTCGCAGTAGCCCTTGGTTTACACCGACGCCGATGCACACTAATTCTACTAAAAGCGACTAAAAAGGAGCACCATCGCACCCATTCGACCATATTTCGACATTCTTAAGGGGTATTCTGGTCTAGAGCTTTACTTTTTGGGTATTTTTATACTAGGATAAAAAAATTAAAACATTTTACTATCCATTTTTATATAATATTTATTGTTTTTTAAAGTATATAAAAAATTCAAAAAAAAAAATTCAAAAATTCATCCAGTGACAGGTCGGTGAAGTGGTGGTTGCTAGTCAAACAGTGCTCCCTGGTTGACATGATTCCAACCCTTGTAGTGATCTAAATCAAACAAACGAACAAAATTCTTAATTAGTAAAGATGTCGCTACATCTTGAACTACGGCCGAAAAAAAAAAAAATTCACAAAATGGCGTCTACTTGAAAAAAATTTTTTAATCCTGTTTTTCGACCTTTACGAATTTTTAAAAATACTTAAAATTTAAAAATTTTTTCAAAATCCTTAGTTCCAGTGATAAAGAGATGTATGAAGAAGATTGTCACAAAATTTCAAAGGAATCGGTCAGATAGAACTTGAGATATCGTGTCAACCACCTCAACAAAAGGAGTTTTGAAAAAAACGCGTTTGAAGTTTGAGAAAGATTTCAAGTTAAATAACTCAGATAATTATATTTAATACTCACTTTGGATTAATCGGCGATTCCATATCCATACATTGGACATACATATCTAGGTATATTTTGTGTGGACAGTTCGTGGTACGTACTGGTAGTCAGGTATATATAAAAACTTAAAAGGGTATATAACGAGCTCAAGTCGGATACAAAAGAATTCCTGGAAAACATCTGCCATTCATTGTGTGATCACTCCGCTCGGCCGGTTTAAGTACCGCGTCACAAAATCCACTGTATCTCTCAAAATAATTCGAATTTTGAAAATCCTTTTAAGAGCATATTTTGAAAGTCTAAGCTTTGAAAATATGCAAAAAAATAATTGATTTTTCAATTTTCTAGACCAGAATACCGCCTTAATGAAAGAAAACAAAGAAATTATAGCTGGATACTTTTTTCTGAAAAATGTAAGAGATCCGAAACTTTGAAATTTCATTTCTTTTTCCATGAGTTTTTTTAATAAAAAAATAAGAATAATTTCACTTTATTTTATCATAAAATACATTTTACAAATTAAATTTGTAAAACACTGATTTTGTATTAATAAACAAAATTATTTATTTATTTGTCACTTATGTAGAACTTAACCCTAGACCTCACTGTAAATATGGGTTCATTTTACGCCGATTCGATTTGTTCCGGCTTTTGTAGGAATGGAATTGCGACGTAAACCGAAGGCTACCGGTACAAATATAATAAAAACCTAAATTTGTAACCTAAAAATGTGTATGTGTTGTGTGCTGTAGACGAAGTCTTTAAGTGCGGCCTTCAGGCCGCACAACCTTGACAATCTAATTGTAAGGCCAGGTGGTTGGCAGTAAAAACAACAAAAATTTACCAAAAATCCGAGCAAAGCTTTTTATAATTTTAAAACATTTATTGGGTTAGCACCATAGAATTAAACTTAAGGGTTAGCTACATGGGCTCCCCAATTTTTTTAAAGTGATATACCTAGAAATTAAAAAAACAATTTTTGTTAAAATAGCAGATGATTTTTTAAATAATTTCAAAAATTTTATCTCGAAACTTCATTGTAATAGATATGTTAAAGGGCGAAACAAACAATAAAAACACACTTATTATTTTTGTACGTCAATCCCCCTCGAAACTCCAGGTTGATATCTTGCATTTTATGGAGTTTTAATAAGTTTACTATTCATCACTAACTTAATACTAAAAACTGTAAGTTCTCAAATATAACTATTGAAATTTGTGGGGTTGGGAGTATAAACAAATACTATTTTTTTTACATTTTTCTTATTTTCATTTTTTTGTTCTATATGATTCTACCTTCTATTTTAGGGAATTTGCAGTTTATTTTTTATTGGAAGTAATTTAAAATTCAAATTTAAGTAACAAATTACAGAAGCTCAAACTAAAAAATATGATTTTAAAAAACAGAGGGGGTATGGAATATCTCCCAAGTGTCCCAAAATTTACGATACCGTAGTAATTGTTGAGGCAAGATGACATAATATATTGGAGGGTACTTCATGCTCCCCCTCCCTCAGCTCCTGTTGTTATTTTGCATTTTTTGTTGTTTTAAAAAGTTTCCCTAATCGTTTCGGATTCCCGAATCTGGATTTTTACGACTTTTAAAGCGAATTATAAAAGATGTGGGTCTAATTAGTCGATAAAAAAGTAAAACTTGCGGTTGTTTTGAAAAACAAACGGCTTTAAAAATTGATTTGCCTTTTTGAACGCTACCCCCCCCCCGGCCATCAAAAATTAAAATAAGTATGATATTTAACGCTAAAAAACGTAAATAAGTTTTTTTATATTTATAATCCAACTTTGCTGTAGACGAAGCCTTCGGCTTCGCTACAATTTTTAAAAATATTCCACATCCCGGCAGAACTTGAAATTTTTCAAATCAACCCGAGAGATTCTAGGGCCAACAATTAAAAGTAATAAAAAATATATCGGAGCCAAAAGTAACGTAGAAAATAATAAATCTTTGAGCCGCGGGGTCCTAAAAAAGGTTAAATTTATTAAATATATTTTAGGGTGCGAAAATGTTGGAAAGTTTAGATTCTTACCGCGACAGATGCGAGGAGCGACTGATAGCTCCTTGGCGGTTGTGGGTGTCGAACAACGCACGGACTGGTGATAGAATGTGTTCAATTTATGGCGTACTATTACGCAATAATGCGCGTTTCTTATAGGAATTTCGTGATTTTTAAATTTTAATTGCAGGCTTATTAGAGGACCCACCAAATTTATCCTCAACTTAAAAGACTAGTAAAATCGTCCTCTTTTGTTTGGTGAAGCCAGTTCTATAGGAAAAAGTGTATTTTTGACTTCGGGAATCTTAACTCTAGCTTAATCGCTTAATACTAACTGCCTCAAGTTTACATATAATTCTATTACATTTTGAGTAACGCCTGGAAGTATCCCTCCCCCCCAAGATCTCTCGTATCACAAACTATATTTTCTTGTTTAACTATTAGGATTAGTCACTTAAATCTTGACATTCACAAAAAAAACAAGAAAAAATTTAAAAAAAAGCATAAAATATTTAAAAACTAATTATATTTAAAAATTTTTTTTGTGAAACTTGGTTTTATGAGGCACTGCCTACCTTGCCTATCCCGACAACCGCCACCGTTGAGGATGCAAAGTTTACTTTGTAATCTATTGGAATTTGAGAAATTAAATAAAGCAGGCAATGGTAGATAAATGCAAGAAATTGAAATTACGAAGAACTTTAAAAGTAAGAAATCCGGACAATCAGGCGTAAGTAAAATTGGGTATTTGTTGCCCCCACCCCCCGTGAATAAATAACGAATTTGAGTTTTATATAATTAACATTACCATTACTGCTGGCGACTGGCAGTACTAAATGTTTAGTAAAAATATGAAGAGCGGCCTGTTGACAGCACTATAAAGTACTTTAGTGCCGCCCATAGACGGTGATAAAGAAAAACAATTTATTGAATTCTCAAAAAAATGAAATTTAATGACATAAAATCAATTGTTTTTGTCGTTTTGAGGAAATAAAATTTTGTCAGTCACGAAGTCACTAAACGTTTATTTAAAATATTTAAAATTATTTAAAATAAATAAACAATTTTTAAATATTTGAGATTGCATTAATATTTTTTAATTACTTTAGTTTTAGAATTTATATGGTGATTTTACCTATAGTAACATTTTTGAAAACCAATTTCAAAAAAAAGTTGAAAGAAAAATTTCGAAAAAAATCAAATTCGAAAGATTTTCTTCAACTTCTTCTTTACTACGTTTGATTTAGCCTCAGTAGACGTCTTGAGTGACATCATTTCAGGGAACTTCCTCTATCCTCCGCAAAATTTGAACTGAGTGCTTTTTCTAATTATTATTCTTACTTTGGACTTACTCGAAGAAATACAGTTTTGAAGACAATTTTAAATATTTTTTGTAACCGGTAAAAAGGGGGGGGGACGAAATGCACTTTAAAATTATACAATAAAAATTTGCAAAATTTATAAATAATATTCTTTTGAGTGATCAACAGAAGAAGTTGCAAAAATTAATTAATAAACATTGAAAAACATAAATTACGCCGGCGGGGGAGGATATTGTAGTTTGTCTTTAAACCAGTTCCGTGGGAGAGGAATATAACACCTCCCCGGATAATAAAATTTTCCCTGATAATAAAATTTTCCCCGGAAAATAAAATGAAAAAATAGTAGAAATCCGCAAATAGATGAAATCAAAAGCACTAACTATGGTATCGGAGAAGAAGAAGATCTTCTTGGTGAGTGATAGGAAAAAACTCTTACCCATTGACGGTAGAATAAATCACGGCAGCGGTCTCTTTCGGATTGCGCATTCAACACGCGGCGGAGGGAGCCCAGCAAACAGCAGCAGCTATTGTCAAACTACTCTCAAATATCCATCAGAGCCATCTGTAGATTTGAGAATCTCAGGAGTAACTTACTATAAATATGGCAGAGAAGATGGTACACTACGAAAAGAGCAGATGGATGCACATCTTGGCAAGGCACCGGAAGAGCTGGCATAACAAACTATTTGGGAAATCACATACAAACTCATCCAGTTCCTCATCAGACATTTTGAAAAGCACCTCTTCCGCTTTAATCGATCTGATCCGTTGGCAGGCACAATTTGTGGAGGTGGAACTGGAACTGAAAACTGTAGTATTAATACTTACACTAGCCAACATAGTGAAAATAATGCTTAACAACTTTGAAACTGGGAATTTTTAGCTGAATTTGGTGCAAAATAGGTCATAGTGGTCAAAGAGGTGAAATAGAAGGAAAGACAAAAAGAAGAAGAGAGAGGCAGAAGTGCCATGTTCAGAATGGGGAAAAAGCGCTGGTTCGAAAGAGAAAGAAGAACAACTATCATCGTAGGAGGGGTTTCTTAGGCAATAAAAATCTGACGCTACCTACCAGCACGGGATGGTGGTGTTTGGTAAAAATTTTTTCTTTACTTGCGCATAAACTTGTAAAAAACATCGTTTTTATCAGGGGGTCGTTAAACGGTAGAGCGCTGGATTTTTAGACTTGACTCGTGGGAACAGCTCTCGATAGGAAGGGAATGGAGAGCCCTTCTAGGAAAACTTTCTGAAAAGTCGTGATGTTATTAGGGATAACAGCCCCATTGGTTGAGAGACTCAGATTTTGGCTTGGCTAAAACATTTTAGGATATAACAAGATATGTATTTGAGGAAAAATTGCTTGTTTCTATTAAATTAATTTGAAATGAGTAAAGGTGTCTGAAATCAAAACCAACTGACCAAAAACTACCGCAAAGAAAAGGCGTAGAACTGAGCATAGTAATAAGAAAAATTTTTTCTTCAGGTTCAATCAAATCAGCCAAATTCGGCCTAGCACTTATTCCAGGAGTCAATGCCTCTCAAAATCCATTGCCAGCTACCAAAACCAGATAAAGGAGATATGGGTTGCTGGTCAAGAAGTTTATTGTTTATCGTAGAACTGAACTGAACAGGTGCGTCAAACTCATTGATAGACTCTGCAAAGAGAAATATAAGAAAAATAGGACGTTAACCCAAATCGGGAAGCTAAAATTTCCTATCGAAGAGAATATAAAATAAAAATTCGCAAATTTCATTCGCAAATTTTGCGGTAAAATATAATTCTAATAAATTTAAAGTTTAACCTTGATATTTTAAAATCAAAACAGCAACAAACCATATTTGAACAAGTTTTGTTTAAAAGTGATCCAGAACCGACATAGTTTATCTACTGATTTGCAAGATAAGAAGCACTCGGAGATTAGCTCGGCGGGTTATTTGCATGAAAATGGTTTTGAGGAAACATAGTAAAATTCGTTTTCTTATATAACCAATCAAATCAATTTTTTGTAAAATGTATTATTCTTTTTTTGGACAATTTTAAAATTTTTAAAGACCAGGAACACATGGCAACATTTTTCGGATTGTTTTGCATAAATGTTCCAGTTGAAAAATGAAGAGAGAGATTCATGAACTACCCAATTTACTCTTAATCGTAAAGGTTAGTAGTTTTTGCTTATCTAATAGAACCAACAGATTAACGTGGAATCCAAACCACGGAAAAACTATTTAGAAAGATAGAGCCCATAATATTCAGAGTTTACGTCTTGAAAGTACATAATATGGAGTTGTTTTTCAACTCTAAACCTCCATAGGTTACAATAAATAAATTATGTGGATAACTGTTATAACTGGCGATTGCAACTGATTAGTTTTTCAAGGTTATGTACGTTGGTCGATAACAAATTTTACATTATATTTGCTCGTATTTTGATTTAAGTGTTAAGTATGTTGGAGAAGTCGTTTACTCAAAATGTCGCAAGAAGGAAAATTATTTTGAATATTGTTATATTTTCTCTGATGAGAAAACAGGCAATTAAAGTAAGTCCATCCATAACCACAGCCTATTTATTTGAAACGGTATGTAAACTGTTAGAACCAACATTCTTCGCTTTTGCCTTATTTAGGCAGAAAAATAGAAAAGATGAAATTATAAACAGCGAAAAAAAAACCATTGGTGATTTTAGTTTAACAAATGGAGATTTTGTATTTGTGGAACCGACGCATGGAAAACCTTTGCCTTCAACTTCAGCAACAAGTCTACACAGCAACTCAAGTTTTACAAGCAACACCAAAATAAACAGAAAAGTGACCTATCAAGAGGACGATGTCGATGCTATACTTGCGTACTTGGACGGAAAAATTAAAAGATCACGAAACTTTTTGTTATGTAATCACAATTTTGACTCACTTTGTGCTTATTGTTTACCATATGAACCGTACGATGAAGCTTATTTACGTTATTGCAAAATTAACCACATGTCGTATCACGCCTATTTACGAAAACTTACTTCAGGCGCTAATCGTGAAAAAATTGTGGAATTGGACGACGATTATGTTCATATCAAGCCAGAAAGTGAAGATTATCTACCAAGGCCAGCAGAACCAAATGCTTTTACGCTCAGTCATCAAACTTACAGACATGTGGATAATGTGCAATTTCAAAGTGTTTATTTGTTGAAACGATTTTTATATTTTTGGAGGGATACTGGTTTCCAAAGAGCTGGATTATTGTACGGATATTATAAAGTAAATCCGAATGTACCTTTAGGAATAACAGCAATAGTGACAGCAATATACGAACCCCCACAGGACACCAACGAAGATTTTATTACTATTTTGCCAGACGATCGTGAGGAAATAGTAAATGAAATTGCTGCTAGCTTGGGCATAAGAAGAATTGGCTATATTTTTACAGATCTAATATGCGATGACACACAACTTACTATTAAGCATGTCAGAGATGCGAAATCATATTTTCTTAGCACTCAAGAATGCATAACATGTGCAATATTTCAAAGTCTACACCCAAATCCATCTAGACTATCTTCGAGTGGATATCATGGTTCTAAATTCGTTACCATTTGTGTGTCTTCAGATGAAAACGGTAAATCTCATATAAACGGTTACCAAGTATCAAATCAGTGCATGAATCTGGTTAGAGATCATTGCCTCAGGCCCGTTTTTAATCATCCTGAATTGGCTTACATTCGTGGACCGTTTGAGGAACAATGCACTTCTGACATTTTTATCAGGGATAAGGATTCTTCCGGAAATGAAAGAGTTTTCAAAATCTCGCAACCTATTCCAAATAATTATTTATTAGTCAATATTCCATATTCAATTTCATCAAAACCTCACAACGGTTTCAACAGCGACGTTACCAAAGATTGCTTTCCAATTGAAAATAGAACAATTCCTGGACAAAGCGTTAACGATTTAGTTCGCTATTTTGATCAATTCACAAATGATCAATTTTTGGTAGCGATAAGCGACTTCCATCTTTTGATCTTTTTGGCTACAATGGAAGCATTACCAATGAAAGACCACATGGCTCCGTTATTGGAAGCAATAAAACATCAAGATGCTCTTGCAGCTTTGCGCTGGTCCCAATCAAAATATTGGGCATCTGTGCTAACATTAATAACAACTACGAAAAACAATAATAATAGCATCGGATTAGGCTAAATTTCGACATCAATTTTAGTTTTGCAAATAGTAAAAGTCACGACTTCAATATTTCTGTATCGCGATGAGTTTGTTATTTAATAAAATACATTTTTTTATAACTTCATCGTTTTTTTATTTGCAATATGAAATTAATCACTGTTTAGTCTTCAGTGTAAGTTGATATCTAATTGTTGTTACGGTAATATTAATTTTCAAGTCATACAAAATAATAATTAAATTTAGTTCATTCTAACTTTGATAGCCCCAAGCAAACGCAAAAGTTCCTTTAATTACGCAAAACTTTCGATCACTAAATGAAAATCAAACTAGAGCAAATAGTTTTCCAATAAAACAAGATATTTGGTTATAATTAAAATTTTAACGAACACCCAAATTTAATCAGCAAAATCTTTTACGCGGGAAACTCCAAGAAGTAATCCCTCGAAAATTTAAATTCACATTTTTCTATTTATAATATGCAAAATGGAAAAAAGTAACAGTTTGCGAGTTTTCAGAAAAATAACTTTATTCTTTTTTCTCAAAAAGTTTTGGAAATTGAAAAATTTCGGACCCTTAGCTACATACGCCTATGTATGTTTCTTGAAAATTTCAGAGTAATTGAATGATTAACAGCTGCGGACTTCCAATGTTTTGGTTACTGGGCAACTCCTTTGAACGGCCCCAGTCTCGGGCAGAAGTTCAAAATATAAAAAAATATACCAGATTATAGTATTTTATTGAGGATTTAAAGTCAAGTTTTGTCAAGTTTAAGACTTTTCAAAACTTGACAAAAATCAAATATGGATCAATTATTTTAAACCAAAAATAGTTGAATTTCAAAACAAAACAGTTGAATTATTTAACAAAACAGTTGCATTTTTGACAAAATAGTAGCTTTCTTGCTTAAAACAGTTGAATTGTTGAAAAACAGTCGAATTAATGAAAATCCTGTTGAATTGTTAAAGAAACAGTTGAATCACGGATGTTGTAGAATCAAGAATATTTGAAAAACTGAACCAAAAACAATTAAATAATTAAACTAAAAACAATTCAGTTTGAAACAAAAATAATTGAATTGTCAAACAACTACATCTTTTTCAGTATTATTTAGAGCAAATGAAAACAGATTTAGAGCAAAGAAAAACAAATTTGGTGCAAATTAAAACAGATTTAAAATAAGTGAAACCACATCTGTTTTCATTTGCTCCAAATCTGTCGTTATTTACATCAAATCTGTTTTCATTTGCACCAAATTTGTTTTCATTTGTACCAAATCTGTTTTCATTTGCTTTAAATAACCCCTGAAAAGGTATAATTCGACTCGGATTGTACCCTGAAGCCCTCCGCGATAAAAATAATGTTTCCCACGCAGTTCCAAAATTAAAATAAGTTTTGAATTTATTTTATTTTTTGAATTTTAAAATTTGTCAGTTAACTTTTCTTTACCACTGATGCTCATGAATGGATTAACGAAAATCTGAAAAATAATCTGGTGTACCTCTCCCAAAGGCATTTTTTAAATACGCCACTGCTTACTAAGTTTTTATAAGAGATAATAAGAGATTACTTACAGAATATCGGCTTTAGAATGATGCCAAAAAACAAAACTTTTTATTGATTTTCTTTTGGGCACCCTAACAAAAATTTTGGGAATCGGCGCCTCTGTGACCAGTTAAATTATTTGAACCAAACAGCTGAATTATTGAACTAAACAGCTTAATTTATTAATAAAAACAGCTAAATTATTTTATAAAAATACCTACGCCTGTATTCATAGACAAGTATTAGTCCTTACTAATACTTAAGCGCTGAATTTGGATTTCATTGTCTCAAAATTCAATACTTGAGAAGCAAAAATACTTTACGAAAGAGTTACTTTTGACCAACGTTTGACTAAAATTTGTATTTTGTCAAGTTGTCCGTTCTGTAAACCTCAAAAATATGTTAGTTTTTGTATAAAACAATTCAATTGTTGAAAAAACAATTGAGTAGCTGAAAAATATTTGAAATTGTTAAAGAAACAATTGAATTGTTGAATCAAGAATAGTGATTGTTGAACAGAAAAACAATTGAACAAAAATAATTAAATTGTTAAATAAAGCAGTTGAATATTAAACAAAATAGCTGAATTTATTAAACAAGCAATTGAATTATTGAACAAAACAATTGAATTATTTAATGAAACAGTTGAGTTTTTGGAAAAAGCAGTTATCATACATTGTTGAACCAAAAACGGACGAAGATTTTAATTATTAAACCAAAAGCAATTACCTAAATTATCAAACCAAAAATACTTGAATTGTTGAATTAATCAGTTGAATTATTGAACTAAAAAGCTAAATTTATTAAACAAAGCAGTGGAGTTATTTAACAAAGCAGTTAAATTGTTGAACGAAACTGTCGAATTTTTGTAACAAGGCAAATACTTTCTTGAACCAAAAACGAGCAAAGTATTTAATTATTAAACCAAAACCAATTAGCTAAATTATTAAACCAAAAATATTTGAATTATTTCACAAAACAGTTGCATTTTTGTACAAAGTAATTACAATGTTGAACCAAATACTACTGAATTATTAAACTAAAACCAATAAAATTATCGAACCAAAACTACTTGAATTGTTGAATTAATCACTTAAATTATTGACCCAAAAACTGAATTTATTAAACAAAGCAGTTGAATTATTCAACGAAACAGTTGAATTTTAGGACAAAGCAGTTATATTGTTGAACCAAAAACGAGCGAAGATTTTAATTATTAAACCAAAAGAAATTACTTAAATTATTAAATAAATTGAATTATTGAACAAAACAGCTGAATTTATTCAACAAAACAGCTAAGTATTATTGAACAAAACAATTGAATTATTTCACAAAACAGTTACATTTTTGGCCAAAGCAGTTACATTGTCGAACAAAAAACGATTGAATTATTAAACCAAAAACACTAAAATTATCAAAACGAAAATACTTGAATTGTTGAATTATTGAATCAAACAGCTGAATTTATTAAACAAAGCTATTAAATTATTTAAAACAAAGCAGTTAAATTCTTGAACGAAAGACGGGGTTGACTACTGACCAAAAATGTGTACACCAAATTTGCATTTACAATAATTTTCATAAAATTGCAAAAATTTGCAAATAATTTCAAAATTTGCAAACAATTGCAAAATTTGCAAAACTTTACACAGATATTTGCAAACAATTTCAGACATTTACAGTCATTTGCAAAGAATTACAGGTATTTGCAAAAATTTACAGGCATTTGCAAAAATTTACACACATTTTCAAACAATTGCAAAAATTTGTAAATAATTGCAGAAATTTTCAAACAATTTCAGAATTTGCAAAGAATTACATAAATTTACAGTCATTTGCATGATTTACAGGCATTACAAAAATGTACAGGCATTTGCAAAAATGTACACACATTTGCAAACAATTGCAGAAATTTGCTAACAATTGCAAATCATTTACAAAATTATGTACACGAAGTGTACTAAGTGGTCAACCCCCCGACGAAAGAGTTGAATTTTTTGACAAAGCAGTTGAACCAAAACGACTGAAAATTTTAATTATTAAACCAAAAGCGATTATCTAAATTATCAAACATAAATATTTGAATTGTTGAATTAATAAGTTGAATTATAGAACAAAACAGCTGATTTTATCAAATAAAGCAGCTGAATTATTAAACAAAACAATTGAATTGTTGAATCAAAAACGACTGAAACCTAAACCAATTAAATTATCAAACGGAAAATATTTGAATTGCTAAATAAATAAATAAATTGCATTATTTAACAAACCAGTTTTATTTTTGGACAAAGCAGTTAAATTGTTGAATAAAACAGTTGAATTTTTGAACAAAAGAAATACATTCTTGAACTCAAAACATCTGAATTATTAAACCAAAACCAATTAAATTATCAAACCAGAAATATTTGAATTATTGAACTAAACAGCTGAATTATTTAACAAAATATTTGTATTTTTGGACACAGCAATAGCAATGAATGAATAATTAAACCAAAAACAATTAAGCCAAGTTCCCATCAAATTTCCCAAAACAAATTCTCCAACTTCCCATAATTAAAATTTGTAATTTTTCCTGAATTTTCAATATTAGGTAAATTAAAAAAATTAATTATACAATAATTGTTTTAAACCAAATTTATTTTATTTCAAATAATTTTCCTTGACCCAAAGTGATAATTTCCTTGATTTTGGGCTAAAAATGAAAAGTTCCCCGACATTTCCATGACAAAATTTGCATCACTTTAAATTCCCTAACTTTTACAGGTATTCCAGTGCAGCAAAAACTACTTCAATGTTCAAATAAAACAGGAAACCATATAAATCCAACTTTATTTAAAAAAATCGACAAAATCAATACAAATTGTAAACCATTAAGTTAAAATCTAACAATTAAAATAATCCTGACACAAGTTTCCCACGTTTATTACCTACCGGTGGTTTTTGCAACTGAAAAGAGGTATTTGCCGAGTTAAAGGAAGTGTTCGTTCCAAACAACGGCAAAAAACTTGCAGTGCTGGCTTTAAGATCACTAAAACCTGGAATAGGTGCTCCGCCTGTGCTAAAAGGATAAGCAGGCGGTTGCGGTGGTTGAATTTGGGTTGCCAGAGATTGAGCATGTGAATTTCCTAACGTGCTGAACGGTGTAGGCCCAGTTAAAATTTCAGGTTGTTGACTTGTGATATTATCCAATACAATTTCCAGATTTTCCATTTCGGTACTTTTATTTTCAAACACGTTGGTGTAATCCCTCAAAATTTGTTTCCTCATGTCCAAGTAATGCTCCTTTTGCTGTTCCACTTGATTGTGCAGAGTTTGTAAGCGACCGGCTAGAGCCACAAAACTTTCATGTAAACGACGCATTCCCAATGCTAAATCTTGAGACGTTAAAGATGGTGGAAGTTTCGTGCTATTCAAAACAGTTTTATCGATATTTTCAATGTTCACCTTTAAACTCTGCATTTGACGTTCAAACCTATCGGCTAGTTCCATGAAGAAGCTCATCGAAGCGTTGTTGTCGTATTGCAACCCTGCAGGCGTATCAAACGTTCTTTGCGCCATTTCTACTTGCTTTAGACCTTGTGAACTTTCGAATTTAAGGTTTTCCGCAGATATTTTATTGCGTTGCAATTCGTTTTCCATCTCTCCAATTCGCTTGTTAACCATGTTTATGTCGTTTTCGACTTTCTTCAAATCGTCGATTGAAAAGCGAGCAATTTCAGAAATGTGACTCTTCTGCTCTTGTAGATACTTTTTAAATTGTTCCACCGATTGCAACAGTTCATTTGGCAGTGGTTGGTCTTTTGGTGCTATTTCAGGTTGGCCTGTGGCAGTGGTTGTCGTAGGAGTACTGGTTGGTGATTTAGGAAGTGTGGCACTTATTCCACCTAAACCAAGGTTTGGTCGTAACGTCGTGGTGGTACTAAAAGCTGGCGTCGAAGTTGCAGGCAAACCATATCCTAAAGAGCTGGCAAAAGTTGCTGCAGGAGTGGTTGTTGCAGTATTTCCTAATAGTGAAAATCCAGTGGTTTGAGTGGCCGAAGTTGTTGGTGTAGGAAAAGTGAGACTACCTCCAGTGGTAGAACTGGGAAGAAGGCCCAAACCAGTGATGGAAGTTGAAGTTGGAGCTGTCAAACTTGCAAAAGTGGCAGGAGTAGTTAAAGAAGCAGTGGGAGCAGCAGTCGAAGTTCCCGTAAGATTAAATATTGGTTTAGGTGCAGCTGGAGTTGCAAAAGTTAAGTTTGTTGATGGGGTAGTTGCATTTGGTAATCCAAACGATAAGTTGGGTTTTGTAGAGGCAGGAAATTGAAGAGTAGGTACAGATTGAGTGCTTGGAGGTGGAAAAGATAATCCTGCTGCTGCTGTAGATGTGGGTAAGATAAAGCCTCCAGAACTTCCACTTGGAATTGTAGAAGTTATAAAACGTCCTCCTGATGTAGATGCAGGTGCTCTAGTAATAGGAGCTCCAAATGTTAAACCACCGCCAATTGTTGATGGTGCCGGTGCTCCAAATGTTAAACCACCTCCGGTTGGAGCGAGCGATGGTTGTCCAAATGTTAAGCCTCCACTTCCAGTAGTGGCAGCTGGTGTTCCAAACGTTAATCCACCACTTGATGATACAGGCGCTCCAAATCCTAATCCACCACTGGCTGACGACGCAGGTGTTCCAAACGTCAATCCTCCACCTGTTGGTATAGCTGGAGTTCCAAACGTTAAGCCTCCACCTGTAGGTGCAGCTGGAGCTCCAAACGATAATCCTCCAGGAGCTGCGGCAGATGTTGGCGTGGTACTAAAAGCAAATCCACCAGTAGTTGTAGATGCTGGAGCACCAAACCCTAAACCACTATTTGGTTGAGCAGTGGTGTACCAAATGTTAAGCCTCCAGTCGGGGCCGGAGCAGCTCCAAAAGAAAGTCCTTGGGTTGGTGTACCGAACGTAGTCGATGAAGCGGCTCCAAAGGTAGAAGCACCAAACGCAGAAGCCGTAGTTCTTGCAGGAGTACCAAATGATAACCCGGTACCTCCTTGTGGCGTTTGAAAGCCCAAAGTATCTGAAAAAAGTAATTAATCAAATCATTTCATAAAATTAATAAATTTCTTACTTGCACTTGTGATTGCTGGAGCAGCACCAAAAAAGCCTGGAGTATTTTGTGTTTGTGGAGCGGCACCAAAAGCATTGCTGGGCGCTGCTGCAGCGTTGAAACCAAATCCTGTTGATGCACTTGCTGCGGGCATACCAAATGTAGATTGTCCTGCCGCAGGAGCTGCATTGAAAGCAGTTGCACCGAAAGCTGGAGGTGCCACAGTTGTGGGTTGTGCAGGAGCAAAATTAAATGCTTTCTGTGCAGTTGTTCCAAAAGCAGAAGCGAAAGGTGACGCAGCAGCACTTCCAAAAGATGGAGTTTGTCCAAACGCCGGTGGTGGATTTGTTCCACCCGTCCCAAACGAAAAACCGGACGACATGATAAAAATTACACAAAAAATTTAGTAAAATAACTTAACAAGATCTATGATTCACAATTTAATGCTAACTGCGTTACTTTGAATTGCAGTTTGTTGTGCAACTGTCATTTTAAAAAGTTAGGTTAGAATGTTACATAAATTTAGATAATGGCTATTTGCACGTCTGACGTGTAAATAAGAATTTAATAATTCGTTTATTTTTATTTGCCATGCACAATATGCCTGTGAATGTTTTGGCGATTTGTGGATTCTAAAATGATTTTTTTTCATGTGCCATATCCGGGCCCCGGACGTTGGCAAATCAACTTGTCTGGGAATGTAGAATGTAGTTGTTTTGTAGTAGAATGTTTAGGAATGTAGTTATCAATAATCTTTTAAAGTTATCGCAGCTGCGATAATAATAATTTATTTACAGTAGTAAATAATGTTTATTAGACGTCAGACGTGCAAATAGCCACTGCCAACAAGTAATCAATGATTTCAAAATCGATTTAAATAAATAAACGTTTACGTTTTGCATTTGAAACTTATTAAGGCGCTGTATTATTAAATATTTAAAATAAATAAATTACAAGTGTAATTTTCAATACTTGGACGATTTTACACCGCAAAGTTTATATTTCGCGCTTTTTTACGGTTAGTGTCGCATGCAAACTGTCAAATCAGGTTGCCAACTTCATTTGGTATTGGCTCTCTTCGTAGTACATGTACGCTAGCGTTCTTTGTATCGTAAGTGATAAAGACGAAAATTTGTGCAAATAAAATTGAAAAAGTAATATGAATAAGAGTGTTACGTATTCTAGCCTGACTTATTTATAGTATAAGTCGTAAAAACAGGTAAAAAGTTAACTTTTCACCATTTACTGTCGGTGCGCTTTCGATTAATTTTTTGACATTCGAGCAAGGTAGCCATTTTATAATTCGTTAGTCGCAGTTACAAAATTTGTGCGTTCATCTGTAAACATCTTTACCTGGATGAAAATTTGATCAATTATATTCACGTCTTTTTGGCTAGAACTGTGCGCCGGATCATCGTTCAACGTGAAAATAATCGGGGACACTTACTTTCGTAATAACAGTACAATTTCGGGTCCCGTTATCGTTCGGCGTAATTATCGCGATTTTTTTTTTATATTGTACGTCACGACGATGCAATTTGTGTTTTGCACGTTTTTGTGCTAAATGTTCTTTTTTTTTTGGTTTTCAGATGTTTAACGGTGTATAAAAAGTTGGTGAATACTACATATTGTAGGATAAAAAAGTGGGTTTTATAAACCCAAAAATTGTATTAAATTTATCTGTAATCTCTCAAGACTTTTTGATATCATGATGACGGATACGTTAAACACCAATAATCACGTTCTGAGTTTACAAGCAAAAATGTAAGTGGTTCAGTGCCGAATTTAAACCTTCCATTTATTTATTTCTTTGTTTAGGGATAACAAGACGGACGACGTTGGGTGGAAGTCAAAATTGAAAATCCCACCGAAAGATAAGAGAACAAAGACTACTGTAAGTTACTTTCTTTTGTGTTTTTTGAGCTTTGTGTTAAAACAAATTATTTGGTAGGATGTAACCGACACAAGGGGCAATGAATTTGAAGAGTTCTGTCTCAAAAGAGAGTTACTGATGGGCATATTTGAGAAGGGCTGGGAGAAACCGTCCCCCATTCAAGAAGCGTCAATTCCAATCGCTTTGTCAGGAAAAGATGTTTTAGCAAGAGCTAAAAATGGAACCGGTAAGTTTTTTGTTATAATGTTGATTAGGCCCCCAGATGTTGATACAAAAAAGATACCTTGAATTTTAAATTTTATTTTCACATTTTGTGAACATACACCTTTTAACCAATAAAGAGGAATAAAGATAGAGGATTATCAACTCGTGATCTATAACATAACCGAGATATTCACTATGGCCTACTTTTGAACATACAAAATAAGCTTGTCGTTTTTTGTTGATTGATATCTTAGTAACCCGTCATTCTGTTGAGATAATGGTAAATATAAAAAATACGTACATTTGAAGTAATTACGTAAATAATAAAACACAAATTTCGCACATCTTAAATTTAGTTTGAGCAATTTTGTTATTAAATGATAAACACTTGTAGAGTTATAAAAACATTGAAATTAGGCAGTGTCGGAAATGATTTACTATTTAAATATTTCTCAAATGCCTGATTTCTTTACTTCAAGTTATTTGTTAGCAAAATTATAGTTAAATTGACGAAATAACCAATCAGACGACAAGAAAACAAATAAATCAATCATATGATTGGTCGATTTAACTTAAGTTCGTTAACTAATAGACAACTTGATGTGAAGAAATCTGTCGTAAGTATTCTAAGTATAATTCCACGCTTTTGGAAAACTCCAAAAAAATTATTAGATTATTTTTTAAAGTAGATATTTAAATCACCGATAGAAAATTGTACATCAAACTATTCCACTACTTCAAACCTGCTCAGACTTGCTGCGATTATTTATATATTATTATTATTTTTTATTTTATATTAAAATAAAATACAAATTTTCAATCATTTTACTTTTAAAATATTCTGAATATTTCAGTAATTTCAGAGACATTTTGCTAGTGTCACATAGAATGTTGGACTTTCACTTAATAGATAAAAACTTTCAAATATTTTGGTATAGGAATGAGGGTGTTGAACTGCAGACCTAATGGTTCTGAGTTTGAATTTCAATCACTTCCAAATTACTTATGCCGTGGTTCAGATTCCACGTTAGACTGTAGTTTTTTAAATTATGTACATGAAGTGTTGAACCTTGACGTGATTCATAAATCAACGATTGTTGTGGAAATTTTTATAAACAAAAAATTATGTTTCAAATTTTACCAAATAATTTAAGAACGAACACAGGCAAACTTTTGGCTAAAGGATCAAAACACCTGATAATCTGTTTTATTTTTAACCTTTTACACATGTAGTACTGCATATTTTTTATAATTTCTTGTAGTTTTGAGTAAAATTTCTTGGAAAGTACATTTTCCCAAGGGGAATCACTTGTACTAATTTATTGATTATAGTGGATTTCCTTTTATGCAGAATACTCGTTTTCCAAGGTCATCTTCTCTTTTCGAATTTTTATGGACAATCATTAATTTGTTAATTCCGTGTGGTTATTGTCTCATTATTGCTTCCCTAGAGTTTTTAAGCAAATAAGTTGATAGAGTCCTACAGAGTAACTTTAAAATTTGGTTGAATTCAATTGAAGGGCCTAGGAATGTAAACAGATTCCAGATTAATACATTTTTACAAACACATCAGGCATCCCACATGTACTTAAATTTCTAAAAATTCTGGAAAAACTACAATGTCTTAAATTTGTTTGTATTTAATTTAAATGTGAAAATGTTTTCTATATCAAAATATCAGTTACTTTTTTTATATTTTATCGGATTTATACATAGATAACAGGATAAGAGATAAGGATGACAATTGCACACCTGTTATAATATATTAAAAAAATTATTACAAAATCAAAAGTAAGAGTAAATAAATACAAATTAAAATTACCTCTTTGCTATTCTAAATTTAATAAATCAAATTTAAGTATAAAATCCTAAAAGCTCAAACTAGAAAACATGGTTTAAGAAATTGGATAGCATCCAGTAACATCTGAACTAGAAAAGATAAATTTCCAAACTTATGGGCCTTCAGTAGCAAGTGAAACTGATCATTTTTCCGAAACCCCAGGAAAATTAAGCTTTTGCTTAATTATTAAATGTTGAATGTTTTACATCTTGATACTGTTGCACTGGGGAGTATTCCATACCCTCCAGGCCTCCCGGTCTGCACAGTTAGTTAGTTTTTATTAAAGGTGAATTGAAGATTTCAGCGTATTGGCACAGCCGTTGCTATGGCAACATAACATGTTCAGTCGCATTGGGATACAATCGTTGATTAATAGGATATTTTGCATAAGTTGGGCAAATTCCACTAACCACTTTTTCAGCAAAGGGCAGCAAGTATGACTTTGGATTCCACGTTCAACTGTAGGTATTGCCCAATCTGAATAATAAATAACACTTTCAACGAATTAAAATTTAAATTTTAAAGTAAACCTCTGTTGTAATATTGAGTTGAAAAGTTGAAAATTGGAAAAGTACTACCCTAATTTCTTAAATTTCTTTATGTCCATTTTCACCAACCAATTCCTAACATTAGGAATTCCCTAACTTTGACATAAGAAACTTTTATGTCAAATTATCTTAGATTAGAAATTTCTTAACACCTTAAGGAATTCTTAGCGCTTGATAAAAACCAAATTTGACATAAAAGTTCTTATGTCAAAGTTAAGGAATTCGTAACGTTAGAAATCGGTTGGTGAAAACAGGCATTAAACACTTCTAAATTGAACGAATTAAGTTAGGGGGGGTAGAACACCTTCAGCCACACTTAAATTGTAATAGATATATTTGCAAACTTATGGCTTTTGGTATGATCCATAGAACAAAGATTTTTTGAACAACATAAAATGCATAATAGTGACAGGGGGCGTAGGGAGTGGGTTTGAAGTACTCTCCAATGCATTTCATCTTTCCCAAGAAACCTAAAGTGATATCATAAAGCATCTTTGTAATTTTTAAACAGTTAAGTGTTAATGCCTCCTGATATTGGTGCACTGGGGGATATTCTAGACCTCTTAGTCCACATAAGTTCATTTTTATTGGAGGTGAATTGAAGATTTCAGCATATTTGATTAGGCGTTGCTATGGTAACGCGACAGTTTTAGTCGCATTGATTTTTTTTTTATAACTGACCTTGTCTATTATTTTAGAATTTTCTGTGTAATACGTTGGTTTTCCAACATTTTTATTAGACTATAGTTGTAACTCGTTAAATTTGCTATCTGAACTGAGCCGCTAGTTTTTTTATTCACTAGTTTTGAGCAAGAGTCCATTATCCCTGACTCGAAAATACATTTTTTCCTATAGAAATTGCTTCAATAAACGAAAGAACAGAAAAATACAAGTGCTTTAAGGGGAGGATGAATATAGTTGGATGTAATAAGGTCACAATTTAATTTCCAAAATTACAATTTTCCCATAAGAAATACATGTAAATGTATTATTGCGAGATATTACGTCATTAGAGTCTGCATTCTATCATCCGTCCTTGTGCTGTAGGTAGGTCGACAGTGACTAGAGTCGAGTCGGTCAACATCCACACTTTGCCGAGTTGGACTGTTCTTGGGGATATTTTTAATGAGTTAGTGCTTATCAAAACCGCTTGGAGCGGCCGTAGCAGCGGAGCGCAGGATGTCAAAAGTGGGTTTTGACAAACTTTTCACCAAACGGAATATCCAATGCAGGTTTGAGTTTGCAAGAAAATATCGAGGTTGGACAGAAGTTGAGTGAAAAACGTGTATTATTTTTTGACGAGATGAAAGTAAATTTAGCCGAACCCGATGGGAAAGTATTTGTTAGACGACCTAGAGTCATTTCATGCCAACTCGACCAGCTTTTTATAATTTGTATTTAACTTTTTGAATTAGTCGATGAAGCATTGTCAATTTATTATTTTTAGTTTTTTTAATTCTAATGTTCTAGTCCAAGCATATAGAATGTTCAGCGATCCAACTTGTTTTAATATCCTAAAATTGTGAAAAATTCTCAGTTATTCCTAAAATTGTTCTTAATACTACTTTCATATCTTAAAAATCTTTAAAATTGAATATCAAACTAACAGCAACTGAATATTTTTTGACGCTCTGCTTAATTATTGCTTGAACGAATTCAGCCAAAATTGGTGAAGGGGGTAATTCAATTTTTTGCGATAGAATCGAGGGAGATCTCCCAATTAAAATTTTATTAAAGTAATCATTAAGTAATCAATAATATGGGGTGTGATAAAAATTTCTACTATAGCTCCATTAACATAACTCATTTTAAATATCGAAGAAGATACTTGAACCAGTGCAAAATGGAGATGTAAATTTTATGTTTAATTCAATAAGGACGAAGTTGTAATTAAATTTATCAGTAGGTCTTAATTTATTTGTTAAAATCCAATATTATTGATTGATAAATTTATCTGACAATTTACCAACATTATATCATCCAATGTGTTTGCATCGTTTTAGTCACATGGACCAATCAAAAGCTATCTGATATTCTTTCAGCGAATATTATGCTGGGTGCACTTTTATCGCCGTGGCAACAAGAAAATAATAGCTATCAACAATATCTTTACGTACTTACCTATGCTTGTTGATTTTAATTTAAAAATTAATTTTATTTAAATTAAAATTATTGTTCGATAAATTGTCAAAATAAATATCTCGTGATCATGATTTTGTTGGTAATTTTGCGAATGACCACTCCTGCTTGTTAAAAAAGAAGCCTCTGACCGGCATAGTGTTCTTTTCATTGCAACAAGCAGTCGTGATCGATTCGGCAAAATTGCCAATATCATGATCACTAGTGATATTACTGTTGAGAATATAATTAAATACTTCTATTTTCTCTTAAAATTAAGTGCGTTTAGTTTTAAAAATATTGACGAAAAAGATTAATGTTCTGTTACTTTGTTGCTATTCTTGTTAACAACTTCTTAATCTAAACAATGCGCTTTCATATTACATATGATAAAGTAAAACCAAATTTAATACTATTTTTTGTGACGGCAATTGGTTGCAATTAATTCCCAAGAGAATAAGCACAATCGCAATAATTAGAATTGCAAATGTAATGCACGAAAGTTCTGTGCGTTGAAGACTATTTCCATGGGACATTTTTTTTTAACTTCTGAAGTTTTAGAAAAAAATACTTAACATATTCATTTTCATGAAAACATTTTAAGTGTTGTTAAATTATCTGCAAATTAATTTTTAATTATCTGTAATTTTAATTTTTATGCTAGAAATTCATCTTATGGTTGATCTCCACGACTCATGCATATTAACAGTGTTCCCACTCGTTTGGAATACCTGGAAAAGTCAGGGAATTTAGAATTGTATAAATTTTATCATGGAAAGTCGAGGAATTTTTGATGCGAAATTTAAGCTTAAAAAAAATAATTTAAAAAGTTATAAAAATTCCAAATTATAAATTTTAACAAGTTTCAAAGTCAGGGAAAATTATGAATTGTAATCAGGAAATAATTTATATAAAGTTTTCCTTATTATTTAAGCTCGCCTCACACGATGCTTGATTTGCTGATGGGTTGCTTGCTGGCGCTGTGATGGCCAGCGTGCTGAAAGTGACGTCACATGCTGGGTTTTCGTGCTTATTTTTGTGATAGAACGGGTGCTATTTTTCTTGTTGGTTTTTCTGCTGGTTTTAAGCCCTAACCAATGACAAAATCGCGTCGTCTTCGTAAATATGGGCGCTACTAGGTTACGACAAGGCTAACCTGTTGTTTGTTTGCAGTCAATGAATTTCCATTATAACCGCGTCCATTTTACAAACTGTCACTCTGTCAATGATATCACTAAACCGCGTGCGCGTTAAAGCTACCTTGCAATAAAACTACCGTGTGAAGCCAACGCACTGAAAAACCATCCCGAATATCCAGCGCTCGAAAGCCAGCAGAAACCCAGCAAGCAAATCAAGCCTCGTGTAGGCGAGCTTTACACATCAAATGTAATCATCCGCATCAATAAATTATTCATTTCACAATATCAATTCCAAAAGCTTTCGTTGAATCAATATAAACCAAACATAATCTTAATTCCAACAGAGAATGCTAGTCATTTACCACTCCACTAACTATTAATTCTTTTTACGTTATCCTACAATCAATTATCAATTTTTACATCAACCAATCAAGTACAATCGTTATCGACAGTGTATAAACTAAATTCAATGAAATTACTCAACCAAAACTAATGTTTAACCTATTGTGAATCATGAATGTTAACTTTCATTCATAAAAACATAATGAATTTTCTGTCCAGATTCAGTGATTTATTTATGTTTTTGTCCCTCAATCACATAAAAGTGAGATAATTTAGTTGTTCTTTAAGTAAAACAGAACCAAGTATTGCTTTTGAGTCACCAAGAGTTTAATACAATTTTATCGAGATTTTGATAAACTTTATTTTTAATATTTTCCATTGTACTGATGGCATGGCCTGTTACAGAGATATCAGTAAAAAATGAAAGAGTTACAAATTTTTACCAGTTCAATACTGTTATTTTTCTTGTATTTGCATGCACGATTTAGAAAACAACCAATTACCAACTTTTGTTTACAGGTAAAACGGGCGCGTATTGCATCCCAGTATTAGAACAAGTAGACCCAGAAAAGGATTATATTCAAGCTCTCATAATTGTTCCTACTCGAGAATTAGCATTACAAACTTCCCAGATATGCATAGAGCTTGCAAAGCACATGCCCGTGCGAGTGATGGTTACAACAGGTGGTACAAATTTAAGAGACGACATTATGCGTATCTACCAGAAGGTGCAAGTGATAATTGCCACTCCTGGTCGAATTCTCGATTTAATGGACAAGCAAGTGGCCAAAATGGACCAATGCCGAATTCTTGTATTGGATGAAGCAGACAAATTACTGTCGCAAGACTTCAAGGGAATGCTGGATCACGTAATTTCGCGATTACCACGCGAAAGACAAATCCTGCTCTTTTCTGCCACATTTCCATTAACGGTCAAACAATTCATGGAGAAACATTTACGTGACGCTTACGAAATTAACCTGATGGAGGAATTGACGTTAAAGGGCGTCACACAATATTATGCTTTTGTACAGGAGAGACAAAAGGTTCATTGTCTGAATACTCTGTTTTCCAAGTTACAAATTAACCAAAGTATTATATTTTGCAATTCGACGCAACGGGTCGAATTATTGGCTAAGAAAATTACCGAACTTGGTTATTGTTGTTACTACATTCATGCCAAAATGGCACAGGCTCATCGTAATCGAGTGTTTCACGACTTCAGATCTGGACTGTGCAGAAATCTTGTTTGCTCCGATTTGTTCACAAGAGGTGAGTTTAATTTTATTAACAAATGTTATGAACAACGCTTTTTTTATAATTTATTTTATTTTGCATACATTTTCTCTACTATTCGAGTATTGATAAAGCAGTCTTGATCGCTTTATTTAGATCTTATCGCACCTGCTTTGATTGTTGTCGTTTTTTAGTTGTCCATTTTTCTAGAATTGTTATAGTTTTGTTGTTTCCCCAACAATTTAAATAATTAAGATAGTTGAGAAATAAATTTTACCTAAGAAAAGCACCAAGCAAGAATTTCCATTCATTAAGTTTTGAGTTTTGGCTTAAATCCATTTAAGGTCATTCCAATTTTTTGCTACTTGTATTTGTTTTTACATACTTTTAAACATGGAGGAATGGAGGCTAGTAAATAATACAATCCCTGGAGCTCTTCGATAAGAAAAACACATTTGACATTTCTGTCACAGATTTAACAATGTGTTGTGGTGTCTGTGGACTTATAAGTTTTGCCTTGTGCATCGTATAAGTGCGCCGAGCAAAAAATTACATAAAAGATCCAACTGGAAAGTTGGAAACTTCTAGGTACATTTTTCAAGTCATTCGGAAGTGCAAGAACTATTTTTTTTTTAAACTTAAAATTGAAAACTCCTTGAACCTAAGAAACCCTACCTTAAATTGTTTTTACTTGATTTTTATTATTATTATTGTTGTTTAGTTCCCACATACTATTTTCTCATCACACTTGACCACCTGCAAGATTGTTTTGTTTCTCTTGATTTGTCAGTAGAATGTTCGTACTTTGCATACAAGTAATTTTGATGTGGTGCAAATTGCCAATCGAGAGGGACATGTATGCTAAATAAATATAAAAAAGCGTTGTTCAACGTGTCAATTTTACTTGAATTGTCATTCAATACTGCGCACACAATTACGTTTTGTGTGTAATATTTTTATTTTACTAATTGTGATTTCTTGAACAGGTATCGACGTACAGGCAGTAAATGTGGTTATTAATTTCGATTTTCCAAAGATGGCAGAGACATATTTGCATCGCATCGGTCGTTCGGGACGTTTTGGTCACTTAGGTATTGCCATCAATCTCATTACGTATGACGACAGGTTTGCATTGCATCGTATCGAACACGAATTAGGCACAGAAATCAAACCCATACCAAAAATCATCGATCCTGCATTGTACGTGCCGACCGCAGAAGACGAATTAACGTTAGAAGATGCCAACAAGTAATGTTTGGATAATTAAAAGTGAGGTGATAGTGTAAATATTAGCGCTCAATTTAAAAAATAACTAAAAACACAAGAGACTTGCAAATTTTGTTATAAACAAAAATACCGACAAACATTGAAACAATGCAGAATGAAGATTTTTTTGTTGAAAATTTTTATACAGAGATTTATACCTTAGATATTATAAGCAAAATTTGGCTTTAAATTAATACAAAAACGTGTACATTAATTTTTCTCACAACTTTTTTTTTAAACGATTTTTGTTATTTTTTTGAATCAGGCGCGCGCGTCAATTTAGTCTTAACACGTATTACGTATTTAGGGAAGGTTTTGCTCATCAAATATCGTCTTGAGCGCCGACCAAACACTTTTTCTTTTACCAAAACTTGTTTTTTGAGGTTCAACCGATCGAATTACACACACAATTTTAACATCTCTCGAATCTCCTTCGATCCGTTGCGCCTTTAAAAAGGGTTTGGATGAAAATCCGCGAGTTGGAGGCGTTTGTTACAATTGCCGAGCGAAACCTTATAAAAATATTTACTTAAGTTGAATTTAGTGAATCGAAAAATACGATGATGGGAGTGAAAAACTTTGATTTTCAATTTTGTGGTGATGCGTTTTTTTATAACGAATGTGGAAGATATGAGACTTCGTTTCTCTTCTCATGAACTCTGATCTACGTTTCTTTCACAGTGACATTTGATGAAATGTGCGGTAGATTTGTTGTGATGGTTTTGCTTCTTAATGTGGCAAAAAATGTACCTAAAAAATTTATATTTTTTTAAAATGGAGATTCGATTATTGGAGCAATTTGTGAAATCAATCGATTTAGGTTTGTATTTTACATTTCATCTCGAAAATATTTTTTTATTATACAACACTCGATCGATTGATTGGCTCTAAATAGCTTAACTTCGCCTTGCTCTTGCGGCACAACTTTCTGGAATTAAAAAAAAATTTGGGTCACCTGGTGACCTACCAGTGTCGCAAACTTGGCGCTTCAATTTTTAACTTTTTGGATTGAACTTCAAAATTGTATTTCATTTTTGTTTCCTTTTTTGGTTTTAGTTTTTGAACATAAAGGGAGGGGCGGGGAGGGTCAAACTTTTGTAACAGACATCCAATACTGGTTTGTCACCTGTATGCCTGTTTTTGTTTTCATTTTTCCAAAAAATAAAATAAATTTAATTTGATTTTCTGCTAAGTAAAAGTTGGGATTTTGTCATGCAGACAGCAGTATGGGCATATTTTGTTTAATAATGAGGAAAGAAAAATCAAAAAAAATCCGAGAAGAACATTTTTCATCTGAAAAAGTGCAAATTAAAATTTAACTTGAAAATGCAATACTCAAATGTGATAAACAAAATGGCCTATAAATTTTATTTGTCAGCTTTTATTTTTTTGTAAAAATAATTGACACTAACTTGTAAAATCATAACGTTTTGTAGATTGATTGAAATTTGTTGTTAACTATCATATTTTGTTGTTACCAATTTTTGCTTTTGCTACTCCTGTTGTGCAAATCAAACAGTTTTTATTACATGGTTTGATTTTTCCAAGTAGCAAAACTAAAAATTATTGTTTACAAAAAATATATTTCATGTTCTTCTCACCTCGGCGTTTTATTTTATTTATTATATGCCGATTATAAATTAATTTAATAATAATTTAAAGCGCAGAAGTTGCAAAATGTAGCCGGTGGAATTTAAAAGATATTTTAATGCTCGGCATATCCACTAGACGACCTATCGACTTCTTCGAAGGACGTTAGCGAAAAAGCTTGAATATCAAGTCCTGGACATCCCAGCAGCTTAAATGACACTTGGGTCCTTGGGTTTGTAATTTGCTGTTATAAAATAAATGATTCAAAAGGGAATTTTTTGCAAGAGCAAATGCTGGCAACAAAATACAATCTGCCAAGATAAAATTAATATTTTGGGATTCAATATTGTTAATATCAATAATTAAAAATGATTTATTGCTTTTAAAATATCAGTATTTACAAAAAATAGAAATGTATTTACAATTTTTTTCAAGATTTGTTGCAACTTCGGTTTTCTTAAGTTATAAGAAACGAGTTTCCTTTTTTGCTTAAAAAATATTTTATGTGCCCTTAACTGCCTCAGTTATTTCATAAACTCCGCACAGTTTGTTTGCGGAACTGCCTTATCGATCATTTTTGGGTATGGCAGCTTTAGATTCTCCATAATTTCTATGAATTCTTTTATACTTTTTGTTAAACGCGGATTTAAACGTTTTTCTTCATCCACTGTAGTTACCGTTCTACCAGTATAGTCGTGAGCAGGATATAATTTCGTTGAAAGAGGTAGCGTAAAAATTTTTTCATGAACGCTGTTATATAGTTTCTTTGAAGAACCTTCTTGAAAATCTGTTCTTCCGCAACCCCTAATTAAAAGAGTATCACCGGTAAAAGCCATACCATGTTCTGGTAGGTAATAATTAACGCAACCATTAGTGTGTCCAGGCGTTCCTAAAATTTTTAAACTGTAGTCGCCAAATGTAATCATGTCACTTTCGTCAACAGATAAATCGGCTTGAGCTTTACTACACCTAGAAATGATACTTCTACACCCAGATAATTTTTTTAAAAGACCGCTTCCCGTTATATGATCGGCATGAACATGGGTGTTCACAGCATACTTAAGTTTTAGGTTTAAATCTCGAGTTAATTGATAGTCACGATTTGTATGCTCAAGTACTGGATCGATTAAAATTGCCTCTTTCGATTTAGCATCTCCTAACAGGTAGGTGTATGTGCTACTTTGGTTATCAAATAATTGCCAAAATATAAATCTTTGATCCGAGATGTTACGATAACATGAACAATTCTTTGTAATTCTTATCAAGAGTTGTGTTTTGTTAAATCTGTAGAACATATTTTTCTTCCTAAAATGAAATTTACTGCTAGTTTTGGAATATTTCTATTTGGTAAAATAAAATCATAAAGCACACACCTTTAATCCGGGTAAAAATCCTTTAAACGTCAAATAATTTCGGAAATAACCTAAAATTTTGTAAACGTCAAACAACACCAACAACAGAATCACAAAGTAACCACAGTAGATAATGGTCTGTCTACATAAATGAAATACAAGTCAAGATTGTTGGGTCTAAAGGCCGCACGCACTTGGGTAAATTATTTTGTATTTGTAGATAATAATATAATATTATGTTGAATAAAATATTTGTAAAAATTTACAAGCTTAGTAAAATTTGAATTCAATTTTAATGGATTTTAATCCATTTTCATTCATTTAGGGATAGTTTTATCTGATGAGTTCTGGATAAAACGAAACCTCTCGCTGATTGAACAGAACAGCAGAATTATTGAACAAAAAAGTTGATTTATTTTTAATTTTTACTCAAAGTACTAACTTTTTACATAAAATAGTTGAATTGTTGAAAAAGAAAACAGTAAAATTGTTAAATAATCAATAAATTGTTGAATCACGAAAAATTGAAATGTTGAATTGAGAATAATTCAATTGTACCAAAAACAATTAAATTGTTAAAATAAAAATAATTAAAATGTTGAACCAAGCAGTAGTTGAATTATCGAATGAACAGTTAAATTATTGAACAAAGCGGTTGAATTTTTAAATATAACAATTGCATTGTTGAATCAAAAACAACTAAATCATTAAACCAAAACTAATTAAATTCAGATTTCCACAACAGTCTCGTACAGGATTTTGTAGGAATTTTACAGAAACAAGTAATTTTTTACTCCAATTGGCACGAAACGTTTTATTTTCTTAAAAAAGTGAAAAATGAGCAATAAATCGCAGAACGAAGTAATAAACTTATCGTGAAAGGCAAATCTTCTCTGAATAATGTACTAATAGTTTCTCCCATTAACCCCCCCCCCCCGTATCTCTTTAACGATTATTGAAAAAACTTGTTAAAATCGTCGGTGAGACACAAACATTTGGATTCAATTAATTCCAGGGTTTTAAGCTGTGTTCGGTTCTAATAAAAAATTAATTACAAATGTGACTATTGGGTGTAAAATAACGGTAATTAATCATAATTAATGTCATTAATCAATTTTTAAGTTTTTTAAAGAGTTTTAAAAATAAAGAAAAGGAAAGTTACCGGCAATCCATTAATATTTAATGAAATTAATTTACAATTTTACGATTTTTAGATTTCATTTAAAAAAATTATTAGAGGGGCATTCTTTTATAAGGAAAAATTTTTGTTGTCAACAGATGGGGTAACAATAAAAAACAGAAACCAAAATATTGTTGCTACAATACCGAAATTCTAGAATTAAACTTTGAAATTTTCGTTTCATTGAAATATGTAAATTACTTTTGTCAGAAGTTTTGCAAAGTTACCTTCTTGGGTTTTCGAAAATATTCATCATTGAAAATTTAAATTATAACCTCATTTTGTAAATAATTTTTTATCTTCTATAAAATTTAACGGACTGATAAACAGTAAGCCAATAAATAGCAAGAGTTTATGTTAATCTACAATTTGAAAGGAATTTTGTTAGTTGGTAACACAAAATGAAGATATAAATTACTAGATGATGTAAATTACTTGTGATACCAACTAGGTAAATATTCAATTTTTTTAAGGTTAAAAGAATTATTTAAAGCAGTTGTGAATTACAGCATCATGGATGGGCAAGAAAATAGTGCGTGCATAAAGCCAAGATATAATAAAGTTTTAAAAACGAATCGACTTTTGGCATCTGAATATCCATCTTGACCAACAGAACTCATTGCAAAATGGCCGCCAAATCATCCTCTACCATTACCGCAATGGTCAACTCATCCTAAACGAGAATTTGAAATTCCGGATACTTGACAGTATGAAAAACTGGTAGGTGAAGTAGAATTTCAGCTCCAAAAGCTGTTGGAAGAGTACAACTACGATTCGGTTGGTAACATTTTGGAATTTTTTGATAACTTTAAGAAGAGTAGAATTACTGAATTGAAACAGTTTTTTTATATTTATACGCCGTATATAACACCGAAACATCACACGTGCGTTGGTCTCGCCTTTCAGTTACAGAAAAATCTGAACAAAGAGTTGCCGAAATTGTTCGATCATTTCTATTTGGTCTCGTGCGAAGAAAAAGTCGAAAATGTAAAGACGTATTGCAAATTTGGGAAAAATGTGCATGGAGCAGCTGCGTTTGTACAGAAAGAGCACGTTCTGCTTGCTCTTCGTGTAAAGGTTGCTGGAAGGTCCGGTATTTTGTTGTGCGATCCTGGATATCACGTTGCACGTGTAGTAACGGTAATGTCTGACGGCTTATATCCACATACAGGGTGCTTCACTCGGAGCCGTGAAGGTGGATTTGAGAAAAAATACAAGTACGATTTTTCCAAAGGAAACAGAAATTTTGTGGAATGGACCGAGGATAACATCAACGCCAGAGGGATTACTACGACCACCACATCTCTAATCTACACCTCAAATCCGTATCTTACAGGAGTTGATGTAACAGAACGCAGAAACTTGGTTTACAACTTTAGAAGTTTGTTGTCAAAAGATCGAAAGGGAAAAGTTTTTGCTGGAATTTATTTTAAGTTGGAAGAGAAGACAGACGCATTTACAATTTTTTATCAACGTCAGAAAGGGAAAATCAAACTTAAGTTAAATTTTGCCAAGTTTTTACAAAGCAAAGATATAGATGATTCCATTTTAGCAGCTGTAAATGAATGCAACTTTCAGTTAGGCTTTAAGCGCAAAGATGAGCTTTTTACGATTTTAACATCTTTGGCAGAAATGGTGAACGATAAAAATTTTATTCGGCAGGTTTTGGAGATCAATAATCAAATTGACAAAATTGGATTATAAAAAATGTATTAAGATTTGATGATTTGATTTGCAATAAATAAATTTTTCTGTATACAATGGATTATCTCTAATCTAAGGCAAAATCCACCACCCATTGGAACTCTTTCATTTTCTAAATGTTCAGTATTATTAAAGTTACCACCCAATGGAGCTTTGCGGTTTACAAATGCAGATTGGTGTCCAACTTCACTTTTGGCGGGCCAAGTTGGAAACATGGACGGATCGATCGGTAAAGGAGATTCGTTAAAATAAGAATGCTCCAAAGCGTCTTCAGCGGTTAAGCGTGGCAAGGGATCATACACAAATTTTTTTGAATGAGCGAAATAGAAAAGCAATAGTGGCAAAGATTCAGAACTGGGAAGACAATATGCAAATAATGAGAAACAAGAACAAGTTGAAGTTGGATAGAATTTATATCGACAATGGCATTATGATAGCGAAGGAGCTAGAAATACAGAAGACGAATAGAGAATTGGCAAAGGAAGAAATTAAAAAGAAAATAGGATCAGAGTGGGGTACCAGAAACTAACTATAAACAATCAAATTTATTAGCGGAACTTAATGGTTGCTTAAGGCGTAATTTTGCTCATTTACTATAAGGAACTTTACTTGTGGTATAATTGTTAAATAGATGGAATTTTTTAGGATTGGGCATGAATGTAAATGATAATAATTGTATTCGGAAAGTTCAACGATCGGAATTTCTAATATAAAATGTATTTTGGAATTTTGGATGAAAATTTTAATATGGATCAGTTTTCTAAATTCAGGATAATTTTCTTTTCGGAGGTATTGAAAATTTTGTCGATTTTAGTGCTGCTTCTATTTCTAATAATTCTTCAGGTGTTAAAATTGATGGATGCATAATTTTCATTCCTCCGAAAGTTATGACATCTTCTAATTCTTCTAAGATATCTTTGATTGTTCCAAGTGTTGTTATTAATTGTAAATAAGTTGAAATTATTGGTGATCGGTTTTGTTCTATAAGCATTGGTAGCATTGATTATGTATTCGATCTGAACAATTTTTCTTGTAAACTCAGTTGATTACTTCCCAATTTTCTTATACTGTCGTTAAATTTATAGATCGTAGTGGTTGTTAATTTTATTTGTTCCTTCATTAATAATTCTAGCTCTTTTGTTTGTCCGCCAAGTTTTTGAGAGCCTTGTCATACCTTTGTGCATCTTAGCTGTCCAGATTTCCAGTTATTGATTTTACTATCGATCCGAGCCCATTGATTAATCCTCTTTTGTCTCTTTGATAGTTCTGGATCCAAAGCATCGAATTTTTCTTCAATTTGTTTTATTATATACTCTAATATTATATTAAAATTTTCTATTTCTCTCAAGTTACCTTTACAGTTCTCGTTTACCGAATAAACTAAAGGTATTAATTTGAAATTATCTACTAGGTTAAAATTTTCTATTTAAGTTATTCTAAGTTTACTATTTTAATGAAAGTCAAATAACTATCTTTATTGTTGATGGTTCCTAATAAATTTGGAAGGATTTTAGTTTGTTGATGTGGATGGCTGCGGAACATCTTCCTGCCCAGCACCTGTAACAATAGGTCTTCTGAGTAACCTCAAGCGAACCCGTTGTACCTGGTTATTATTATTATTTTTATTTCAACGGTGTTGTCGTCAAATATTTTTGTATTGCCCACGGTTCATCGAATTTTCTCTAGTTTTTCCTCTAATATTGCTGATTCTTATTACATATACTGTTTGGTTGAGCTTGAAGGAATGAACTTCTGTTGGGTTCCGAGTTTGCACCACATTTTCCCCGTAGTGAATTGATTTTCTTTCTTGATTAACGTTATTAATTAAGTTTATTTTTATTTTTAAAATATCGCCCGTTCGCGTTTATTATTATATGTAATAATATATTTATTCTTAATTTATTTTCACTTAACACTTAACTTATCACTAATGTTCTGTCAGTTAATTCGTAGAAACGAAAAAGGAACCTCTTAAGAAATTTTTATCTTATGTCCTCTTGATATCCGATCCGACTGCGCCAGTTACGTTGAGGTCTTGAATTGCTCCCAAAAAAAGATCAATTCGAGAACAGAACTTTATTGAAACAAACGTACAGCGATTTGAGCATGTAACATAATTATGAAGGACATCTTACTTCTAATTCAAGTTTATATAACATAATTACAAAATGGACAAAGTAATGAATAATTTGATATTGATAACAGAATCAGCGGAATCCTTGTATGAGATTTGCCTTTCCATGCATCTTCCCATGGTTGGACTGTAGGAACTGGTATTCGAGCTTGATGATATAACACTGGCGCCTGGAAGAATAAATGAAGTGGCGAATGAAATCAAAAGATACAAAATTAGCCTGGCAGGACTTCAGGAAGTAAGATGGAAGGAAAGTGGAGAAGTCCTTACAAATCGATAAGACAAACAAAAGTGGAGAAATAATAAAAGAAAGAATACTGGCTTTAGGTAGAACATATTATGGTATACAGAAACTTATGAAAAGCCAAATTATAGGAAAGAGAACAAAAATTAAAACGTATGAGACATTGATAAAACCAGTAGTTGAATACGAAACAGAGATAATGTGTCTGACAAGGAAGCAGGAGGAGAAACTGAGAGTGTTCGAAAGGAAAATAATTGGTATAACAAGGATTGACGACGAACATTTTAGAACTGCAAGCATATCAAATCAATAAAAATAGGATGAATGGGACATATGCATAATGAACGCCCAATGTTCAAGAGCAATCAATAGTATTATGAGATGGGAACCCGATGTACAAAGAACAAGAAGAAGACCAAGAACAAAATGGAAGAATAAAGTGCCAAATGACTTGAGGGCCATGGGAGTTGAAAAAGGGACAGAAAAATCACGTAATAGAAAGGTATGGAGAACGATAATAGAAGAAGCAAAAACTATGATAATTTGTGAAAAGCAGAACAAAGAAAGTAAACATAAGTATTAATCAATTCTAGAAAATGGATTTGAGAGCATCAAAGGATGCAGCTATATTCCATATGAATGTAACGCCAGAAGAAAAAAAAGAAAAAGAGGCCTGAAGAGCTAATTCTCTCCAAGTTCTTCGAAAGAAGGTGAAGGATTGTTTTTGTTTTGCTGCAGATTGTTCATAATATGACTACTCTACGTGAAATTATTAGTTTTTTCAAATGTTTTCAAATTTTGAAATTATTTGCAAATTTTGCAATTTCTTGCAAATTATTGTAAATGCAAAGTTGGTGTACACATTTTTGGTCAGTGGTCGACCTCCTGTGACCACTATAAGACCGTTGTGGAACTCAAAAACTTTCAAATTTAAACCGCCAACTCCATAATCCATCAGCGGATTGTTCTTACCGAGATGCATAACGACGCAATTATCAATATCCAGTGGAATCAACCACTCAGAGCGTCACATTTTGTCACTTTATTTAAATTACCTTGTAGAACATCACGAGAGAAGTTTGGTATCGTCGGCACAGAAAGAAATCGACGAAGAAAGCAGGAATTTTTTTTTATTTTTATGCTTGATTTATTACGATATTAAAGTTAAGTGAAACTTTTGGTATTGATAAATGCCGAAAGAAATTCTTTTTTCAAAGAAATAGAAAAATTGTGACTTTTACAAATAAATTAAAAATTTATGAAAATCTAAGTAAGTTTAGTACAAACTATATTTTGGGTGCGTGAAGATTAATTGTTATGAATTTAATTATCAAAATGTAACAGAAATTGATCGAATTAAGTGAGTAGTGCCACCCTATCAATTACCTGGCATATAATTATTGAAACGAATAGGTACCCCTGTATTTAATATAATAACTGTATAATGATGAGCAGAACACCGATATAATAATTATTGGTTTGATACAAAATCATAGTCTGCAATAAAACACAGGGTAAACTATTAAAATATTTATTTCTATATCTATGGTAAGAAAAACCAACAATCTCTACCGCTGTAATTTGATATACAAGGATCTGAAAAATCATTTTAAATCAGTTTGACTTTTTTGCTGACTCGAAGATACATCATTGCAGGAGCTGGTTTCGAGTGGTATATCGGAGAGTGTAGTGAATTTTTCGCTAACTCAAAAACACACCCTAAATGGACCTAGAGAATCCTTATTCCCCGCCAGACTATTATTTGTAAGGTGTTTTGCAAATTAGTATCGGTAATCCTTGATCTGTTTTTTGATTTCGTGTTATTCATTTAAAAAAAATTACTCACAACAATAAGTACTGCCGAAGTACATTATTTTACATACAAAATTAATTAAATTTGGATATTTATCTTTGGAAACATATCTCAGGTAAAAGCCTTGCAGGGGTACCGCACGAAACTGACTTTTTAAAACGTCATTTGCCTGGAGTTCAATTAATTCGACGTTTCTAGTTGCTCCACGTCCACGTCGAAAGGAGTCATGAATATTTGGAGTTGAAGTTCATATGAAAGAAAATCCTAAAATTTGAATGTAAATTCCTGTATTTAATGAGATAGTTTTGTGGTAGTGTATTCTTATAGAAACTTTTATGAGCAGCAGCCAAAATATTTAGTAATGATAAAACTTGTAGACAAACTTTAACATAAATCGATCGTAAAATATGGAATTAAAATTTTTTTTACGTAAGTGACATCAAATCTAATCATGGTACTGCTGACCCAGTGCATGTCTAAAGATGACAAATTCTTCTGGTAAGCATAAGCACTATTTCGTTGACGCTTAAAACATGATTTTTAATTTTTACTACAATATTTTTTTAAGAAATTATCAATTTATAATTTATGCCATACAATGCAATATGCAGCGTTTGTTTTTAAAAATTTTTTGTTATATAAATACTTTGAACATATTTTTTTTTCTTTGATGAATTAAAATTTTTTTTTAATTTATAAAATTTAAATATTATGGTTGCAGTTAGTGTAATGTGAAGAAGACTACGGATTTGGTCTTATTTGAATATCAAACAGTGAAATTAAAAAAAATTGCATATTTTTGTTCGTTGCTATAACCAATTACAGCATCAAAAGGCACTCTTCTGAAATATTTAATTATAGAGGTTTCAGTTTCGAAAGCTTTAGAAAGCAATAATCGCCCAAATTTCTTTGACGTTTTAATTTGACGTAATAACCACTTAATATAGAGTTTATTAATCTTTGAAATATCGTTGAAGAACCTTTTAACCCAAAAGGCATTGATTTGTACTGATTTGTACTAATAGCTGTTTTATGTACATCGTTGAGATCTATAGCAATTTGATGAAACCCGGGCGCAAGATTTAAGTTTGAAAAATATTTGCAAATTGATCAAGTATTCCTGCGATGTTATGCAAAGGAAACGCGTCACCAATGGTTGTTATTGAGCCTTCGAAAATCCACTACCACTTTTCACTTTGTTTCAGTCACTTGGGTGCAATAAGAAAAGTGTCTTTATAAGGATTTTAACTAAGTTTTACTATCCCTTGATTTTCAAAATTCGTTACTTGATTTTTTGGTTTCATCCTTTTGAAAATGAGGAACTCTATAAAATTTTATGTTGATAGGTTAGTCGCGCATTGTTGGAAATTTATGTACAAAAGTTAGTACTATATCGGCAGGCAAATGTATGTAATATGTCGTTAAAATATTGGCAAACAGAAATTAAACTGACAGTTTTTCTCAACTATTATTTTAATTACTTTATCTGGCAACAAATTTCTTGTACTCATCAAAAGAACTTTTTTTCCCGCTTCTTTAGCTACAAATTTTATTTTTTGATTTGTTCTTTTTTGTTTGTTAAATAAGAAACGTAAAAATTCTGATAGTTATTCGTTCGGTTTTACTCATTTTATGCCTGACGTTTCCAAAATTGTTACAGACTTTTTAAAATTATGATTTTCTTAAGTAAAATCTCCTTCTCTTTTTCTTCTTCTTTTAGCATGGTGAGGAAAACGTCACTTATTTTGAGAAATATTAAGTGTTTTAGTATTTGAATGAGACAATTTTATGTTTTTAATTTTAATGTTAATTTTTAATTTTAATTTTAAAAAAGTTTATTATTAATCAAATCTATCACTTATTTGATAAAATCAATTTTTTTACCATCATCTTTCCTGAGTAAAATTAGCACTTAGAGGTTTATTATACAAACATTAGCAAATACATTAGTAGTCTCGCACTTAAGGGACGTCCATTAATCACGTGAGGTGTTTTTCTTTAAATTTGAACCCTCCTTTCCCCCTTGGTGAGATTTGGTAAGATGTGATGAGACTCCCCCTTCCTCCTTACGTGAGATTTACCTTACAATTTTTACCACACCGAAAAGCAGTAATTTTTTACAGTGCATCTGTTATAAAAATGTATATATTCTCTGAATTACAAAGTTAACGTGATGTTTTTATTGACCTCCTCCTTTTAAATAAGATTTTGTGAGATTTTGCCGGACCCTCACCTTATTTTAAACTCACGTAATTAATGGACGTCTCCTAAGTTCATACCAACTTTCAGTACTCATAAATGCTGAAGAAATTTTATTTTCAAAGTTCAGCCCGATAAAGAAATGGAAAAATTAATGAAAAGTTAGGTAAGTTTAGTGCGAGGGGCGAACCGCTAAAGGAAATCGTGTACAATTAACTTCACACTTTACGTACTTCATCATAATTCTCCATACTTCTTCGTACTTCATATAATTCAGCAGTAATTCACGGGACTTCACGTACTTCACCAGTAATTCACCGTACTTCATCAATAATTCACGGTACTTCACCTACTTCATCGATACTTCATTGTATTTCACGTACTTTATCGGTATTTCAGAGACTTACCGAGATTCCAAAATTTGTGCACTGGAGGGTGTTCCACACCCCCCAGACCCCCCGGATTGAGTAGTTTATTTTTTATCATAAGTAAATTGAAGATCTCCCGTTGCAGAAATCTACCCCTCACGGGGTACAGAATAATAATTCCGTATACTTTTACATTTACTTGGCCATAGCTAATTTTAAAAAACTTGGGATATGCTTAAGTATTTAATTCACTTTTACTAAAAATAAATTAGTTAAACCGGGGGTCTGGGGGGTGTGGAACACCCTCCAGTGCCTCTGAAACGGGAGATCTTCAGATTACTTCTGATAAAAAATAAACTACTTGATCTGGGGGTTTGTGGAACACCCTCTAGTGTCTCTGCAACAGGAGATCTTCAGTTTACTTCTAATGAAAAATAAACTCGATCCGGAGGGTCTGGGGGAGTGTGAAACACCCTTCAGTACCCAAATATTACAATGCAGGCAAACATATTAAAGGTTTGAAAATTTAGTAGGAACTCTCCGTTACCGGTTTAATTTTCTAAAAAAATTATGACATATTCCTGGATGGGGGTTAATAAAACGGGTAAAGCGAAAATAAATTATGTACAATCATGCACAAACGACTATTAAGATTATTTTAAAAATTGAGAGAAGGGAGCTAGCAGGTCCCCCCCCCCCTCAACTAATTTTCTAAATAATTCAATAACAAAAAAGATTCAACCGAAAATAAAGAAAGAAAACAATAGATTTAGACTTTTTTTAATTAAAAATTCGCAATGGAAAGGGACTGAGGACATGCACCTTATTCAAACTCATCCATCCAATCAGACCACAACGAAATAACCAAACGCACAATAAAACAAAATCAAATTAAACATCTGATTGGGTATTTCGTCAAACTTCCATGATATTCAAACAAATGAGCTAAAAAATTACAAAATTAATTAAGAAAGTTTAATTTAATTAATTGATTACTATTAAACTAGCAACGACCAAAACTTTTAATTAGTAAAATAATAACCGCCAAACGTCTGTTCAACGTTTAAAATAAAAAAATGTTAAGAAAATCCACTGATGTAAGCTAATTTGCTATCAAATTATTATTATTATTATTGAATACACGTGTCTTATCTATAATACACATTGAGCGTAGCGCATGCGCATAAGCTAGGTTCAACTTCATATAATTCACCAAAAATTTGCTATCTTCATGATACTTCACTTGTACTTCAATATACTTAACACGTATTTTACCTACTTTACACGTACTTTATGTATTTTACCAGTACTAATGTACTTCACAAGTACTTCATGTACTTCACAAGTACTTCATGAATTTCGCAAGTACTTCATGTACTTCATGAGATGTGTACAAAAACTTCACCAGCGGTTAACCCCTCGGTTTAGTGCAAGCAAAAGCTGGGATGCGTGCAGATTTTCAAGAATTGTGTCACGCTATTAAATAGCTGGCATATGGTATATTTTGTAATTATAGAAACGAATAGGTACTTTTGTAATTAATAAAATAACTACATTTGATGAGACATCGATATAATAATTATTGGTTTGATACAAAATCATAGTCTGCAATAAAATACAAGGTCAAATTTTAAAATATTTATTTCAATATTATTGATTTTCAATAAATTGAATAAATTTCAAGTTCATTACAGAAAACCTATGTAGTACATGTAGTAATTTTACCAACCATTTCATCACACAATCTTGCCATCACGAAAAAAAAATTTAATTTAGGAGGAGTTCTCTTTGTAAATTATCTCGGTGGTTTAGCTAAACCACCACCACAAATAAACAACAAATTTACAAAAATAATTAAAAATTGATTTTATTTTAAATTTATTTGAAATATTAAATTAAAAATTCTTCTTGTAATATTTTATTGACATGGTAAGTATTAAATCTGCAATACAGAAAAATCACTAAGCTTACCTTAATTGCATTTTTTTAACAGTGAAAGCAAAGCTTCTGTGGAGTTGAATGTTTATCCGTATTTTATGCATTCGAGTAAAGAGCTTCTCCAGAAACCTAACTGTAACCACCGGAATAAAAAACACTAAATCTTCAAGATATATAAAAAATTCAAACTTTTCATCAAATTTTTCTATTCTACTAAAAGCAAAATATCCATAGGTATCTTCCAAAAGATAACACTTCAGAAATGCAAGTTAAATATGATTTTTTTGAAACAATGTTAGAAATGTTAACTTTAGTTTTGGTTTACCTTCAACTGATATCTCTTCCACATGCAAATGTACCTCTAAACAAAATTATGAAATCAGCCAAAAACGAAGCAGCCAAGACAACTTGTAAAACAAAGCTTGATTTGCATAAAATTCGTTCTCAAACTCTCACTCTACAGCATTAACTTCATCTTTTGTCTGTCAAAAGAATTTGGTATTGCCAAAGGTTTCTGACCAATTTTGTTCAGATCTAGCCACGCTTTAGATCTAAATAATATAAACAATCACGAACCTCTAAACTAAACCCAAGTTAAAACATCTTGAACAAATCCAAAGATATACCCATGGTGCAAATATTATAACATGGCACGTTCATTGTCAATATGAATTATTGACAAGTATTTAGCGCTTAGCAATGTTTACACTCTGAATTTGAATTTCATAATCGTATATTAATTTGAGGTTTATAGAACAAAAAGCTTGACTAAATATAAGTTTTGGCCAAATATTGGTTAAATGTTGTCACGCTTTCACAGAGCATTCTTGCTCTTTAAGTAGAGGAGAAGGTGCAAATATGGAATATGCTTGTAATATGGAATACATCGGTTTTGACTAAACCAAGTAAGGTCCTCGGTCGAAAATCGGCTAAATTTGTGAACGCTTGCCATCTTTATTGGAGGCGATCCACCCCGTACCGTTTTAGTATGATTTTAGTTTACCACATGTGTACATGTGAATTTCGTACATTGATAATTTTAACACGTAAGTGAATATGCAAGCCTAATTTTTTTATTTGCACGTTTTTATTTAAATATTTGTTACGATGCCATTGTATATAAACTAAAGTTTAAGATAACGTTGTATTTGTTTAGTTTTTTGTTATGATAGGGTAGATCTATCCTAAAATATTGATGACATTGGTTGTCGGTAATATGGAATACCAGTATTCCATACCACCATGCTCATAATACGCTCATAATGAGTGTGCAAGCGCCGAAAATACGAGTATATTTGCGACTGGTGCAAGTAATATGTTAATCTAACCTTATAGTTAGTTTAAGTTTTAGGAACAATAAGTTATTTAATTATTTCTTAGATATTTAATGTATTCCATATTTGCACCACCTTTTCTTATGTGGACATTTTGTAATTTTTTTCAAACTTTTTTTGTAAAATGTTTTAGTTAATTACACATTTGCTTTTAGATTATGGTGTCTAATTGTCTGAAGTAACTTTTACCTAAATTTGGTTTAATTCTATTCGCTAACAAAAATTTTTATATACCAAACAAAATGGTATTCCATATTTGCACCTTCTCCTCTACTAAATTTGTGATTAAAATTTAAATTCGGCGCTTATAATGCTTATAAGCATTACTTAAAACAAACTTAAAATTTAATGAATTTATTAAAAATCAATAATATTAGAATGCATATTTTAAAATTTTACCTTGTGTATTATTGAAGACTACGGTTTTCTATTAAACCAACAATTATTATATCGATGTCTCACAAAATGCAATTATTTTATTAATTACAAAAGTACCGATAATTACAGAATATTCTATATTATGCCAGCTGTTTAATAGCGTAGCCATTTAATTCAAGAAAATCTGCGAGTACCTTAACTTTTGCTTGCACTAAACTTACCTCATTAATTTTTACTTTATTTGTTAGATTTTCCTTTCCTTCATTGGGTTGAACTTTAAAAAAATAATTTCTTCGCATTAATAAGTACTGAAAGTTTATATGAACTTTATATCAAAATAAATCCAACAAAAAATAAAGATTAAAAAGTTGGACTGATTATGAAAAAAAGAGATTGCTTATGTTATCATTACCACGAAAGGTAATGGTAAACCTCCCACATGTTATCAATGTATAAGTCTTTAAAGATGATGGTAAAAATGTGATTTTATAAAATACTTCATGAATGTTATTAAACCCGAAAAATGTGGAATTAACGTGGTTAGTCATTTTAGTGAACTTCGAGGACTTTGCAGCATTAAAATTATCGAAATGAGACCGATTGACAAGATGACAAGAATAAAAATCAAAACTTGGCAAAATATAATATTATATTTGGTTAAATGCAATAATTTATACTTTGTCTTTTCTCTATTTTATTTTCTGGTAAAATCGCCTAATCCAAATACTAGAAGACATATTTCTCAAAAACAAGTGGCGTTTCTCCTCTCCATACTTGAAGAAATAGTCATGGAACATTGCGTAAAAAGTCCAAACTTTTTACTAGAGAATCAAGAAGTCAAATCATGATTTTTGAGGATTTTTACTTTATCATATGTAATATGAAAAAGTATTGTTGGTGCAGAAAAAAAAATTGAGATTTTGATGGATTTATACTTTTTGAGGTCCCTTGAGTAAAATAAGACCATTTTCAAAAATGTCTGTGTCTGTGGTCAAATTTTGTGTGCGCTCTACAGCAAAACTAATAGGAATTTTGAAACCAAATTTGGGATTTTGTATCCTTTTATATTGAAACTTATAGCTGAATAGATTTTGGTTAAAATTAATTAATGGGAACTATTATTTTTAATTTTTTTAAATTTTATTATTTAATATTAGTTTTTAATTAATATTTCGAAAACTAATAGGAATTTCAAAATAAAGTTTAGGATTTCGCAAACTTATACCGAGATTTAGTACTGATTAAGATTTTAGTTAAAATTAGTTTATGAAAACTATTGTTTTTCTATTTTTTTAAATTTTATTATTTAATTTTTTAAAAACTAATAAGAGTTTCACAACCAAATTTGAGATTTCGTATTTGTATGGTAGGAGTTAGAAGTTTTTTTTATAAATTGGGTTATTAAATTTTGGTTAAAATTGGTTCATGAAAACTATTTTTAAAAATTTTTTTAAATCTTAATATTTTGAAAACTAATAGGAATTTCAAAACCAAAATTAGGATTTCGCAAACTTATATCGAGATTTAGTACTTATTAAATTTTAATTAAAATTAGTTTATGAAAATTATCGTTTTTCTATTTTTTTAAATTTTATTATTTAATTTTAGTTTTTATTTAATATTTTAAAAACTAATAAGAGTTTCAAAACCAAATTTGAGATTTAGTATCTTCAACGTAAGAGTTAGAGCAAATTAAATTTTGGTTAAAATTGGTTCATGGAAACAACTTTTTTTAATCTATTTATTTAATATTAGTTTTTGAAAAATATTTAAAAAAAGAATAAGAATTTTAAAATTAAATTTGGTATTTTGTATCTCTGTATTGTGACTGTATTGTAGAGCTGATTTTAGGTCAAATTCGTTAATTTACTACATTTTACTACATCAGAAAATAATGTCGCATTTTGTAAGTGTATTTTTTAGATGATTATAAAGTGGTTTAACCTTTCTAAATAATTCTAGTTTGAAAGTAAAAATAAAATATAGATATGTTAGTGGAAACGACGTCATACCAATCCCGGTCCTGGTCAGTAGGAGTAGACTCCACTCCCTTATTACGAGTTGACCAATAGTAATCGACGATACTCTCTTACTGCGAGTTCATCTTCGAATCACGCTGATCTCTAATTCAAATTTGGTGATTAAAATATTTAATGTCAAAACTTATAAACAAATTTTAATATAAATTGACCGTAAAATATGGAATTAAAAATTTTGGTTTAAAAATCAAATTAGTTTACATAGTACAGTGACATAAAGTCTAATCATGATACGGCTGAACCACTACATGTCTGAAGATGGCAATTCCTTCTTTGGGAAATTACGAATTACACAAATTTTAAAATAAATGTTAAAAATAAGTTACCAAAAATTATTTACATATTTTTTATTCAATTATTATACGAGTCTATTTGACAATTGCCAGTTAAGCATGAAATATGCGTATATACTGTCATGTTATCAACTTTAAAACTAAGATAAATAACCTTAATAAAGTAAATTGCATCGTCCGATTAAAAACCGCAGCTTCGATAGATGAAGTGTAACCTCGGATGGAACTTTTTGTTGGAACGGGTTGTTAATTTTTGGCATGTAGCATTTATAGAAGGTTCATGGCATACCATTGGAGCCATTTTGAACACAAAATTTCATTTCATAAGCTGGCCAGAGCAGTTAGCATTCTAAAAATTAAAATCTTTCCTACGGGTAGCACAGATAAAAGTTGGAATTGTTTTGCATATCCAATAGCAGCGTCCGCATTTCTTGGCACTATTGTAAGTGAATCCAAAATCCAAAAGTTTCAAATAAAGCTAAAATGAGCAAAGGAAAATTTCATCCTTCGGAAAATCTAAAAAAGAGAGATTTAGATAACATAAAAAATTGTAATTACATCATAAGGCATACCAAAAGTTGAGGATTAATTTGTAGAACGATTTGCTATCCAAGTGAGGATGGTAGATGCAAAATTGAGTCTTCTACATTAAAAAATGTGAAACTGTTACCTGCAGAAATGTCAAAAATGTTAATTTTAGTGATAATTTTGTTAATAGGATAAGGATTTAAGTGAGATTAGTATTGTAAGATGAGGAATTAAAAACTAAGTGTTACGCAAGTGGTTATGATAGGGAAAGTGTGTGGAAATAAACATGGAGTGCAAAAGAAAGAATTCGTACTTTGACAGATGATTGTGGAACGACCAGTGAACTTGGAATTTTTCTAACAATTTTGTGTGGAACTGCTTAGTAGTCTTTAATTTTCGTGAAAGTTTCAAAAGGATCCGTTGGATAAGAATTTTCAGCCAATTGGAATCGAATTTTGTTGGAAAAACCCAGTTATAAAGTAGAAATCCTCAATTTAATAGGCTTCGCGATGCGAAAATATGATCAGTCGACAATTTTCACTTGCCCAGATAGGACGTGAAAATTTCGTTCCTAAAAAAATTTCAAAATGAACAATAAATTATAAAATAATTTTGTCGACATACAACATGCAACTACTAGTGACGCTATAGATATTTTATGTAACAAAAAGTGATTTAAAGAAAGTGCAGCGGAGAAAAAGTTCTTAAAGAAAAATTTCGTATTTACCTGTGAGAATGTTGATGACGATGTCCAACAAGATTACATGTTTGGAACCACTGCGTATTGAAGAGGGAGTAATGACCTGGTAATCAGCTGATCGCACACCGGTTTGTTATTTCTTTAATAATTTAAAAACGTATAACATGAACGATTTTACAACGTTTTAGTTTAATTAGTTTTAAGTAATTTTTAATTTAAATGGCCACTTGTTTTCTTAGTATAATTCCTAACACGAACACATCATTACATAATAGATTAATAAAGAAAGAAACTACTTTGGTGACATCTTTAGTCAACTTTTGTAAAAATATTATTAATACAGATTTCAACACAAAACGCCAAGTTTTGCGGGAGTTTTTTTAAAAAATTCAAAACAGTTTATTCACAGTAGCAGAAGCGAAGTTTTCTTTTCAAGATTGCAGTTAAAGAAGCAGCAAAATAAGTACATCACAGGTGGCATTTCATCTACCGTTGGCAATTTTACATGCAATTCAGGTTGGTTTATTTTACTATTATCAATTATATTATTTACGTCGAGGCAGATATTACAATACATATTTAATTGACTAACAAGTAAGTTTAGAAAAATTTAACTCACTAATGCGATTTCTTCACTCGTAGTTATCTTGAAGTTAGCGAACTTCAGGTTAAATTGACAAAATAACCAATCAGATGACAATAAAAAAATAAATAAATCATCTGATTGGTTATTTCGTCAATTTAACCTGAAGTTTGCTAACTTGAAGATAACTACGAGTGAAGAAATCGGGCATAAATGTAAAACTTAATCAAATTAACCAAGAAAGCCCCTTATTATAGGGAGGGGTCCCGACACTTGAAATAGAGTTGACGACTAAGAAGAGAAGAAAGGTCTTCTGCAATAAACATGTAATTTACTGAATTTATGGAAGATCAATAATACTGAAATAAATATTTTAAATGTTCACCTTGTGTTTTATTGCAGACTAGGATTTTGTATCAAACCAATAATTATTAAATCGATGTCTCATCGCATACCAATTATTTTATTTACAGAAGTACCTATTCGTTTCAATAATTATACGCCAGCTAATTGATAGCGTGGCACTATTCACCTACGTAATACGATCAATTTCTGTTACATTTTAAATTTCATTACAATTAATCTGCACTCCCCCAAAATATAGCTAGAACTAAATTTATCTAGATTTTCATTAAGTTTTAATTAATTTGTAAAAGTAAAATTTTTCCATTCCTTTATCGGATCTAACTATGAAAAAACAGTATTTGTTCAGGATTTATGAATACCGAATTGAGTGTCTTAATTTAATAATATAATTATTAAATATAAATATAGAAAACACCGATTTTTTTTAAAATTAAAATTGTTGAAGAGTTGAAAAATGTAGTAAATAATCTCCCCACAAAAATACAGTTAGTTTTTATTTATTAAAAATAAGACTATTGTTTCTGCTGGAAGGAGACCTTTGAGTTTTCGAAGGAAAAACATATTTGCAGAAGAGAAACTTTCCTTTAAATATATTTATAAATAAGGACACAACAAACAGCTGTAATGAAGAAGGTAGTTCATGACCTAAAGTCAAATAAACTTGTTGGTTTTAGATTTTCAGATACCGAACATACACGTTGGTTGTAAAGTATTTTAAGCAAAACTGAAAGAATGTGAACTTTTAAATGAAATTAGTTTTTTATTCAATATAATCTCCTCAACTTCAATACACTTATTCCAATGATCCTGCAATAATTTTATTCTATCTCTGTAATGATTTTCTGGAAGCTCTGCAAAATACTGTTCCACGACTGAAATAGCTTCTTCATTCGATGAAAACGCTTTCCACGAACGAATTGTTTCAAGTTTCTGAAGAGGTAGTAGTCGCTAGGAGCCAAATCTGGCAAATACGGTGGATGTTCAAGCAATTCGTACTTTAGTTCATTGAATTTTGCCATTGTTAAAACACTTTTGTGGACAGGTGCGTTGTCTTGGTGAAAGATGATTTTTTTATGTTGCAAACCGGGTCTTTTTACCCGAATTTGTTCGTTCAATTGATCCAAAAGGTTACAATAATATTCAGAGTTAATTGTTTTACCTTTTCAAGATAATCAATCAATAAAATCTCTTTGCATCCCAAAAAACTGATGCCATAACCTTTTTTGCTGATCGTCCTGACTTCACCTGTTTTGGAGCTGAACAACCAGCCTCAGTCCACTGTAATCGTTCTTGTTTCAATTTAGGATCATGGTGGTAGATCCAAGTCTCATCCATAGTTACAAAACGACGCACAAAATCGATTTTATTCTTATTAAAAAGATTCAAATGATGCTGAGAAATTTGCTTTCGTGTGAGTTTTGTTGAATTGTTAACGAATGCGGCACTAACTTTCCAAACAGCTTTTTCATACGTAATTCTTTATGTAAAATATAGAGTACTCGTTCGTCTGAGATGCCTATGGTATTAGCAATTTCACGCTTAGTCAAACTTGGATCTTCACTAACAATATTATGTACTTGTTCAATGATTTCTGGTGTTGTTGCAGTTTTGGTCGTCCACTACGTGGTTCATCTTCAACGCTTGTACGACCACGTTTAAACTCTAAAACCCATCGATGTACAGTTGGAAATGAAGGAGCAGATTCTTTTAACACGCTCACCATTTTGTATGAATTTCTGTTGCTGATAAACCTTCCAAAACAAAGAATTTTATCACTGCACGATACTCAGTTTTTCCATTGTTAAAAAATACACCGACACGTCGACTTCAAATGGCTTGTAAACAATGAATGAATTGACAGATCGAAATAAAATTTTTAGTAGGTTCATATGAAAGATCAAATATCAAAATGACGTATGAATTTTGATTCCTCTACTGCTTAATAGGTGTCCTTTTCAGTACTTTTCAACCAACCTCTATTATAGAATAATCTTCTGAATTGATCGAAGAAATGTTTAATAAGTTCCAATCCGGACAGAAGTTCACATTGTTATGGCCGTCTTCGTGTTTCGGAAGGTGTTTTACTACAACTACAAATCGAGTGTGTTTGTATTCCATATCATTCTTATTAGGTCTTTTAGAACTGCCAACTGTGCGCCCTCACCGACCTAGTTATTAGTCAAACTTATTACAGTTTCTTTTCCTTCTCAGTTCGTTTACCCTCGAGAGGGTTTGGTGTCTCTATTTTTTTACGAGTTCTCTGGCATTCTACCTCGGTGGTTTGACCATTGCCCTGCCGAGAGAAAGAAAACGGTTACAGTTAATAAGTAGCAATTCCATAGAAAGGTTTGTCAAGTTCTCGAAATGCCAAAACGAAAAATTTCGACGACGATCGCTTGAATTTAATTTATAATCATAAGGGATAAAATTGTTGGCCAACAGCTTGACGTAGCAAGGACATCAGGGTTACAAACACGTTGACAACCGGGTTTGCGTGCCTGGATACCTTTTGAATAAGAAGAAGCAGTATAATAAGAAATAATCATAATAAAAACAAATCGAATAAAAGAAAAAGATAGGTACTTTTTGTATTAATAATATTGTTTTTGTTAATCGCAGTTCTTCCTTCCATCCTTTTAATTGAGTTTTAAGATTTTTGCTAAGGCGATTGTATTGCTTTCTAACCTCAATATTGCGCATTTCTTGTCGAGTAGATCGTGCTCTACGTTTTGAGGTTACTGATTATTTTATATGTACGAAATATGCTTTAAGCATTCTTGTAGATGTAGGGTGTTATCCTGCTTCTTAGTTAGTTGAAATGATTTAATTTGTTACATCTTCAAGTTCGTTAATGGAGGAGTTCTATTATTTTTAAATTTTATTATTTGAAAGTAGAGGTCAAACTGATAAACTAGTTTCTTTTAGATTCTTTTAAGTGCGGTTAGCACGAGAAAAAATTATTAAAATTTAAAAGAGTCAGGATTATGACATAATAGCCCTAAACGAGCCGGATTTAAAAGGATCAATCAGAATTGAGAAAAATGCCGTGCTGCCAAGCAATTTTGAAATAACTGTGACAAGATGGCATAAAACAACGTTTAATGTTTTCTATAGCTTATAATTGTTTTTAAATGCACGTGGAATTTTTTAGCAAAACCAGAAACTGTTTAATAAAAACGAGACCTCTGTTGCTTTTAAAGTAATTTATTTATATCTACATACCATAAAGTGCAGCAAATGATTTATTATGCTATAATCGCAAAACAAATTAAAATTGAATAAACAAAATTTATTCACAGCAAGAGTTGTAAAATTTAAGAGTATTTACCAAAATTCCACCACCAAATCATCAAAACGTTTACTCTTATTTTCGTTTGAAATGATACATTTTAATCAAAGAGGATTTATAATTAGGGTTTACTACCCATTATCAAGGTTAAAATAAAAATGTATTGTACATGTACTTTTTCTGTATTTTATATTGTTATATTATTTTCTGTATTTTTATTGCATTTTAATATACTTAATTTTTGTAATTTTTGCCAGTATTTAGAATCTTTATGTTTATTTTAGCCTTGGTAATAATCCCGAATAGTCGGACAATTAACTACTCTATAGGTACTACGGCGTATCAAAGGTGTTATTTCTTTCAGGATTAAACTCAATTCTGGAATGATTCGATTACATGGAATTGTCATTTTAAAATTTATATACATATTTGGCCTGCGGGTACTACTACGTACCATCGTACTATGTTTAAAATACAGGTTAAGCTTTTCCTATTGTTTTTACAGGAGCACTCAAGACAAAAGAACAGACAGACGTTATAGAAAAACTTATCGTTTGATAATGTTGATGTAAGTCGTTGATATATCAAGAAGGTTGGATGGATTTCCAAATCATGTACTGGAAAATATTTAACCTCTCGATATATTGTTGATAAATATAAACAAATTTTTATCATTAGTATTTTTGAGTTGAAAAAGTACTTAAAGGCTTATTAGATCAAACGTCGGAGGTTTACGAATAACTTTCAAGTAATGATAACGTTAGCAAGGAAATTAGCAGTCTCCCACTTAACCCAAAACCTTTTTTCTTTCATGATCAGTCAAAATTTCACTTTTACTTACTTTTTTAATTAAGAGATTTAAAACTGATTAACTTTTATTTATTATTTTTTAAATTTTATTATTTAAAATTAGTCTTTATTTAGTATTTTAAAAACTAATAAGAATTTCAAAACCAAAATTGAGATTTTGTATCTTTATGGTAGGAAATAGAGGTGATTAAATTATGGTTAAAATTGATTCACGGAAACAATTTTTTAATCTATTTATTTAATATTAGTTTTTATTAAAAATTTCAAAAACTAATTTGAATATCAAAACAGAACTTGGTATTGTGCATCTTTGTATTGAGATTTAGTCATGATTTGATTTTGGGTCAAATTGGTTAATGGAAAATATTTTTTTCTCTTTATTATTAAAAATTATTTTTTTAATATTTTTAATAAAAGTCATGGGCATAGCCACATCCGATTTTTTACTCTATGTTTATGTTGTATTTATTTTGACAGCAAAAGTGAAAGCAAAAGTTGGGGTTTGTGCAGATTTTCATAAACTATATGAATACTGGAACACCATTAAATGGCTGGCATATAGTATATTATGTAATTATCGAAACGAAAAGGTACTTTTGTAATTAATAAAATAACTGCATTTAATGAGACATCGATATAATAATTATTGGTTTAATAGAAAGCCGTAGTCTTCTATAAAACACACGCTAAAATTTTAAAATATTCATTTCAATATTATTGATTTTCAAAAAATCCATAAATTTGAACTTGGTTTTAGAAAACATAATAATTATGTAGGTACATGTATTGATTTTATGAACAGTTTTACTGCACTCATAACATAGGTACTAATATTCAAAATTAAGAAAGAAAAATTGTAGTTACCGTGCATATTATTCATTTTGTGAAGAGTTCTGTTGGTAAAATATTTCGGGGGGTGGTGGCACAAAACCAACAAGTTTACCTGAGCTTCGGTTATAAACTACATTTTTAATGTTTGGTTCTCACTTATAAATATATTTAGAGGTTAGTTTTTCTTCTGTAAATTCAGAAACTCAAAGGCCTCCTTCCGCACTCTGAGTGTGTGTAAACATGACAGCAGATAGCTGCTGTCAAAACAAGAGTATTACTTTTAATAAATAAAAACTAACTATATTTTTTGGAGAGATTATTTTACTTTATTTTGGTATTTATTCAAATTCTTGACAAGTTTTTATTTAAAAAAATTGTTATTTTTTTTTCTATATTTACGTTTGATTTATTTTACAAAACTAAAGTTAAGTGAAACTTTGCGCATTCATAAATGCTCAACATATTGTTTTTTCTAAGTTTGGTCCGATAAGGGCACGGAAAATTTTGACTTTTAGAATTAAATTAAAAATTAATGTAAATCTTGGTAAGTTTAGTGTAAGTCATATTTTAGGTGCGTCCAGATTAATTGTTATGAATTTAATCGTCAAAATGTACAAGAAATTGATGATGGAATTAGGTGAATAGAGTCACGCTATCAATTACCTGGCATATAATTATTGAAACGAATAGGTACTTCTGTAATTTATAAAATAACTGAAAGTGAAGAGACATCGATAAATAATTATTGGTTTGATACAAAATCATAGTCTGCAATAAAACACAAGAAAAACTTTTAAAATATTTATCTTAATATTATTGATCTTCAATAAATTTCAAGTTTATTACAGAAAACCTACTTGTACATAGTAATTTTACCAGAAATTTCTCCATACTAATAGCACATCGGGCCAAATTCAGTATTCTGGGTTGATATATTTTTTTTATGATAGAGAATCATTTACTGAACAATATTTCAAGTAACTTTTTGTTTGGATTTGGCTTTACCACAGAACAAAAATCGGATGAGAATTTTTGCGGTTTTGGTATATACAAGCGTTCAAAGTTTTCTCAAGAATTAACCCACTACTGATCTGCACCTCATAATTGATTATTATTATTGATACTTTACTGTTATTTGTTCATTTCTATGATTATTGGGTTTGCCCGTTGAAAGATTTAATAAAATAGTGATTATTATTGATGTTTTATAATGCAAAGGGTGATTCGGTTAATGTAATAGTGTCAATGATACCGTGATAACTTTTTTGCATTATAATATAATAGTATAATACACTTTTTCCTATAGAAATGTTTTCACCAAACAAAAGATTCTGATAATTTGGTAATCGTTAAGAAATTCACGCAAACAAATAATGAAACCGAATCAACCTTTTGCAATTCTTCGTGAAACCTAGAACGAAAACACTAAAAAAAAAAAAATTCACAAAGCTCTGGTAAAAAAGATACACTAACGATTTTATGTAAAATATAATTATTACATCAATAAATTCCATGCTTTAGTATAAACTTAGAAATATAGGTCATTAAATAGTAGTGAAAGTGTGTATATTTTTTCATATCTCGAACACTTGAGAGTTTTTTACAATAATTTACGAAGTTGGCAACTCTTACCGAATTCTTTCATTACATATTTCTCGCTGCCGAGTCCAGAGGAACAAAACACGCCATTTTCGAATATTATAAATAAAAAATATTGAACCAATAGCCTTTTATTAATGTGGGCGGTATGTCTATGCGGCGCCGACGCATGGTAGCAACAACATTTTTATTTGTGAAATATAAAAAACTTTATAGGCATTGACGTAACCCTCTTCACCTCTTTGCCAATGGAGCATGTACATACAATCTAATTTGTACTTGTTTCAAAATAATATTGGGTTTACCCATCAAATATACACAAATAATTAATTATAACTACTTATCACTTTATAATTAAACCTCAAAATGAATGGCGCACAAAATAATAACAAAATTCCGATATAAGTGAAGAGAAGTTTCTAGTATATAATACAAAGGGACACAATTACCGCGGATACATGCGGTCGTTAGTTCGAACTAACCCTAGTTCGATCTAAACTCATTTTGCTTTTAATTTTATTGCACAGGTGTATACATGTTTTTTAGTTCAAACTGAAAGCAATGATATAGCTTGATCTAACTAAGGTAGATTCAGCGGATTAGGTCGCTTTATCTAAGTGTACACATGTAAGGACTAGCCAGGTCGAGCTGACTTAGTTCGAACTAACGACCGCATGTATCCGCGGTAAATAACTATTATTCAGTGCCGGCCGTAGGGGTCATACTATACTAAGATTGGATTCTTGATGGTATGTGGCTAAAATTATACATAATTAAAGTGCTTCGTAAAGCGATTTCGACGGCTTCAATGGTCTTCGAATCAGCCAAACTTTTATTATATGTTTATGTTAGATTTCTTTGACAGTAAAGCTAAGACAAATTTTCGGTACTTGGTATACATATACTCAACAAATTATTATTTTAAAGTTTAGTCTGACAAAAAAATGCAAAAATCTTGATTATCAATAATTAATAGGAAGCTATTAGGTAAATTTAGTGCAAGGAATATTTTGGGTTATGTGCAAATTTTTTTACAGATTAATTTTTATGAATTTAATCATCAAAAATAAATCGAACGATTTAGGTGAATACTGCCACGCCATCAATTTAGCTACAGTATATAATTATCGAAACGAATAGGTACTTTTGTAATTAATAAAATAACGATATAATGAGATATCGATATGATTGTTGATTTGATAGAAAACCATACTCTGCAATAAAACACAACGTACAATTTTAAAATATTTATGCTAATATTATTGATTTACAATTAAATTCAATACATTTCAAGGTTATATTATTTTATTTATTTTGTATCTTGTAATAAAAGACGGCCAATATAAAGTTTTTTCTTCGCCTGGACTTGAACCAGGACTTCCGATTGGTAGTTTAAGTTTGCTAGTAAGTGATCAATAATGGATCCACTGTTGATTCTTAAAAAGATTCTGATATTTCTAAACATTAAAGTCACCAATAAATTAAATTTTTCTAGATTTAATGTTTCTTCTAGGGTTTGTTTGGGTTTGCACCATATGGTAAATCCTATCACTGCCAAACTGACACTTAATACACAGTGCATTTGCAGAAATCTTTTGTTACATGTTTCACACCTAACAGTAAAAGCCATTGCGATATTTCAGATGAAAATCGAATCATTCTTAACAAAGAAAAGTTTGAGGTTACGAGGCAAAAATTATTTAATTAATAATTTTTTTAAATTAATAAAGGGGTAAATTGAGGGGCTAAAGCATTTCACCCCATGCTTCAATGCTTCACAAGCATTTTATTAGGGCCTGTTTATTGGTTCTATAATTTTTTTGTCAAAATTATTATTTTACGGCACTCACCGTTACTTTTTGATGAAAGAAGACTCTAGAGTGTACCAATCGAAGTTTGCTGATTGTGAGGGACACTTATGTTGGGGTGGGGAGACATGAAAGATTTTAAACGTTAGATTAGGTAATAATTCAAATATTTTTGAAAATTATGGTTAACCACGACTGCATACATATATGCAGTGACTATTGATTAATTAACACAAGAAGCTTAAAAAACTATTTCATGTGGTAAATTAAGAATATGCAAAATTTAGCTCAGCTAATGTGTTTATTACTAATATATCACCGCTAATTTATTCCTGTCGTTTCAATTGATAGATAGGTACTTTTAATTTTAGTAGCGAAGTACTACTTCAAAATTTTGGTCGTGTGGGCATGTTAGTTTTTCAATTGACATCACATTTCTGCATGTGGTAATTAATCCAGATTCTGCTATTTTAGTAAAATAAAAACTACCTAGTTTTGGTACGTAATGGTGGAGCATACGATTGTGGACCTTTAAATGTTTAGTGGCTTTTCAGAGAGAATGGTCGTATTTAGAGATATTTTCCTGGTGTATTGGTAAAATCGTTAATTTTTAAATTATAATTTTTCAAACAAATTAATAAGACAGAATACAAAACTCGTGAAGTTGTCGAATGCGGTGTGAGAAAATTTGGCACAATTTTTGCCAAATTTCGAGTGCCATCCATGTGTATGCGACGCTGATGACGTCAAATAAGATAAAAATATATATCTCTCGCTCATCTTAATTTGTGTAAAAAATTTTAATTTCAATAAGCATTAAATGCGTTTTTTAATTTTTAACAGTTAATTTTTCACTTGATTTAATTGTTTTTTTAAAATTGTAAAATTATATTGTTTTTTGTCTGCAATATTGCGTGTTCGTTGCCGGGTAAATCGTGCTTTACGTTTTGTGACAACTAATTATTATTTTAAAATATGTAAGTACTGGAATATTGATTGTGTGTCGTCCTGCGTTTTCAATAGTGGTAATGATGTAATTTGTTACATTTTCAAGTTCATCAATTGTTTTTATCCTTATGCTCTGTATTAAGTTTTTGTTGTAAATATTTACTATAACAGGGGTCGATACTTGGTAATCTCTTTTTAGGAAGGCATATTTAAAAATGGAGGAGAGGTAATATTTAAACATTAAAATACTAACTCAAAATAAATTTATTATAACGAAGGACCGGTTGTACACCCGAACATATAGAATTAATCTAGGAAATTCGATTTTTAAATTGCAACTTCCCATTATAACAGATTTTAATGAAAAATATATCAATCGAGAGATATTATTTTTCCGCGTTGAATAATATGCAAAATTTAATATTTTGTTTTTAGTTATTAAAAATACAAAAATTAAATTTTAAATTACGTTTGTTAAGAAATATTGCGCTACAGTAAACTTAAATATCTTTATTAATAATTTAATTTTTTTCTAAACGGGGATTTAAAAATCATTATTAAAAATGTTATATTTGTATCTTTAACGCGGTAATCTTTAAACGCGGAAAAATATATCATTTGATCGATGTATTTTTCATTGAAATCGGTTATAATAGGAAGCAGAAATTAAAAAAACACAATTTCCTATGTTAACTGCCTCTTCGAAAATGTTCAGATACCCAGCCGGCCACCCGGTATACATATTTAATATATAATTGTTTAGTGCTGTTTATAATTGTTTATAATTGTTAACTTGCAAAAATATATTTTAAGTATAAATTTAATAATGAAAAGTTAGTGAATTTTTAATTAAATTTATAAATTAGTGAATTTTTTCCACACTTACTTATTTTATTAGCCCATGATATAATATCAAGTGGGTTGGTATAAAGTTTATAAAATTCAAATAAATTAATTTATTGACATTTCGACTACAAAATAAATTTTTCTTCATACCTCGGTCGAAAGTACGTACTTTCGTCCCTAATAGCAGGGACGAAAGTTGAACATTTACTCCCTTTGAGAAGTACACGCGCGCCCTCTATAACGCCGGGAGGAAAGAATTTCTCATGCGTATTAATACTCGTAACTAGGGACTATTTATTCTGTTGCTACAACAAATCGTTAACCGCTGTCACTACTGTTGCTATCCCTAACCCCAAAAGGGACGAAAGTACGTACTTTCGACCGGCTATGAAGAAAAATCGTATACACTACGCGGGCCAAAAGTTGAAATCTAGTCCTGCGTCGATGCCTCGGCTTCGCCTCGGGGCATCATGACGCGCAGCCGAAAATTCAACTTTCGGCCCTCGTAGTGTAATATACTATTTTCTTTAATTTATATTTTATAATCAATTACTAATTCAAGTTCATCTGACGAGTTTTCATATCATCTATTCAAAAATTCACTAATTTGCAAAATGTAATTTAACTTGTAATTATTACATTTATATCTAAAAACACACTAGTACATTTCTAATACATAAATTCAAATTGTAAGTGGAAATACATACATGCTAATCTTAAAATTGCAAAGTGTGGACATGATAAAATTGACAAAAGTGCTAAATTAATGCTGCTATTGGCTTCATTCTTAGTCCGAAATTTTGAATTTTTTCAATGCAATGCATATTGATACCGTCAACTGTAGCAACTGAAATAAAAATGTATTAGACTTCAGAACGTCACAAATTCATAAAATTCCTGACATTCAGAAAAGTTTCAATATTCATTTCTATTAATCCACATCCAGTAAGCGATTTCTTCTGTTGAGCTATTTGAATCATAAGGATAATTGGAGTACGCAACATCGGAAAATATTTTGAATACCAGTCTGAATTGTAAATGGCCGTTGCTATTGTTGACATCTAATAAACAAAGATTAAAACTGTTAAAGTTTAAAATTTTTTATAAAACTTTACCTCGTGCTCCACATAGTTTGCAGGAATACAGTAAAATCCTATTTGAAGTATTATAGAGCACGTAGAAACGGCATATCTTATCATCACGTAAGAATCAGAACTGAAAAGATCGCTTTTAATATTCAGAACCTTAACACACAATTTAGGTTATTCAGAGATATTATAAAATTATGTAGAGGTAAACTGTGATGAAAGAAATTGAAGCAAAACAATGGAAACTACCTTCTACAAATATGTGGCATTATCATATTTTGGCTAGTTTTATTTTGTCGGCCTTCTTTCTTCGATGAAACTGCTTCTTTATGAACAACGATTTAACTTCTATAAGGTGGGGCTATCCGATACTATATTAATTAAAAGTTAACACATCTAATAAAATTCAAATATAAAGAATGCCACGATGTCCTAAATACAGCTCAATGTTTCGCATTTGTCAGTTTACCTCCAATTACTACCGGATTGGCCGTTTTTAAATTTACTTACGTTTCTGTCAATGCATACATTTCAGCGCATAGTAAAGGAACAGTGGTCAAATATTGAAACATTAATGAAACCGAATAAGCTTTTTGCAATTCATCGTGAAACCTACAATTGAAACACATCACAATAAACTAAATTTGCAAAAAAGAAAACATACCTCAACAGCAAAATATGGTGTTCTATATAAGTTTGCAAATTTTGGTGATAATTATGAAATTGTGACTTGCAGTTTATGGCCTTAACACTTAATTGTTCTAAATGACTATACAAGATTGAGCATTGCATTTTCACTTCGAAGCAAAATCCCAGATAAAGACCATCATGAAATGCTATGAAGAATGCAAAAATTGCACAAGATATAAAACTTGTAATCCATGCCAGTTTAAACAATATTCCGTTTTTCTCCATATGCCAGTCACCAATAATTAGTTTTTTCTGAATAATGGAATAAGGAGTAACAGCAATGAAAAGAAATAAAAAAGAAGCGGCAAACACTTTTTGTAGCAATAATATTCTTTTTGTTATTAACTGGTTGCCTTCTTGTGTTGTTCTAGAACATTGATCGTCGTTCCAAAATTTTTTTGAAAGACTAATCAGATTCAGAAATATTTGTTTATTATATAAGCACAAACACCATTTTACTGGGCCCTAAAACATTATTTTTATTACAAACAATATTTTTTCAGAAATTCGCAATTTAAACATTTGCTATAAAAGTACAGTTAAGACTTTGACCTATTTTTTCTTCTTTTGTTCAGATGTGAATCAATATAAAGTGCATCCTAATAATTCTTATTCAGGCTTTTCACTTCCGCTCAAGTAGGTAATTATTATTACATTAATCAAAAATTAGTTACCTGTACAAACACCATTACACCTTCAAAATTGTTAACATAGCTAGTAACGTCATCGTTCATGTAAAAGAATTGCATGAGCAATAAAACTAAAACTAACCCGAATAATGATACCAACAGGTGGGTAATTAGAAAAACCGCCCTAGATGATTTTTCCGTTGCCAGAAGTCCCATTCTGTTTAAATTTTGTAACGGAAATTTAAGTAATATTCCTGAATTGAACATTTTGAATTAGCAACAAATATTTAAATCACAATAATATCGGTTGGATTTCTTGAATTTTCAATTAATGAACTATAATATTTTAATTTAATTTTAAAGCGACACTATTACTGATTACACATGTGTAATTTTGTTCACTGCTGAAGTTGTTCTGCTTACAAGTGCAGTTGAAAAACCTCAGGACGAACGCTTTGTAGATTGCACATGCGTTAATAAAATTTCTTGAATTCGAAACTTATGCCTCGAAAAATTGAGATTTACACCAATGTAAAGCAATTCAAATTTAAAAAAAAATCATGGTATAAACGGCAAATAACTAAATATATCTAAGAAAAGTTTACATTTTTATATTACTTAATATTGTAATCTTTTGGTACCGGACAGATTTTTTATAGTGAGCTTTACCACTATATCAGGACGCGTGCATTCGATTTTCTCTAAACACCAACATAGTGGTGGAAAGTTATTGTTTCCTAAAACTCTTCAAGGACCGCGTTTCCAATAATCGAATATTAGTTTTTCCAATCTTCTTATATTTGTTCATGACCTATAATTGACACAAGTAGTCGCCTGATTAACGATTCCAAAAATGGTGCATAAGTTGTTGTAGCTTCTCAAAATGCATCAAGGTATTGCAGTTTTTTGTTGCCAGATTATTGTCTAGTAGATAAGTAAATTTCCTAGAAAATCTCGTTTAACAATAGGTTTCGGATCACCCAGTGTATGTTTTTGGTTCTAATCTTCTTTCATAATTATGTCGACGTCGGGCCTGCGGAACGATTCAGTTTTTCAAAGAGGGGTTTTGTTTATTTATTTATTCGTTAACTATACATGTTTTTTACTTCTAATTATAACATATTATGGAAAAATGTTCAAATATATCATGTTATAAATTTGACCACGCTACATTATCGGTACTCTGTTTTTAACCGTGGTGTGTTCTTATGGCCAAATTAGTTTGGTATTTGCCACCTTAAATAATATTTTTTAGTTAAATTATAATTAACACGAGACGGTCATTGGCATGCTTGTTAGCGCGATTAACTGCTAATGTAGTAAGACTCTCCGGTTCGCATCCGGGCAGAGCTCACTTTGCAACAACGTCTCTGTGCTTTGTTTTTATAATAATTTTTAAAATTTAAAATCCGACGATGGCTAATGCGCGACACGAGTACAACTTTAGAATTAATCGTGTCAAAAACCCTTAGCGTTTTCGTTAAGATTCACGTACGAATGAAACCTATCCACTATTAAAATCATATGTTTCTACTTTTATGTTTTACATTGGCATAACATAGCACAAGATATGTGGCGAGGTTTTTAGTCGCTGCTTGCACGAGCAACTCAAGTAAAAAAACTGGCACTTACGTACCTTGGTGCATAAATAACTATTTTTTAAAGTTTGATCCGATAAAGAAAAAATGGAAAAATTTTGACTTTTACATAGTATAAATTAGAATGTAATGAAAATCTAGGAAAGTTTAGTGCAAGCTATATTTTGGGTGCGTGCAGATTAATTAATTATGAATATAATCTTCAGAATGTAATAGATATTGATCGAATTAGATTAATAGTGCTACGCTAGTAATTAGCTGGCATATATGTACTTATCGAAACGAATAGGTACTTCCCAAATTAATAAAATATCTGTATGTGATGAGACCTCGATATAATAATTATTGGTTTGATACAAAATCATGTTTGCAATAAAACACAACGTAAAATTTTAAAATATTTATTTCAATGTATTGATCTTCAATAAATTCAATAAATTTCAAGTTTATTACAAAAACCTACATGTGGTTTTGTAAATATTTACAAAATATTTACATGCACAACATTTATAACAAAACAAACTTTGTACAAGAACTCGAAGTAACGTTGAGCTCTTGGAGTTGTATGATACGAAACTGATTTTGGTCCAAGTACTTCACACATAAGTTAAATTTTGCTTCTCCTTGGTTTTTTGGAGTAGATTTTGACCAACCTAGAAGGGCGTGTGAAGCACTTAAACCAATAGAAATTAAGAGTGCTTATTTCTTTAGAAACTGACCGTAAAACTCACTTTGTAAGGAAATAACCATAAAAATAATGTCCCACGCTTCTACTTTAGGCGGTGCATTTAAGCTGAGGTCTATTGGCAACTAAAATTATTGTACAGGTGTTTGTCTCACACTCAGACAAAGCTTAAAACTAATATTACGTCTAGTCAGCCGCACAAAGAATCAACTTTATTGCTCGGGTTTACCCTTTTCCAGGGTAGCAAAAGATCCGCGCTAAATGGGTTCCTTTCGACATTTACTTTAGTTAAGATATTTTAATAGTTTGACTAGGTGGATTAAAAGTACGTGAGCAAACAAAGAAGATATTTTGTGCAGCCGTCTTAAAAATTTTACTTATTATTGCCATTGCAACAGTAACCATAATAAACAGTAATAACCAGTAATAATCCACTGTAATACTTCAAATCCTGAACAAAAGTCAAATATTTTTGTTTTAAAAGCACTGTTGCCATTTTTATCTAAGATAAAATACTTAAATGGCTCTACAGCAATTTCCTTCACTATGTAATTATAGAATTGATAAGTGTGAAAATGATAAAATTGATAATCATTAGTGTGTGGTGTAAAGGCAACTTTGCAAACTAATAAATTCAAGAGCCATTAAATTATTATTTATTGGCTTTATTTTTAGTCCGAAATTTTAAATTTTTCAATGCAATGCATATTGATACCGCCAACTGTAGTACAGAAGCTCCTTATTCGCGGGGTATACGTTCCAAAATTATACCGCGAATAAGGAAACCGTGAATATGGAATAGTGATTTGTATGGAAATGCAAGGGTTGGGTTCCAAGGTACGAAAATAAAATAAAATAGATAAAAATAAAATCAGTTTAATCACATACCTATCATTATTATTAATTATTATTGTTTGAATTATTTGGTTTAAAATATTTAGTAATTTTTCTTGCTTTGCCGTCTTTAAAATGCCTTTTAATTCCGCATGGTATTCAGCTGTGGCAACTTCAATTTTCCTTTTAAAAGGAAGGTTTCTTTCCAAAACGGGTCAATTTTAATGAAGTGATCTCACAGTTCATTTGCCATTTGAAACCTGCGGTCTGGTTTTTAAGGTGATTGTCATCGTATCATTGTAAGATGTTGAAGCTTGAAGGGTTTTAACATTTCCTGCAAGTCGGCTTCACTTAAATCTTCATCGTGTGATTGAAGCAGCTCTTGAACGTCACTCGAATCTATCTGTTCAAAACCATCATGTCCTATTCCATTAGCAATTTGTACAATTGTGTCAGTTAATGTTTTAATTTGTTTAAATCCTCACTTTCACAGACTGTTAGATCAACCTATAGTTTTTCCAATATGATTGCAATGTGTATGCAATGCTTGAGCTCTTGTAACGATTCCTTTATGTTAACAATGCACATTGCTATGTTAAATTTTTCCAGAATTCCATAAAACTCACGTCAGAATCACATTCCATGATATCCAGAATGATTTTAAAGGTTCGCCTAATGTAAAAGAACTTCAAAGCTTGAATTATTCCCTGGTTCATTGGTTGAAGTAAAGTCGTCGTGTTCGGAGGCAAAATATCACCTTAATATTCGGATGCATAGTTTCAAGCTCACAAGGGTGACCCGGAGCATTGTCCAAAACAAGAACCTCCTTGAAGTCTAAATTTTTTCGTTTAAATATTATTATTTAATTTTGAGTTTTGAATATAAATTATAATATTCAAAATCGTAAATTATTAATCCGCGAATAATGAAATTTTCGGCCGCGAATACAGAAAGTGGTCTCAATTTTTCTTCCGCGAATACTGAAACCGCGAATAACGGAACCGCGGATAAGGAGCTTTACTGTAACTGAAATAAAAATGTATTAGATTTAAGAACGTCACAAAATCATAAAAGTCCCAACATTCACAAAAGTTTTAATATTCATTTCTATTAATCCAACTTTTCCCAAAAACCGGAATCAAATTACAGATGCGCCTTATTCGAATGTTCAACCAAACACCCCAATACTAACACCAAATGTGGAAGGAACATGGAAGATAGTTCAAGGCAACAATAAAAAGACAACGTAGCCCAGAACAACAGCAAAACATTCCAAGTCAGACTGAAATTACGAAATACTGGTTTGCAAAAGACGAAGTCGAGACCAAGAATAGATTTGAAGGGCTGGAAGAAGAAAAGATAAAACTACAACTGATGGACAAGAAAAGCGAGAACAAAATGATGAACATCAATCATTACCCAAAGCACCCAATAACAACTTACCAATCTGAAAATATTAGCGCAGCTTATAAATTACTAGCAGAAAGCGCACCAAATGACTACACAATTAAAACAGTGGGGTCGGAGGAAATTAAAGTACAGCTTAAAAATCTTAAACTCTTTGAAACATTTATCGACGCTCTAAAAAAGGAATATTATTTAATACATACAAGCCGAAAGGACAACAAGACTACAGTGATAAAAGACATGCACCCAACACTTAAAGAGGAGGATATCAAAAACCTCTATTGGAGGAAGAGCATGAAACCACCAACTTCTGGAACTAAAGCACCGAGTAATCAAAGTACCACTACCTTTACATTATGTTGATATTAAGAGAAAAGATAATAATAAACAAATACTTACACTAAAAAAGTTGGGAGCAAATATATTATAGTCTAAAGCAAATTATTATAGTCTTCGTTCTTTGAAGATAATTGTATATATTGTTAGTTTTCTAACCAGAATTTGTGGCCATAGGAATGACTTCTTAACAGAACTTAACACCACATTATATCGAGATTCCTTCTTAGTGACTGGCAATATTTGTCTAAAACCGTCTCCAAATACAACAGTCTTATCATCAAAAGCAGTATTACAACTATTCATGGCGTTCGATAGCGTTCTTATCGTTGGATATAATAAAGGAAGGGTTACGATTTCGGAATGCAACGCTAAAAGCGATTTTCTGTTCGGAGCACAATTTAGCTTTATTTGCCTTAAAAAGAAAGTCTTGCCTGTTCATCCGAATCTGTCAACAAACAAAACTTTGTTCTCTTTATGTAAGAGCACCAGCAGCGAGTTGGTCTTTTATATGAGGATAGAAATGTAAATGGCGACGGCGAAACATTTGCGCTGGTGTCCTGTTTGCAATTTGATTTCATTCCTGACGTTTTCAGTGATTTCTATTTTCTATGTCTTTCTTTGCATACCCGATTCTATCTTTGGGATCTATTTAATGGCTTTACTAAATTTTACTTTACTTCACTTTATGCTTTTATAAAGAAACTAGCTGGATACCAGCTTCGCCTGGGTCTCATTAAAAATAAAATACTTTGCCTTTGTCTGAAGTATTTTGATTTTGCAGGGTTGCTTTACCCGAGCTTTTCTTCTCCAGTATTTCAAAACGGTTTACTGTCTTGCTTCCGTTGTCCTTTGGTTGCTATAACTTGATTTATTTTTACGAAATGAAATCACTTATAATAGTGTAGGTACTGAATGTGAATATACCAACGTAAAATTACCATATATCAATTACAGGTATTGGCGATGGGAATCTCGTTCCATTCATGCGCGTCCGCATTTTTCACTTCTTTTTAAATTAAGCTTTTCGGTCCCGGTTTTAGCGGAAAATCTCTTTAGGGCCTAGAGAGTAACTGTGAAAATTTGGTTGAAATCTGTCAAATGGTTTAGGAGAAAATGGAGGACAAACAAACCAACAAACAGATACCTATTGATTTTTATATAGGGTAAGATGGGGTCAAACGGACATGGGGCAAACGGACATTTTTGAGAAAAATTCGTAAGTTCTTTCAGAAAAGGCGCCGCGTTATTATTGCAGTATTACTAGTGTCGTTGACATTTGAGGTAATTAATAAGAAAGTAATTTGTTAAAATTTTTCCAATCTAAGGCTATTATTGCATGTTAAAAGTGAGGAGTGATAGGAAATGTAAGTAAAATTAACGTGTTGTTATATTTTTGTTAGAAATTATTTAGAATCTAAGTATTTTAGTAAAAATTTAAAACTTATAGTTAGGTCAATTAAAACCAAGTGTCTTTGGAATTACTGCCACGTAATTTCATTGTCCTAATATTAATATTTATTTAGATTTTGAATTTAAAAAAATTCCGATGCGGGGCAAACGGACATATTGATTGAAATTGATATTGATTGATTGATATTGATTGAACCGGATAGTACAGTATTTATGCTTTTTTTTTAAACAATGTTTACAGAAAAATGGTACAGATCCGGATTAGAACTACAGAGAGGAGCTCGTGGAAGCTCGTGGAATCAAGAAAATATGAATCTTGTCATAATTGCTGTAAATAAAGATAAAATGGCTCTTAATTCAGCTGATAAGTTGAATAGCGTTCTTATCATCATTCATTGCGACTAAAAGTGCGAATTTAACTATTTATAACGTATATTAAACCTTATGTCCGTTTGCCCAGGAGTGTGGGGCAGACGGACATTTTCACTATGTTTGTTTTAGGTTAAGTTCTCAAAACTGTTTCTATTTTTTCAACTTTAATCTCATCATTTGTTAGCTTAATAATTGAGATATCAAACCAAATAATTAGTTCTTAAATATTATGTTGCTTTTATTAAATATAACTATAAAACCCTTAGAGTGTCCGTTTGACCCACTCTTACCCTATATAGATTATACTATTACAGTTTTTTGTTATTAATAAAAATTTTTATAGAAGGAAGTCTGAAAAGTTGCACATAGGTTGATTATTAAGAATTAGCCAGCCAAAAGTCTAATTTCAAAAGTGCCGTTAAAATACCAAAAATTCCAGAGCCAAAATAATATCTCAGTATGATTAGTTAGACTCAAAAGAGATAGTAGAAGCTAGAAATAAACACTTTCGGTTATGTGGTAAAACTACCCAAGAAAGTTCTCGAGGAGGAATGCAAACGTTATAAATATATACAATAGACTATTACTAAGTTCAGATTCACTATTGAGTAGTAGAAAATCATCAAAAAAAAAATCAAATCAAGATCATTGCCCTGCAACAATCAATATGTTACTACCATCTGATCCTAATACCGAATCCCAATCCCATATTTCAGACACGCATTAAGATTTATCCATAAATAAATAATCCTAAAATAATTATGTATTTGCACCTAAATTATTAATCTGTACCTAGAATATTTTTTTGTTTGCAAAAATTATTTTTGTTTTTTTTGAGATTTTGTCTTTTATTTATTATTTTATTCCACTTTTGGCGAGAAAACATGCTAATTTTACAAAGGGCAATACTTTACAATATGATATTATATGATTTAAAGTCAAAATACACTGTAAAATAATTTTGGCCGCCTAAATCCTATAAATCAACATATGTGCGTTGATGACAATTCTTCTTTGTAACGAATATGAGTAGATGAGGTGTATTTTTAAATGTTTTTTTGTGTGACAAACAAACACCTTCAAATTATATAACAGTAGGAAATCATATGATTGCTTTGAAATTAAATACCTTTATTAACATTTGCATCTTTATTTTGTGATTTGTAAATCAATACATGTAAATATTACAAAAATGTATATCTAGAGAACTACTTTAGCTATCAAATTTGTTTGAATTTTGTGTGCTTGTCATTAGTGAAATTTATACGTTGTATAAAAAAGTTTTTAAATTTTTACAAGCTTTGTGAAATTGAAAAATTTTCCAACTTACATTTGTAGTTTAAGACACCGTCGTACAATGTTGTTTCGCATTTTAAAGCCTCCCAAGTTAAACTTGGCGCTAAATGAATGAATATGGATTAAAATCCATTAAAAATTGAAATCAAAACTATATTGGAAAATTTTATAATAATTAATTATCATACCTACATGATATGTTTTGACAACTCACATCGACACACTAAATAAAATATAATCTCAAATAGATATCGCAAAGCGTAACCCAGAAGATAATAAACTTTAGAGGAAAAACGCCAAGCGGAATTCGAATTGTACGTGGGAAATGAAAAATTCATTGTCATTAATAACAATAAATATTTTATTTATAAAGCTCGTTCATCTGAGCATTCTTGCGCGCACGAAAGCGTGCGGCGCAAAATGCTCAGATGTGACAACTCTGTGCGCACAAAGCTATTCGCGAACGAGAGCTGTGTGTGCGCGAATGCTAGACACGCACAAGAGCTGTGTGCGCGAAAGTTAAACACGTACAAGAGCTGTTCGCGAACGAAAATTTTGCGCCGCACGAAAAATTTCGTTAAATTTAATTTTATGTTTACATTTTCGTTCCGACTTTGTAGAGAAATGAATAATACGTCATTAAAGATTTTATAGTAATTATAAACCACAAAGTACAAAAAGAAGAAAACACTAAAACGTTGGTGGGTTACCAAATTATTTCAAAGTAGAGAAACCTATAGCAGATCAAATTTACTAGCAGATACATCATTTCCAAAGTTTTATTAGAACGTTGTCTGAAGACTTCGAATTTTTAATTAACGCTGTTGGACCTAAAATTAGCAAGATGAATAAGAAATTTAGAAAATGTGTTATCCTGTGCAAGAACGATTAGCTCTGACTCTCCGGTTTTTAGAAACAGGGGATTCATATAGTACATAATACAAGCTTGCAGTATTTGTTTATTTTAGTATTTGAGTTATTAGTACTAAGTTATGGATTGGTAGACAGAACGTAATGTCAATCTTTAAAAATAAGAATGAGAAAAATTCAAATACAATAAACTTATATTTATTTCTCCAGGTATCAAAATAATAAATAAACAACTTAAGTGAACTATTTCCTATCGGTCGTATAAAATATAAAATTGTGGTATTAATCTATTGTGGTTTTAAGTTATTAAAAAATAATTTAATCATTATTTTATGTACTTTGCATATGTTTCTAAAGAATGTACAATTACATATTTATGTTCTAATGCCTAAAATATGTACCGACAATGAGTACGACCGCTATTAGTATTATGATGGCCCTTTCTGTCAATCATCCGGCAATCCAATGTCCTTACTCACATTTTATTGCTTTTTAAAATTTAGAAAATAAAACTTTATCTATATCATAATTTTGGGTTCATAATAAATTATTATGGCCAGTCAGACAAAAAAAATTATCATATAAAAAATGTATTAAAAATAACTCCATATCTTGCATAAACAAAACAATGTAGTGAATAAAAATTAATACAACGTTCATACTACATATTTAATTAAAAATAAAAAATTTATTTAACAAAATGAGAAAAATCTTTCAAGGGATAACTTAAAATTCAAGGATTTTCAAGATTTTGTAAACTTAAATCAAAAAATTAGCACTATTGCAGGCTTTACGTAATTTTCGATTGGGAATCTAGAAAGTCTCGTCAACATTTATTGTATTTGCGTGTAAATCCTTTGAAGAAACCGCCAACAATCGGATCCCAGTTTTGTGTGTTGAAATGAGACCCGGGTACGTTTCGTCCGTCCTCATCTGAGCATTTGTGCGCGCACGAAAGCTGTCATCGTAAATAACCCTAATTAAATTCGAAGACACCAGATTTCTACGCACAACGCACGATGCTCAATGTGGACGGGTACATTGAATTAACATAGAATGGATCGAAAATTTGCGCGCACAGTTTTATAAATTTTAAAACGTGTCCACATCTGAGCATTTTGCGCGCACGAAAATTTTACGCCGCACGCTTTCGTGCGCGCAAAATGCTCAGATGAGGACGCGGCATTAAAAATAACCAAAGCATTGTTTACTGTTTTGTTGGTTTTTTATGTTTTTCTGAATCTTGTTAATCCATTCATACGTGGCAAACTTAACTAAAGGTCAGTAGCATGGTAATCTTTTAGGTAAGGCCGCTAGCTACCTGCATTTGTATCTAAAGCAGAACGGCAGCCTTGGTTGATGTATCATGCTACTGTTAGAGGTAATATGTGCGAAAGATATATTTGAATTTGTCTGGATTTATCTACAACAAATCAGTCATATTTAATTATTAAATTATAATTATTAATAGGTAAATTATTATTAGCCAATTGCTGAATTTCAATCTTGGATTACGGCCCTTAACTAAATTATTGCCGACGAACTAACAAACATGTCGATCATAAAGCTTTTTTGTATATTATGTAGGTACTGCGTATGATACAATAATATACAAGATATGATATATGGGAGTTCTATTTTGGTAATTTTTGCGCACGACGTCACGTGGCTAGTGATATCTTGTTATTATTGTATCATATGGGTACTGCGTATGTTATAGAAGCCTAAAACATAATTTTAAAATTTATTGTGAAGTGTAATAAAAATAACATCGATAAACAGCAGTGTGGTGTAATCTGTATACTTGCAGGCTAGAGGCAACTTTGCAAATATAACAAACCCAAGAGTAATTAAATTATTGTCTATTGGGTTTATTTTTAGTCCGAAATTTTAATTTCTTCAATGCCATGCATATTGATACCGCCAACTGTACCAACTGAAATAAAAATGTATTAGACTTAAGAACGTTACAAAAATTACAAAATTCCTAACATTCACAAAAGTTTCAATATTAATTTCTATTAATCCGCATGCAGTAAGGGTTGCCTTTCGTTGAGCTCTTTGAATCATAAGGATAATTGGTGTACGCAACATCGGAAAATGTTTTGAATGCCAGTCAGAATTGTAAATTGCAGTTGATATTGTTGACATCTAACAAACAAAAATTAAAATTGCAAACGTTTAAATTTTTTAAAAAATCTTACCTCGTCCTCAACATAGTTTGCAGGAATACAGTAAAATGCTAGTTCGAATATTACACAACAGGTGGAAACGGCATATCTTATCATCATGTAAGAATCAGAACTAAAATTATTGTTTTTAATATTGAGAACATTAACAACAAAGTTATTTAGACATATTTATCTAAAAGCAAACTGTGATGTAAGAAATAAGGGCAAAAAAATTGAAACTACAGTCGATAGACATGTAGGTTTAAGATGATGTCCAAAACTCAATTTCTTGCATTCGTCAGTTTACTCCATAATATTATCGATTGAGCAGTTTTAAATTTACTTACGTTTCTGTCAATGCATACATTTCGGCGCATATTAAAGGAGCAGCGACCAAATATTGAACCAATAATGAAACCGAATAAACATTTTGCAATTCTTCGTGAAATCTAGAACGGAAACACATCACAAACAACTAAATTTGTAAATTTAAAAACATACCTCAAAAGCAAAATGTGGTGTTCAATATAAGTTTGCAACTTTTGGTAATACTCTTTAAATTGTGATTCGCAGTTGATGGTGTTAACAGTTAATTGTTCCAAATGACTAAACAAGATTGTGCATTGCATTTTCAGTTCATAACAAAAGCTCAAATAAAGGCAATCATAAAGTCCAACAAAAGGTGCAAATAATCCAAGAGATATAAAATTTGTTATCCAAACCAGTTTAAACATTCCGTTTTTCTCCATTTGCCAATCACCAAGAATTAGTTTTTTCTGCATAATGGAATAAGGAGTAATCATAATTAAGATGCATAGAACAGCAAAAATAAAATTTTTGTAATAATAATATTATTTTTGTTAATCTCTGGATGCCTTTTTGTGTAGTTTTAGAACATTGATCGTCGTTCCAAAATTTTTTTGTAATAGTAACCAGATTCAGAAATTTTTGTTTATTATATAAGCACAAACACCATTTTGCCGACACCTAAAACATGATTTTTAATTTTTACTACAATATTTTTTAACGAATTAGCTATTTAAAATTTATATATTATAAAAATACAAATTACAGTATATTATGTTTTTAAATTTTGTTATCTTAAATGCATTCACGATATTTTTTCTTCCTATAATGAATTAATTTTTTTAATTTATAAAATTAATTAATATTGGCATCAGTCGGTGCATAATATGAAGAATGCATTTGTCTAGATTTATCTACAGCAAATCACTTGCCCGAAGCAAACTATTTTTATATTCAAAAATTTTAATTGACCTATTTATTGTGTACTATTCGATTCAGATTCATTCTTATTCAAGCTTTTTTGCTTTCACTCATGTGCGTAATTATTATTTCATTAATCAAAAATTAATTACCTCTACAACCGCCAATACACCTTCCAAATTGTTGACATAGCTAGCAACATCATCGTTCATGTAAAAGTACTGCATGAATATTAAAATAAAAACAAAGGATAATATGAACACCATAGAGTGGGTAAACAGAAAAACCGCTCTTGAAATTTTTTCAGTTGACAAAAGTCCCATTCTGTTTAAATTTTGTAACGGAAACTTAAGTAATATTCCTGGATTTAACATTTCGTATTAGCAAGAAATATTTTAACCACAATAATATCGATTGGATTTCATTAAAAAATTTCAATTAATGAACTGGAATAATATTTTTATTTAATTTAAAAGCGTCACTATTACCGATTTTTACACATGTAACTTGGTTCACTGCTGAAGTTGTTCTGCTTACAAGTGCAGTTGACAAACCACAGGACAAACGCTTTCTAGATTGCACATGCGTTAAGAAAATCTCTTGAATTCGAAACAAATTCTCCGGAAAAGTGGGATTTTCACAAATTTACAACAAATGTTAAAAATAAAGTAAACAAATCATAGCATAAATGGTGAGTAACTAGTTCGAAATTATTATTATAAACAATTCTAAGTTATAAATTTTAACATTACTTAATTATTTAATCTTATTTAATTTATTCTTTAGAGCTCACTTAATAAACCGAAGTATTTCGCAACTTCAATCACATACTAATATAATAAGTTTGTAAATTAACTGAATTTGGTCGGATTAAATTGTTAATTATTACTGCGAATAATTGATATTGCAGTCATAATTTGTTTTCAATATAAATTTTGACCAAATTGCCAAATTGTGTTCTTAACATCTCTATGACGACGGTTTAATTATTAAGTAAGTGACTCTTCCATTCATTGACCATCAAAGATTTCAATTACCCTTAATAACAATAAAATAACCAAAAGACCATTATCAACGTCATATGGGAACCCTACAAAATTGATATAAATTGCACTTGAAAGCGAGGACATAAATAGGACCTCTAAAACGCTGATAATCAATTCGCGTCAGTCAGTTGCGTCAAAGATTTTAATCAAGCTTAGTTGAGTACAAACGAGTCGGTAGCGTCGATGGCAACAAGCGCCCGCGACTATTTTGTTTTTTTAAAATTTTTCTTTAATTGAATTAATCTTTGACTCAATCACTGTTGTTTTAGCCGAGTAAAAGCGATCAATTATAATATTTTCATTATTTAATATGATTTCTTTCATCATGCCCAAAATTTAGAGTAAAAAGTAGATCAAAGTGAATATGGAATCATTTAATTTTTACGTCCTTTGTAATCCTGATTTTCTTTCACGCCGGCGCCGAAGAGAAAGTAGTGGCAGCCAGTAAGCTAAATTAATCTAATAACCCCTCCCTTCCTCCCTCATACCAAACCTACACAAACGATTGATACCAAATTCGACCTAAAATCGCGATAAGCGGGGCTGGCATTTCTTCAGTCCCCCCAACCAAAAAACCAAAATTGTAAGATTTTTCGCGAACGGTGTTAACACAAACAAAAATAATGAATACACAAACGTTTAAAATGAAATTCAATCCAAAATTCGAAATGGGGGGGGGAGAGAAATGGACCCCAATGTATGTCATATTTGGCATTTTATTACGCAATAATATACTTACTACATGTATTTCTTATGCGAAAATTGCAATTTTCAAAATCAAATTGTGGCCTTTTTAAAAGTCCGACTAAATTCGTCCTCACCTTAAAGAGCTTTTTAAAGACAAATTGAATGCTGCGTGGGTTAATCAAGAAAAATCCAAAACGTCTAAAAAAATTAATCTTATTCATTTACTCTGTAGAAGTCTTTACTTAAGCCTTGACTATTTAATACTCATATTATATCTGAATTTAAAAAAAAATGCTTTCTAGTATTTTCAAACTTTTCACCGATAAAATCAATTTTTACCGATAATTTTTATTTACGGCACAAAGCCGCATACATTGAGCACATTTTAGCATACCTTTTCTTTTTGTAATTTTAAATAATGGCAGAGCTAACTTTCATCAATAAAATACATTTTCTATCAAAAATTATTTTATTTACCGCACAAAGCAGCATAAATTGAACACAATTCAGCACAACTTTTATTTTTTAATTTTTCAAAAATGGCACGTTTAACTTCACTCACATGCCAAAACGGCAATTGAAAAGATTCAAATAAACAGAAGTACATAGAGACAGAAATGGTTGAAGGTACTATTTTACCTGTGGTATGGAGACGTCAAGAAATAAACGAACTTGCTGAGAAGTATGATCCAGAACCATTTTAATTGTTTACACTAAGTATTCAAAGAAAGGCTAAACAAGAACGACAGCAGAAAGCAATAGGTTTAAAAAATAACATCTACGAAAGCTTGCATCTAGTGAAATACAATCTAAAATCTAAAGGAGCAATTAGAAATATAGGATTAGATCTTTTGTATGTTCATTATTAGTCTAATGTTGATAAAAGATGTGTATAAAAAATAACATCAAGTAATATACATTGATGCTTACTGATGAGAAGTGTAAAATTACGAAATGGTTGGGCTTACTTTCATGGATAATATACATTTTTGGCCACAAATTTTTTTTTAATTTACGGCACAAAGCAGCACAAATCGATCACAAAGCAGCACAAATCGAGCACAATTCAGCACAACTTTTACTTTTTTATTTTAAAAAATGGCACGGCTAACTTCTACCCTCAAAATCCGCAGTCTCCATAAAAGCTGAAAAAATCAAAAAAAAAATGGCTGTACAAAACAGCACAAATCGAGCACAACTCGGCACAACTTTTTTTTTAATTATTTTAAAATGGCACGGCTAACTTCACACACATGAGATTCAGCTTTTTACGAGTAAGGAATATATTATTATACGGGAGGCAGCGATAATATTTATGCCGTTATTTGTACAAGGCTGAAAATTTTTTCTCAAAAAGTTTAGTTCATAAAACAACGAAAAAAGACAATCTACCTAAAATTTATATAGCTGCGTTTTTGTCTACAAGTAGTTTACCTTTATTATTATTAAATTAACGTCGTCTGTTTGTGGCGTATAATATCTTGACGAACAAATTTGACCAATTATGACAGTTTCAGCATTATTATCAGCTTGTTTCACCGAAATGTTCGCAACTGTAAACTTTTCTTAACCAATACTTTCATATTTTTACTTATTTAACGTCTGATGACATATACAGGCTGCGTAAGACTGCGCGTACAGTAGATCCGTTTTCGGGCAATATGTGACGAACAGAAAGTCTCTTCGATGCAAGTGATCGGTAATAGTAAAAGATAGATAGGCTCCTTCGTCAGAATTCGTCAAAAAACCAATCCACTGTACACGCAGCCTTAGAGTGTGCATTCATATTTTCGATGTTTGAAATTGCAATATCTCAGGAATGGTGAGTTCTAGGGAAAAAAGTATAAGAACAATTTTTATAGAGAATTACATGATCTACAACTTTTCTCTGACCTCTTTTGACAATAATACTTAGCGTTTACGAGAATAATGCGAGAACCTAATATTTATGAAATTATTAAAAATCAATAATATTAAAATAAATATTTTAAAATTTTCCTTTTTGTTTATTGAAGTTTTTCTATAAAATCAATAATCATGATATCGATAGCTCAGTAAATGTAGTTATTTTATTAATTGCAGAAGTACCTATTTCTTTCGATAATTGTATGTAGGTAGTAAGCATGTAGTATATTGCCAATAAATTTCTGGTATGGCAGTATTCACTTAAATCGTTCAATATATATTACATTTTGATTATTAAATTCATAAAAATCAATCTGTAAAAAATTCTGAACACATCCAAAATATTGCTTGCACGAAACTTAAAAATATATAATATAATAAAAGCAGCGACGGCTCCATATGGTAAACAAAGTAAGGGTTGCGTCGAAGCACCATATGCGAAAGACGTCGAAATCATCTTGCGAAATCACCACATACCATGAAAATGGTGTATATTGTGTCGAAAAAATCATTAAGGGCGCTGAACCAATCTTTGCATTGGAGCCCTATAACCCCTAGTTCCGGGGTTGAATAATAGCAATAGGGATGTTGCATGATTTTTGAAGTATTTTTTTTATAAACTTTAGGTGCTAGTAAACAGCACTGCATAGTTAAAAAGTTTAGAAAACCTTCAGTTTTCTCAATAAATATTTATTAAACATGATTTTTGAAATCGTGTTTTTAGCGCGAATGACGTCACAAACTATTTTTTTTAACAACTGACAAGACAGCAAATGCAGTTTGTATTTATAATGTAACCTATAAATAGTTTGTGTAAAATTGAAAAATGAATTTTAATAAAAACACAGAAAACTCGGAATAAACCATTTTCCTATAATTGTTTGTGACTACAGTTTGTATTAAAATAAAAAATATTATATTAATAAAAAATACAATTTAAATGGTAAACGTTTTATTGTTTGCAACTGTCAAATACAAGTCAAATATTTAACTGTCAGGTCTTTGCGACGTTGTAAAATTTCCATAAAAACGTTCGGGATCACGCGTATGACGTCAGAGGCGTAATCGGCTGACCGATTCATTTTTGAATTTCAAATTTGATTTTCTCAGCGCAGACCGCATTTCAAAAATTTATATTTCGGTTATAAATTTCATTTGATATTATTTTCAAGAATTAATAGGAGTTATCACTAAATTCGATACCATGCAACATCCCTATTGTATCACTTCGTAATATGTAAGTAGATATTTATGTTGTATTGATTTGGTATATTTATTATTTAAATGTTTTTATTGCAGACCGAGCACTTTCTATTTATGTTATTGTAATAATCGATGATACAAGAATACTATTCAAAACACTTTTTATTCATATCGGGATTCATTTTGAGGTTAAATATCAATTGATAAGTGGGCATTGTTTGTGTACATTTGATTGGTAGACCCAAAATTTTTTTGGATAAGAACTAATATTTTATAATATATGAATGTACATAATATATAATATGCTCCATTGGTAGAGAGGCGGAGCCGGTTACGTCTATAAATTGGTTATAATTTACGAATAAAAATGTTGCTGCCACCATGCGCCGCGTTGACGTACCGCCCACATTAATAGAACGCTATTGGTTCAATATTTTTAAAATGACGTATTTTGTTACTTTGGACTGAGCAACAAGATATATGTAATTGAAAAAACACAGCTTGGCAACAGGGGGATACATACACATTGTTATAGTACAATAACAAGCATTTTTGGTGTTTTGAGCGATTTTTGTGAAATTTTTTTAGAATTAGTTAGATAATTTAATATAAATTTGGATTTTGTGGTGTTTCTAAATTTATAGAGTTGTTTGATTTGTCAAAATAATAAGTCAAATTAAATAAAGAGAAGTGGCGTTTATTTTTACTTAATAAGAAAATAGTTCCAGAATTCTAATTTTAATATTTGTAGAAATCGCGAAAAGAACTTCTTGGTAGATTGTAAATAGCGATGTATGTTTTAGTAAGATAATAAAAGAATGTGTTTATGTAGGGGAGTCCGGGATAGTTGAACCACTTTTTATAAAACAAGGTATAATTTCTTTCGTAATTAATATAGAAAAATATAATTGATGTCTAAAGAAAGCATGGTTATATGGTAACAAAATATAAATTCCATATTTTACTAAATTAATAACCAAAAGTGCTATGCCAATTTATCTTAAAGTTGGAAAGTGGCTCAAATCTCCCTGTTAGGTGGGTGACTTGAACCAAGGAGCCGGGAGATTTGAACATATCAAAGAAAGTCGTAAAAATAAGTAATGCAAATGAAATTTTGAATGTTTTATTTATAAAACTACAGAAATTTTAATGTTAAGAACAATAAACAAGAATTACTACTAACTTAATTAACTAATAATTAAAAAATTAATATATTATTTAAGTAATATTTTTAGAACAATAATAAAAGAACTTCTTTCATTTTTATTTATTTTTGGCAACTTTGTCTTTCGCAATCACAACAAATGAAGTGTTCTGTATCCTTCTTAGTTAGCCCTACGCATATTTCATGCACATATCTTTTGCAATGAATGCAAAGACGCATGTCTAAAATTTCATCATTATTGCACACGAAGCAGTACCACTGTTCATCTTGTTCTGCTATATCCTCCAACGGACTGTCTGAGCTCTCAGCGTATTGAATAAGGGCTTCCTCTTCTTTGTCACTGTCACTATCGCTGGACTGTAGAACTTGCTTTCGTACTTTCGGCTTCTGCTTTTTATTTATCTTAATATTTCTCCTTTTCTCGCCTGGTTTAAAGTTTCTTGTGGCACATCTAGTTTTTCCGGTGTTTTCGTTAAAATTTTAGTCTTCCCAGGCTGTCTACCACGTCGGGTTGTTTTCCGTGGTAATGCTTTAGGAAACGGCTTAATCATATTAGGTGTGACTTTGATGGCTGACTTTGAACTGGGTGGTGTTGATGGGATTGGTAATTCGCGCGATGTTGATGGAAGCTCCTTTGTAGAAATGGGTAAAATAAGAACCGGTGTAGAAGTTAGAATCGTTGTGTTACTTGAAGGGACGGAATTGGTAAAATTATTTGTTCTGTTTCTAGTTGCAAAATAGGTTCTTGGGGTCTCGAATTTTCTTCTCTGTCAGTAACAGCTGAGCACAAAAAATCTTCATCTTGAAATATATCCGAATTAAAGGGATGTATTCCAGAATTCTTAAAGCCACTGATTATGTTAGCCTGGCTAAAGGACGATGACATGATTTGTGATACAATATCTGGTATATTGTAAATAGTTACAGTCTTGCCAGGATTGGACAACATCCAATTATTAAGAGCAGAATTATATCTTGATTTGAATGAAGCATATACTGTGATGTCCAGTGGCTGAAGCTTATTGCTGCAATGGGGTGGGAGAGTAAGTAGAGTAATTCCATTTTCTTTGGCTATTCGAATTACATCCACACTCACGTGACTTTCATGATTGTCAAGTATTAAAAGAACTGGATTTTCTTTTGATGCATGAGAAAATTTTATGAAATGAATCATAAACTTGACAAAACTATTCGCCGTCATCCAGCCACTTGGATACGAGTCACCATCTGATCCTAATGGACCATTTTCAACAAATAAACTATTATATTTTACGCGTGGGAAGATAAAAAATGGTGGTAAAACATTCCCTATGGCGTTCACAGCAAAACAGACCGTCACAAGAGTTCCTCTTTCAGCTGACGTTACTTGACCAACTTGACGAAAATGTTTACCAGCTACCACTTTGGGGCACTTCTGTACTGTAGTACATCCAGTTTCATCACAGTTATATATATTCTGTGGTTCAAAGCAAAATTTTTTTTTTACCTCTCTTAAATTGTCGAAGAAATCTTTTACATTCTTTTATTAAAACTTGTGGCCCTAGAAAGGCTTGTAGCTTCTGGTGTTCTTAAGCTTAGTTGTGTATTTCTTTTAAGAAATCCTCGAAACCAATCCTTTCCAGTAGATTTATTTTTGTTCCAACTTTCTGGTAAATTTTGTGATTTGCTATTGCATATTCACTTGCTATCTTCATAGCTGCTACTTTGGTTAAACCATAATGCATTTTGCTGCATTCTAGTAAATAGTCAACCAATATTTTCTCTTCCTCAAGTGAAAATATCTGAGGGGACTTGTACTGGCTTCCCGTTTCATCAAATTTTTTTAACTTCTCTTTATCTTTCACGTACCGGCCTAGTGTAGTTCTATTAATATCATACTTCATAGCAGTTTTCCTTAATGACATTCCTTTTTCAACATCTTCTATAGCATTAGAAATTTGTTGCTTAGTAAAATGATTTCTTCTTGTAGCACCTTCCTTTGGTTTGTATTGGAACGGCATTTTTGTCTGAAAAGTGTTGTCAATATAATTTAAAATAAAGCTTATAAAAGTAGTCTTAAATATGTACACAACCGCGGGAGAGTTGAACCATGGTTCAACTCTCCCTTCAGAACGTGGTTCAAGTGTCCCACCCACTACCTTTTCAAGTTTAATAAATTATGAGAAACAAAGTAAAATATTTTAGATAAAACTATTGATATTGCATGAAACTACATAAAATTGGGAAATGATTAAAAAATACTCTATATACGTACCTTAAAATATAAATAAATGGCGAGTAAACAACTATAATAATTAATTTTTACTGCGAGAGCACCAAAACGTGTTGTCGTTGATAACAATCATACGTAATGTTAAAACGCAGTGTTATCACGTAGGTGGGTACATGGCGCGAAAATGCACATTAGATGCAACTTTCAGCTGAGTAGTGCTAAATTTGAAAAAAATATGAGCGGTGGTTCATATCTCCTCCCTGTTCAAGTATCCAGGACTCCCCTACTATTGACATATTTGAGACATCGCATTTTATAGCAATTTAAATTTTTCCAAAAATTTTATAGATTTTAGGTACTTGAGTAAAAACATTTGCGATGTTTAAGGATTTGTTAATAACATTTTATAACTATAATAATATGTATATGGTAAATACCTACCCACTTATTTATTTAGTTAAATTGATTTGTTATTTAATATAAAAGATTAGCAGCAACGTCGTAAAACTTAAGATTTTAAAAACGCGGAGTAGCCGCGAAATCTCGGATAAGGTTTTTCGCGGTTATTACCTATTATACTTAGACGATTTATTTTTACAGAACAATTGAGAACAAATGAAGAACAATTGAGAACAACTAAAAAAAATTTAAATTTCGATAAAAGGGGAGCTGGCGTGAAATCTTATTTCGCGGTTTTCGCGGTTAATATTAGATTTAAAGGATTTATTTTTACAGAACAATTTAGAACAAATGAAGAATAATTGAGAACAACCAAAAAAATTTAAATTTCGATAAAAGAGGAGCTGTCAAAAAAAGAGTTTTTTTCGATTTTTTTGATGATTTATTGCAACATCAAAAAAAAAATAACAGAACACTTGAGAACAAATGGAGAACAATCGAGAACAACAAAAAAAAATTAATTTTTTAATAAAAGGGAGTCTAACTTCACGCACACAAAACACCTTTATTAATATCTTTATCTTTATTTTGTGATTTGTTAATCTGCACATACAAATATTATAAAAATGTATATCTATAGAACTTTAGTTATCAAATTTGTTTAAATTTTGTGTGCTTCTAATTAGTGAAAGTTATATAATTTTATGTCTAATCCTACTTCTAAACTTCTATACTCGGTGTACAAATGTAGTGTGATCTAGATATAAATATTATAAATATCTAATTAACTATTAAGCAATTAGCTTAAGTGTTCCGTGTTGTAAAATTGCAAATAGTTTAAGAATACGTTCCGTGTTATGTATTGTTTTCAAGATGTATTTGCATTACAAGATTTGTCACTGTAAGAGATGAGTTGTAATTAAAAACAATACAGTGGTTTCAACACATCAAAGATTATTTACTAAATGGACCAAATACAGTGAGGAACTAAGAAGGTACAATACAAAGAAGCTTTGTGATCTGGCTACGTGTTTTGTGGATTTTGGCAAATCGTTTCGGACAAAGAAAGTTTCAAAATATATATAAAATTTAATAGTTTGACAAAATGATTTTATCTGGAAAGGACAAAGAATAACAATTTATTGCTCTCAAAGTAGTATTTGAAAGAGCTAAAACTAATAGCAAATCTACAATAAAAAATTTTAACATTAATCGACCGTACAATGATGAATTTCAAAATATTTTTAATTTAAAAAATTTTAAAAAATCAAAGTTTTTACATAAGTGAAATTAAGTTTAATTGCAGTAGTGCTGAATCAGTGGATATTGCAGAATGGTAAATTCTTCAATCTACGGTAAATCATTCGACTGAAACCAATTGATTTTAAGCTTTTTTTAATTTCAGTGATCAATTGCTTATTAAATTATTAGGTGAACTTTTGTTAAACTATTGGCTATTACCCAAATCGGCTATAGAAGCCACAAATATAGGTAATTTTAAAATTGAGAAATATGAAAAAATAAAATTGATAAGCAGCAGTGTGGTGTAAACCGTATACCGCCAAGCTAAGGGCAACATTGCAAATATAACAAATCCAGAATCATTAAATTTGTCTATTGGTTATATTTTTCGTCCAAAATTTTGAATTTCTTCAATGCTACACATATGGATATCGCCAAATGTAGTAACTGAAATAAAATGTACTACACTCTAGAACGTTACAAACATCACAAAATTCTTTACATTCAGAAACGTTTCAATGTTAATGTTTATTAATCCGCATGCAGTAAGCGATTTCTTCTGTTGAGCTATTTGAATCATAAGGATAATTGGAGTACGCAACATCGGAAAATGTTTTGAATGCCAATCTGAGTTGTAAATGGCGGTTCCTATTGTTGACATCTAACAAAAAAAATGAAAAACGTTCAAGTTTAAAAATTTTCAAAAAATCTTACCTCGTGCTCTACATAGTCTGCAGGAACACAGTAAAATGCTAGTTGAAATATTACACAAGAGGTAGTAATGGCATATCTTATCTTCATGTAGAGATCAGAACTGAAATTGTAATTTTAATATTGAGAACCTTAGCACACAAAGTTATTCAGATATATTATATATAGGTATGTAGAGGCAAACTGTGATGAAAGAAATTAGAGAAAATAATTGAAACTAGTTTATGTGCCATTATAAAACCTTAGCTGGTTTTATATTATAAATATTATTTAAAATTATTAAAAATTTGTAAAATTATTTAACTCTTATAAGGTGTGACAATTCGATGCTATGTAATAAAGAGAATACATATTATCTAACAGAATCACAATAAAAATAAAAGACTATCCAAAGCAAAAATTTTGTGCATTTACCACGTTTACTCCATAATATTAGCTTTAAATTTACTTACGATTCTGTCAATGCATATAATTCGGCGCATATTAAAGGAGCTCAATCAAATATTGAACCAATAATGAAACCGAATAAACTTTTGCAATTCTTGGTGAAATCTAAAACGGAAATACAATACAGTACAAAATACTAAATTCGTAATTTTAAAACACACCTTAACAGGAAAATATGGTGTTCAATATAATTTTGCAACTTTTGTAATAATTTTAAATTCTGACTCGCAGTCTATGGTTTTAACAGTTAATTGTTCTAAATTATCAGAAAAGATTGCGCATTGCATTTTCAGTTCATAACAAAACTCAAAAAGGCTATCATAAAATGCAACCAAAGAGCAAAGCAATCCAAGACATATAAAATTAGTAAACCAAGCCAGTTTAAACAGCATTCCGTTTTCTCCATTTGCCAATCACCAACAATTAATTTTTCTGCATAATGGAATAAGGAGTAGCAAAATGAAAACGAAAAGAACAGAATATATAAAATTTTTGCAGTAATAATATTCTTTTTTGTCTTTTGAATGTCTTTTCTTGTTGTTCTAGAACATAGATCCTCGTTCCAAAACGTTTTGTAAAGCAACCAGATTTATAAATTCCTGTTTATAATATAAGCACAAACACCATTTTATTGACGCCTAAAACAGTGCTTTTAATTTTTACTGCAATATATTTTAACGAATTAGCAATCTAAAATTTATGTTATAAAAATGCAAATTACAGTACATGCTTTTAAAATTTTTTAGAATATAAATACTTCGACCATATTATCTTCTTCTTTCTTTGACAATAAAATTTAAAATAGTGGCTTCAGTCAGTGTATAATGTGAAGAATGTTCTATTTGTCTAGATTTATATAGGAGAAATCACTTACCTGAAGCAAACATTGTTAAATTTTATAAATTAAAAAAACTATATGGCATCAAATTACGGTGAATTTTAAAATTTGTTAAACTAATTTTATTATTAAATATTTTCTCTCTTAGTATACTATGTGATTCAGATTCATTCTTATTGAGGTTTTGCTTTCTCTCATGTGCGTAATTATTATTTAATTAATTAAAAATTGATTACCTGTACAACCGATATTACACCTTCAAAATTGTTGACATAGTTAATTACATCATTGTCCATGTAAAAGTATTGCATGACCATTAAAATAAAAGCAAAGCAGAATAAGAACACCATAGAGCGGGTAAATAGAAAAGCTCCTCTTGAAATTTTCTCGGTTGACAGAAATCCCATTGTGTTTAAATGTTGTAACGGAAACTTAAGTAATATTCCTGGATTCGACATTTCGTATATTAGCAACAAATATTTAAATCACAATAATATTGGTTCGGTTTTTAATAAATTTCAATTAGTGAACTTTAATATTTTTATTTAATTTTAAAGTGACACTATTTCTTTTATGCATAAATATAATGCAACTTCTTGCACTACTCAAGTCGTACTGCTTACTAGTTCAATTGACGAACCATAAATATGACGTATTTTGTGCAGATTGCACATGCGTTAATAAAATTTCTTGAATTCGAAAATATACAAATCATAAGGTGCAAGTAAGAAAACCGTCTTTGAAAGTACACTTTTTCCTATAAATATAGTTCAACCAAACGAAAGAGCATAAAATACAAATCTTTTAAGGTAAGGATGAAAGTTGTCGGACTTTTATTTATTTATTATTTATTAACGGGTAAACCAATTTACATAAATACATATTACAATACAAAAACAATAACACAACTGAAGTTACTTGAACAGCATGACATTTATGTCCCACATGATTTTCCTTTTGAAATTAAGAAATGATGATTGGGACATATCGAAACCTTGGGTCCCATTCAGTCTGTTCGCCAGCCGAATCATTCGGGGAATTGGCTGTTTAGACCATAATTAGTCACATGCTGCGAAGGTTTAAATGAATTTGGATGCCTGGTATTATGAGTGAGCCCCAATGGCTGGAAGCACTTCCGAAGGCGATCGCAGTCCAGTTTGCCATTAACCAATCGATAAAACATAAGTCGGTGACTATACGCCTGTATTCCAATGGTCTGGTATTACATATACTCAGGCAAATGGTACTGGAAAATTCTTCTGGGGTATGTCCTAATTTGTAATTTAGGTATTTAAGGAACTTGCGTTCCACCGCTTCCAATCTGCTGTTGTAAGTTTGGTAAAAAGGAGACCAAACACTTGAGGCATATTCCAGTTGCGATCTTACATGAGCGAAGTAAAGCAGTTTGACTGTGTTCGCAGAAAAATGCTTACTTTGTCTGCGAATAAAACCCAACGTACGACGGGCCTTGCTGCTTATTTTCGCAATGTGACTTTTGAAGGACAATCCAGAGTCCAAACGGACACCCAAGTCGTCAATCTCCGTGACACGATTAAGAGGTTCCCGTTAATGCAGTATTCAAATACGTTAGAACAATGTTTGGAGTACGAGATCGCAGAACATTTATCAAAATTTAAATTAAACTTATTGTAAGACACCACTGGTGAAGACTATCAAGATCTTGCTGTAATAATAAACAATCCTGGGTAGATTTAATTGATCTGTATATTTTGAAGTCGTCGGCAAACAGGAGATACCGACTGTTATTGATATACGGAACATCGAAATAGCACAATGAGAACCTTGCGGAACGCCAGATGACACTAAAATATCCGTGGAATGTACGACGGGCCTTGCTGCTTATTTTCGCAATGTGACTTTTGAAGGACAATCCAGAGTCCAAACGGACACCCAAGTCGTCAATCTCCGTGACACGATTAAGAGGTTCCCGTTAATGCAGTATTCAAATACGTTAGAACAATGTTTGGAGTACGAGATCACAGAACATTTATCAAAATTTAAATTAGCTTATTGTAGAGACACCACTGGTGAAGACTATCAAGATCTTGCTGTAATAATAAACAATCCTGGGTAGATTTAATTGATCTGTATATTTTGAAGTCGTCGGCAAACAGGAGATACCGACTGTTATTGAATGTGCATTTACAGGAAATCGAGCAAATGGAACCTTGCGGAACGCAGATGACACTAAAATATCCGTGGAATGGTAATTTTAATACGCACCTTTTGTTTCCTGCCTAAGAGATAACTACCGAGCCACTTAGTTACCAACGGACCAAATCCCAAGGCGGCAATTTTTGATAGGAGAGCAGAGTGGGATACTCGATCAAATGCTTTAGAAAAGTCTGTATACACGGTGTCGACATGCAATGATTTTCAAATGATTCGACAACATCTGTGACGAATGACAACAAGTTTGTAGTTGTCGAGCGACCAGGATAGAATCCATGCTGATTAACCACAATGTGCGTCTTACTAGCTGACATAAGTTGTACTGCTACTAATTTATCCAATAATTTGGGAATTGACGACTGAATAGAAATACCCTATAGTTCCTGATATCACAGCGATTTCCTTTCTTAAAATGGGAGTAATGAAACTCTTTTCCAAATGCTAGAAATTGGCCAGTCGACAAGGATAAAAGAAAGATATTATAAATTAATGAAATACTGACATCTTTTAATAAACTGTGGAATGCCATCGGCCCAAACACTTTAGGCAAGTTTCAATTGAAATACGCGTAATAGTTCGTTCAAGTTGTTGCATTTCCATAACTGTCATAATGAAACGTCATGTGTTACAAAAATGTTGAAAATGCTTCGCAAACAAGTAACACAAACAGAGTTAAATTCATAAAATGAAGCATAACCTTGACTCTTTTGCAATCGTCCATGTATCGCCAAAACACTTTAGGGTTCTTAACAATAGCTTCTTCGGTTCTCATGATATACTCGCGATGAAGTATAGCAGTTAGATGTTTGGCCTGATCCCGTAGCACACAAAACTTTGATAATCGAGCAAACATCGAGTTTTCTTGAATTTCTTGTGACTCGTTTCTTGTTAGTAATTAACCGGATTAGTTCCTTGGAAACCAAACAGGATAATTAGATGCTAATATTTTTACACGGAACGTGTAGATTAATAATGTTCCACAATTCCATGATAAAATGATCGATGATTACATCAATGTCGGCGAATTTAAGATAACTGACCAGTCTATTTTCAGAAGTGATCATTGATTGCATCGTAATTGGCTAAATTAAAGTCAAACACTAAATTGTCAAAATGTAATGTAGATTCCAAGGGAGCAAAAGATGGAACATTTATAGTGTAGGCTATATGATGTAACGATGTGTTAGATAATAAGTCTTCAGAGATGTTCACTAGAGTATTATCGATGTTGGAGAAAACTAAGTCCAGAAAATACCTCGGTTATTGGGTATTACGTTACCTTGAGTCAGGTTATGCTCAGTCATACAATCGGCGATTGACTGAGTTTTAGGGCAAGAATTCATAGAATTGAAGATGGCGAAGCCTTCGTTGGACCATTTAGCTTTTGGAAGATTAAAATCGCCACAAATAATCAACTTAGAAGAGGGAAAATGGTTAGTAATATTATCAATACTATCGCAGTAATCGTCACATGCCTGAACATTCGAATCAGGAGGCAGATAAACTGCTCCAAGAATAATATCCCCAATCCGCACAAAGACCGCTTTGGTGGTATTAGCTGTTGCTACGGGAATACAGTTTTCCAAGCTTTTCTAGTTGCTATGAGTACACCCCCACCTCTAGATTTACCACTAGAATTAGCAGATCTATCACAACGAAATATGTTGTAATTAAATAACTGAAGTTCACTGGATGATATGCTATCGTCCAGGAAAGTTTCAATAAATATAATTATATCATACAAACATGCGTTGATATTGTTACTAATTTCACTCAATTTAGTTCTTAATCCACCACAGTTTTGAAAATAGATTTTGAGAACATTCTCCTTGTTACATGAGATAGATAAACTAGTATCTACCGCAGATGCCAAGTCGTTATTGATTGTGGGTTTGATTACATTTTGGTTAAAGTCAGCACTCGCTTTAAACGATGTAACTGCATCATGAATTTAATTTTTGATAAGTAAAGTTATGGTTACCTGGACTTAAGGTAATAAGGTAATAATTCTTCCATAAGAAATACATGTAAGTTTATTGTTGCACAATATTGTGTAATAATTTATGCATTGTATTGATAGGACGTGTGCTATGCCTGGGTTGGCAGTGACTAGTGGTGGGAGATACCAGTCGCTCCCTGAGATCCGTCGCGTCAACATCCATACTTTTCGAGTTGGAGGTACTTGGGGATGTTTTTAGAAAGTAAAGCGCGTGTCAAAACCGCTAGTAGAAGCGACCCGATGGGTCGCGTAGAGTGGAGTGGGTTTTGACAGCGCAACTACATCAAGAGTCGAATTCACACAAAAGTGAATTTTTCCGAAATTTGTGGTCCAATCACAATTTAATTTTTTATTAGTTAATTATACCCTTATCCATCATAATTCGTTATAAAAACAAGATTCTGGCATCTTTACTGTCGCCACAATCTATTTCAATTTTGATGGACGGGGTTACAGTTCAAAAGAGCTAATGAGTAAATTGCATTGTTAATAAATTTTAAAGACACTTTTAAAAATGTGAGCCACCTCCAAATTTTAATTTTTTATACACTGATATAAAGAAATTGTAATACTATATTTAACGAGGTAATTTGATGGTTTCTTCAATACAAAGAATCGGTGTTCTTTAATACAACGATAGGTAGTTAAATTGTTATAATGTTAAATAATCGTTCTGCCAACGAATATTTCTTTGACTTAAGAAAGTATTACTTGCTGAAATGGGTCAGCATAAAATTCATACAGATTTCATTCTATATATGTACATTTAGTTTCTTCTGTGAGTGTAAGTTAGTGTAAACGTGATTATCAAAAGTCCATTTTTTGATTGCATATTACTTTTTAATAATTTTTTTCTTCAGGTAAGTAATTTATTAATACTTTATTGAATCGTGTATACTAATCAGATTGTTTTTAATTCCTCTAGTAGTAAATTCAGAACATTCAATAAATCCATTCCTTATTCACAATAACAAGGACGAAACGTAGTCACTTTATTCGTCAAATTAATTCATAATTTATTTTGAGTTCAAAAATTGTGTACGTACGTATAATATATGTTTTATTTGAAAAAGAAATATTAATTCATTAAAATTACTTATTTCTCGTTTTACCTCCGGTTTGTTTTAATCGTTAAATATTATGCATTGTACATGCGGTATACATATACTGCATGTATCAAGTTATAACAGATAATAAATTACCTGTGCATATTAGTTTTTCCTATAACATGGACCAAACCAGCAGTTCTCCTGAACAAATTCCTCCACAAAACGTTATTGACGATTTTACAAAAATTATAATATTGGAACTTGCAATTTGAAAATGAGTACGGTTTTCTTTGTGTCGATACTATGGTTAATGATCTAAATATGGAACCACAAAATCATCCAATATTAATGGATATATCGCAGCCATAACACGCAGGCATTAAGGAAGTTGTTATAACAAGCTGGAATTAAAATTTCTTTAAAACACTTTAATGGTAATTTACTGTTTTACTTTTTAAACAATTTTGTATACATATACTGCATAAGTGATAGATCGGTGGTGCAATATTTAATATTAAATTATTTTTAAACCAATCAAATACCATAGGAATAAAATCTTAAAATTAGTAGTTTTAGAACCAGAAATTGATGCAGAAACCTGTCTTAGAGCTGTGAAGTTGGACAATTTAACTACTGAAGAATTCGACAATACTTGGAAAGCCTGCAGCCAATATCGACTATCAGATATAAAAAAATTGGAAATTTCAACCGAGATAATGGAAAAATAGCATTTCTACAAAAATCCAACTGGTCACAGATTAGTATGTTTTCCAGTTTTCTTAATTTTTTTCTTTTTTTTACTTACATCTGATTTTAATATTGCATTTAGTAATAAATAATTTAATTAAAAAATTGGGATAAAATTTATCAAAATATTGTAAACGTTTTGTTAAATAACGTAAACAATATAAAACTATAAAAGTTTGATGGAACATCTTCAAAATAATGCGAATATTTTTAATAGTAAGTCTCCTACATGTAATATAATTATGCTAAGTTTATATTTACAATAAATTTTTATTTCAGATTCAAGAACTGAATGTCTATTTCGGGCCTTGTACGGTTCTTATACATTGGAAAATGTTACAACGAGATAGAAGACCACATACATTTTTGAAAACACGAGAAAAACATACAACCTTTGTTAAATTGAATTGGTACCGATATTTTTCGATTATGGAAATTTATATATTTTTGATAGCATGAGATATCAAATTTATAATTTTAAGAGGATATTGTTTTAAAATATTTTATTTGTTTAATTTAAATTATCCAAAGAATCTCTAATGTTTTATAATTTTATAGATGTATTTTTTAAATTTTAAACCGAGTCAAACATTTCTAAAAGTTGTTATACTTGGAATTGAAAAATTGAAATAAATTTTTAAAATAACTACTGTTGATTTTCTTTATGCTGTAAAACGCTTTGTGAACCACCATAGAATGTCCTATAATGCAAATAATTTTAAAAGACATGATTCTATGAATTCAATAATTTTGCCTCTAATTTCCAGAAAAATTGATTTATTAAATCTAAAGCTTTTAGTAGTTCAAATTATAATGTTAATATAATCAATGGTTCCGGCATTGATGTATTGAAATTTTTCATAATTGTCAAAAATTCTACAAAAATATTAAAATGCAAGAAATAATCTATCCACGAAAATACAGTTGGTTTTATTTATTAGAAATTTTAATTTTAAAAATTTTTAACTTTATTTTAAATTTAAGAGTTTTAATGTTAATTTTAAATTGTGAACAAACAGCAAATACATAGTTGTCAAAGTTATGGTCATATTTTTATTAAATGAAAACCAACTATATTTTCGTGAAAAGATTATTCCTTGCATTATTGGTATTTTTGTCCAATTTCTTGACAACTAAGAATAATTTTATTCGTTACATTACGAAAAATATACGTAAAAATAATGTACGAGAATAATAATAATTTTAATAATAAGAAGAAAAAACATTTTCCATTGACCAATTTGTCCCAAAATCTATTCAGCTCTAAGTTTCATAAATACAAAATAGCAAATTTAGTTGTAAAATTCTCATTAGTTTTAAAATATTTAATAAAACTAATCTATATATATAAATGTGAAATGGTATTTCTTTGTCACGCATGATCTCCGAAACTACTGAATCGATCGACTTGCCGTTTTTTTTAAATGATAGAGTACATCTTGGAGCAGGTTTAAAGCCTAATTCCGCGTTTGTAAGTTAATAAACAATGAAGTAATTACATTTTTTGTACACACACGTCTGAACAGATTATCTACAGATTTAATCTGATAATCTACAGATTAGTGACATTTTTTTAGGTTGGTTAAATAACCTACTTCAAATCACTATATAAACTAAAAATCTGGAAATCAACTGACAAAAAAAAAGGAACGAAGGAATCATAACAAACAGTGGCATATAAAGTTAAAGAGAAAATTAAATCTTGGTCGTTCTTCTACTGTGGCCAAAAGACAGCGTTTTTGTAGACAAAATCAAAGTACCGATAACATAAATGATCGTAATGCTTCCGACCCAGCACAGGATTCCATTTCACAGCAAATCCAAGCCCCAATAAGAGTTAATGATGGTGATCATTTGCATGATATGGAAGTAGAAAATGAAAGTGTTCCTTCAGTCCCATGGAAAAGTAGAGAAATGTCTGGATTTAATTATGATGTCTCCATTGATTATGCAACCGATTCTCACGTTTCGATTGAAACCATGACTTCCAGCTGTAACTACTGTCGTGCATTAAAATGGGAAAAAGAAGCACCTGGCCTGTGTTGTTGTAGTGGAAAAGTTTTACTCGATGACATTGTTGAACCGCCAGAACCATTAAAGAGTTTACTACTTGGCACTCACTATAATTCGGATAATTTCCTTAGAAATATACGAAAGTACAACTCCGCTTTTCAAATGACATCGTTTGGTGCCACCGAGATACGGCATGGAAATTTTATGCCCACGTTTAAAATTCAAGGCCAAGTTTACCATGCAGTTGGTTCCTTATTTCCAAAATGCAAGAAGAACCCAAGTTTTTGCAAATATATTTTATGGGAAATGGAGAATTGGAAAGAAGATTGTCCGTAGCTCCTCACACGAACAGAGAGATATTATATGATTTGCAAGAATTACTCCACATCAATAATCCATATGTTAGAAGCTTTAAAACTGCATTAGATTTGATGTCACTACATTCAGAAGATTTTAAAGTAATCATTCGAGCTGATAGGATGATTAAACTTAAAATTCTCAAACTTTTCAAAACAAAGTAAATTCAGACAAAGGCAAAGTATTTTATTTTTAGTGAGACCCGGCGAAGCCGGGTATCCAGCTAGTATTAAATAAAAGAGAGAAAAATAGTTTCATGAACTAATTTTAACCAAAATTTAATTAGCTCTAACTCCTACCATAAAATAGGAAATCTCAAATTTAGTTTTGAAAATCCTGTTAGTTTTAAAATATTAAATAAAGACTAATATTAAATAATAAAATTTAAAACAATAAAAAAGCAATAGTTCTCATAGACCAATTTTAACTAAAATTTAATCAGTTCTAAATTTTGATATTCATAAGTATAGAAATCTAATCTGCTCTAAGTCTCACTATAAGAATACAAAATACCAAATTTGGTTTCAAAATTATTATTAGTTTTGCTGTAGAGCGCACGGAAAATTTGACCACACACACACACACACAGACATTTTTGGAAATATTCTTATTTCTCTCATGGGACATCAAAAGTGCAAATCCATCAAACTCCCAAATTTTTTACTGCACGAAAACAATACTTTTCATTATATGACAAAGTAAAACTAAATAAAAGGAGTATTGCTTTAATTACCAACAGGAATACTTCTTCTTTTTCTTTTCAGCCTTTTTTTTTGGCAGACAACCGTTCGCGACGCCGTGCGTGGTTTTGCTGTGTTTTAATTTTCTTTAATTAAATTACTTGTAAGAATAGTTTTAATTTAAAATATCAGTAAATATATTAATGAAAATTCCATCTTTATTAGGATTTCTTTCTTCATGCCCAAAATTATGGCCAAAGTGAAAACGAGAAATCATCTGATTCCCACGTTTTCCGTAACTATAATTTTATTTCTCGCAAAGGAAGTGGTGGTAGCATCCCTACGCTACTCACCTCCTCGGTAGAAATTAGTCTAATAAAACCCCGTATCACAATGGAGTTATTTTCGTATCACAATTTCTGTATAATATTTATGTATTATTGTGGTTTTTCGTGAAAGGACCCCTTCCGAAATTCCGTTGCAACACCATAAAAAATTTAACCCAGTTGTCTAGGATTAATCAGCGGAGAGCTATGAGACTTACCCAGTAGTGAGTTCTAAGGTTCGCAGCTCTGAAAATGAATAAATGTTCGGCGACCACAGCGCAATTAAAACTCGAATATTGAAACGTGATTTCAAAAATTTGCTTTATTGTCAAACCGATTTTGGGACAAAATTCCAAATATGCCAGGTGGTGTAATTGTGTTTTTGCTTGGTAATTGAAATTTAAATTTAAAATTGAAATCATTTGCTGAAATTTAAACCACCAAACAATTCTGTGTCTTGTGTAAATCTTTACAATGGTAATAATTTTTAAAATAATTATTCAAAATGTTTTAACACAAATAAAATTTTATTAAATTTAGCGCACAAATGTTCAACGACTGACCTTATTGACACTCCAGGTGTTGGCCTAATGCTGATTTCAATTATCCAATTCAAATCCAAAACTCGTTGACTCGTACAAGTAAAACTTTGATAATTCCAAAATAGCTCCTCTTTTCGACTCCAATACAAACTTAATGACTCGCTGCACAAATCAAACTTGAATAATTCCAAAATGGCTCCTCTATCAAAATTTTTCATTTGCTATCTTTTTAGATTCGATAAATCCAACCAAAAACTTTGATCAACTCGCAAATATAAAACAGACGACCCCGTCTTCAGAAGGCACTATCACAAACTCAAAAATTTACCGCTTTCACGGCAACGCAAATCAAAAATCTCAAAATTCACGTCCTCCAGCTGACGTGCATTCGGTCTCTCGTCCTCAGACCAACTCTCCTCTTTTTCTTTCTTTTTTCCAAATTTTAAATTTTATCCTGCCATAAACAAGCGGCGCACAAAACACACTAATGTCAAATAATCACACTGTCAAATTCATCAAAACAAATCATGATTTTGTGTAAAAGGTGTTGAAAGTAACAATTTTTGGCATTTTCGTTGGCAAAATAGAGCAAATTAATTTTGTTGATCTTCTAATTGATCAACAAATCGAAATTCTTAAAAAAAAACATTTATTCTTTCTCGCAGTGACGAGAAACCCAACACTACTGGTAAGAAACTAAAGGGTCTACCAATCAGGGGTTTGTTTTAAATTTTAAAAGAAACACATATTTTGTATGAAAATTTTCTAATTCTCTACTGAAATATGTTGTAGGGCTTGAACATTTATGAATGGAAAACAATATCCGGTAAATGTCCTCCACGACTACGTTTGCAGACGTCGATTCTTTTAACAAAATTTTCGAATACATTTTGCATAATTGCGAACTTATTTCTCGGATGACGGCTTCGATATTTGTTTTAGTTCTGAAATTGTTTGTGGATTATTCGCGTAAACATTATCTTTCACATAGCCCCACAAAAGAAGTCCAATGGCGTTAAATCACAGGATCTTGCTGGCCAGTTGACGTCACCTTTTCGCGAAATTAAACGCCCGTTAAATTTAGTTTTCAATAGTTGGATTGTTTCTCGCGCTGTATGGCACGTAGCTCCATCCTGTTGAAACCACAAGTCTTCCACACCCATATCATCCAAAATAGGCCATAAAAATTGGTTACCATATCCCTATAGCGAACTCCATTGACAGTAACGAAAGCACCAGCCTCATTTTCGAAAAAATAGGGACCAATGATGCCCCTACCCATAAACCACACCATACAGTGACACGAGATGGATGTAGTGGTTGTTCAACAACTGCTTTTGGATTTTCAGAAGCCCAAATTCGACAATTTTGCTTGTTAACATACCCGTTTAAGTGAAAATGTGCTTCGTCCGAAAAGATGATTTTTTCTGAAAAACAAGCACCACGTTCAATGATCCAATCAGCAAATCTAAGACGTTGAGAATGATCTGCTGGCTTTAATTCTTGTACCAGTTGTATCTTATAAGGCTTTAGAGCTAAATCCTTCCGTAAAATTCGCCATGTGGTCATTGTGGACAGGCCTAATTGTTGAGAACGTCGTGAAACCGATAAATTTGGGTCCTCTGTGACACTTTCACGTACTGCAGCAATATTTTCGATTGAACGACATGGACGAGCACATATTTTTGTGCTTACGTTTACTACTGAACCGGTGGACTCAAATTTTCGCACTAAATTCGCAATTGTAGTCTCAGATGGACGATCGTTACAAATAAAAATATCGCGAATTTTGCGAAATGTAGTCTTCACGGATCGACCATTTTCATAATGGATTTGAATTATCTTAACACGATTTTCGAGCGAAATCAAAGGCATTATATTAAATGTTGACCTTTTATTATACATATGATAAAAAACTGAATAACAGAACTGCCTACTTGACCTATTTCAACCAAATTTAAAACAAACCCTGATTGGTAGACCTTTAGTAAAACCATTTTATTGTATTTTGAAATCTAATTTCAAAATATCACCACAGTATATTTCTTTTGGCCAGGGCCTTAAAGGCAACCCTGGAAAAGTTTAGTAAGTGATCAATTCTTCTCCTTAGCTTTTCATCTTTTGGGATCACTTGATCATAAAATTGGAAGGTTTTAAGGTAACACCTTATGCACCTAGCACTGGTGATTAAGTACTTAACTATAATTTGTTGAAATTGAACCAAATTGATTTGCAGGTGAGTTACACTAGGTTTGTTTTTGATTTATTTGTTTACTCATTAATTATTCCAATTTATTTTAGTTGTTTTAAATTTAATTAATCGAAGCACTTATGCATTGCTCTAATTATAATTTATTCGTTTTTATATAAAATTTTTTATCCACAGGAAATGCACTTCTTCTTCTAGTACCTATTTAGTAGCAATTTCAAACTTTATTTCATTATTATTGAAATTGCCAAAATCTGTTTTTGAACACATTCAATTTTAATTTCTCTTATACATAGGAGTATTTAATATTTTGTACCGTCCAGGAGCTTTTAAATCTTCAAAGACTTTCACACCGAACAGCAAACGGCAGCTCAGTTTGATAAACGTAGAGAAAGTCGTGGATCACTCTCAAAAATCATAAAAGAATAATTAATAGGCGCCAGCAGTTTTTAACAATAACTTTAATTTGCGAATTAAAATTATGTTAAGAAATTTAAAACTTCAAAAATTTAATAATAACTGCAGTCATCAAATTTATTAAAACGAGGTAGATGTAAACAATGTATAATTTGACTATGTGTATAATTGACCTGTTAGTTCACAGTTTCAAAAGTAAAACTTTTGATTTTACCTGCAATTTTATTAATTTTAAAGTAAATTTATTTTGCGTGTATGTATACACTTCTGTTGCCATGCTGTGCTTCTACAATTACATATTACTTGTTGCTAAGTTAAAATGCTAACAAAATACGTCATTTTGAAAATTACAAATAAAAATATTGATCCAATAGCCTTCTATTAATAGGGACGGTATGTCTATGCGGCGCCGGCGTATGGTACCAGCAACATTTTTATTCGTGAATTATATAAACTATATAGACATTAACGTAACCGACTCCGCCTCTCCGCCAACGGGGCATGTACATAATTATATAAATATATACTATATATATTGTCCTGTAATTTTCCACCCTCTGGTCCGCTACAGTCATTCACCCAAGCTAACTCAGAGGTCAAATAAAAGTTTCAATTTTTTTCTTTTCAACCTCTTTATTATATCCAAAATTAAATTCGATAACAAAATTTTTCTTTTCAAATAAACACTCTCAACCACTTGACCGTCTATCATACAATCCTACCAATTTATCAAACAAAATTTTCATCCAAAAACTTGGTAGTGTCTGCACACCACTGCACATACAACCCCTTCCAAATTTACAAAACTAAAATTTACATCACAATATGTACCATATTTGTTTGATTTCAAAAAATATTTAGTCTACCAATCAAATATGCACAAATAATTATATCTACTTATCATCTTATACTTTTATTAAACATCAAAACGAATGGAGTACAAAATAATAACAAAATTCCGATACCTAACTATAATATAGAGAAGTTTCGAGTATTCTAGTGTCATCGATTATTACAATAATATAAATACAAGTACCTAATTGACTCACAATAAAAATAAGTAAATAATAAATATATGAAATCAATACATAATAATATCTACCCATGATACAAAACTCATGTATCATATCTATGTACCTACTTATAACAAAGCGATACAACTGCTATTATTCAGTGCCGGCAATTAAAAATTCAATTTTCTTTGTTAATTGCCTGTTCGGCAGTAAAGTTAAGCTAAAATTTCAGACTTACTATAAATGCTAAATAAATTTTTTTAAAGTTTAGTACGAAGAAGTAATGGTAAAATCTTGATTATCACAATTAATATATAATTAATTATTGGATAAATTTAGTGCAAGCGAAAATTTTTGGTCATTAAACTTGAAACCTTTTAAAATATTTTATTCAACATATAATTTCAACAAGTAATAATAAATATTTACAATTTTTTTTGGTTAAGTGAAATTTTTTGCAGATTAATTTTCATAAACTTAATCTTCAAAATGAAACATAAATGGATCGATTTAGGTGAATACTGCCACGCCATCAATTAGCTGGAGTACCTATATAATTATCGAAACGAATAGGCACTTTAGTAAATAATAAAATAAAATAACGAATAATGGGATATCGATATGATTGTTGATTTGATAGAAAACCATAGTCTGCAATACAACACAAGGTACAATTTTAAAATATTTATTCTAATATTATTGATTTTCTATAAATTTAATAAATTTCAATGTTGTTATTGAAAATCGACATGCAGTAATTTTACCAATAGTTATGCCATACTAATAGCATACTACAGCGCCACAAAAAATTTAGCTTACAGTGCGTTTTATGTAACTAAAATATCCATTATAGAAAATCCAAACGAAAGCATAAAAAAATCATTCCAAAAGAAAATATCCGCAAAAGAGCTAAAAGGTATTAATTAAAATTAATAAAAGTATAGAAAACGTTTGAAATAATTAAGTTTTTGAACACCAATTTGGATTTCTAATAATAATAAAGAAGTAATATATTAAAACTAAATGGAGCATTCATGCCACATTGTGGTCTGCGTCGTATTTTTTGATTTAGTTAGTTTTTTCCAATAAAGTTTTATAATAAATAGGAGTCTCCATGATCCTAAAAGAAAAAAATCAGTTACAAAGAGATTTAAAAAGAATTATTTACGGCAATATCTTGCAGAATTGAAATAAAGAAAAGTCTATACTTGACGTTTATGTTCTTGTATAAAACTAAATTTTCAAAAAAATTTGAAAAACTCGAAAATTGAGGAGCCAACTTGACGTACTCACTTATTACATACTTCTGATATTCTGGAGACGAAGTTATTCCTCCAAGTTGAAAAGGTGGCAATTTATTTTTTTAATCGATTTGGAAATCAACGTTAACAGTGTGTCATTGCAAAAAAAAATTTCAGTAGTAACAAATCTATGCTACCATCAAAAACTTATTGAAACAACTTGAATCCTGGTGCAATACCTAATGTAATTCTGTAATAATTATAACTATTAGACGATGAGCAGTCTTCTAATCCAAGAATTACATTGTTCCAAATTAACTGAAACAAAATCTGTGTAATAATAAAACTAACTGCATTCAGTAATAAAATAAGCAATTATTTATAATAAATAACGAGGTTTGAAACCATGAAATAATTTGAAAATTTTGTGAAAAGTGAGCTTTTATAATAAAACAAAGTAAAAAATGTACTAAAAAAAACTTATCAAGAATGAAAATGTATTGATAAAATTAAAAAATCAATTTTTTTTTGCTTTCAAGAGTTAAATAGTCTCTTTGCTCTCTGTTATACAGCCTTGTGCAAAAGTATTAGGCACCCTTCTTTTCCAGGTAATTTCATAAACCATATCTTACAATCCTTTGTATCCTGTACTATTATTTTACTTTGAAGTTTTCTTAAAATTTAAGGAGACGGTACCTGTTTTAAGGGACAATAAAACATTAAGGACCTATTTGTGTAAAATTTAAAGTTTTAGAAATAATTCTCATTCTGTTATAACTGCTTGAATTTGAAGTAGGGTAAGGTAAGGTAAATTGGTGATATAGGTTATTTGGTGATAGTTTTATAAAATTAACCACATAATATCCTATTGCCAAAATAGTCCAATTTTTTCTAGCAGATAGAGTAAATGGTCTACATTCATAGTTAAATGTGAGGCAGCCAGATGATGCGCTTGTTTACTCAAAACAAAACGAAATCCCCTAACCTTCATTATTAAATGACATTTTTGGGTTAATCGCAGTATCTGAATTCGAATTTTGTTGTCAAGTTCGTGCAAATAAAATTACGTATAATTTGATATGAGTGTATTCGCCATAGATTTGGCATTATAATTCACCTTTGTTTTGAAAAATAATTTAGATTTGTAGTTGTAATAACCTTAGCCAAGTGGGAACTTAAAGTTCACGTTTGCTGAGGATTTTATTATACCGGTGTTAATTTTAAAACTTCCAGCAATTAATATCTAAAAAACCAAAAGTCAGATGAAAAATATTTCGAACAAAAGTTGTATGATAGCAAAGGGACAGAATATGACATAATTGTTTTCTTAATTTATTGACCTTTTCAAGGTCATTTGAAGGTCAACTTTGGTTTTTAAATGGCACCTTAATTTTTTTAGCAGATTCATATTTTGCATAAAAATAAACAACTTTGTAGGAAAATTTTTTATCCCACATTAGGATTTTCGAGTAAGATGCGTTGAAACAAAATAAAAACATTTTAATAAACTGCAGCTTTATGTTTTCAGATTTATGTTGTGAAGATTTTTGAAAATGTAAATACTTTACTAAAGTACATCTTAAATAAACATTTTGTTATTTTTGTACTGAAAACAATGTTTTTTTTAATATCACCAAATAACCTAACCACTATCACCAAATAACCTAACCTGTCACCAAATAACCTATATAGGTAAGACATTTTTTCAAGTTCCAGTTGTGGCAAGCCCGATAAATTACATTCAAAATAAATTCCAAAGGGGTGTCTGAGATGTCTATCAAAGATATCTGATAACTTAAAATTATTTAAAAACCTTAGAAGTTTATAAAATGCAGTTTTCAAAAATTATCACCAAATTACCTTACCTTACCCTACACGTGATAAACTTGTAAAAATTTTTAAATTAAGTGTTGTTATAGTGTTTGCAAATTAATTATGCCAAAAAAGTGAACTTAGTTTGGAAAAACGGAAACTCATACAGATTTTACACAAAATGGTAAATCACAAGTTGTAATTGCAAGACGAGTAAAATATTCGCGTTGTGGGGTGTAAACCACCCTTAAACGCTTTATGCAAACCGGATCTCATCAAAACAAGTATAAAACGGGCAAAAAGAGTGACAAGTTCTCGTAAAGATGGACAATTCATTCGTGCCTCTATAAAAACCGCAAAAGCATCTACCCAGCTCGCTGCTGACTTATCGAAGCAAAAGGAAAAGTTGTACATCCAAGTACGGTGAGAAGAAGGTGAACTAATGCTGGACTGAGAGGATGCAAAGCCAGAAAAATCCATGGCTCTCAGAAAACATAAGATAGCGCGGTTAGAATGGGCTGAAAAACATAAATATTTTACCATTGAGAATTGGTCAAATATAATGTGGTCTGACGAATCCAACTATGAGGTACGTTTATTATGTTTCTACTTTTGTAAAAAAAATTAATTTATTAAGAAGTTGCCGTTTTAACACTTATAGTATCGATTAATACGTAACGATATTTTACAGGTGTTTCTAACTCCTGGAGCAACGTTTGTAAGACGAAGGGTAGGTGAAGCGTACAACCCTGACTGTGTGGTGTCTACAGTAAAACATGGAGAAGGTAGTGTGATGATCTGGGGATGTATGGCAGCCAGTGGCGTAGGGAAAATGTCTCTCTGTGAGGGTCGTATGGACAGTAAAGAGTACATCGAAGTCCTAGAAACTACCATTGAGCCATCATTTAACCAAGTTTTTGGTAATACCAATATGAGGGAGGTTAAATTTACGCAAAACAACGCGCTTTGTCATAAATCAAAACATAGCATGAAGTGGATTAGCGATGTTGGGATAGAACTGCTAGACTGGCCAGCGCAGTCTCCAGATCTCAATTCCATCGAACATTTGTGGGTTATATTAAAGCAAAGGGTACGGCAACAACTAATTACTACAAAAAAACAACTTATAACTTCGTTAAAAAAAAATTGGGACAAAATAAGTGACAAGGATTGTGAGAAACTGGTAGCGAGTATGCCTAAAAGGGTTGCTGCAGTTATAAAAGCCAAGGGTGGACCCACCAAATATTAATATTATTAATAATTAATGCTTTTTATAAAAATATCGAATTTGATTTCCCTAAAACAACCTCTTTTTAAAATAATTTGAAAACTGTAGGGTGCCTAATACTTTTGCACAAGGCTGTAGTATGCTGAGGCTTATAGAGATCCTCATATGCTTAAAAATAATAGCGTGGAGTAAGTTTGGAATTCACGTGAAACTCGTAGTTATGTTGAAATAAGAGCGATAAGTTCAGCATTAATTTCAACTTACCCTATACTTTAAGTTTTAGTTACTATATCATAATTTAGTCATAAAACATTTTAAAAGTTTTATTAACAATTATTGTTATTATTTTTTTATACCAAACAAAATGAGACAGTTAGCAGTTATAATTGGAGTTCAGTAATATTTAACTTTTGAAAACAATAAATTAACTATTAAAAGCAATGTCAAATTTATCTATACAATAAATGGATTTATACGAAAAGAGGACTTACATACATACGTTGTATTGTATTGTACTTAGGGGTCGATTGGCTATGTGTGCCTTACAGAACTGCGACCAGTTTTGATCTTTTGTTCATAACCCTTCTAATTGGCTTTTAGGAATTCAATCTTGCTAGCAAAACAAAGAATGGTCCTAAGAGGCTTGCTTTTCACCTCCTTGGTGTCAGTTGTGTTTGTCCCAAATATTTTTGCCTAAGTCTAGTTAGTGCAGTGCAAGTGCAAAGAATGTGCTCGGCCGATTCAATTTCCGATTCACAGAGTCTGCATTCATTATTTTCTTCAAAACCCATTTTTTTGAGGTGATATCTCACCTGGCAATGGCCAGTGAGCAGCCCCGTAATGAGTCTAATTTCGTTCTTTGATAAGAGAAGAAGCTTTTTAGCTTCTTCAGTCGAGTACTCTATGAATTTCTTCGCCTGTCTCTGTCCTGGTGCATTATGCCAGAGGATATTTTTGCTCTCTGCCTCCCACCTCTGGACCGCCTCCCCCCTAAGTGCTTTGGATAGCCCACAGAAGGGTTCGGGTCCAATAGGGGTAGCATTTGAGCCCAGTCTGGCTAGCTCGTCAGCCATCTCGTTTCCCTCAATTCCTTCATGCCCTGGCACCCAGCGGAGGGCAATTTTATTGCCCCTTGCCAGTTTTTTGAGGGATTGTCTGCATTCCCAGGTGGACAGGGACTCGAAGCTATTGGCTTCTAGTGCCTTTATCGCAGCTTGGCTGTCAGACATTATGTTTATTTGCTTTCCCTTTACCTTCCTTTGCAGGCACTCATGGGCACATAATGCAATTGCAAGTATTTCAGCTTGCATGATTGTTGGGTAGGTACCTAAGGCTATGGATGCCTCATATCTTGGGCCATATATGCCTATGCCTGTTCCCCATTCAGTTTTTGATCCATCTGTGTACCAGTTGGAGGATTTTGTGTCCGTTTGTATTGTTTGACTTTTCGCCGTAGCTCGGTCCTGAATAACAACTTTGTACGGCGTCTCAAAGTCAAAGGTTTTGGAATTATGTCCCAAGGTTTTTCAAGTAGATCTGGCTTTAAATAGTCCAGTATCTTTAGGTGACCTGTTCTGTCTCCCGGTTTGAATTTCCTATTTTGGGTGATTTTTATGGCGGTTTGTAGGCTTCTCTCTTCACCCGTAGGTGAAGAGGTGACAGATCTAAGAGTGCCTCTATAGCCGCGGTTGGGGTTGTGCACATAGCCCTGTAATACCCAGACACACTAATCTTTGCAGCTTCTGTAATCTGCTTTGTGTCGTTATTTCATTGGTTTTGTCCACCATACGAGTGATGCGTATGTGACAATGGGTCTTATTATTGATGTATATGACCAATGGATCATTTTTGGTCTTAGTCCCCAGTTCCTTCCAAAAGTTTGCGACAGGCCCAGAAGGCTCCCGTTGCTTTGGAAAGAGTTTTGTCCACATGAGGTTTCCATGTGAGTTTGGCATCCAGGGTTACCCCAGATACTTCACTTCTCCGGAAAAGGTATCAATGAACCCCAAAGCTGCGGCGCTTTAAGGTTCATTTTCTACGCTTAGTAAAAGGAACTATGATGGTTTTGAAGGATTCACTGTGAGCTCTTCCTTTACGCACCATTCTTTTATCTTGTTTAGGCAGTTTGCATTAGGTTTGATATTATGCCTTCATGCTTGCCCTAATTGTAACGACAATGTCATCTGCATACCCCAATACGCAGAATCCATCATCAGTTAATTTCTTCAGTAGGTCGTCCACTACGATGGACCACAAGATTTCCTCCCCTCCTAGTGAGGCCGTTACTATGCGGCTTTTTAGCATTGATTCTATCCAGATTATCGTGGGTAGCTCAATGCCATGTCTCGCAGCAGCGTTCTTTATAGACTTATTTGAGGTGTTATCAAAGGCACCCTCTATGTCTATAAATATTCCTGCAACGATTTCTTTTTCTGCAAGAGATTTTTCAATTCCTCTTACAAGGTGGTGAAGTGCATCCACCGTACCTTTGCCTGGTTGATAGGCAAATTGCTTAGTATGAAGCGGCGTCCTTTTAAGCGATTCGCCTCTAATATAATTATCTATAATTTTCTCCATTGACTTAAGGAGAAAGGAGGATAAGCTTATCGGGCGATATGATTTGGCCTCTTCGGGAGGCCTCCTGCCCGATTTTGGTATGAATACCACTTTCACTTTTCTCCATGATGTGGGTATATATCCCATTGAATAACTGGCTTTGAATATTGCCGTTATGCAAGGAGCGATCAAGTCTATGCCTTTTGAAGTAGGGCCGGAAAGATTCCATCCCATCCAGGTGACTTGTAGGGCTGAAAACTACTAATAGCCCATTTTACTTTCTCTAAAGTAAAGATTTTTCCTGCTAACCTTCTGCTATCCCTGCTGGAATGTGATCCAGGGACATTTCGTGCGTTAGGTTTGTTGTCGCTATCATCGTAGATCCCGGAAAGTGTGTTTTAGTAACACATTTAAACTTTCCCCGATACTATCGGTGTAAGCACCATTGGGCTGTTTTATGAGTCCAATGGTATTTGAGTGATCTTTAGACAAAGCTTTCTGAATGCGCGCTGCTGGGGCCGTTTTATCTATCCTCGCAGAAGCGCATCCATGATTGTCTTTTGATTTTCTCAATTCAATATTGTACCTTGTTAGGGCTTTTGTATATTCTTCCCATAGGCCTATCCTTTTGGCCTTATTGAATGCTTTTCTGGCTATGACTTTAAGTCTCTCAGTTCTGCATTCCACCAAGGTACATCTCGAGAGATGTTTCTTTTTCAGTGGACAGCTGACCTCATAAGAGTTCATTATGCACTGACTAATGTGGTTAGAGGCTGATTCCAGGTCCTCCGTGGTGGCTACTTCGTATCGGAGGCCTTCTAGCTCGGTCCTTAGTGTCTCTTGATAGAGGCACCAGTCCGTCTTTTCGGCACTCTACATTTCACCATTTCCACTTTTGTGCTCTCTATGTCGAATGTGATAGAGGCGTGATCAGAGAAGGATGCCTCCTCCATCACTTTCCAGTTTTTAAGATTTGACTTATAAACGAAGTGGCCAGTGTGAGGTCGATTACCTCTTGCCGAATCGCGTTTATAAAGGTGGGCTTTTATCTTTGTTTATAATGTCTAAATTGTTAGAACAAATATATTCAAGTAAGTCCTTACCTCTGTTATTGGTGTCTGTGCTGCCCCAGATCTCGTTGTGTGCGTTTGCATCGCAGCCCAGAAGTAGGTGTTTGTTCCCCTTTCGACACCAGCTTATGAGGCGTTGTACTTCCTCTGGTGGTACCTTGGTCTCGTCTCCCGGAAAGTAGGCTGAGGCTATTACTATAGACCTCTTGCCTCCCTCCCTTGGGAGTTCAACCACGGCAGCTGCCAGGTCCCTGGTGTTGAATTCTGGAATGGGAACAAAGTTAATGTCTTTCCTGAGCAGTAGTGCTGCTCTTGGATTACCATACCTGTAATCAGCTAGGACGTTGGCCGTCCTTTCAGGGAGACCCCTGATTTTGTCTCCATTTATCCAGGGCTCTTGTATTAGCCCTATGGAGAGTTGTTTTAATAAACCTCCAATATAAGGCACTTGAAGCTGCCTTTGAATGGTGGAGGTTTATTTGGATGCACTTTGTGCCTTTGATGGCTTGTTTTTAGCCCCTCGTTTCTCCGATAGCTTTGCTTTCTGCTTCAAGGGGCCCTTCCCAGCTTTCTTCGCCTGTGAGGGCTGCACTCTAGAAAGCCCAGTTGTGCTCTGACTCTTTTCCCTGCCCGTACTGGGCACTTTGGGATTTTCACCAGAGCACCCCTGTTGCCCCTTGTGAGTGGAGATGAGTGCATCTGTACTAGTGCTAGGTGCATTGGACGTTGAGGCATCCTCACTAGCACCTGCAGTAGTTGTTTGGGCCTTGTCTGGTTTGCCCTTTTTCGGGCGTAGCTGGACTTGCCCAAATCTGTAGCCGATCTTAAAGTTCAGCTTTTTCAGATTTTCAGCTGACTGAACATCAACTGAAAGAGTTACCTCTAAAGTTTGGCCTATTTGTACTTTTCGTACAATTCGCCAGTTTGAGGTAATGAGATCCTCATTCTGGGCTTCTATGAGACCCAGAATTTTCTCATTATTGTATTCTTGGCTCCCCGGGAGATATGCCACAAATATTTCCGTGTGAGGCATTTCTGCCTCTGACACGACTTTCAATGCGGCATTTTCCCAGGGTTTAAGTTCGGCCTCTAGGCCCTTTACCCATTCAGCTGTGGCTGTATTGGTACATGTAATACCGAGCCAGCCTGGTCTTTTGTGGATTTGGTGGAATTGAGGCTTTATATCAGCCGTCTTCCTTTTCTCCATTATTTTGTCCAGTATGGCTTCCTGAATGGCTTCAAGTTGTTCCATAGTCAGGAGCTCTTTTGGATATAAGGAATGTATTATTCCTATCTTTACCCCGGTTACGGCCTGGCTGAATGTCGGCTTTTCACCCTTACTGGGTGCAGCCTTACCTTCACCAAACTTTACCCGTTTTTTATCACGGGCTTCCGGAGTACTGCCATCAGATCTATTTCTTTTGGCAGCTTTGCTAGGATTATATCCTTTGAGGGCAAGTTCCCTGGCTTTGTCAGCCGGTTGACCCTTTTGGATGAGATATTTCATCCTTTTGCGAGCAGCTCCACTTAGTCTAACCCTTTCAGTCTTCAATTGAAGACTTTGTAGGCTTTATTGACATCTTCTTCGCTGCTCGCGAGGAGTACGTCCTCTGCATTTTGATCTGGACTTTCATCCAGTATCATGGGCTCCGTATCCTTAGCCTTTTGGTCAGGATTTTCATCCTGAACCATAGGCTCTTGGATATTTAGGACTTGGGTTGAGGTTTTGGGGGAGCCTCTGTTGTTGACTCTGTTAAGGGCGAGTCTCCCTTTAATTTTTCTGTGTTCAAATTCATTTGTTCCCACGAGAAGCTAGGATAAAGAGTCACTTGCAGCAGAGCCTGCTTACCACAAGAAGGCTATTGAAACCGAGAGGTCGCCTGGTATCCGGAGTTCGCATATTATTAACTGGAATTACCTTCCCAGCCATACAGTCTTCGGCATATGCTGTTCCACCTTGACTTTAGGGTTTTTATAGAGGTTTTCTCCTCGCAGGTCAGGCGGTTAAGCCCATCCCCGCGATGTTCTCTCTGCAGCATACCAACACTACGCCTAATGCTGGTTGTTGTTGCAGAGTAACTATCCTACGGTATTAATAGACGACTGGCGTGTATCGTCTATAGCTAGGGTACCTCGGGTGTGCCATACCCGTACTTAGGTTGTTTCAGCCTAAGCCCTGAGGGTACATACATGTTGCACTAACAATAATTTTCCACTGCAGTCGGCGGTGGCCTTGTATTTGTTGGGAATCTTGCTGGTTTCAAAATTTCTTTGGAAGTAAGAACCAAATTTTCGTCTTAATTGGGCGGCGCGGCGATATGACTATAAAATTGTTAGGTGTCTTCAATGAATGCCAATTAGTGGACTAAAATAATATTTTTATGTAATTTTAAAGCAAGATTATTTATATACGTACCCACTGAATGACTTCGTTCATTGCTCAAGTTGTTCTGCATAGAAGTTCAGTTGACGAACTACTCGTACTCAACGTCTTCTGTTCTTATTCCCAACTTATTCATTGATTAATTAATCGAAATAAGAAAATGTAAGAGTTATTGCGCATGAGTTTTTTAATATTCTAGTGTTTTAATAAGTTTTTCTTTTCATTTTCTAATCATCGTAACGATCTTGAATTATTTAGTGTTTTAAACTATTTTATCGACATTATCCCAATTCAAACAGTCCTAGAAGTCAATGTAAAGTATTAACTACTTCTAATTAATTATGTTGTAATATCTACTAATAGTTTGTTTAAAAATGTCAAAATAAAGTCTTTTCTATTGACTTTTAAATTGAAATTGCGAAATATGGAATAGATGCATTAAGGATAAATCAATTATGGATTCGAGAATTATCATGCGGTTAACTTCACATGCATTTGGTTCAAGATCGGTAGCCGTCAGTTTTGTTGATTTAAAATTGGTTTGTGTGTTTTTCATGAGAAGTTTGGAGATAAGTTCGTCGAGTGGAAATATTTTATTATTAAAAGAGAAATGCATTTGAATTAAATATGAATGGAGATAAATACGTAAATTCCGTGGAACAGCCACTATTGCTTACTTTGTCGAAATTTACTAGATGGAACTGGATAAAAATTTCCTAAAAAATCGCGGAAAGAGGATGCAACTAGAAAGGATTTAAACTGCTGATGTTTTAAAAATTATAGTTTCTATAAGGTCAAAAATCAGAAAACTGTCATCCCATTGTTGGATAGACTGTATTCGTATCCGTAGCTTCGCCCAACATGAGTTTAATGTGACTATTGTACAGAAAGCTGAGTATTTTCTTAGTGATTTTATAGCGATGACGCAAAAGAAGCGTAAAAATGATTTTGAACTTAATCTTGTACTTACACTATAATGTAGCGCGTATTTGTACTTTTTAGAGCTAAAAATAATTTGAATGCTTGTTAAAAATACCTCTGAGTTAAAACAGCTCTCGAGAATAGGTATGGATTTTCAAACCACCGAGTTCAAACATCAACTAGTTGTTCGACGACTGACAAATCTCACTAGTTACTTGCATTGGGTGTACAAACTGTCAACAGAATGCAACAAATGCAATACATATGTTTTTATGCTTTCATGTGGAAATTTGTGAAAATTAAAATCAATTTTTTTAATAATTTATGAAAATTTTAAGTTAATTTTCACCTTAATCGATTCAATTTAACGTTATCTAACTAACTCCAAAAAATTTGACAAAAATCTTTCAAGACTTCAAATGATTTTGTATATATGTTATGTATGTGTATACGGTTGCCTCGCATACTTTTCAACTACATATTTCCCACTGCTGATCCAATGTAACAAAATACGTAATCCCCAAAAAATATAAATCAAAATTATTGAATCAATAGCTTTTTATTAATGTGGGCGGTACGTCTATGCCGCGCATGGTGTCAACAACACTTTTATTTCTGTCAAATTTATAGACATGTACGTAAACGACTCCGCCTCTATGCCAATGGGGCATGTACGTATAATTTTTGTTCTAATTTCAAAATATATTAAGTCCATACTTATTACTTATTATCTTATATTGAACCTCAAAATGAACGGCGCCCAAAATAATAACAAAATTCCGCTATAAGTAAACAGAAGTTTTGAGTATTCTAGTGCCATCGATTGCTACTATAAATATAAAGAACTTGACCTACAATAAAAATATTTAAATATACGAAATCAATACAACATAATAATATTACAAAGTGATACAATTGCTATTATTCAGTGCAGGCCCAAGGGGCCATCGCGTCCCGATGCAAATATGTTTTTGGCGATTTTAATGAATTCATCGACGGAATATTACCATACTACGATTGGATTTTTTTTCTGCATTTGTTTCAACAGTAAAGCCAAGAAAACCTGTCGGTACTCATAAATGCCCAACAAATTATTTTCTTCAAAGTTAAGTCCGATAAAAGAAATAGAAAAAACTTGATATTAATACACCGAAAGAAATTCATTCTCACCATTCTTGAAATTGACCCAATCACAGCAACATTCTTAAATTCATACAATTTTTAGATCAATTTCAAGTACATTATTCTAAGCTGGTAAGAACGTATTTTTTGGGTGTAATAATTAATAGAAGGCTAGGTAAGTTTAGTACAAGAAATATCTTAGGTGTGTGCTCATTTTCTGCCAATTAACTTTAATGCATTTAATTATCAAAATGTAACAGAAATAGAACTATTTAGGCAAATACTGCCACGCCATCAATTAGCTGCAGTATATAATTATCGAAACGAATCGATACTTCTGAAATTAATAAAATAACTGCATTTAATGAGATATTGATAAAATAATTATTAGTTTGATAGAAAAGCATAGTCCGCAATAAAACAAGGTAAAATTTTTAAAATAATTATTTATTAAGCACCTATTGATTTTCAATAAAAATAAATTTCAAGTTTGTTATAATAAAAAACCTAGATTCCAGTTTCACCATAGTATCAATAGTATTCTACAGGATCACAAAATAAAATTGTAATTCATTTTCGAAGACGGTTAAAATTTTGTTTTTGTTTTAAGAGTTACAAATATTCAATTTACATGGAATATTTTTGTAAATTACAACATTTACATTAATCTTCCACGTCCGTTAATACACATAGGGTAAGAGTGGGTCAAACGGACACTCTAAGGGTTTTATAGTTATATTTAATAAAAGCAACATAATATTTAAGAACTAATTATTTGGTTTGATATCTCAATTATTAAGCTAACAAATGATGAGAATAAAGTTGAAAAATAGAAACAGTTTTGAGAACTTAACCTAAAACAAACATAGTGAAAATGTCCGTCTGCCCCACACTCCTGGGCAAACGGACATAAGGTTTAATATAGGGTAAGATGGGTCAAACGGACACTCTAAGGGGTTTTATAGTTATATTTAATAAAAGCAACATAATATTTAAGAACTAATTATTTGGTTTGATATCTCAATTATTAAGCTAACAAATGATGAGATTAAAGTTGAAAAATAGAAACAGTTTTTGAGAACTTAACCTAAAACAAACATAGTGAAAATGTCCGTCTGCCCCACACTCCTGGGCAAACGGACATAAGGTTTAATATACGTTATAAATAGTTAAATTCGCACTTTTAGTCGCAATGAATGATGATAAGAACGCTATTCAACTTATCAGCTGAATTAAGAGCCATTTTATCTTTATTTACAGCAATTATGACAAGATTCATATTTTCTTGATTCCACGAGCTTCCACGAGCTCCTCTCTGTAGTTCTAATCCGGATCTGTACCATTTTTCTGTAAACATTGTTTAAAAAAGCATAAATACTGTACTATCCGGTTCAATCAATATCAATCAATCAATATCAATTTCAATCAATATGTCCGTTTGCCCCGCATCGGAATTTTTTTAAATTCAAAATCTAAATAAATATTAATATTAGGACAATGAAATTACGTGGCAGTAATTCCAAAGACACTTGGTTTTAATTGACCTAACTATAAGTTTTAAATTTTTACTAAAATACTTAGATTCTAAATAATTTCTAACAAAATATAACAACACGTTAATTTTTACTTACATTTCCTATCACTCCTCACTTTTAACATGCAATAATAGCCTTAGATTGGAAAAATTTTACAAATTACTTTCTTATTAATTACCTCAAATGTCAACGACACTAGTAATACTGCAATAATAACGCGGCGCCTTTTCTGAAAAAACTTACGAATTTTTTCTAAAAATGTCCGTTTGCCCCATGTCCGTTTGACCCCATCTTACCCTACGTTATAAATAGTTAAATTCGCACTTTTAGTCGCAATGAATGATGATAAGAACGCTATTCAACTTATCAGCTGAATTAAGACCCATTTTATCTTTATTTACAGCAATTATGACAAGATTCATATTTTCTTGATTCCACGAGCTTCCACGAGCTCCTCTCTGTAGTTCTAATCCGGATCTGTACCATTTTCTGTAAACATTGTTTAAAAAAGCATAAATACTGTACTATCCGGTTCAATCAATATCAATCAATCAATATCAATTTCAATCAATATGTCCGTTTGCCTCGCATCGGAATTTTTTTTAAATTAAAATCTAAATAAATATTAATATTAGGACAATGAAATTACGTGGCAGTAATTCCAAAGACACTTGGTTTTAATTGACCTAACTATAAGTTTTAAATTTTTACTAAAATACTTAGATTCTAAATAATTTCTAACAAAATATAACAACACGTTAATTTTTACTTACATTTCCTATCACTCCTCACTTTTAACATGCAATAATAGCCTTAGATTGGAAAAATTTTAACAAATTACTTTCTTATTAATTACCTCAAATGTCAACGACACTAGTAATACTGCAATAATAACGCGGCGCCTTTTCTGAAAAACTTACGAATTTTTTCAAAAATGTCCGTTTGCCCCATGTCCGTTTGACCCCATCTTACCCTACTAAAATTCCAAATGAACATTACTTAATCAATACTAAAGAACAAAAATGATCAGAGATATACATTAAAACGCAAAGCTATCCAAAAATTAAATAAAACTGTAAAGCCTACAGAATCATTAAATGATGAAAACACTTTCGAAAATAAGCAAAAATTACAATCAAAATATAATAACATCGTAAAATCAAAAAAATTATTAACTTTAAATTCAATCAAAAATTATTTCGAAAAACAAAAATAGGTTAGAAAATTCAAGTACCAAAGAGGAAATCCGAACAATAACGAAAGAAGCGACTTTGTCAACTTGCACTTTTGTAATATTACATTTCTTCAAATTTTCAAAATAAAAAACTAGAAACAAAAGAAGCGAAGTAATGCACGTACTCAATTTTAGTCCCAACCAAAAATCATTATTTTAAAATTTAAGGACTAAAATTACTACTTTTGACAAATTTCGAAAAGAAACTCTAATTTCAAACTAATTCAAATGAACTCCATTATTCACTATTTTAAACTTTTTGAACAAAATTAGTAGAGACTTATAAATTATTTAGTAAAACTAAAATTAAAATTTTATCAAAACGTTAAACACTATATTTTAACTTAAAACGCAATCGCAAGGAAAATGAACTACCTAGAATTCATTTCATTTCAAATTTTTTCAAATTTCATTAAACTTGAAACTAGTATGTTATATTATATTCTGTGAACTAGTACTTTAAAGTACTAGTTTAAAATGGTGTCCTGTAAGCATGTTAGTTTTTCAATTGACATCACATTCCTGCAAACTACTATATTGTGTTTGATGAGGTAATTAATCCAGATTCTGCTATTTTAGTAAAATAAAAACTATCCAGTTTTGGTACGTAATGGTGGAGCATACAACTGTGGACCTTTAAATGTTTTAGTGGCTTTCCAGAGAGAATGGTCGTATTTTAGATAGAATATCTTGGCTTTTTGGCAAAATTGTTAATTTTTGAAATAAAAATTTTTTTAAACAAATTAATAAGACAGAATGCAAAACTCGTGTAGTTGTCGAATGTGGTGTAAGAAAATTTGACACAATTTTTGCCAAATTTCGGGTGCCATCCATGTGTATGCGACAGTGATGACGTCAAATAAGATAAAAATATATGTCTCTCGCTCATCTTAATTAGTGTAAAAAATTTTAATTTTAAAGTATTAAATGCGTTCCTTTATTTTCAACAGTTAATTTTTCACTACATTTAATTGTGTTTTAAGATTTATAAAATTGTATTGTCTTTTGTCCGCAATATTGCGTGTTCTTACTAATTATTTTAAAATATGTAATGGAATATTGATTGCCTTGCATGCTTTAAGCATTCTTGCAGTGTAGCGTGTCGTCCTGCTTGTTGGATAGTTGTAGTGATGTAATTTGTTACATCTTATCCTTAAGCTGTGTATTAAGTTTTTGTTGTAAATATTTTCTATAACAGGGGTCGATACTCGGTAACCGTTTTTTTAGAAAACCTCACTTAAAAATGGGGGAGGGATAATATTAAACATTAAAATATTAACGCAAAATAAATTTATTATAACAACGTGTCGGTTGTACACCCGAATATAGAGAATTAATACAGGAAATTCGCTTTTTTAAATTACTGCTTCCTATTATAATAGATTTTAATGAAAAATATATCAATGGAAATATATTATTTTTCCTCGTCTAACAATATGCAAAATTGAATATTTTGTTTTTTAGTTATTAAAAATACAAAAATTAAATTACGTTTGTTAAGAAATATTGCGCTACAGTAAACTTAAATAGTCTTTATTAATAATTTAATCTTTTTTTCTAAATGGGGATTTAAAAATCATTATTAAAAATGTTATATTTGTATGTTTAGCAATAATTTATAACAAAATACTAAATGTTGCATATCTTAATATCTTTTGATTGATATAATTTTCATTGAAAACGGTTATAATGAAAAGCAGAAATTGAAAAAACGCAATTTCGTATGTTAATTGCCTTTTCGAAAATGTTCAGATACCCAGCCGGTATACATATTTAATATACAATTATTTATTAACTTGCAAAAATATATTTTAAGTATTAAATTTAATAATAAAAAGTTTAGTGAATTTTTAATTGAATTTATAAATTAGTGAGTTTTTTCCACACTTACTTATTTAATTGGCCCATTAATATCAAGTAGGTTGGTATAAAGTTTGTAAAATTCAAATAAATTAATTTATGAACATTTTGATTACAAAATAAATTTTTTCTATAATTTATATTTTATAATCAATTACTAATTCAAGTTCATCTGACGAGTTTTTAATATCATCTATTCAAAAAATTTAGATACTAATTTGCAAAAATGTAATTTAACTTTTAATTATTAAATTTATACCTAAAAAACATACTACATTTCTAATACATAAATTCAAATTGTAATTGGAAATACATACTAATCTTAAAATAGCAAAGTGTGAACAAGATAAAATTGATAAAAGTGCTAAATTAATAAGCAGCTATTGGCTTCATTTTTAGTCCGAAATTTTGAATTTTTTCAATGCCATGCATATTGATACCGTCAACTGTAGCAACTGAAATAAAAACGAATTAGACTTCAGAACGTCACAAATTCATAAAATTCCTGACATTTAGAAAAGTTTCAATATTTATTTCTATTAATCCACATGCAGTAAGCGATTTCTTCTGTTGAGCTATTTGAATCATAAGGATAATTGGAGTACGCAACATCGGAAAATGTTTTGAATACCAGTCTGAATTGTAAATGGCCGTTGCTATTGTTGACATCTAAGAAACAAAAATTAAAACTGTTAAAATTTAAAAGTTTTTATAAAACTTTACCTCGTGCTCCACATAGTTTGCAGGAATACAGTAAAATCCTATTTGCAGTATTATAGAGCACGTAGAAGTGGTATATCTTATCATCAGGTAAGAATCAGAACTGAAAAGATCGCTTTTAATATTCAGAACTTTAACACACAAGGTTATTCAGAGATATTATAAAATTATGTAGAGGTAAACTGTGATGAAAGAAATTGAAGCAAAACAATGGAAACTACCTTCTACAAATATGTGGGATTATCATATTTTGGCTAGTTTTATTTTGTCAGTCTTCTTACTTCGATGAAACTGCTTCTTTATGAACAACGATTAACTTCTATAAGGTGGGGCTGTGCGATACTATATCGACACTTCATGGTTAATTGGGTAACCTCATTTTACATTTTCAGGAGCAGTAAAAACTGTATAAATTATTCAAAGATGCATTATTATGGATGAAAATTTCAATGTTAGTCAATAAGTTTGGTTTGGTCAATTTCAAATGATTCTGAAATGATACTACACTGGGTTTCACAATATTAAGCAATATTTAAACAAAATTGATGGTTACGCCTATTGACCTGTACTCATTTTTAATGTTGCTGCTTTAAACTTGTAGGTTAACCCATTGACTTGCAGTTAAATGTTAGTTTGTTTTATAATTTTAAAATAAAGTAAAGGTTTTCTAACCGCATTTATTAAAATGAAGCAAGAAAGACAATTCTACAAATTATCTTTAATAAAACTTCAGTAAATTTTGATGAACAGTTATTTTGGCATTTTATACGACTTTACGATGGTTACGCCATTTGACCTGACTCTAAAATTAGGCGAACACTTACGACCAAAGAGTGTTTTCCAATGATTTTAACGCATTAAATTCATAATTTCGGTTAAAAATGATAGAAAAGGTGTTACGACATTTGGAACCCAAATATATGCATAACTCGATTTTCGAAATTTTGAGGGTTACGCCAATTGACCTATGAAGTGTCGATATTAATTAAAAGTTAACATACATCTAATAAAATTTAAATTTTAAGAATGCCACGATGTCCTAAATACTGCTCAAAGTTTCGCATTTGTCAGTTTACCCCCAATTACTACCTGATTAGCCGTTTTTAAATTTACTTACGTTTCTGTCATAGCATACATATCAGCGCATAGTAAAGGAACAGTTGTTAAATATTGAAACATTAATAAAACCGAATAAGCCTTTTGCAATTCATCGTGAAACCTACAATAGAAACACAACACAATAAACTAAATTTGCAAAAAAAGAAAACATACCTCAACAGCAAAATATGATGTTCTATATAAGTTTGCAAATTTTGGTAATAATTCTGAAATTGTGACTTGCAGTTTATGGTTTTAACACTTAATTGTTCTAAATGACTAGACAAGATTGAGCATTGCATTTTCACTTCGAAGCAAAATCCCAGATAAAGACCATCATGAAATCCTACAAAAAGTACAAAAATTCCACCCGATATAAAACTTGTAATCCAAGCCAGTTTAAACAACATTCCGTTTTTTTCAATTTGCCATTCACCAAGAATTAGTTTTTTGTTAATAATAGAATAAAGAATAGCAACACATAAAATAAATACAAAAGAAGCGGTTAACACTTTTGTAGCAATAATATTCTTTTGTTATTAATTGGTTGCCTTTTGTGTTGTTCTAAACATTGATCGTCATTCAAAATTAATTTTGAAAGAGTAAATCAGATTCAGAATTTTGTTTACCCCTGTCCCTAAAACTATGATTGTTATTAACAATTTATTATTTCTGAAATTGTACATGCATTAAAGATTAATTGTATAAATGACTTAATAAAGATATAGCATTGCATTTTACTAAGAAACCCAATAAATGAAATCAGAACATCCTTACACAAAATTGTGCAAAATGTATTCAAATTTGTGATACTAAATTTAAGACATTCAGTTAGGCTTTTCACTTAATTGCTCAATACTCAAATTAGTTATTTCATTAATAAAAAATAAAGTACCTATACAAACACCATTATTACTTAAAATTGTTAACCATAGCAGTAAATCAATCATTCCTGTCAAAGTATGCATGACCAATAAAATTATTCTAACGAATAATAATACCAACATATGAGTAATTAAAAAACCGCATTTTCTAAATGTTATTATTTCCTTCTTCAGAACCATTGATGTTTAAAATTTTGTAAAAAATATTAAGAATATTTGATTTTAAACCAAATTTTGAATTGCCAACAAATATGATAAATTCACAAATAATATCTTTCAAAAATTTCAATTTGAATTTTCATATTAATAATATAATATTTTTTTATTCTTTAAATGATGAACACTGACCATATTTTTTTGTGCACAATTGATTCAATATTCAGTGCATTGAAAACCACAACAATTCCTTTGTAGTTCAATCTTAATAAATTTTTGTAAATCACTTAAAATTAATTTTACATATTAATTTTATTATGCAACTTATAAACTACATTAAGAATGTATTTACGAATATTAAATATAGATAGTACATTTTATTAAAATTTACATACATTATAAAATATAATAAGGTTTGACATTTTAATTAAAAATTTTAAATATTAAATATATGGTATCTTAAATTTGCATATAAATTTTATACCACTTCATATTTAACTACTTTATAATTATAATATTATGCAACTAGGTGAATGTGCCTTTTGCATTGACAGTGCCCGTCTGACCAAGGAAGGATAAAGTGAAAGAATAGTAATTCCATTAAATAATGTTTTCAAAAATCACATTAACATTTTCGACATCATTATTTAATTAAATTTAATTATTATTTTTCTAATTAACAAAGTATAATCTAATATTATTAGGTTTTATTATGACAATGTTAAGATTTACACACGTAGTCGAGTATTTTATACGATGAAATTAGTACTTGTGCAATTTTATAAAATAAGCTACAATTTTAATGTGCTTATAAGATGCATGTAAATTATTTTACGACTAAAATATTAAATTTATTTATTTATTAAACTCAATCTAAATTTTTAAATTAAATTAATTTAAAAGTGTCCTGTAACAGGAATTAACAATTATGTGTAGTTTGTTCTCGACCATCATAGTCGATAACAAAAATAATGCTGTTAAATATTTTGTTATTTTGTGGAGCTTCTAAGGTAAATTTCTTTATATTAATTATGACGTGCTGCTTTAAAATATCGATAGAATCTTACAACCTCTTTCCGACCTTGAAAATAAGCAATTATAGCAATAATTTTCTATTATCTTTATGTGACCGATATTGATTATTATTTATATTTATTTATTTCTTGATTTTAATTCAGTTTAAGGTCGATTCCACATATAAAACCTACCGTTTTGTTAAATATCACTATTTTAATATTACTTTACTTTGGAATTTGTTAATTGAATTATTTTTATTCATTTTACATGAGCTTATTGCAGATGGGAATTGGGAAAGTACATACTATATTCGTAGTTGACGTGCGTGTATAGGATAACCTTGTACTCTGAAAGCACCAGTTTTAAACTTGTTATTCATTATTTGAGGATTGATAACGCATCAGCATTTTAAATTACTAGATTAGTAGATTATATGTACATATACATACTATGTAAATTACGTAGCTTCCATGAGACTACAAATGCTAAAAATTTTATTCGTTCACAATATTTTGTTTTTAAATCAATTAAGACCCTATTGTTGACGTAAGTAGCAATTTCATGAAGAAAACTAATACTTGTTGATTTAATGAGAAATAGATATAGTTATAATACTATATTTTAATGACGTTAATTAGTTCGATTTTTAACTTGCAAGTTTAAGCATTTTCGAGTTTATTGCATTATTTGTTGAATTAAATAAGTGGTCGAAAATGGACTTAAAATATGAACGTCAAAGGAAAGATAGTGTTCGAGAATGGGCATTTTGGTGTTTTCTGAGTTTTTGATGAAACATTTAAATGGTAGAATATTTGTAAAAATAGTGTCATGGTACGGCGGTAAACACTCTAAGTTATGTCCGATATAAATTTGACAAATACAAAGTAAAAATTACTATTTTCCGACGTATCAACATGAAATTTCTGTTAAGTGGTCGCAAACAGGCCCATTCATGCTGTAATTAGTAAAGGTCAGCTTTTATTGTTTAACATACTAAAATATATTAAGAAAACATTATAATCAACAATTTTTCTGGTGTATTTTAATACAACAAATCAATGTGTTTATTTTGAAAAATATAATTGTGCTGAGTTGCGCTCGATTTGTGCTGCTTTGTGCCGTACTTTTTTTATTTTATTTTATTTATTTCGTCTTTTATGAAGACTGCGTATTTTGATAGTTAGCCGTGCTAAACCAAAAAATGAGAGAAAGCTCGGCTACAAGAAGTAGCCAACGCTATTCGAACCCGAGAGAACCTCAGACGCGCTAGAGATGCCAGTAGTATTTCCAGTAAGTTGTCAATAATCGGAAATAAATATTTATTTAAACTTTGATATTCTTTTGAAATTTTGAAATTGAAAATTATTTGAAATTGTTGAAGACCCAATTCAGTCTGAGCAACACAATAAAATAAATCGATGTAAAATACGCATAATAATTCACAAATTTATATTTGTCATAATTTCGTAATTTTTATAAAATAAAATGAAGTTAAAGTTAAACCTAAATGACAAAATAACGTTATCCAGACCATTCTAGAAATGAAATAAAATAAAATTGGTGCACGTTGAGTGTAGTCACCACATCATTTTAAATTACTAAAACCACAAAGCACAATCTAATATTTTGGGATGTGTTCAAATTGATATAGTCAGATGCCAGATTTTGGCATCTAGCATTTCTGTTATGAGCATTATGTCCAAATAAATCCGCCACGGGCCGAATTGGCCACCTGTCTCCAACATATAACTCAAGACAAACCCAATACTGAATTGGCAGTCCTTCAACCACTTACATGTTTCTACGTTTATCTTATCTTTGATTTATATCGAAAGTAAAGTTATTGTTTTCAAAGTTCGTCCGATAAAGAAATAATAAATCTTGTTGATCAATATAATTAATGAAAACTACGTAATGAAAGTGTAAGTAATATTTTGGGGTGTGTAGATTAATGTTAATAAATTTAATCATCATAATGTGACAAAAATTGAACGATTTAGGTGATCAATTAGTTGGCGTAAATAATTATCGAAACAAATAGGCACTTTACTGAAATGAATGAAATAACTTAAATAACTAATGAATAAAATAACTTATTTATAGTGATTATTGATTTTATAGAAAACTATAGTCTGCAATAAAACACAAAGTAAAATTTAAAATACTACTTATTCTCATATTATTGATTTCTAATAAATTTCAAATTTTTAAGGTATATGTTGAAATTTTATGACTTTTTTTGTTTTTTTACCAATAACTCCTAAACCATACATTCTACTGAAAGGATTACGATATAACAAATTAAAGACATTAAATTTTGCGATGAATGACTACCACAACTTAATAAATTGCTGCAGTAGTATGGTCGAAAACTATGGTCAAAGAACGAATAAAAATACAAAATTTTATTTAGAATAAAAATTTATCGTGAAAATAAAAAATTTTATGACAATATAATGCTTCATAACAAAAAAGGGCAATAAGGGCTAGCTGAGATCGCCAAACATTATTTAGCAATTTGACAGTAAGTTTGTCTTTTATTAATATTGAGCTATATTCGTCATGAGAGCTTTCTTACGAATCACAACAGTATATTAAAAATTCACAGAAATATATTTTGCTTCTTTGATTTCTTATTTAAGCACAATGCCTGTTTACTATTACCAACAGTAATCTGGATAGTATTCCAAAAACAATGGTTATCCGATGTCTTCATCACAATTTTGCTTAAAAGCAAAGAATATTACGTCATGAAGTAAGTAGCAATGTGATGTAGATATGTATGTGCATACCCCAAATTGATATATCTAATCGTCCATCAAGACTTTATCTTCAAAGAAAGTAAAGTGTTCGTTGTTCAAAGCTTGATCTTCCAGGGTTGCTTCTAGTACAAAGACGATCCGTCGTTTGTAAAGCGTCTACGATATCTAGATGATTTTATGCTTTTCAGGATTTATTTTTTTATTACCAAAACCAACAAATTAAAAAGCTCTCAAAGCAACTTTAGTCTGTATCATAATATCTGACAGCCACCAACTTAGACAACATCGCATAACCACGTTTAAGTTTGATTGCTCAATCACCGCGGAAAATAAAATACATTTTAAAATAAAATTTTTTTAAATTTATACATACATTCATGGACGTCAACTGCAATTTACATATTAACATCAACTCTCATAATCAGCCACAATAAGGTACATTTGAACGTTTAAGTATTTGTAATATTTGCCCTAATTTTCGAAATTCGCCACAAATTTCGAATCACAACCTAGATAACCCTGGCCTAACATCGTGATCGTCAACAGGACACCCCAAACATCTGTAAATCGTAACCCAACTTTAAATAGACGGAAAACACATAGTAGTTGAACCCTAATATAGGAAGACGTGAACATGACCAACCTAACCTCTTCTAAAAATCCAGTGGCGTCACCACTAACCCAATTTACTCACCCAGTGGCGTCTCCACATACCTAAACCTATAAGCAAACTACAGAAATAACTAAGAGCTTTATATTTGACATAACCTCCTCGGAAACCTTCACAAACACCAAATACTCCATCAGGAAATAAAACACAGGACTGTTAGGTTTGAATATTTATTAAATATCAACCTCACGGTAATCCGAGCAACTTCGAATTATAGAAAAGCCTCGGTGCTCATTTGTGAGACCGGTTATTTCATTAATTAAATAGTGTCAATATGGACTTAATTTTATAAATGGATTTCTAGCATTTCGGATCGTAATTAGGTATCGGATAAATGTGAAAACAACATATCGTTAAATAGTAAGCATTCAGCTAGAATTTCAATTGTTATTGGTTACTGTAGGAAGCACCATTTGTTTACTTTGTCATTGTAGATGCTACAATTGACTATTATTAACTTTTCATTTGTCTTTGTTTTAATATTGTGCTTTAGCATATATAATTAAAATTACTCAATCTGGTCTGATTGGTAAATCGACAGTGCGACTAAATAAACGCTGAATCATTTAAACCAATTAATTATGACAATAATCTAAATAAAATAAATTGACCTGATAAATACCTAGAAATGAACCAATCACCACAAAACGTTGTATTTAATTCACCCAGTAACCCCCAAGGATCAGAAACATACCCCAAATCACATACAACAAGGAAGGGCACGTACACAACCTCAAGCTCCCACCTTAGCTAACTGGTCTCCGCTGAAAACCTTCGGGACGACTCCATGGACTGACAGTACCCTTGTTTCGGGCTAGTCACCTGCTTTGAGAACCAGTAGCCCATACATACAAATCACATTTAATTGGCAACCAAATTAATCAAGTTACAACATCTAGTGGTGAGTGGCCATTTTGAAACTACCCAAAGCCGGTACTGAAAAAGTGCGCGTCCCCGGCCATCTTGAATAAAATTTACAACCCTTAAATACTAAGTTTACACAAAATCAAATAATTACCTATAAACCACAAAGGAAAATTACCACAATACCTTAAATATAAATAAATAAATACCTAGTTACGATCGAAAAGTGTACCAAAGTCATTTTATAAAATTTACCAGGAAATAACATAGATTATCAAACACCCGAATTAAATATAAATTAATTAAATAATATTAAATTAATTATGACCGACAAACACAAAACCAAGCTCTTAGTAAATTGTTAAACCCAAACATAAAACAAAATATCCCGTTACCCACGCCACCAAACCAATATGGCCTCTCGAACAAAGGGATGAAATCGGATGATCGAAGTTATTGATTTTAAATCATATAAAATAAATAAAATTACTTACTTGGAGATTTTCACAAATTTAGATTTTAAATCGTTATTAATTATTACTGAAACTTACAAATCTGATTAAATTTAATTCACACTGATAATTTGCAACGGTTAATCTAGTCGACTGACTCGTTCAAAGGTTCAGGTCTGAATGACCGTTATCTTTAGCATCATCGCGCATCTCTTTCTACGCCCTCTGGGATAATAACCAAAATTGACAAAAGACTCCTACTAATACAGTGAATTATAATGATCTCTGATAATACTTTATTCCCGTCGTACCGAGATGGCGTGAACTTTACAATTTAACTGAATTTTAATCTTAAATCCGCGAATATTTGAATAGTAAAATATAATATTACATATTGTACAAGTAAATAAAAATTGAGTGATCAGAAATTTTTGTAATTATCCATTTAATTGTGAAAATTTGTGGGTGTTAGATTAATTAAACATTAGATAGAGAAACTACGATTATTTTATTTTTGATTAGAAGACAAGTTAGGGTCATCTATGCTTGATTTCCTAATATTGATTTGTTTATAAAATTTTTCAATTGCAAATTTTGTAAAAACACAGAAAATGAATTTAATAATTTCACAGGCGAGTTTCCTTTTCTTCAAATTTCAGCAAAGTTTGGAAACAGTAGTAAGAGTCTCGTGCTAAAGAAATAAAAAGCATTCAATACATAAACACGGCAAATATCATGGCAATATAGAACTTGTATTTTTACTTTTTCTGGGTAAAAATAATTTAGAAGCTCGTTCAAAATCTCTCTAAACTAAAACAGCGATCGAAAATGTGAATCCTCACATTACGAGATTTGAGGGTCAACTGATAGTTTGTCAACTGGCACATGTCCCATGTTTGTATAGGATATTTGTCAACTATAAAATCAATTTCTTCATAATTCATCGATAATTTAAGTACATTTTAATGTTATTTACTAAATAATTCTAAAAAAATCACAAAAATCTTGTTCTCCTGTACCTATGCCACTCTGTGCTCCTTCAAATACATATTTCTCGCTGCTGAGTACAAAATACGTCACATCGAAAATCATAAATAAAAAATACTGAACCAAGAGCCTTTTATTAATGTGGGCGGTACATCTATGCGGCGCATGGTAACACTAACACGTTTATCCGTGAAATATAAAAAATATATAGGCATGACGTAACCGACTCGCCTCTCTGCCAATGGAACATGTAGGTACTATATACAATATTTGTTCTTATTTCAAAATTTATTCGATCTACCAATCAAATGTACACATAATTATCATGTTATATTGAACCTCAAAATGAATGGCTCACAAAATAATAACAAAATTCCTATTGCGTGAGAGAAGTTTAGAGAATTCTATGACGCCCCGATGCAATGATTGTTTCAGTGCGCTTAATGATTTTGTTGACGCAATATTAAATTCTTGGTGTGTGGCTAAATGTTTACATTATTAAATTGTTCCGCAAGGTAATTTTGACACCTCTTGATTTCGATGACATTTGTATTCTATGTTTATTTTTGATTTATTTCAACAGTAGAGGTAAGACAAATTTTCAGTTTCATTATTCAAAGTTTAGCTCGATAAAGAAATTGAAAAATCTTAATTATCAATAATTAATGAAAAGCTAGGTAAGTTTAGTGCAAGCAGATTTGTTTTCTGATTAATTTTATGAATTAAATCATCAAAATGTAACATGAATTGAACGATTTAGGTGAATACTGCCACGCCATCATTTAGCTGGGGTATATAATTATCGGATCGAATAGGTAGTTTGGTTATAAAATATAAAATAAAGAGACATCGGTATAATAATTATTGATTTGATAGAAAACCATAGTCAGCAATAAAACACGAGGTACAATTTTAAAATATTTATTCTAATATTATAGATTTTCAATAAATTCAATAAATTTCAAGGTTGTTACAGAAAACCTACATGGACTAATTTTACCATTAGTTTCGCCATACCAATTAAAATTAAAATTATAATTACAGTGTATTTTAGTCAATTCGAGTCCCTTGGAAAATTATCTCGATGGTTTGACAGTATCTTGTAATGAAAGACGGTTAAAATCAAGTTTTTGCTCCGGCTGAATTCGATCAGGAGATATTGTTTTAAGAATCAACATACTAAACAACAGCGTAAATTTACATGGCAAATTAAGACAAATATGTTTTAATGGATTAAAAATTTAAAATTTATATTATTAAAATATACCGTATCTTTTTTTAAATATTTTTAATGAATACCTTAACCATTTGGTTTCATTTTTGTTTAATTCTAACCCTATTATTCGGAAAATTGGGATTTACAGCAATGTAAAACAATTGAAATTCTGAAACATCTTTTTAAATACAACTGGTGATTTGCGCCCCAAATCGCGTCTTTGGTTAAATTTGAACCATTTGGAACATCGGTTATTGTTTACCTTGTTGAAATCAATTGGTTGGAGCTGGATTAACTTATGTTTCATTTGCAAAAGAAATATTAATTCATTAAAATTACTTATTTCTCGTTTTACCTTCGGTTTGTTTTTAATCGTTAACTATGGACATAAGGTGGCATAATAGTAACAATAATATGAACATAAAGTAATGAAATAGCATTAAAACATCATATTAGATTATTATATTTAAGGGTATTATTAATAATTTTGTTTTATATCTTTCAAAGTAGTATTCATTAAATTTAATTTGACATTTTTTTACTATTGTAGAGAAGGTGTAAATATGGAATATGCTTGTAATATGGAATACATCGGTTTTGACTAAACCAAGTAAGGTCCTCGGTCGAAAATCGGCTAAATTTGTGAACGCTTGCCATCTTTATTGGAGGCGATCCACCCGTACCGTTTTAGTATGATTTTAGTTTACCACATGTGTACATGTGAATTTCGTACATTGATAATTTTAACACGTAAGTGAATATGCAAGCCTAATTTTTTATTTGCATGTTTTTATTCAAATATTTGTTACGATGCCATTTTATATAAACTAAAGTTTAAGATAACGTTGTATTTGTTTAGTTTTTATTATAATAGGCTAGATCTAACCTAAAATATTGATGACATTGGTTGTCGGTAATATGGAATACCAGTATTGTATGTACCAGTACCAGTGCAGGCGCCGAAAAGACGAGTATATTTGCGACTGGTGCAAGTAATATGTTAATCTAGGACCTTATAGTTAGTTTAAGTTTTAGGAACAATAAGTTATTTAATTATTTCTTAGATATTTAATGTATTCCATATTTGCACCACCTTTTCTTAGGCGGGCATTTTGTAGTTTTTTTTCAAACTTTTTTTGTAAAATGTTTTAGTTAATTACACATTTGTTTTTAGATTATGGTGTCTATTGTCTGAAGTAACTTTTACCTAAATTTGGTTTAATTCTATTCAAAAAAATTTTTATATACCAAACAAAATGGTATTCCTATATTTGCACCTTCTCCTCTACCTAGGAGAGACCTTTTTTTAGCACCTATAAAATATGAAATTTACTTTGTGTAAATAATGCAATATTGGAAAGTTATATAAACTATTATATTCATAATTTTGTTCAAAATACTTTAAATAAGCTATTAATAAAATTATACTATTTTTTCCCGGCCTTTAAAGTTTTTAAAATGAAATAAATTGATGTCATAATACTTACCGAGATAATGGAAAAATGGCATTTCTACAAAAATCAAACTGGTCACAGATTAGTGTGTTTTTACAGTTTTCCTAATTTTTTTTCATTTTTTTTTACTCACAGATTGATTTAAATTTTAATATTGCATTTAGTAATGAAGATAATTTAATAAAAAAAATTGGAATAAAATTTATCAAAATAACAAAAACGTTTTGTTAAATAACGTAAACAATATAAAACTATAAGAAGTTTGATGGAACATCTTCAAAATAATTCGAATATTTTTAATAGTAAGTCCCCTGCTTGTAATATAATTATGCTAAGTTTATATTTACAATAAATTTTTTATTTCAGATTCAAGAACTGAATGTCTATTTTGGGCCTTGCACGGTTCTTATACATTGGAAAATGTTACAACGAGATAGAAGACCACATACATTTTTTGAAAACACGAAAGAAAAACATACAACCTTTGTTATATTGAATCGGTACCGATATTTTTTCAATTAAGGAAATTTATATATTTTTTGATAGCATGAGATATCAAATTTATAATTTTTTAAGGGGATATTCTTTTTAAAATATTTTATTTGTTTAATTTAAATTATCCAAAGAATCTCTAATGTTTTATAATTTTATAGACGTATTTTTTTAAATTTTAAACCGAGTCAAACATTTCTAAAAGTTGTTATACTTAGAATTCGATAAATTGAAATAAATTTTTTAAAAATAACTACTGTTGATTTTCTTTATGCTTAAAACCTTTGTGAAGCCCATGAGTGTCCTATAATGCAAATAATTCAAAAGACATGATTCTATAAATAAAATAATTTTGCCTCTAATTTCCAGAAAAATTGATTTATTAAATCTAAAGCTCTTTATGTTAAATTATAATGTTAATATAATACTAATGTTGTTCAGGCATTGATTAGTGAAAGTTTTTCATAATTGTAAAAATTTATCAAAAAATATTAAAATGCAAGAAATAATCTATCCACGAAAATACAGTTGGTTTTTATTTATTAGAAATTTTAATTTAAAAAATTTTTAACTTTATTTTAAATTTAAGAGTTTTAATGTTAATTTTAAATTGTGAACAAAACAGCAAATACATAGTTGTCAAAGCTATGGTCATATTTTTATTAAATAAAAACCAACTATATTTTCGTGAAAAGATTATTCCTTGCATTTTTGGTATTTTTTGTCCAATTTTTTGACAACTAAGAACAATTTTATTTGTTACACTACGAAAAATATACGTAAGAATAATGTACGAGGATAACTGTAACAAAGTATATAATTCATTGTATTAATTACTAATTTATGTCATTATTCGTAAAATTACGAAAAATATACGTTAAATTAAATACCAATAATTTTTATATTAATGAAGTGCAGTCATCAGAAACTTATCGGCGTTCTTTATATGAAAGAACGTAACGTATTAATTTTAACGAATCTGTTTTCGTTGAAACCTTGACCTAATGCATTTTTAATGAAACTTTACTGTGTTACAAGAAACCATCGTTGGAGCAGTTTTGAGGAACGATTTCGTTAACACAAAGTTTCAGTTCGTTGTATTTAAGCTCATATTTGGTTCAGTGTACGAGGTTTGAGGGTCAACTGATAGTTTGTCAACTGGCACATGTCACTATTGACATTGGGTAAGTACTGTCAACAGAAAATACGGCAAATCCCATGTTTGTCTAGGACATTTGTCAACTATAAAATCAATTTTTTAATAATTCATCGATAATTTAAGTACATTTTAATGTTATTTACTAAATAATTCTAAAAAAATTTTCTAAAAATCTTGTTCTCCTGTATGCCACTCTGTGCTCCTTCAATTATTACATATTTTCTGCTGAATTCAAAGTAACAAAATACGTCACATCGAAAATTATAAATAAAAGATATTGAACCAAGAGCCTTTTATTAATGTGGGCGGTACTTCTATGCGGCGCATGGTAGCACCAACACGTTTATTCGTGAAATATAAAAAATATATAGGCATGACGTAACCGACTCCGCCTCTCTGCCAATGGAACATGTAGGTACTATATACAATATTTGTTCTGATTTCAAACAATATTCGATCTACCAATCAAATGTACACATAATTATACCTACCTATCATCTTATACTGAACCTCAAAATGAATGGTTCACAAAATAATAACAAAATTCCTATAGCGTGAGAGAAGTTTAGAGTATTCTAGTGTCATCGATTATTACAATAATATAAATACAAGGTACTTGACCTACAGAAAAAATGCCATGCTGCCAATCGATTTTTAAATAACTGTTCGTAATGCATATAATTTCCATGTCAATTTTGTAATGAACATCAAATGTTGTAAATAATTGGTTTATATGTTTTCTTATGTATTTTCATTTTGTGAAGACGATAATGCTTTTTTAAAATTAAAAATGGGTGCGGTTCGAATTACCGGAACGGGATTTTACCATTTTGAAGTGGATTATGAAAGATGAGGGTCTAATTAGCGTATAAAAAAATAAAATTTGCGGTCGGTTCACACAATTTTGAAAAAACGGCTTTAAAGTTAATTTGGAATGCAATTTTATCATTGGCTCTTTTGAACTGTAATCTCGCCCCAAAATTGAAAGAGGATGTAGCGACTGTAAATATACCAGAATCTCGTTTTACAACGAATTATGAAAGATAATGGTGTAATTAGCTAATAAAAAATTAAATTTGTGATCGGACAACAAATTTCCGAAAAAATCACTTTTGTGTGAATTTGTTTCAGGTGGTTGCGCTGTCAAAACCTACTCTCTGCACCCGCCCTCACCCCTCAGGGGCTTGTACGGCTTCGAGCGGTTTTGACACGCTAAACTCATTAAAACATCCCTTAAGCGGCTCAACTCGAAAATTTTGAAAGTTGAGGCGACGGATCTCTGAGAGCGACTGGTTTCTCCCACCACTACTCACTGTCGACCCAGGCACAGCACACGTACCGCCAACAGAATGAATGATACCTTTTCATTTTAATACACTTAAGGTAGGTTGCCCGATTAACGCCCACCTAAGGGTTTTTATCTGATATCTCAAAAAATCTAACTGTTGAAATTTAAACAACTTTTATTATCAATAAAATATTTTATTTTTTATAAAAATTAAGTTTAGTCCAACAAAAATACAAAATTCTTATCTTAATTTAAAAAAACAAAAACAATATTTATGGGCGTTATTAAGAACAGTGTAACCTATTAACGCCCATACTAAAATAATTAAAAATATAACGTGAAGTAATACTACTGGCATCAATTACTTTCAAATACATGAGCAAATTCATTACAGCCTCCAGGACAATCAAAATACATGTTTTCTCATCCAGACCAACACACAATTCGTGATACCAGACACTACATTGCTGGCACTGACACATGTCTTCGATTCTACTTTGATCAAATGCTGGACAATACCAATCTTCTTTCGAGTTACCTTTATCTTCTTTTTTTGTCGAACTATTTTTCTCTTTGGTGCCTTTACTACTATTCTTTTGTGAAAACAAATCTCTTGTTACCAGCTGTGCTTTATAATTGATTGCTTTTCTTCGATGAGCTGTTCTCTTTTTTGAATTGTGGTGTCGGTAAAATTTTTGGAATGGTGACTTGGTTGATGTACTCGCAATAACTTCTGCGGTATTCGTTGTTGCTTTACTAGAAGTAACATTGTTAATACGATCTTTAAAACCGACAAGGGTAGATTATCGTCAGAATCGGAATGGTTTTCTAGATTGATAACTTCGGTATTAACTTTTAATTGTGGTGTCACTGCTTCGGGCTCGATCACTTCTGTAAGTGCTGCAGGTGCATATGCTGTCTCTGGAAGTGCATCTGGATCAAAGGATATATTCCGCAGGCTCTGAAACCGTTACATATATTATCTTGAGTCATGCATTTTGGCCAAACCTTGGTCAAAATTATATTAAAGCTGGATTTGTTCAATTTTCTTTCAGGGTTTTGGTCTATGTATTTCAGTAACTCTTGATCCCAGTGATGCTCGAAAGATCTGTATACCGATTTGTCAAGTGGCTGGAGTTCGTGGGTCGTATTTGATGGTAAACAGTATAGTGCAATGTCATATTTTTCGGCAGATTCTACTATGGAATAGTCAAGGTGGCAAGCAGCTCCATCAAAGATTAGAAGACATGGACCAGTTGATTTATATTTGCCAAGGTGATCGATAAATTCGTTGAATAAGTTGCAATTCATATATCCTTTCTCGGACATTCTGACAATAGAACCTGGTGGTAAATTGTCAGTAAATTCTGGCTTCATTCGTTTGCCCTTGAAAATAATCATAGGAGGTACTGCATAACCTACCGCATTGACACATCCAACAATTGTGACATTTTCTGCGTGCTCATTTGCGACCATATGAACACGTCTTGAACCTCTGGCAGCCAATACAGCCTGTTGATGATGCAAAGTGATTCGGCAGCCTTTTTCATCCATGTTGTAAATCTTTTCAGGTCTATTTTTCAAGTCAAGTTTGTCGAACAAATTTGTCAATTTATCAAAATGATCTTTGACAATCGACTTGTTTAGTTTCTGAGCTCTTGCTGGATTTATCATCTGAGCTTTTCGCATTGATATTTCGGGATGCCTTCTTAAAAATAATTTTAACCACTTTCGACCAGCCATTTTGGTTTGTGCATTAAACTGATGCGGGATACCATTTGTGTGACAGAACTTGTATGCTTGATAGCGTAGAAGATTAGGAGTCAAAGGTAAGCCTATATTAGCATAACGCATGATTCGAGATACTAAATCATTTTCTAATTCCGGTGTCAGCGTAGTTTTACGTCCAAATCGTTTTTTCTCAAACCCAATTTTCAAGTGATCACGCAATGTTCGCCTTGGTATGTTATATTTTACTGTCGCTTCTCGCTGAGAGAGTTTTCCGCTCTCTACACTTCTCAAAGCTGCTACCATATGCTCTTCGGTCCATCCTTGTCCTCGTCGTTGTTTTTTCTCTGTGTCTTTATTCATTGTTGATTTCTAAAAAAAATTAAATGCACATTTGAATATAACTTTTTACTTGCTCTCAATAACGCCCAACACTCATTTAAAGTGGGCGTTATTAGGCACAACTGCACTGTACGCTAAAAATCATGCCCTAGTAAAATCCTTTAAAAATAATGTAATTTTTAACGAATTTATAAAAAATCATATACATTTTTAAAATTTTAAGTAAAAATGATAAGGAATATATGCATAATTATGTAAAAAACTTACCTTTCGATTCACTGTGTAACAACAAAATGACGACATGCAGCAAGTCTTCGTAGGATTTTTCTCTCTAATAATGAATAGTGTCATGCCAGCGGAATGTTAACGCGATAACTGAATACACACACCGATCCCTGTAAATCCCTAAACTCAATGGGAAGTATCTTTTAAGTGCCTTGGGATATTGTTACTTGGGCGTAATTAGGGTCCTAAAGAGCTTGTATTTTTGTGTTCTTTCGTTTTGTAAAGCCATTTCTATAGGAAAAGTGTATTTTCGAGTCCGGTGAATCGAACTCTACCCAAAAATGTTTTTAATTTGTATGCAGAGTTTTAATACCCACCAATTGTATTAGTTTCCTGTACTTTCATCCAACTTTCATATTCTTGTTATTTGAAAAATTTTAAATTAGTAAAACTCTTCCATCGTTATTATTCAGTACCGGCACTAAAAGGGTTATGACGCCTCGATGCAATGATTGTTTCAGTGCGCTTAATGATTTTGTTGACACAATATTGAATTCTTGGTGTGTGGCTAAATGTTTACATTATTAAATTGTTCTCTAAGGTAATTTTGACACCTCTTGATTTCGATAACTTTTTTATTCTAGGTATGTTTATTTTTGATTTATTTCGGTTTCATTTTTCAAAGTTTAGTTCAATAAAGAAATTGAAAAATCTTAATTATCAATAATTAATGAAAAGCTAGGTAAGTTTAGTGCAAGCAGATTTGTTTTCTGATTAATTTTATGAATTAAATCATCAAAATGTAACATGAATTGAACGATTTAGGTGAAGACTGCCACGCCATCATTTAGCTGGGGTATATAATTATCGGATCGAATAGGTAGTTTGGTTATAAAATATAAAATAAAGAGACATCGGTATAATAATTATTGATTTGATAGAAAACCATAGTCAGCAATAAAACACGAGGTACAATTTTAAAATATTTATTCTAATATTATAGATTTCCAATAAATTCAATAAATTTCAAGGTTGTTACAGAAAACCTACATATAGTAATTTTACCATTAGTTTCGCCATACCAATAATTATAATTAAAATTATAATTACAAATTAAATTAAAATTATAATTACAGTGTATTTTCCATTCATGCGCGTTCGCAATTTTTCACTTTTTTCAAATTGTGTTTCGGTCGCGGTTTTAGCGGAAAACCTCTTTAGGGTTCTAGAGAGTAACTGTGCAAAATTTGGTTGGGATCGGTCGAACGGTCTAGGAGTCTATATGAACATACCTACAAACATACACACATACCAACCCACATACATCCATTTTTATATATATAGATGTAGGGGCTTACTATTAAAAATATTCGTATTATTTTGATGATGTTCAAAAATATTTCAAAATTTAATAGATCAAAATGGCTTGAGCTACAAATCGGTGTTCTGAATTTCAGCTTAAATCCATCTTTACAAAAATAATATTATCGATTAACCTACTTGATATTTCCATTTTGTTCTGTCGCGGGCGCGAGATCAAACACAGCCAATCATGGATGTAATCGAGTAATAGTCATTTTGTAAATCACAATTTCTTAAAGAAGTAAAACAAGATTAGAAAACAATACTTGGTCCTGACGGCCAAAAATTATAAAATTTAGTAATTTAAAGAAAGTGGTAGGTATAAGTAAATATTTTGGCAGTATTTTTATAGCGACGACGCACATCAAGAAGTGTAAAACCTTTTCAAATATAATCATATGTTATATGTATTTTGGATAATGTATTTTCTTTTCCAGGATTAAAATAATTTAGACGCTCACTAAAAATATCTCTAAGCCAAAACAGCCCTTGAAAATATTAATTTTCACATCACGGAGGTTTGAAGGTTATCAGGTAGTTTGTCAACAGAATGCACCAAATCCCATATGTTTGTATAGGAAATTCAGTAACATTGGCCTGGACATAGACCTTTCCCAGTTTCTCCAACCCTCTCTCTACGGGATTAGTTTGGTTCTGTTGAGAAGTTCTGGCAGTTACATCTCGCTTACCGAACGTGTTGGTTCGGAAGACGGTCAGAATAAATTTCTTACGCTGCGCTGGCCCGGATTCAAACCGGGACGCTCGGCTTAGTAGTTAACACACTTAAGTTCTTTCTAAGTTTCTTTTTTTTTACTTAGTCATTTTTATTCAAAGTTTTTGATTCTTCAAAGTTCAGCCCGATAAAAAAATGGAAAAATGTTGTTTACCAATAATAATTAACGGAAAGCTAGGTACATTTACTGCAAGCAAATATTTTGACTATGATCAGATTAATTTTTGTGAATTTAATCATGAAAATGTAACATAAATTGAAGGATTTAATTGAATGCCACGACATGAACTAGCTGGTGTATGAAATTATCGAAACGAATAGATACTTCTGTAATTAATAAAATAATCATATTTAATGAGACATCTATATAATAATTATTGATTTGAATGAAAACCATAGTCTATAAAAGAACACAAGGTAAAATTGTAAAATATTTATTCTAATATTATTGATTTTCAATACTAATTTCAATAAATTTAAGTTTATTATAAAAAACATATTGTAAAGAGTTTCCTTGGAAAATTATTATCTTGGTGATTTGATATTATAATGCAATAAAAGGCATTTAAAATCAAGGTTTTTCTCTTTTTGGATTGGATCCGGAGATATTGTACTTGCTAAACCACAGTGTCAACATACAACTTTGTAATTTATAACTTTTACATTGATTTTCCACGTAAACTTATACTATGAATCAATATAAATGTACAATTATTTTTTGGAGTGCGCACTGTGACCGTCTTCATTTGCAATAGAATTATTAGAAATTGAAAGATGTTCGTAACTCACACAAAGGTTCAAAGAGGGCGCTGAAATTACAGCAATTGCATCACTTTGTGGTGGTAATATTAGTGAAAATACGTAGGTCGATATTATTACGTTGTATTGATTTCGTATATTTGTTATTTAAATATTTTTATTGTAGGTCAAGTACTTTGCATTTATATTACTGTAATAATCGATGACACTAAATACTGAAAACTTCTTTTATACTATCGGGATTTTGTTATTATTTTGTGTACCGTTCATTTTGAAACTTAATACACTATAAGATATGTAATATGTGGGTATTATTATTTGTCTACATTTGACTGGTAGACCAAATATTTTTTTGAAATCAGAACAAATATTGTATACTACATGCTCTGCAGGCGGAGTTGCTTATGTCAATGTCTATAAATTTTTTAATTCCCGAATAAAAATGTTGCTGCTACCATGCGCCGTGTAGACGTACCGCCCATTGGTTCAATATGTAATTGAAGGAACAAAACGAAGCTACTGGATATCATGTACATACATATTGCTATGATATTTTTGTAAAATACTAATTTGTGAAATAAAAATTTTTCAACTTGAACTTTTAAAAATAAAACTTACTATCTGTAAACTATTTTATCAAGTTTTCGTGTACTTGCTGACGCCGTCGTACTAGCTCAGTGTGTCTTTTGGTTTTCAAATAATTGCAACTCATTACAACAAAGTAAAAATGTATTTTATTAAAATAAAATATCAAAGTCTGCAAAGTGCATAATTAATGCAACACTTGCAAATTTTTGCAAATTCTTGTCATATAATGATTAATCTTTGTTTGTAGTAAAATATTTCAGATACTTTGTGATAATAACCACAAGCTATTAAAAAACTAATCTTCGTTTTAACAGCAGATTTCTTTGTTCCAGTATTTATAAACGTCAGTAATTTTTACTATAAAATTCTTATTTATTATTAATATTTTCAATCTTTTATGCTTTTCTATTTTACTAAGTTTTGCTTCGTTGCCATCTTTTTTGGAAAAGAAGAACGCTTTGTACCGCTTCATACTTCCTGACATACGCCTCTGTTATGTCATTGCCTCTGCCATTTGCTTTTGTTTTGACTCCTCTCTATGTGGTTGTAGAACACTGATCTTCGTTCCAAAATATTTTGACAGTTTTCTTAAAAGTGTTTCAAAAAATCATTATTTAAACTTTTATATTCGGTATAGGATAATTAGGCGCGGACGACTAGGCCCCGCTGTTTAGCCGCCAAGCCATTTAAACGCCAAATTTTCATTTATTTATTGTCTTATTACCTATGTTCATTTTTATTATATTATTACTTATTACTATTATACAATAGATTCACTAAATTATTAAAACCACAAACAGATTTGGTAAGCCTTACTTAAAATACCTCTAAAAAATCCTAAGAAAGTAAACCGATGTTTTTGTTACAAGTCAACATGAACTAAATTTTTTATTAAATTAAAGGGGGATAATAATTAAATAATAAATGTTCTAAATATACGTTTAGGTTTTTATATTTACATAACTTACACTTATTTTAATATTTAATAAGCCTTGGGTATAAAACCGACAGTTATCGACAGCTTATGTTCAATTTGAATATTCACGTCAAATAGAAAATCTGGTACCTATGTACTAAGTTTTCAAAATGAGTAGTCGTGAATTGCTTTCGTTACCTTTATCGGTATTAAATAAAATGGGACTTTTGGCAGCGGATAAATCTTTTCAAGGACATATATTAATTTCCATTTTGGGAGTCTTAAGTATGTTGTTCAATATAACTGAGATGGTTGTATTAATATTATTTTATGTGGAGAAGAATATAATTAATTATGTTAAAAATTTGGAAGGCATCGTAGCATTTTCACAGGTAATCTAAAGAACGATTAAAAATAAAATATTTTAAAACTTTTGCTAATATGGGTTTTGGGAAAAATGCTTTTATGTTTTTAATCAAAAGGAATATCTGACGCTAGTTAAACTTACCGATGGGTTTTGGAGGGCAGGAGACTCATTAACGGGCACACAGTTGCAAAACATAGAAGGACTATCAAAAACAGTGATGTTGGTACAAAAACTATTTTATTATTTAATACTGATTATCATATCCTTATGCCTACTCTTGACATTTATTGCAAAGCAATTAGTAACCAGTACTTGGTTATGGGAAAAAAATATTTATTTTTGGTGTATATGGCTAACATTATCAATAGATGTATTGCTCTGCTCATATTTTACAGCAGGTCACGATGGCCTATTTTTGGGTTTCTGCTATGAAGCAATAATACAGTGCAAAATTTTAAAATATAATTTTGAATCATTGAGCGTTAGAAATATCAACAATAAACTCGAGTATGAAAATTATTATTGCAAACTAAAGGCCTGCATTGAGCATCACATATATTTATTAAGGTGATAATGGTAAGGTAAATTGTATTTCATCTAAAGTAATATTTAACAACTTTAGGGTTTATTCGCAAATACAGAACGTTTATTCCGGCACTGTAATGATTCAGTTTTTGACTTCTGCGCCATTTGTTTGTATTGAAGCGTATGCCTTGCTGTCAGGAGGGTAAGTAGAATATAAAAAATACTGATATAAAGTAATTATCGGATATTTATACGGCGCAAGATTATTCGGCGTAAATTTTCTTAGAATAAAATAACTGTCATTGTTGTAGTACTTAGAGCAATCAACTGACTAATTTTTTTATAATCAGCTCTTTGATTTGGAGAGGCTGTAAAGTTATCGGTTTTCAAGTGTCAATACTTACAAATCCTACCTACCTTGTTAGTTATTATACCATGATCTTAATCTAACCCAACTATTTTTATAAAAGTTGCTTTTCCAGGGTACTTAAAAATTTCAGATCGAACATTGTTGTAGTAAATTTGAGCTTAATATTTGAATTTTTTTTATTTACGCCGAATGAAGCTTGCCCCGAACTGACTTAGTGGGTCGCATGGCGTGAAACTAGCTATGTGAATTATAATAATATGTTGATATTTTTGAAAGAATATTAAATACTTTTGTAGCTTAAAGTAAAAGTAAAATAAATCTAATTAGTTTTAGTTTGCATTTTGTGGCAAGGTATGGTGGCAGCATATTAATGATTGCCGTTCAGTTAGCATTCTATTGCCTTACCATTGGATTCTTAAATGCTGAGGTAAGAATGTTTATATTTTTTAAAATAGGACAATCCAATTACTTGTCATTTCATTATACTGCAAAAGAAATTGACTTTACTTATAATTATTATATGTATTAGATAAATATATGTGTCGGTAACTGAATTCATAAACTGGTTTTTACTGTATTTCAATACGGCTTAATTTTTATTGTTGTTGGAGTTGAAGTTGATTGCTTGTTGCAAAGGTGAACGATTACAATTAGAACATTCATTTATAGTCCTACATAACACGAGATTCTAATAATTAGTTTAATAAAACTTGGTTTTATTGTTCTCTATTAGATGTCATCAATTACAAATGCCATTTATAATTCTGATTGGAATTCAGACTATTTTTCATCTTTACGGGCTCCAATGGTTGTTGTAATTCAAATGGCCCAAAAAAAATTAGCACTTTCAGCTTGTGGATTAGTAGAATTTAATGCAAATACTTTAGTTCGCGTAAGTAAAATCACCACAAACTTCATTTACAGTTGTTGCATGTTATATCAATATAGTTTATTTGCAGGTATTTCGACTAGCTTTTTCTACATGTTTAGCACTAAGAAATATCAAAGAAAGGCAGCAAAATTGAACGTTATCTACTGTAACAAGAAATATTTACAAAATACTTACGGTCTGAATAGTAAAGCACATTTAACAAAAAATTTTAGTTTATTCTCAATGAGAAATTCAAAACTTTTGGGTGTAAAAAGGAACTGAGGCCTTTTTTAAAGACTGAAGTATAAATTGTCTTCACTTTGAAGTCAAGTGTTATTTTCAGTCCTTAAAGGGACTACACTTCGTGGTAATAGAAAAAATATTCTAAAAAAATACAGCTGTAACATCCTGTATTTATTTATTTTATTTGTATATACAATTACTTAGGTTAGTAACACCGTTATATTTATGATAACAAAAAATTAACATATTATGATTTGTAACTGTGAAGATAACCGTAAGTGTAATTTTTGTTTGGAAAATCGAGACGGAGCCGTTTTTCGGTCTTTCGGTTTGAATCAAAAAAATTTTCAAAATAAAAGGAACACTTCTTGCCCGGACAACAGCAAAACCGTGATTCTATTTAGCACTTTGCATGGCTTTTGCAATGGTGCGTCCAGAAAATTTACTTTTCCAAAACGTTAAAAGAACATCTTGTTTTCCTAAGTTATCTCCTCTCAGTTATTTCTTTAAAATTCAGATTGGACAAAAATTGGGGTTTTCAGCCTGTTTTTAAGACCCCCAGATTCGGTCGCACACGTGTAGATGAAATTTTCTAACGACAATTTTGTTCCCGTCAATGTAAACTTTCTCATATTATGCCATTTTTTGGAAACTTAGCTTTCCGAAAATTTGTATTAGAAGTAGAGAGAGCTCGACAATCCACGTCTTTAAAGCAAAAATTCACTTTGATAGGACATCTCCTTCTTATCGAAATTCGACAAACAAACGTCAGGATTTTGTTTAGAAGGGGGCACTTATAAAAAACCATTTTTTAATTAAATTTTTTTGGGGAATCCCCTCTTTTTATTTACAAAATTTTTTAAGTGTATTTTTGGTTTTTTAATAAGTATTTATATATGTGATGCTTTTTTATAAAATTAACTCTTACTTATTTATTATTTAATTTATTCGCGTGCTACTTTACTTTACAATTTATGCTTTGTTCTTAACAGCTATTATGTTTACCGTTACATGTTTTTTTGTTATCAATTCCATGGTTTTCAGGTAAAAAAGATAAGGAGGGTTAACCTACACATAAGCCGACAATGTAAATAATAATAATTTACAGCAGTTAAATTACAACAAAAATATTTTTCAAGCTTTAAAATATAACGTATACATTTCAAATTTTTTTTTACATTTCGGGACGTGTCTGCAGGTGTCCCCTCTCTTGGCTACGGGCCTGCCTTGGAGAGGTAAGGAGGTAATCACATTTTCATGACAGGGTTTCTAGGTAGTCATTACAAAACTAATTAAGCCACAGGTGCACGAAAAATTGGTTTTTTGAATTTAAAATTTCAAATTAAAGAATTCAAATAACAACAGTAATAAGAGAACATTTAAAGCAAGTGGTGGTGGTAAAATAATGGCAAAGCATTAAAATCTAAGAAAAAGCTCACGTGGAAAAAGCAGAAAGCTGTGCGAAAAGTTATTGGTGCAGAGTCACTGGTAATAATTTGTAATTAGCTTATTTTATCTAGGTTTATTTCAATAATTTATTGTAATAATTGATCAAATAGCAGTCGTCATCTACAGCTTGGACTACGGAACCTACCCTTCAGCAGACTGGAGATTAAGATCAATATGATGTTAAAAAGTACGTACATAGTTAATGCAATGGTTGCCTTTTTCATAAAATGTAAAGTCACTTAAAACTATTGCTTTTAGTGTTGTTATGGAGATTGAAACTGAAAAGACTTGCCTCGAGTTTGAAGTCTCGGAAAGAAGAGTGGTTGAATTACAATATTTTTTTGAATCTTTGATAAATTTTCAATATATTGACTTGTTCAAGTGTGGATCACTTGATTTAAAAATACTTTAAGAACAAAGAATTAGCCTGATCAGAAAATTGTTTGTTGAATGTTCCATTTGCAAATCTGTGGCAACAATTTCCACCGATAAACACATACCAGAACATATGGACATAAATAAGGGAGCAGTGCTAAGAACTATTTCTAGTAGCGGAGGACATCGCAGATACAAATTTTTTTAACTTTTTGTGATATCCCATGCATGTCATATCAAAAATTTATTCTACGCAAAACGATGTACATAGCTTCTCATATATTATATTTGATACATTCCATAAAATTATAAAAGCTGCAGGACAAGAAGAAGCACGATTAGCATTAGAAAAAGGTGACGTAATACCGATGGGGTACCTAAAATCATGTAATTCTGATGGGCATGGTGTAAGAGATCTTAAATCAAATTATAATGCTGCATCAGAGTGTAAGTTGAAAATTTTTAAAAGTTTTAAAATTTATACCTATTGCTAAATACTGTATATACACTACTGCCGAAAATTTGAATAACAATGATATTCTATCGTTCGGTTATTGTAGTATAATTTTTGATGTTATAAAAACAAAATAACTATAAATGTACCTACTGCATTCAATCTTTTCCAGTTAGCGTATTCTTAGTAGATGCACATCACCATCAGCATGAAATTTGAATCAAATATTAATTTCAAAGGTTAATAATATAATATATAATTTAAATTATTTTTTATAATCTCACTGTAACTTTTAGGTAACGACATCATTACATAAACTATTGTAGTTATATTGCATATTTACTGTAATCATTGGTAACGCACAAATTTATTAGGTGAAAATAAATTGTTATTTCTGTAATCGTGTGGAAAATAAAAAAGAACAAGTTCGAGAACATATTTGCTTCAAGAACTGGAGTAAATCGTCGACGGAGATTGAATCAGAAATTATCGTTGAGGGATTTTAACTAAGTATGGAAATGCATGGTGTCAGATACGCATATTTGATTGGTGATGGTGATAGAAGTGTCACAAGAAAACTAGTAGATGCTCGCCCTTACAATAATCTTTATTCACAAGATTAAATGTCGCAATCACTTACTACGAAATTTTTGCAACCATCTTAGAAAAGGTATACAGGCAGCAGTAAACCACTGGTGTGAGGAGGATAGCAATCACGAAGAAAAGGTCACATCTCTTTGTCAAGATATTATTAATTCTGCTAGTCATATATTCGGAGACCATTCCAAATGTGCAGATTATTTTTGCAAAGGTAAGGCTTTATCACTTTGCACGAATCTTTACAATTTCTTTATATTAACAGGTCATGGAAGTAATGAAAAAATTGGGTGGAAGATATGATTGCCAGTGGATTATTTCAAGATATCGAAGTAGTTTTGAATCGGTTAATCCAACATGCTGACAGTCTTCTTTGGATATGGATAATAATTCGGCGGAATGTTATAATTCAGTTGTGGCTAAATTTGTAGGAGGAAGCGAATCAATTTTTCTGCAAAGGAATCTTACCCGCTTAGATGTCATGCGGCAGGCATCTCCTTTAACGCAGGATGCCACAAATACCCCGAGTTGATGTTAAATCTATAACAAAACGCAGCCCAGGAAAATTTACAAAAGTTATAGTTTCAAAAAAGAAAAGTGAACGTCAATAGAAAAATCAGAAGAGTATTATTTCCTACGAAATACAAGAAAAAAATTGTATGTGCTGAAGTTGACAGACACTACGGACCTGAAGCTAATACAATTCAAGAAGATCTTCCAGATTCATTCATAAATGATAAAGAGTTGTTGATTATGTCTCTGCAGAAAACGGCCACACAAATAGAAGATCTTCAAAAAAACTATTGGTCAAAGTTCCAATAGATTATGGATAGAGGAAAGGTATAAAAGACTCACCGCTTCTTCTTTCGGTAAAATATGTAAAATGAGATCTTTCACTTCTTGTGAAGCAACGGTGAGAACTTTATTGTATAATAAATTTGGTGGAAGTACAGCAACAGATTGGGGCAAAACGCATGAGCCAATCGCCATAAAATTATTTGAAGAAAGATTTGGCGTTTCTGTCCAACCGTGTGGCTTAGTGGTTGACGCCACTTTTGGATATTTAGCTGCCTCTCCTGATGGCTTAGTGGGGTATAATATGATTGTAGAAATCAAATTCCCTACTCAATTCGACATTTGCTTCCTGCAGATGCTATTAGTCAGAAGAAATTATCATATTGCACTTGGGACAATGATAAAATTTGTTTAAAGAAAACTTCTGACACTACTATCAAATACAAGGACAGCTTAGGTAACAAATCGGGAGTTTTGTTATTTTATTATTTGGACTTCAGTGGGAATGGAAACTGATAAGGTAATGGTACAGTTTACAACGGTATGATTTATTATTTTGATTTTTACTTTTTTAGATTTATAAGGACGATATCAGGTCGAGAAAATGCTACCATTTCTGGTAAACTTTAACCATAACGGTATGGTACCAAAACTTCTGTATCCACAATACCCAAAAAATTACAAGTACATTTCCGTAAAGTTAGCCTTTTTAAATAAAAAATAATTAAACTACTATACTATCGAGTTCAGCTTGAATATTATTGGTTATAAAGTCATTTTCTACTCTAATTGTGTTTGCCACAACTAATTTGGCTTTTCCAGAAAATTTCATTTGAAGAATAGTTTGACTAGAGTCTACACCCTTCACCAAATCCAAAATTGATCCTTCTTTTCTTGTTTTGCTTTACGCAATCTGTAATTTAGGGCAAATGTGGTGGTTGAATACAACATAATAAAAAAATTTCAAAACTTTGAAGTGAAGAAATAAAAGGGAGGGGTGGCGCTAAATTTCGTTTTGTAGTTTTGCGGTTTTATTAAGTTAAGAACTAAAATTTTAACAAAACACCCAAAACAAATTGAAAACAACACAATACAATTAATTTTTTTATTTAAAAATTATAAAGTTTTATATTTTATAACAAACGCATTTCCCAAGAATAGTTCTTTTATTAATAACTATACCTATATACTATGTATACATAATCCGATACTTACCGGATATACTATTAAGAAACTGCATGCACTACACAAAATGCACTTTGTAGTTATTTCTATAAATTGATATTTTGGGGGTAATTAGGCATATGCATTTGCCTTCGTATGCGCAAGTTATCTTAAAAACAAGGTTAATAGGCTTATCTTGTTATTCCATAGAGCCACTCAATTGGAGCACATAAAGTAGCAATTTTACCAACGACTCGAAGCCAAACAAATAAAACCAGGCAAGGTATGACAATGCCACATATCTGGAAAAGGTAATTTCAATTATTTTGCTCCAATTTCTTTCATCACAGTTTGTCTCTACATAATATTATAATAAAGTTCTGAATACTAAAGACAATAATTTCAGTTCTAATCCTTACCTGATGATGAGATATGCTGTTTCTACTTCTAGTTTAATATTTCAATTAGCATTTTACTGTTTTCCTGCCAACTATATGGAACACGAGGTAAGGTGATATTAAAACTGTTTTAAATTTAAGCACTTTATTTTTTGTTTATTAGATGTCAACAATAGCAACTGCCATTTACAATTCAGACTGGTATTCAAAACACTTTCCGATGTTGCGTACTCCAATTGTCCTTATGATTCAAATAGCCCAACAGAAGAAATCTCTTACTGCATGTGGATTAATAGAAATTAATATTCAAACTTTTCTGAAAGTTAGGAATTTTATGATTTTTGTGACATTCTTAAGTCTAGTATATTTTTATTTCAGTTATTACAGTTGGGATATCACTATCCATTGCATTGAAGAAATTGAAAGTTTTGGAACTAAGCTAAACCCAATAGCCAAATTTAATGGCTCTGAATTTGTTATATTTGCAAAGTCACCTCTAGTCTGCTATTGTACACTTTACGCCACACTGTTGCTTATCAATTTTATCTTACTCACACTTTGCAATTTTAAAATTACGTTGTTCAAACTATGTTAAAATTTGAATTTAAGTATTAGAAATGTATATTTTTTAAATATGAATATAATAATTACAAGTTTAGTGAATTTTAATCGAACTTAATACAACTTCTATTTTTCTCACTTTTTACTTTATCATATGTAATATGAGAAAGTATTGTTTTCGTGCAGAAAAAAAAATTTGAGATTTTGATGGATTTACACTTTTTGAGGTCCCCTGAGTAAAATAAGACCATTTCCAAAAAATGTCTGTGTGTGTGTGTGTGTGTTGTGTGTGTGTGTGTGTGTGTGTGTGTGTGTGGTCAAATTTTGTGTGCGACCTACAGCAAAAACTAATAGGAATTTTCAAACAAAATTTTGGATTTTGTATCCTTATGTTGAGACTTAGAGCTGATTAGATTTTGGCTAAAATTGATTCACGGGAACTATTTTTTTTTATTTTTTTAAATTTTATTATTTAATATTAGTTTTTAATTAATATTTCAAAAACTAATAAGAATTTCAAAACGAAATTTAGGATTTAGCATACTTATGTCGAGATTTAGAACTGATTAAATTTTAGTTAAAATTTTTTTATGAAAACTATTGTTTTTTTATTTTTTTAAGTTTTATTATTTAATATTAGTTTTTAATTAATATTTCGAAAAGTAATACGAATTTCTAAACTAAATTTAGGTTTTCGCATATTTTAGTCAATATTTAGAACTCATTAAATTTTAGTTAAAATTTGTTTATAAAAACTATTGTTTTTTATTATTTTTAATTTTGTTATTTAATATTAGCCTTTATTTAATATTTTAAAAACTAAAAGGATTTTCAAAACTAAAGTTGAAATTTGTTATGTTTATGGCAGGAATTAGAGCTGATTAAATTTTGGATAAAATTGGTTCATGGAAGCAATTTTTTTTAAATCTTTTTATTTATTATTAGTTTTTATTAAATATTTCAGAAACTAATGAGAATTTCAAAACTAAAGTTGGTATTTTGTATCTTTATATTTAAACTTAGATCTGATTAGATTTTGAGTCACATTGGTTAATGGAAAATATTTTTTCCTTTTTATTATTAAAAATTATTTTTTAACATTTAATAAAAGTATGATAAAGTCATGGGCATGGCCACATCCGATTTTTTAGTATATGTTTTCGTAATCCGTCTTACTGGAAGCATTACTGACGAATACAAAAATATATCCCAATCAAACTTGTGGAAGATTGTTAACTTGTAACTTTTGCGACAGTTAACCCCTTAACGCACATCTGCATGACATACATGCTTTCCGTTAACTTGCAGAATTGTACAGATGCATATATGTAAATCATTCTGCTTATTATTATGAAAATTTTTAAATCTGTCTATGTCAGGATTAATATTGGATTTCTTTTATCTGGTAATTTAAGACTGTGTACAGCGTGACCCACAGGAACTCGGACAAACGTTTAAAAAAAAACTTATTTAAACGCATCAATTCAAAAATTTAAAAATTGATAACAATTTTTTTTAATTTAACCTTAACGAATATTGACAATCTGTTAATACAAACAATAAGTAAAATGTATAATAAAGTTAATGGACGTGTGAGAGTTAATCCACTGATTCGCTCCCTTGTACTTCAACTCGCTGGTTGCTATGTTTTGGTGTCAACTATTTGTTTCTGGCTCCATTAGGTTTTGAATCTTAATACCAGGTCAGAAGGTCTAAATCGTTTTAGTCTACGCACTTCTCTGTCGTTGGTTGCTTGCTGCCAGGCTGTTTGGATGAGCACTGAGTCTATCAAAGTAGTTTTCACTATACCTTGCGATCTCGCCTTGTATCGATATCATTTGTAGGTCACGCTGTATTATTTTGTTTGTCACATACCACGGGCGTCGACAATCATTCTCAGAACCTTGGACTGGAATCTCTGAAGGATTTCAATGTTTGAGATGGAAGCCGAACCCCAGAGTTGAATTCCATAAGTCCATATTGGTTTGAGAATAGTCTTGTAGAGTAGTAATTTGTTCTCTGTCGAGAGTCGAGAGTTTCGTCCCATCAGCCAGTACATCTTGGTTAGTTTACATCCTAGTTGTTTCCTCTTGGCAAAGATATGCTTCTTCCACGTCAGGCGTCTGTCCAGGTGTATTCCAAGATATTTGGCATCGTCACTTGTTGGTAGTTGTTTATTGTTTAGGAAGACTGGTGGACACGTTGCCTTTCCCATTGTGAATGTCACCTGAACCGATTTCGTTTCATTTGCTTTGATGCGCCATTTTTTCAACCACGTTTGAATTTCGCTTAGATGACTTTGTAACATCTGTGCAGCAATTGTTGGGTTTTGGTGTACTGCCAATATAGTGGTGTCATCGGCAAATGTGGCAGTGACAGTATTTTTCATAGTAGGTAGGTCCGCAGTATGCAGAATGTGGAACTCCTAATTTGATTTGAAAGAGTGCCGTGTATTCGTCACGATACTTCACCAAATAGTGTCTCTCAAGTAGGTATGATTTCAAGATTCTATATAGGTTGTGGGGCAAGGTCATTTTCATTTTGTACAGCAGTCCATCGTGCCAGACCTTATCAAACGCCTGTGATATGTCAAGAAAAGCAGCAGCACAATAGCTCTTAGTTTCTAGTGCATTATAGATTTTGGTGGCAACACGATGAACCTGCTCAATCGTAGCGTGTTGCTGTCTAAAGCCGAATTGATGATCGGGTATCAGGCTAAGCTTGTGCACGAGTGGCTCCAGTCTTTTCAAGACCATCTTTTCAAGTAGTTTTGACAGGATTGGCAGTAAACTAATTGGTCTGTAGGAGGTCACATCGTTTGGTGGCTTTCGATAACAATTAACAACAACCTTGTGTACATTATTCATAAATTATAAAATTTCAAAGTGGTTTCCTTCTGTGTAGATACAGAGCTTTAAACGTCGAATAAAATTTTTGGCTGTCTTTCGTACTTCTTCTAGAGATATTTTGTCCCATTCTTGACGCAAAGATTGTTTTAGTGATTCCAAATCTTTGTGAGGTTTTGTACGTGTTCTGGTCTCTAAAATTGACTATCTAGCGTAATTCATTGGATTGAGATCTGGTGAGTATGGAGGCCATTTAGCGGAACTAATAAAATCGAAAAGAGAAAACATGTTTGACCGGGGTCTTGTGGGTCACGCTGTATACATAACGGGTCGAATTTCATTTACTTTGTTTATTATTTTTACATAAAATACTTAATTAAAAATAAAGTTAGTTATTATTTTCTGGAAGATAAAAATTGTTCGGAGATATTCTGAAATCTTTGGGGGAGGGAGCTGTGGGCATGTTTTTAGTTTTCTCCTATTCAAAATTTTTGAGAAAATTTGATATCAATTGATAGAGCTTCGTTTGTGCTTCAATGAGCTTCTATATTCATAATTGTAATTTCACTTGTTACATTTATAGTTATTGGCATTTGAAATTTTTACGACATGTAGCTCAAACGTTTGACAACAATTTCAATAAAAATTCGATTTGGGGGTCTTATGTTTACTTACATAGAGTCGAAAAGTACGGATTACCTGATTATCTGCGAGCATATACATAGATTGGCAACCCTGAGTCTTCGAACGGATTGTGTTTTGTGCTCTTAATATATATTTTGATTTCGAGACAGAATCTTGTTGGGGTGCGAGTTGTGCTACTGTATGCCGATAGTTCCCCATGGGGATATCATGCTGACTTATCGTCAGCAGCTGCCGTGTTCGATCTCATAAATTGTGACAAGCGGTAAAAGACTATTTTGAACGGAAAGAAAATCTAACCTCACTTTATTCTCAATGTGAAAAAGCCTTCTTCAAGCTGCAACACCATTTAAATTAAATTTTCTCTGGTGGTGAAAAACTATTAATATTGCAATTATTCAGCTATTATTGCAATATTGCAGTTATTCATTTTTCCAATAGTAACTGCATTTTGATAAAATATGTTTTAGTTTAGAAAACATTAAATTTTTCTAATTGATTTTATAATTTTGAAATGTAGTGTAGAAGTACCAAAAGTAGAAGTACGACCAGAATCACCTCTCTATTAATAGTTTCCATCTCTTTCTATCTTGGCACAACTCTTCTTCTATATTTCTAAAATTCATCACCCCATCTACATCGTCTTTCCAGCTTCTCCTTGGCCGTCCTCTCCTGCTCCGCTGCTGCGGATCCATTCTAACACTTTACGTGGCCATAATACCTCCCATCCTCTTTGTATGTCTAAACCATGTAAGTTGTCGTTTTTCAACGTTTTCAACTTCTTCCTCTATGTCAATCTCTATTTTCATGGTTCTCCTTATAATTTCATTTCTTATCTTTTCTAACCTAGATATTCTAGAACTTCTTCTCAGGCGGTGCATTTCTGTGGCCAGGAATTTTCGTCTATTATTTGCACTTAAATCCCGCACTCTGCACCGCATATTATCACACATCGGACTGAAGATTTGTAGATTCTTTTTTTTGTTTCTTTTCTTATATTCTTGTCCCAGAGAACTAATGCATTCAGATTTCTACATTTAGTTACCCCTCTTATCTCATTGTTTAATGATTTGGTTAATTTAGAAAAACGTGAGTACATTGTGATTACCGATAGTTTTTCTGGCTTTATTGACTATAAAAAACTCAAAACACAAACTTATAGTGAAGTGATAAATATTCTTAAAAATTGGTTTTCAGCACATGATATTTTAGAAGTTTTAGAATCGGACAGTGGTCCTCAGCTTTCCTCAAAGGAATTCAAAGAAGTTTGTAAAAATTGGAATATTTAGCACTAAAAATTCTCTCCTCATCATTCTAGAAGCAACGGATTAGTTGAAAGGGACCTCCAGATAGTAAAACACTGATCCACAATAAGCTTTAGGCATATTTCCTGAAATAAAACTATTGCATCACCAAGCCAACGTTTGGTGAGCAGAAAAACGTGAAACGTTCACATGAAGCTCTTAAACTACAGTAGTCACAGATGTGCTTAGTAAGAAACAAAGAATTTATGGAAATAAAAACGCCAAACAATCAAATGATCTCAAGGTAGGTGACCAAATAACATACCAAACAGATTACCGTAACTGGAAATCAGGTAGAGTAACGGAAAATATCGAAAATCCAAGATCTTTAATTTATTACTAACAACGCTGGCAGAAGTTACAGAAGAAACTCCAGTCACACACGGAAGGTCGACAGCACAAACAAGTAAAAAATCAGAAGTCGTGTTCGATCTCACAATGGTTGTGTCTAATCTAACAATCTTTGAGAAGAGATCTTTCATTAAATTTAATGTTTGTGTTGTTCCTCACATGTAGAAAGATTATTTTCTTTTGCTGGGTTAATTCATACTCCAACTAGTAGAACATTGAGCAACAATGGTACGATATAGTGTGAAGGCAAAAGTAAAAATAAATACGCAATTGGTTGCATTTGATATGGTAAGAGAACCACCTCTAAAGCTGAAATGTTCTGCATTTTCTTGACGCATGCTTATAGATGCTCGAGATACGTTTATCGAAGCTCCACCAGAGAAGCATTGGGCAATTTTGATTTTATTCTGTAATACGAGTTTTCTACGTAATGGACACTTTAGAAGAGAAGATTTTTTTATACGATCGATTTGTTATTTAATCAATCACCTAAATTTTTTGTATTTATTGTACAACCACGTTTGATGTACCATTTTTTTGCACCATTTTTTTTAACTTTTTCTGAATCAATACATAAGGCAATCACTATAGACTTTGTCTTCACAACTGGTCGTTCTTGATTGTGGCCAAAATAGTTTTCAACTTGCCGTTACGATGGTGTGTTCAATCTGTAGTACAGTTTGTCGTACAACACGTTGCCGTGTTGGCCGTTTTAGAACATCTTCTAATTTTATGCAATTTTGTCGTGTGATTTTGTACTGCCAACTTAAACACGTTTAAAAAAAAATAAATCCAGGCAACATTATGTTGCCATTTCACAGTTTCTTAACATATAACTTAATGTTTGTTAAAGTTTGTTATAAAGTAAGTTGTTTTTATTTTATTTTCGAACACTTTTTTTTATAAAATTTCAACTATTTCAAAAATTTAAGCTGACTAGTATCTTTTAAGTTGATACTGTAAGTTAGTATTGCAGAAATTACGTCATTTATTGCATGGGCCCTAAAAATAAATGCTTTGTGTAAAGTATACATGCGAATTTTTCGGTTGCCAGAAGTCCCATTTTGTTTAAATTTTCTAACGGAAATTTAAGCAATATTCCTGGATTCAACATTTTGAATTAGCAACAATTTAAATTACAATAATAAACTAAATTAACAACGGAAACCCCCTAAATGACGACTGTCAGTAATTTACAATATGTTTAAATAAAAACCGTAACAATTTTTTTTATTTTTAGTTAGAAACATTTATGTACATCCAAGTACTTACTACCCTCTGTGGAATATTCTTAAACCCAACTCATTCATTGATTAATTATTTAAAATACAAAATTATATGGGTTATCGCGTAGGAGTTCTTAATATTTAATTGCTTTAATAGCCTTCATTTAGTAATTAATAATATATTTTCTGGCGGGATGGATCTTAAATCCATTTTAAATTTTTAATTTTTTATACTTGGCATTGACATTATTTCAATTCAGACAGTCTATGAAATCATGCTAAGTATTAATTATTACTTCTAATTAATTTTATTGTATCTACTCATAGTTTGTCACAAACAACTGTAATTATATTTCCTTTCATTTCATATTCTTTCGTTTTTTATACATTTTCTTTCAAACTGATAACAAATTTATATCGTGTGACTTATATTATGTAGTAATACTGAAAATGGCTTCCTTCTTTTTCTGTAGATGCCCATCTGTTACAGCATGTTGTTGATCATTATAATCTAAAAATCTCAATTTGACTTGCAGATAAATAAATGCGCTTTTAACAATGTCACTCAAACGTCTAAGGCTACAATGCGTTTTGTCATTAAAACACATGCTGCAAGTCAACTTGAGATTTTTAGAATTTTGTGAATTTATTTAGTTTTTTTTAACCTACACCTTGTTCATTATTTTCGTAATTTATGTGAAAACGGTTAGTTTCCCAAAAAAAATTATTAGACCAACGTTGTAGCCCGTTAAATTTCCTATCCGGTTTGGGTAACGGTTTGGGTAACGGTTCTATAGAAAAGCTCTAATCCATTAAACTCAAAAAATAAAAATATCGGTGCAATGGCCGCTTGAAATCATAAATTGAAAAAATTGCTTTAAAGTGAGGTACCCCCCAAGGGTTTGGATTTAGACAAAAATTTAATTTAAAAGTATGTCTTAGAACAGTGTCCTCTATCACCACCTAAGAGGTTCTCCACGGTCACGGGGACACCCTGTATATCAAAGAAATTTATAATTAGTTAAATTCTGAATATGCTCTTTGGTAATACTTATAGTTGCTATAATTCGTCTCAAATCAATAGTAATTAATAATAAAAAATAATCACTGAACAGTTATCTTAGGTTAGTGAGTTTATGGTAAAACTATTAACAGTAATTTAAAAATTTCAAATATTGGCATACATTTGTTAATGATCATTTATTTTAAATGGCCGTTTGTCTCCCTAAAAATTGCGTATTCCATCTCTCTTCGATCCACATAACACCATTAGAGAAGGATAATTCACTTTTAGTCGTTCTGATAAAAAATGAGTTGATCGTGGAATATAACAGCAGCATATAAGCTGCTAAATAATTTTGTAGTAAATGTTGGTAAAATTGTTATAATATTATACATATATATGTGTACATAGGTTTTCTAAAAAACTTTAAATTTATTAAAATTCTAAATAATATACTAGAATAAATATTTTAAAATTTTACCTTGTGTTTCTATTACTTTGAGTTTCTATCAAACCAATAATTAGTATATTGTTCAATAAATATTAGGTATATTCTGCCATCAAATATTGATATTTTATTAATTACAGCAATATTTTTTTTGATAATTATACCTAATACCAGGTCATTATGGATTTTTAATTCAAAATTATTATAAACCATGCGCGGGTAGTTCTAAGCACGAACATTTGGAATTGCAAAAGTTCATTTAGTTTGTCGGCAACAGTTTCTTAAACATAGTGATAAGCAAAAATTAATTCAAATGGATTAACAACTATCATTTTTTTGTACGATAATTAAAAACATAATTTGGAAGGAAAGTAATTTTTGGTATATACGTGACAGTTAAGTTTACAGAAAAATGAATTCTTTTCAAACAGCAATTCAATTTCCAATATTAATTCTAACTAAAATGGGATTTCTGACAATAGGAAAAGTACCTCGAAAATTTTTTATAATGCACATTGCAGTTTTATCTTCATTTGTATTTCATCAACTCTTTTTCTGCATCCAATATTTTTACGTAGTTGACGTAAGCGATTACGTAGTCAATACGGAAGGTGCATTAGCTTATCTGCAGGTAAGTGTATAAACTCCATAATCCCTCCTCTCTCTCGCCCCAGTTAATATATTGGCTCAAAACTAAATCAAATCTCCCGAATCTATAGAGCTAGCAAACAGACAACTAGCTACACGTAAGTTGCTCGGTGTTTTATACCAATAATACTTGGTAGAAAATGATGTAAATAGACGCTCATTGATTTCCCAAAGAAGCTCTACCTATTCATATCGATTTCACACAAAATATTCAAAATAAGAAAGAAAATATTTGCAGTATTCTCAAAATAAACAAATTATTAACTGGGGGGGGGCAAAGTAACGGACATAAGTGCATGGTTTGTTTTATTTTTTAAATATTGTTTCATAAATGAAGTTATTTGACATACTTTTTTAAGGTTACGGTAAAATGGATTATGTGTTTATACAATAAAAAAAAAATTCTTAATCTTGTTAACTTGCAACGCATATTTTGGAATCCAAATAGTTGTTCGGTAACTATTCAAGAAGACATCGACAAAATAACGAAAAGGGTAACCATGTACCAGAAAATTCTGAGCACTTCATTTTTAATTATTAGTATTGGAGTAGTTATTGAATCTTTTTATAATAGACATTTAGCAGTTGGTAATTGGTGTATGGAAAATGAATATGTATTTGTGACAGTTTGGTTAGCCGAGGTGGACGTGAGCATTATATCGTATTTCATCGCAATTTGTGATGTCTTTTTTATAGGATTGTGCTATGATATGATGATACAATGCAAAATTTTGTCCTATCATTTAGAACAGTTGAATGTGGATGAAATAAACTGTAAATACAATTTCAAACAGCACCAAAAAAACCTGCTAAGCTGCATAGGTCATCATATCTTCTTGTTAAAGTATATTTTTATATACCCATTTAAGTGCATTACATAGCTAATTTACAGTTACCATCATGAAATACAAAACACTTTTGCAACTATATTGCAGTTTCAATATTTGACATCTGCTCCTTTACTTTGTGCAGAGCTGTACAGGACTTCAAATGGGTAAATATACTTACATATGCATAGTATTTGCACATGAATATTAGAAGTGCAAAGATATAAATATCTAAGTAATAATGTAAAAAAAACATTTAAAAAAAATATTAGGTATGTTGATCGCGAGATCAATGAACCATTCTTCTTCGAAAATAATACTTCGGCTAGTTCAACGTACTTCTTGTGGAAATGTATTTGTTTTGTATAAAGTTTAAAATAACAACAAAGACAAAATTGATTTACAGCCAAAATTAAAGCAAAATTAATTGATAATACATAATAAGATAAATCTTTTAAGCGTATTTATGAATTTTAAATAACTGATGCTTAATAAGATGAAATGCTTTAAACCAAGAATGTGTTGCATAATCTATGCATGCACTAAATAAAATTCAAATTTTTATGTTAATAAATTTACATTTTACATTATAATAATGAGTTGTAATGTTTCTAATACAAATAAAAATAAGAATTACAAAGAGCTAGCTGGAGAATGTCTGCAAGTACAATAACTTGGTATATATATCTGTCGCTCATTGTAAAAGTGGTGCAACTCCTTTTTTAAAGTTTTACATTTTATTACTTAATAGAATTAAATTTAGCCATATCTTTCATTATAAAATGAAGCAACTCTATAATATGCACTATAATACTACAGATGACGTTAATTGTTTTCTTGTATTTTTTCGACACATTACTTTTGCAAAAGCTCGATATTTCAAAATTCAGTTAGATGGAGATACTTCACTTTTACAATGAACGACACATATATCGATGTTATTGAAGATTGTTATCAATAAGTTTCTTCTTCTTCAGTAAGTTTAGTAATTACTTAAATAAGTAGAAAACTATCATAGCAATATATATTTAAATAATAGCACTATTAACTTTTAGATTCAGTAGTGAAGGACTACTACTATATTCTCGTGTGGGCATGTTAGTTTTTCAATTGGCATCATATTGTATTCCTGCAAACTATTTGTCTGATGAGGTAATAAATCCATTCCAATGAACATTTATATTACCAATTTATTTTTCTAGATGTCATCTATATCTTCAGCTATATATAACTCAAACTGGCATTCACAACATTTTGTACAATTTCGAAATCCAATTGTGATGCTGATGCAAAGATGCCAACAAAGAGTTAATTTTTCTGCCTTTGGATTAGTAGATATAAATAACGCTACTTTAATTACGGTGAAACTTCTTCCAATCGAAGCATTTAGATAACATTTAAAAGTATGTTTTTTTATTATTTTAGATATTAAAATTGGCGATCTCTTCATGTTTGACTTTGAGAAAGTTAAAGGCAAAAGTGTCTTAATGCCAACAAAGGTTGCATAATTAATTTATTAGAATATAATAGTAGAAGAAAAATAACGCACATAATATTATATCTACAACAATTTATTACTCTCACAATCTGTATTATTTATAAAATATGCAATTCAATTTAGTAAAAAAAATCAACAATATTTGTAAGATCATGATATGCAGTTATGCGTTTACTTGCAGGATTGTGCAGCTATATGTATGCCATGCACCCACTTATATTTTAAATTATTATATTGATTTTATCCAATAATAGGCTTGTATATGTGCATATTTCGTTTACTTTGCTTGCAGTTTTACATAAAATAATAGAAAATAAAGTAAGTTATTATTTTCTGCAAGAAAAACAATATTTTGTAATATCTGCCTCGACAGTAAATAATAATTTATAATTTGAAAATATTTTGTAAGATAAATAAACTCGTACTTATAATGAAACAGCTAAATTGTAGATAAAATGTTACCTGGGATGTACTTACTTTTACTGCTCTAGCTGCAATCTTGAAATAAAACTTTGCTCCTGTTAATGTGAATAAATTGTTTTGAAATCTTTAAATAAACCGCCACAAATCTTGACCTTTTGTATTAAACTTTGTATTAAATTGAATAAATTTTTACAAATGACTATAGATGTCTCCAACATAGCCTCTTTCTTGGTACAACTTACTTTATTAACCTAATGTGTAGTGGTGTGAAGTGTTTGTGATTAAACTAAGAAGACAAGTGATCATTCAAAATTAAAATTACTTAAAACTAATTAAATTTAAGTGGTGCAAAATCGTTTATGGTACGAGTTTAAATTAAAGGACAACTAACCCGTGATTCACAGCTGTTAAACCAGGTCATTGATCCTCTTCGATATCCAGTGGCACCAAAATTTGGGACGTTGTAGTTTTTTGTGTATCATTTACGCAGGTAAATATGAAAATTTTATTTTTATTTCCTTTTTCTCCAATGCACTTTCTTGAAATTCACTTTTTATTACATTAAATATCCATGGCGTCACTAATAGTTGTACATTGCATGTCGACAAAATTATTTTATAGGTTATCGTTCATTTTATAAATTTTTCAGGAACGAAATTTTTACATGTTCACTGGACTAGTGAAATGGGTCGACTAAACGTATTTTTCGCATCGCGAGGCTCATAAAACTGGAAATTCCAACTTTTATTATGGGTTTTCCACAAATGCCCGATTGTGATTGGCTGGGTAAACTTATCTAACGGAAGTCCATGAAACTTTCACAAAATTAAAGTCTTCAAAGCCGTCCCGACAAAATTAGTTAGAAAATTCTAATTACACCGGTCGTTCTACAATCGTCCGTCAAAGTACGAATTCTTTCTTTACACTTCATGTTAATTTTCACACACTTTGTTTATCCTAACCACTTGCGTAACACTTAGTTTTTAATTCCTCATCCCTCAATACTAATCTCACTCAAATCCTTATCCTATTAACAATTTTATTACTAAATCTAAAAATCTGACATATTTGCAGGTTACAATTTCACATTTTTCAATGTAGAAGATTCAATTTTACATCTACCATCCTCACTTGGATAGCAAATCGTTCTACAAATTAATACTCATCTTTTGGTATGCCTTATGATCCAAATACAATTTTTTATGTGACCTAAATCTCTTTTTTAGGTTTTCCGAAGGATGAAATTTTCTTTGCTCATTTTAGCCTTATTTGAATCTTTTGGATTTTGGATTCATTTGCAAAAGTGCCAAGAAATGTGGACGCTGCTATTGGATATGCAAAACAATTCCAACTTTGATCTGTGATACCCGTAGGATGAAATTTAATTTTAGAATGCTAACTGCTCTCGACAGCTTATGAAATGAAATTTTGTATTTAAAATGGCTCTAATGGCATTCCATGAACCTATTATAACTGCTACATGCCAAATATTATCAACCCGTTACACAAAATTTCCATCCGAGGTTACAACTTTATCTACCGTAGCCGCTGGCTTTCATCTGAGGATGCTATTTTCTTTATTAAGGTTATTTATCTTAGTTTTAAGTTGCCAACATGACAATTTATTTTCTCTAAATTAATAAAGATTTGATGGTTAAGGGGTTAAAGAGCTAGAGTGCTTAAATACTGTTTTTGTCACTTTGTAGCAAACCGCCAAATTGCAAAAGATATGGAATAATTTTATTTTTCATTGTTATATCCAAATTTAAGATTTAAACTAAATTCAATTAAAATGTATTCACTAAAACGCAGTTGTAACTTACTCTTATATTAATAAAGCACTGAAATATTTTAAGAGAAACTTAACTAATTGGCTAATTAACCAATTTTGGCGAAAAACTAATTAATTGAATTTGGTCGAATATTTATTTAAATCATTAAATGTTGTTACGAGTATCGACGTCATAATTTTATTTTTAGTAAATTTCCAATAGATCGCATTTGATTGCTAAAAATCGGCGATAAGTGGGATTCACAATAAGTTTCCCATCCACTTATCTTACAGATTTCGAGCACCCTTAAAAATAGTTACGTAATCAGGTCGCGGCCTAGCGTTTCTCACATTTCGTGGGAACTCCAAAAAGGGTACTTGAATATGAGGAAGTTCCATTCAAGAAAGGAAATTGGCAGTCGCATGCTGACAGTCAGTCAGTCGCTTCCTGGAGTTGAGCTCGCTCGGGCCGTCAGCTCAAGTCATGGCAGTTCGGCCGAAGCGAGTCTTTTTGTCTATTCTTATAGTAAAACCGTACGCGATGTTTTTAAATTTATTTAATTGAGCGTTATTGTATCGAACCAAAACCTGATTGCAAACTGTAGAAAAGCTGTAGGAAAGCAAGAAATCGTTTGATTCCCACGTCCTGCAAAACCCTGATTTTTTCCGCAGAAAGAGTAAGCAGAATACTCACGCTACTCACTCCCCACTCCAGCTACTCAATTTCCCTTCTTTTAGCTACTATATTTCTTCTTCTGGCCGCGATGGCCGTAGAAGTAGAATCTATACTACGATGGTATTAACGGCAGAATTAATTCATTAATATCACCCTACTTGTTACAATGGTGGCAGCAAAGAAATAAGTTTTTAATAGACCCTTCCTCCTACTTGTTACAACTTGTATGTAGAGAAAGTAAGCAAAATAAATCTATCAATTGAGTGTTTGTATAAATTGTACTTGCAACGAATTGGAAAGGGTATATTTAATATTATTTTGAAATGAAATCAGCTAGTATGCTTATAGTAGTATTACGAAATATGTGGCTGAAGACAGCACCAGAATCAGAATCAAAAATATGAGTTTTACAGTGGACCAGACAAATAATTAAAGTTTTTAAATTTATTTATTTTAAATAACAGGTCATTAAATAATATTTTTTAGTTCTCAAGGTGATAACATGAAAGTAAAAATTAATAAAAAAAAAATTCAACGGTTAAATGATAAAAAAGTCGGTTCCACTTACAAAAATTTTGCAGGTCTGTTACTTTTCAAAAATAATTTGACACAGGTTGAAATTAATGACAGATATTAATCAGTTACAGCAAATGAAACATACTACAAAATCAAAAAAATCCTTCGCTGAAAGGTAAAACCGCCGCCTCCAAAATTTCAAAGGTGCACAACTTCTCTCAAACATTTTGATACAGGTTGAAATTACGTCAAATGATAGACAATAGTGAAAGTACAACATATATTTCAGAATCAAAAAATTCAGGGCTGAAAGGTCTAACCACCGCCCCCAAAAATTGAAAAGGGCACAACTTCTCTCAAACATTTTAATACAGGTTGAAATTAGTGTCAAATGATAGGCAATAGAAACAAGTTTGACATAATATTTCAGAATCAAAAAACTTCAGGGGCTGAAGGGTATAACCAACGCCCCAAAAATTTCAAAAATTCACAACTTTTTTAAACATTTTGATACAGGTTGAAATTAATGTCAAATGAGAGGCAATAGTGACAAATACAACATATATTTCAGAATCAAAAAATTTAGGGGCTGAAGGGTATATTCTCTTACATAACATCTTACCTAAGAAGTTAAATACTTGTTTTGGAAATTATTTTACTCTTGCCAATTAACTTACGTCCTGTTCAATAAAATAATTTTTCTCAATATGTTAAAATATTGAGAGAAAGTACGATTTTGGTCGAGATTTTCAAAATCTCTCCGAATGCCTTAGCATCCATATTTACTAACAAAATTTTAATTTCAAAACAAACGTGGATAGCCCTTATGGAATCTAAAATGCATGTATTTTTTATATGCTGTTTTTCATAAATCGATCTGGGAAGACGTGAGACGCTTACAAAAATATTTTGAAAATTTCCTTTACGATTTTCTTGTAAAAATAAAATTTTGATCCATCGGAATTAATCGGGGATCTATTTATTCTTATATCAAACTGGAACAGTTTACAATGTAATTTTTATAAATTTCTTTTGGTTTGCCCACAATGTTGGCCCGACTGTGTTAAATTTTTAAAATACCGACAAAATAAGGTTTCTCTCTGATTCTGTCGATGACAAAAGAGGAAAAATTAAAAATTTATCATAACATCTTTCCCAAAGCAGAAAATTATTTTTAGAAATTTATTGCTGTTTCAAGTAAGTTTCGCTTCCTTGCGGCTAAATTCAAGAAAATATTTTTTAGAGAGTAAGTAAAGAGAGCTCGACAATCCATTTCGTTAAAGCAAAAATTCACTTTGCTAGAGATCTCCTTCTTATCGAAATTCGACAAACAAACGTCAGAATTTTTTAGAAGGGGCACTTATAAAAACCATTTTTGATTAAATATTTTTGGGAATCCTCTTTTATTTACAAAATTTTTTAAGTGTATTTTTTGTTTTTAAAAGTATTTATATATTTTATGCTTTTTATAAAATTAACTCTTACTTAAATATTTATTATTTAATTTATTCGCGTGCTACTTTACTTTACAATTTATGCTTTGTTCTTAACCCCTATTATGTTTACCGTTACATGTTTTTTGTTATCAATTCCATAGTTTTCAGGTAAAAAGATAAGGAGTGTCACGGTTGAAAATTATTTATTCATTATTTAAATTTTAAAGTGCGGCTCTGTCCTTTTGATAGTTACTATCGCTAGACCAGAAAACAGTTGATATATTAACAACAAGTTTTTGAAGGTATTTTTCGAAAGATAATTATTGTTAGTTGGGAAAATTGTTAGATGTGCCGTTTGCACTGAAATTTTGGTATATATTTTTTACCGCTCCGATTTGGGATTATTTTGTGCAACGAGCTGTACCGAGTACTTTTTACCTGTCGTTTGTTTGCGAGGTGAAATTAGTGTCTCTTTATGAGGATAAGATCATCTATATTTTTGCGACTCAGCATTGACCGAATACTTGCCTTTATTTGAATTATATTCTCGATTACACCATCTACGAGGTAAAGTTGTTTTTTTATCATTTTCTTATAAAGAAAATCCTTTTAGGGTTCTTCCCTTGGTTAACATCAACCAAGTTTCATTAATTAATTGAGCTGTTTGATTTTCTGGATGTGCGAATTGCTCTTTTTCGCCCTAGAGTACCATTGTGAAGTACGAACCATTCTTTTGTTTTTGAAAATTTGGAGGAATTGGTGCCGTTCATTGATACCGAGCTTGATACCGAGCTCTTCCATCACCCTGCATTATTTAGAAACTTTAGTTGGAAGAAAATTATCCTTCACATTTGGGCAACCAACATCGAAGTCAGTAAATGAGATAAGTCTTTTGTGCTGTCTTTATATTAATTGTTATAAATTGCGTGGATATTGCACTAAAATTTAGATTACGAGTTGATTTATTGTTATTCAATTGTTTATGCTTTGTGCATATATATATAATTTTTTTACCATCACATTGTAACCCTAAATATAGCTATTCGTGAAATCTTGCTTTTGCTAGAAACACTAACGCGATTATACATATCTTATCTTATCTTTTTTGCTCGAATCAAACTTTGGTGCCGTTGTAATTTTACAATAAATTCATTTGTTCACAGTTCAAGCGTATCTCTTGCAGCTCTTGCAATTTTTTTTATATTTTATATCGGTGACTTCTTTTCTAAAGCTACTTTTCGTGATTTGGGTAGTAGAGTATTTTTGGAGTAACATTTTAAATCACGTGGCGCCTAGGGCAAATCAGTTACCTCCTAAGTTTTTATGCTAGAAAAGTAGTCGCCAATTAAGTTTTCTTTCTTGTTCCAATTGAGCTAGCCATAGGAGCGTATGCCAATACACTGAGATTTGGGAAAATACCATCAATCCCTTTGATACCAGCTTTTACCGTGGCAGAGGGTTAACCTACACATAAGCCGACAAGGTAACTAATAATAAATTACAGCACTTAAATTAAAACAAAAATAGTTTTCAAGCATTACTATATAACGTATACATTTCAAATTCTTCAATTTTTTTTACATTTCGGGACGTGCCTGCAGGTGTCTTCTCTCTTGGCTACGGGCCTGAATTAAAGAGGTAAGGAGGTAATCACACTTTCATGACAGGATTTCTAGATAATTATTACAAAACAAATTAGGCCACAGGTGCACGAAAAATGGTTTTCAAATTTAAAATTTCAGATTAAAGAATTCAAATAACAACAGTAATAAGAAAACATTTGAAGCGAGTGGTAGTGGTAAAATAATGGCAAAATATTTCAATATAATATTACTTTCTTTGTAAATATGTAGTCATAAATCACTGTGAAATTTTACGTTTTGCATTGATATTTAAATTTTATCATGAATTATCTCAAATTGACTATTTTCGATATATTTCGCTCGAGCTAGAGGAAATCGTGTACAATTAACTTCACACTTCACATATTTCATCATAACTCACCATACTTCATCCTACTTCAGATACTTCACCAGTAATTCACGGGACTTCGCCTACTTCACCAATAATTCACGGGACTTCACCTACTTCGCCAGTAATTCACGGTACTTCACCTACTTCACCGATACTTCATTGTATTTCACGTAGGTACTTCATCGGTATTTTAGAGACTCCACGTGTTAAAAATATTTCCGGTTTACAAAAGTAATGTTAACTATGTGTGTCGTTTGTGTTCGCCACACATTTTGAAAACGTAACAGGCGCAGACAGTGAACATCGGACAACATTGACAAAACCGTGTCTATATAATAATATCTAATAAGTACTACATAGTACGTATGGTTTTACGTACGGTGATTTACTCATTTTTATTTTACGCGCAGAATACAGACCGATGCAAAAAGGCACCACTTGGGCTGTAATTCGGATTTGTAAAAAAATTAAACACAGCAAATTTTATTAAATTGCATTGAATAAAAATATATAGTGGAAGTATAGTATACAGTATAGCCTAGGTGCATGTCGCACCCCAATTCAATTTTTTATTCAAAAGGTCTAAATCGTTTGTGCATCGTTTGTGCATGATTGTGCATTCTTTATTTTCGTTTGTACTTTTTCGTTTTAGAATTATTTGAAAATTTAGTTGGGGGCTGGAGACATGCTACCATTCAGAATTTTGTTTCGAAAATAGTCTTAATCGTTTGTGCATCGTTTGTGCATGATTGTGCATTGTTTATTTTCGTTTGTACCTCTTTTGTTTCCGCGTAATTGAAAAAGTATTGGGGGCTGGAGACATGCTAAATTTAAACTTTGAATTTTGGGTTCAAAATTGTTCAGATCGTTAGTTCTTAGTATGTACTCGTTTGTGCAAACTTTTTTCGTTTGTACCTCTTCTCGTTTCGAGATTTTTAAGAAATACAAAAGCTAAATTGACGCGCAGCAAGATTAACGAGATTCTCATAATTTTTAAAGCCAAATAACGAATCTTTAGATATTTTGATGTACAGGGTGTCCCGTGACCGTGAAGAAGCTTTGACGTGGTGATAGATGATACTTTTATAAGACAAATTTTCAAATAAAATTTTTGTCCAAGTTCAAACCCTTGGGGGATACTCCTTTTTAAAAACAAAACTTCACTATCAATGAAATAGCCGAATTAAGGTATCAAAGTATTAAGCGTCTATAAGGTATCGTACGTGATGTAGAATTGTTTTGATAAACTTATGCAACACCAATCCTCCTCTAGAATAATTCCCATTTTCTTTCTTTTCTTCTCTGCCTCTATTCCTTTTCATAGTCCACCGCTGTCTCCACCGACTTCTCCCCATCTTCTACTCTACCCTGTATATTCTTTCTCGCCACTCCCCACAGATTTAGTTCACCCTCGGTATATTATACTTATCTAATTCTAATCACTAATCTATTAATTCAATAAAATAAATATTTACGGTGATATTGCCGTTTGAAGGCAGAACTTTAAAATCTTCTTTAAAGGAGTATCCATCAAGGTTTAAACTTGGACAAAATTTTATTTGAAAATTTGTCTTATAAAAGTATCATCTATCACCACGTCAAAGCTTCTCCACGGTCACGGGACACCTGTAATCAAAATATCTAAAGATTCGTTATTCGGCTTTAAAAATTATGAGAATCTCGTTAATCTTGCTGCGCGTCAATTTAGCTTTTGTATTGCTTAAAATCTCGAAACGAAAAGAGGTAAACGAAAAAAATTTGCACAAACGAGTACATACTAAGAACTAAGATCTGGACAATTTTGAACCCGAAATTCAAAGTTCAAATTTAGCATGTCTCAGCCCCCAAAACTTTTTTTAAAAATTGCGGAAACAAAAGAGGTACAAACGAAAAAAACTATGCACAATCATGCACAAACGTGCACAAACGATTAAGACTATTTTCGAAACAAAATTCTGAATCTAGCATGTCTCAGCCCCCAACTAAATTTTCAAATAATTCTAAAACGAAAAGGTACAAACGAAAATAAAGAATGCACAATCATGCACAAACGATGCACAAACGATGTAGACCATTTTGAATAAAAAATTCAATTGGGCATTTTGGCAAAAAATGCACCGTATAGCCACGTCACTTTTAAATAAAAATTATTATATTTAGTTGACAAATGTAATCTTTTTTGATTAATAGTAGGTAATACAAACCCATAACATTTTAATAATAATTTAAAAAAAAGTACAACATTTTCCTAAAAATTTTTTTATTTAAATAAATTATACGGAAGCTCCACTTAATAATTTTTTTAAAAAGCAGGACAGCAGGCAGGGCAGGATAAAACTTCAATATTTTTTTAAGTGAACCATTCCTTGGTAACCCCGGAGGTATTAATGGCAGCATTTTCTTGTTTTGTATTTTCTTGCAAAGTTTAATCTAGCAAAACAGTGGAGATATAAAAACAGCTCGTATGCAACTAAGTGTGACCAAAATTTACACCCATGAAGCATAAGCAAATACTATATTTTTAATCTATTGTAAATCGTAAAAGGTTTCAAATTTAGTAGTAAGTTGTCCAGGGGCAAATGTAAATATCGCCTCAAATGTTTGACCATTTTAAGCAAAACGATTTTGTTAATTGGTTGATCGAACATCAGATAGTGAAAGAAATTTTGCAAAGAAATAATAAATAATAAACATATTATGTTTAAATTAAAAATTAAATCCAGCGTTCTTATTACAACACCCTTTATATACAAGAAATTGTATTTATAATTATATTTATAATTTAGCCCTAATTATATTAGGGTTAAAATTTAAAGAAATTGCTTGTTAGCACCAACAAACATTTTCTGTTGGTTCTAAATTAGCATGGTTTTGCCCCCTTAACCCCCAAAACTTATTATTCTCCTCCTCCGAATTAATTTAGAAACGAAAATAGTCTGTATATGTACATACATTTGTATATATAAAACCATGATGCAATAAATATACAAGATAATATATTATGATATTCTATTTTAGTAATTTTGCGCATGACGTTACGTGGCTAGTGATATTCTGCAGAATAACTTATCTTGAACCAATGGTATGAGAGATGCAAATTCGATTTTGATAATTGATGCGCATATACATACGTCAAGTGGTTAGTGCATAATCTGCGTAATATCATATCTTTTATTATTGTATCACGATATAAAACCCTGAATATACAGAGTTAATACAATTTCTCTCAAAACAGTTTCACCCCTTCCCCAAAACTTCCAAATTACACGAGACAAAACAGGTACAAGCAAAATGAAAGACTTTTTCTTTACAATAAACTGTCATTATTCCTTTTCTGTCTAACAATATTGCTCTGAATATCACTAGCCACGTGACATCATGCGCAAAATTATCAAAATAGAACTCGGATCATATCTAATTATAGGTCATTCTTTATATATTTTGAATACCTATTTTGTTAAAAATAATGTAAATTTTGATTAAAAGCTCTCGCTCCCCCATCCAACTTGGCGTTTATAAATATAATACACTGGCACAACTTACCAAAAAATTTTGAAACACAAAATAATGAAAAAAGTAAAATATACTATATGTTTAACAAAAAATACTATATAGCAACAATGTCATTCAAGGCATATTGATAAATAGTTTTAAAAATTGCTACCTGCTGGCAGATGAAAATAAACCTTAAGGATTACTTCTAATTTATTAATTTTGGGTTTTTCCAAAAATGGACTGTAACTCCTCACGAAATTATTAATATCAACGATTCAATTTCTACAGAATTGCGAAAAAACTAATCCGTTAATACTATTTTAAATAACAATCATAATTGTAGTGTACATAGAAAATTTTTAATTCATAAATTATTATTAATAAATTGTACAATTGTAATAAGTTTATAAAAAATAACTACAACAGAGCCAACGAGAAAAAAGAAGAGCCAAAGAAAAAATTGTTAGAATAAATGAATATTATAATTTAATTGGAGTTTGTGTCATGAGTTTAAAATAGTAAAAATAAAATTTTCCACATCTACAAATTCTTATTATTCCAAATATATTTGGACAATGAAAGGGCTTATGTTTTATTTTGAGTTTCTCTACCTGCCAATTTAGGGTAATACCTACACTACCGCTGAAAAGTATTTGCCTATTAGTTGTTAGTGAATACTTTATTTTGAATTGTTACAGTAGTTGTGTTTTGCTTTTATTTAAAAGTTGGACATTAATTTATTACTACTTAAGACTACTTAATTTTTTTAAATCATTACTTTCAGACACCTAAGGATCAAACTTTTATTAAATTTTGAAATAATAATTTACATTTATTTAATATTATTAAACTCAAAACAAACTGCGGCAAAACCGCACACTGCTTCCCACAAAAAAACAGAACAAAATAAAGATATACCGAGAAATACATTTTTAAGTAAGCTTGAAGATTTTATGACCTCAGATGAGTTTATTCTCAGGTAAAATTGTTAAGTCCATAAAGTACTTTTACTAATTTTAGGGTAAAATAATGATTTGATTCAAATTTTTAAAATTAGAAGGTTAAATGAACAATAAAGCGAAACATTATTTGTAAGCTTTCGGCAATGGTTACTGCTGTCATCAGACGTTTAATAAATAATATAAAATTAATTATAAAGTTAATTTTAATTATAAAATAATTATTTCATAAACCGTTTTAATAGTCTAATACCAAGGATATATTTAAAATTGTAGGTAGCACATTTTATATCAATAAGCTCAATCTTTTGTAATTTCATTTATTGGTCTTAAAATTTCCGACTGCGGTGTATATGTAAACGTCTCTAAACGTAAAACGTAAAATAATTAAAACATTTTGGAAGCACCATTGGCAAACAAAATTATTATTTGCTTTATCATTTACATTTTAATAAAAAATTAAATTGCAAGAACGATAGATGTATCTAATATTATTGTTACAACTTTACTTGCACATATTGTGGGATATAAAATGTGTCCGGTATTTAATTATGACCTACTGGGGGGATGATTTAACCTTGACTCCGAAACACAGAGCCGTGACTGCGTTGTTACACCTGTAGACGTTGTAGCGTAAAACACAAAATTGCATTTGAGACAAAAGGGCTCGCAGATCCCGTGCGAGGTTCCGTGCTGTAGGCTGGGCGTATTTATATATTGACCAATCTTTAATGACAGAATTATACAGGGTAACCCAAAATATTAAGAATTCCCAGATTACCCTTTTCTGCATCGCTGAGGTTAGCGCAAACTGCTTAGGAGAAAAAAAAACTATCTAAGTTTTGCAAATTATAACAAAATGAAGCATTTCCAATTTAAAGTATTAAATCTTTTCCCAAAAAATGTTCCATTCAAAGTTACGCGATGCTTAACGAAAAATTATTCCGTTAAGGAATACTCTCATTATTTGTTACCTCTATATTATTTGCTGTTTATTAATATTCCAGGTCGATTGACACGATTGCCTTGATAAAAAAACAGGACGGAACTACAAGCCCGTAGCCACGGAAAGGCACCAGGGGGCACGTCCCCCCCTTCTAAATGTTAAAATAAATTCTCTTTGAAAGTAAAAAATTTAATTTTTTAAAATAAAATAGGTGTAGGTATTTTTAAGTTGTAAAATTTTACAAGTACCCCCAATGAAATCCTAGTTACGGGCCTGACGGAACAGATTACAAAGAAACAGTAATATGTCTTTGGAAGAAACGTAGTTTTATTTTGAATAACAAACATTTCAGGATGTAAAAGCAATGTGGAATTCTACAGCAAAGCAAAATAATTACAAAACATTATTTCATCAAATTTGATGTAAAGTTGAATTATCGAAAATGAATCGGTAATTTCTGCATTGGTGATTGGTAGATTTCAGTAGGCAACTTAAATGCTCGCTAAATATAAATCTGATTGGACTTCATTTTTGAAATTAGGTCTCGTGATTGGTGGACTGGTTAGTTATGACATCAGAGCGAGATAGTCAACATAATAAATAACATAATTAACAGCTCGTGAAATTGTGATTTCTGGTATTTTATTCCATCAATCGTATAGAAATGATCGAAATAATTGACATTTGCTTGAAAATCGTTTAAAAATTAAATGACAACTTCAGCAAGTTGAATAGACGCTTTTAAAATGTCATCGTTAATAGTAGGATGCAGAATCTGTAGGCAGTATTCAACTTTTGTAATAATACAACAATCGAAAACAATAAATAAAAAAATAAAATTTTTTGAACCAATAAGTTGTAACTCAAAATAAATTTTCTGGCTCTTGGAGTCGCAAATGATTATATAAAGTTAGCATACAATAAATTTGAATACTAATTTAATATTTGTTTAGTAGTTTATATAGAAATACAATGTTCTCCGTACAAATATAGGTTTAAGATGAATTATAGAAAAAAAATAACTTCCAATTAAATAGTATGTAGTTTGTCAATACTTCACCTTTATTTCATGATACTTCACCTACTTCACCTCTACTTCACCTACTTCACTTCTACTTCACCTACTTCACCTCTACTTCACCTACTTCACGTCTACTTCATGATACTTCACCCCTACTTTATGATACTTCACCTACTTCACCATTACTTCATGAGACTTCATGTACTTCATGAGTTGTGTACAAGAAACTTCACCAGCGGTTAACCCCTCGATTTCACTGTAACTTTCTGGTAACGACATCATTACATAAACTTTTGTAGTTATTTTGTATATTTTAACTGGAATATTGTGACTGGAGTAAATCGTCGACGGAGATTGAATCAGAAATTATCGTTGAGGATTTAAACTAAGTATGTAAATGCATGGAGTCAGATACGCATTTTTAATTGGTGATGGTGATAGAAGTGTCACAAGAAAACTAGCAGATGCTCGCCCTTACAATAATTTTTAGTTCACAAGATTAAATGTCGCAATCACTTACTACGAAATTTTTGAAAAGGTATACAGGCAGCAGTAAACCACCGGTGTGAGGAGGATAGCAATCACGAAGAAAAGGTCGCATCTCTTTGTCAAGATATTATTAATTCTGCTAGTCATATATTCGGGAACCATTCCAAATGTGCAGATTATTTTTGCAAAGCTAAGGCTTTATCACTTCTATATCGGTTAAATCAACAGGTCATGGAAGTAATGAAAAAAAACTGGGTGGAAGATATGATTGCCAGTGGATTATTTCAAGATATCGAAGTAGTTTTGAATCGGTTAGTCCACCATGTTGACAGTTTTCTTTTGGATATGGATAAAAATTCGGCGGAATGTTATATTTTAGTTGTGGCGAAATTTGTAGGAGGAAAACGAATAAATTTTTCTGCTAAAGAATCTTACCAGTTTAGATGTCAAGTGGCAGGTATCTCCTTCAACGCAGGATACCACAAATACCCCGAGTTGATTATTGAATATATATGTACATCAATCGAAAAAAATTATTTCCTACGAAATACAAGAAAAGAATTGCATGTGTTGAAGCTGACAGAGATTACGGACCTGAAGCACAACACAATTCAAGAAAATCTTTCAGATTCATTCATAAATGATAAAGAGATGTTGATTATGTCTCTGTAGAAAACGGCCACACAAATAGAAGATCTTCAAAAGAATTATTGCTCAAAGTTCCAATAGATTATGGATAGAGGAAAGGTATAAAGGACTCACCCCTTCTTCTTTCGGTAAAATATGTAATTGAGATATTTAATTTCTTGTGAAGCAACGGTGAGAACTTTATTGTATAATAAATTTGGTGGAAGTGCTGCGACAGATTGGAGCAAAACGCATGAGCTAAATCGCCATAAAATTATTTGAAAAAAAATTTGGCGTTTCTGTTCAACCGTGTGACTTAGTGGTTGACGCCACTTTTGGATATTTAGCTACCTCTCCTGATTGCTTAGTGGGAGATAATATGATTGTAGAAATCAAATTCCTTACTCAATTCGACATTTGCTTCCTGCAAATGCTATTAGCGTCTATTAGTCAGAAGAAATTATCAAATTGCACTTGGGACAATGATAAAATTTGGTTAAAGAAAACTTCTTATCACTACTATCAAATACAAAGACTGATCAGAGTTACAAATCGGGAGTTTTGTTATTTTATTATTTGGACTTCAGTGGGAATGGAAACTGATAAGGTAATGGTACAGTTTACAACGGTATGATTTATTATTTTGATTTTTACTTTTTTAGATTTATAAGGACGATATCAGGTCGAGAAAATGCTACCATTTCTGGTAAACTTTTACCATAACGGTATGGTACCAAAACTTCTGTATCCACAATACCCAAAAAAATTACAAGTACATGTCCGTGAAGTTAGCCCCTTTTTTTAAATTAAAAAAAATTATACTACTATACTATCGAGTTCGGCTTGGATATTATTGGTCATAAAGTCATTTTCTACTCTAATTGTGTTTGCCACAACTAATTTAGCTTTTCCAGAAAATTTTATTTGAAGAATAGTTCGAATAGGGTCTACGCCTTTCACCAAATCCAAAAATTGATCCTTTTTGTCTTGTTTTACTTTACGCAATCTGCTAATTTAGGGCAAATGTGGCGGTTGAATACAACATAATAAAAAAAAAACTCAAAATTTTGAAGTGGAGAAATAAGAGGGAGGGATGGCGTTAAATTTTGTTTTGTGATTTCCGCGGTTTTTATTAAGTTTAGAACTAAAATTTTAACAAAACACCCAAAACAAATTGAAAACAACACAATACAAGAAAAAATTCCAAATTTTTGAAAAAGGGCTGGCGTACAAAACTGTATGAATCGCTTATTTTAAAAGGACCTAAGTCACTTTTTACCATTTTGAGTTAGGGTAAGGTAAGGTAATTGGGTGATAATTTTGAAAACTGCATTTTATAAACTTCTAAGGTTTTTAAATAATTTTAAGTTATCAGATATCTTTGATAGACATCTCAGACACCTCCCTTTGGAATTTATTTTGAATGTAATTTATCGGGCTTGCCACAACTGGAACTTAAAAATGTCTTACCTATATAGGTTATTTGGTGACAGGTTAGGTTATTTGGTGATAGTGGTTAGGTTATTTGGTGATATTAAAAAAAAACATTGTTTTCAGTACAAAAATAACAAAATGTTTATTTAAGATGTACTTTAGTAAAGTATTTACATTTTCAAAAATCTTCACAACATAAATCTGAAAACATAAAGCTGCAGTTTATTAAAATGTTTTATTTTGTTTCAACGCATCTTACTCGAAAATCCTAATGTGGGATAAAAAATTTTCCTACAAAAGTTGCTTATTTTTTATGCAAAATATGAATCTGCTAAAAAAATTAAGGTGCCATTTAAAAACCAAAGTTGACCTTCAAATGACCTTGAAAAGGTCAATAAATTAAGAAAACAATTATGTCATATTCTGTCCCTTCGCTATCATACAACTTTTGTTCGAAATATTTTTCATCTGACTTTTGGTTTTGAGATATTAATTGCTGGAAGTTTTAAAATTAACACCGGTATAATAAAATCCTCAGCAAACGTGAACTTTAAGTTCCCACTTGGCTAAGGTTATTACAACTACAAATCTAAATTATTTTTCAAAAACAAAGGTGAATTATAATGCCAAATCTATGGCGAATACACTCATATCAAATTATACGTAATTTTATTTGCACGAACTTGACAACAAAATTCGGAATTCAGATACTGCGATTAACTCAAAAAATGTCATTTAATAATGAAGGTTAGGGGGATTTCGTTTTGTTTTGAGTAAACAAGCGCATCATCTGGCTGCCACACATTTAACTATGAATGTAAACCATTTACTCTATCTGCTAGAAAAAAATTGGACTATTTTGGCAATAGGATATTATGTGGTTAATTTTATAAAAACTATCACCAAATAACCTATATCACCAATTTACCTTACCTTACCCTATATATTGTTTCCCATTATAATGACCTAAGCGAATCGTTTGGTGATAAAGGGACTAAGTCCCACGAATGTGTATGAAAGTATTGAACACTTCTAATTTTGGTTTGATTTTGAAAGATACTAAGTCGCTTGACTTAGTACCTTTTACAATTACCGATTATAATTGGCGACCGTTTTTGAAACTTGACAAACACATTTTATCAATAATGTTTTAGTAACACATCGTTTTCTATATTTTAATGCTAAGGAATAAGATCGACTATTCATATCTTTCAAAATTCTACAACTTTCATCGCTAAGATAACGTTTAATTTACAGAAATTTTTTAAAACTCGACAAATACTGAAATTTTGATTTTATTAAATTCGACTTCTACACGCGAACGTGTGTAAATACTTTGGCCCCCAGTTACTTGGGTATTTCGTGCAAAATTGTCAGTTCAGCAGTTACAAAATCTGAAACTCTAAAGCACGATAAATATCGAAGTGTGAAAGATCGTTACGATTTTTCAGCTTTCGCTGTTGAGACTCTTAATCCTTGGAGTAACGATCCAAAGGAATTGATCTCTAAGATCGGTCTTCTAGTTATTGATGTATCGGACGATAAACGTACAAAGAGTTTTTAATCCAGAGAATCAGTTTGTGTACCCAAAAGAGGAAGAATTCCGCTTCGGTGTTAGGGTCGATGCCTACGCAAACTGCTATGGACGAATTTTTCCATCTCACCATCCCATGTATTTTGTATAAAATGACTTTTATAATAAAAATAAAGTTGCAAATATTAATTTTATTTTGTTTATTATTAAAAGGAATTAAGTCACGATTTGAAAAAATTTATTTTGAAAAACTGGAATAGTACAGTTTTTCAAATTTTACATATTAATAGTACCTATTATAATAAACTTGTGAAATATATTTTTAAATTTTGTAAAATAATTAAAGTAAAAAGTTATGAAGTTTTTTGTTTATCTCAAAACGTAATAAAATGACTTAGGTCCTTTTAAAAATAAGCGATTCTGTTATTTTTGCGATTTTCGCGGTTATTATTAAGTTTAGAACTGAAATTTTTAACAAAACACCCAAAACAAATTGAAAACAACACAATACAATTAATTATTTTTAGATTTAAAAATTAGGGCAAAAATTAGAGCAATTAGAGCACCGGCCATGAGCCGACGTGTATTTTATGTTAGATAGAAGAATTGAACTGAGATTTTGCTGTAAAAATTATTCTCTGTAAAATAGCCTTAACGCATGTGCAATCTACAAAGGCGTTCGTCCTGTAGTTTGTCAACAGCACTAGTAAGCAGAACAACTGTAGCAGTGAACGAAGGTACATATTACGTGTAAAAATAGTGTCGCTGTAAAATCAAGTAAAAATACGTATTATTACAGTTTATTAACTGAAAACACTCGACCAATATTAAAGTGATATAAATATTTTTTATTAATCTACGAAATGGTAAATCAAAGAATATTACTTAAGTTTCCGTTACAAAATTTAAACAGAATGGGATTTTTGTCAACGGAGAAAATTTCAAGGGCAGCTTTTCTATTTACTCATTTTACGCCATTCTTACTTTGGTTTGTTGTAATTTTAATAATCATGCAGTACTTTCACATGAAACATGATGTTACTGGCTATGTCAACAATTTTGAAGGCTTAATAGGGTTTGTACAGGTAATTAATTTTTATTAATGTAATAATAATCACGCACATGAGTGGAAGCCAAAACTCGAATAAGAATTAATACTATTAAAATATTATTCACTGATTATTGAATCACACAGTGGGTAAATAAAGAAACAAATAATTGATGATAACGTTCTTAAATAAAATCGACCGTAATTTGCTGAATTACATATTTTTACATTTATAAATTTTAAAAATAGTGGCTTTTGCCGTAGATAAATCTAGACAAATATATTTTTCCAAAACACTGTAGCCACTTTTTTTAAGTTTTATAAATTTAAAAAAAATTTAATTTATCAAAGAAAGAAAAAATGTGGTCAAGGTATACCGGGTGGACACCCGAACGTAAGAATTTAAAATTGAAATTGCTTTTTGCTTCTCATTACAACCAATTTTAATGAAAATATATTAAACATTTAGTATTACGTTTTTTAATTATTGTTAAAATACAAATATCTAATTTTAAATTAAACTATCACTAATACATTTTTACATTGAAAACCATATTATCTTCGACAGAATAAAGACTATTTATATTAATAAAGTTTAATTTTATTTAGTTTAGTTTATTTAATAAAGACTTTTCCTAGAGCGAATATTTATTTAAAACTGTTAAAAGCAAATTAATAGCAATTGTTACTGAAAATGCAAAGCAACATTTTTTAACAACGATTTTATTTTTGTAGTTTTTGCAATAATTAAAAAACAAAGTATTAAATATGGCATACCTTTAGATGCGGAAAAAATATATCTTTCGATTTATATGTTTATTATTAAAATTTATTATAATCTTCTTCTTCATGTGCCATATCCGGTTTCCCGGACGTTGGCGATTCAACAGCCGACGCCAAGATGAATTTACTAGGAGTATAATTCATGGGGTTTCCGTTGCCTTCCCCATAGTCCACAGACATGATATTTTACTGGTTTTATGGAATAAATTTTAAATTGCTAATTCGTTAAAAATATTGTTGTAAAAATTAAAATTAATTGTTTTAGGCGGCAACAAAATGGTGTTTGTGCTTATATACTAAACAAAAATTTCTAAATCTAATTGCTATTACAAACAAGTTTTGGAACGACGATCAATGTTCTAGAACTACACAAAAAGGCATCCAGAGTTTAATAAAAAGAATATTATTCTTGCAAAAATTATTTTCTTATTCTACTGGGTGGTCAACTAAGGAATTTCGATTTACAAGCGCTCTAAAATTGTTTTGAATAGGAATAGAAAGTGGAGTTGGTCTTAAACGAAGGAGGGCTCATGGAAATTCAGTCGCCATGGTTCGCTGGACGGGTGAGGAGCGTTCGTTCTGTGTGCGCGCTTATTACCAAAATCAAAATTCTTGCATTATTGTGCGTCGTCGTTTTCGTGCACATTATGCTTTGCACAATCTTAACCAATGTCCGAGTGCTCAACTCATTCGGAAATGGGTCAGAACATTCGAAGAAACTGGTTCGACATTGCCCCAGCGAGTGATAAACCGTCGACGGTCTGTGAGAAACGATGCAAACGTAGAGCGAGTGAGAGCATCTGTTCGCAACCAACCGGGCCTCTCGACACGCCGGCGCGCGGCCGCTCTAAATGTGAAGAGATCGTCATTGATAAACATTCTTCATAAAGATTTACATGCACCCCTACAAGATCCAATTAGTGCAGGAATTAAAGCCAGGGGACCATCAACAACGCCTTGATTACGCCAATGAAATGGTGAACCGATTTCAAGCGTACGACAACATTTTTCTCTGATGAAGCCCATTTTCATCTGAACGGCTATGTAAACAAACAGAATTGCCGGTATTGGTCTTCAGAAAACCCCAAACAGAAACATGAAACTCAATTGCATAGTCTGAAGGTCACAGTTTGGTGTGCAATACACGCACAAGGCATTATTGGCCCGTACTTTTTCGAAGACGGACGCGGCCGAGCAGTAACAGTGGATTCTGATCGTTATGTGGACATGTTGAACAATTTTTTGAACCAGCCCTTCAAGACTTTGATGGATACAATCAGGACACTTGGTTTCAGCAAGACGGGGCCACTTGTCACACTTCAAATCGGTCTTTACCTGTTATTCAGGCGCTTTTTCCTGAAAAATTGATTTCTCGGCGTGGAGACCTTCCATGGCCCCCAGAAGCCCGGACTTGACACCTTGCGACTTTTACTTATGGGGATACCTCAAAGTGTAGTCTACCGCAACAATCCCCGCACTCTAATTGCGTTGAAGGAAAATATCCGCCAGGAAATTCAAGCCATCGGTCCAGAAACTTTGCGACGTGTTTTCTAAATTTCGGGGTTCGACTCGAAGAGTGCCAGCAGAAAAACGGTGGACATTTGGAGAGCGTAATTTTAAGAAATGAATTTCAAAGAGCTGAACATTATTTGAAAAAAAAAATTAAAATTGACTTGAAAGTTTTTGTTTTATTTCTCTTTTAAATCGGAATTCCTTAGTTGACCACCCTGTATTATAGTCGGCTTCATTATTGTTACTCCTTATTTCATTACGCAGAAAAAACTAATTCTTGGTGATTGGCAAATGGAAAAAACGGAATGTTTAAACTGGTTTGGATTACAAATTTTATATCTATTGGAGCTTTTATATCTTTTTTCGTATTTTATGATAGTCTTTATTTAGGCTTTTGCTATGAACTAAAAATACAATGTACAGTTTTGTTTAGTTATTTGGAACGATTAACTGTTAACAACATAAACAGCGAGTCACAATTTAAAAATTATTACCAAAATTTGCAAACTTGTATTAAACATTATATTTTGCTTTTGAGGTATGTTTATAAGTTTACGAATTTAGTTTTTTGTGATGTGTTTCCGTTCTAGATTTCACGATGAATTGCAAAAGGTTTATTCGGTTTCATTATTGGTTCAATATTTGACCGCTGCTCCATTACTATGCGCCGATATGCATATATGCATTGACAGAAGCGTAAGTAAATCCAGTAATTCCATAATATTATGGCGAATACAAAAAGTTGAGCTTTGGACAGTTCTATTAGGACACTGTGCCATTTTTAGTTTTCTATGCGTAGTATACGAAGAAGCTTTATGATCAGGCGCCATGGTTGTCCCTTCGCATTTTTCAATTAAGGGTTTAGTTATACAACTGATTGTTGTGGATGGACGGACGGACGCGTGAATGTATTTTGGTGTTTGTGAAATTATTTTGTTAATCGTAAAAGTTTTTTATGGGTTGGTAATAAATGAAAAAATAATCAGAGGTACAAGAGAGTGAACTTTCATGTAAAAACCATACTCAGAATAAGAAAACCTTAAAAAAATAAAGAAAAATTATTAGAAAATATTTATTTTCATCCGAATTTCTAGTTGCTTAAAGTTGGATTTCATATGTACATATTAACTTTTAAATAATGTAGTATCGGTTAGTCAACCTTATGGGGGTTGAATAATTGAGTGGCTCTGTGGAATAACAAGGTTAGTGAAAAAGTTTAAAGGGGTTTATTATAAAATGGGAAATGCTATTATTTATCAGACATTTTTTGTGTGTTAAATAAGTTGTTATAAATTGAAATCTTTTATAAAATCAAATTATTTTAAAATATTTATTGCTTTTTAAAATACGTTTCTCAAAGTTGATTTACCTTGTTATTCCACCTATACAAAAATATTTAATACTAAAGTGAGATGTACACTTTTATATACCTGCAGTTAATTTTATTATTATTTAATAAAATAATAGATTGAATTAATTTTTATCGTTTATTTAATAATTAATTACCGATAAAGCAAAATACAAATAAAATTTTCAATAAGAATTGGTGATCGAATCTTCTTTCTCATTATTTACTGCTTCAGAGGCAACTAAATTTTCATAAAAGCTATGATGTTTTTTCTAATATAGCGAATAAGCTGTAATACATCTTTTTACTCAATTAAATTATACCTAATATATACCTAATATTTTTATAAAGTTTTATATTTTATAACAAACGCATTTCCCAAGAATAGTTCTTTTATTAATAACTATACATACTATGAATACATAATCCGATACTTACAGGATATCATAAGAAACTGCATGCACTATACAAAGATTGTTCAAAATCCACTTTGTAGTTATTTCTATGAATTGATATTTTTGGGGTAATTAGGCATATGCATTTGCTTTTGTTTTCGCAAGTTATTTCAAAAACAAGGTTAATAGACTTAGCTTGTTATTCCATAGAGCCACTCAATTGGAGCACATAAAGTAGCAATTTTACCAACGACTCAAGACCAAACAAATAAACCAGGCAAGGTATGACAATGACACATATCTGGAAAAGGTAATTTAAATTATTTTACTCCAATTTCTTTCATCACAGTTTGTCTCTACATAATATTATAATAAAGTTCTGAATACTAAAGACAATAATTTTAGTTCTGATCCTTACCTAATGATGAGATATGCTGTTTCTACTTCCAGTTTAATATTTCAATTAGCATTTTACTGTTTTCCTGCCAACTATATGGAACACGAGGTAAGGTGATATTAAAACTGTTTTAAATTTAAGCACTTTATTTTTTGTTTATTAGATGTCAACAATAGCAACTGCCATTTACAATTTATTATTACAGTTGGCGATATCACTATCCATTGCATTGAAGAAATTGAAAGTTTTGGAACTAAGCTAAACCCAATAGCCAAATTTAATGGCTCTGAATTTGTTATATTTGCAAAGTTGTCTCTAGTCTGCTATTGTACACTTTACGCCACACTGTTGCTTATCAATTTTATCTTACTCACACTTTGCAATTTTAAAATTATGTTGTTCAAACTATGTTAAAATTTGAATTTAGGTATTAGAAATGTATATTTTTTTAAATATAAATTTAATAATAAATTACAAGTTTAGTGAATTTTTAATCAACCTTAATACAACTTCTATTTTTCTCACTTTTTTAGTATATGTTTTCGTAATCCGTCTTACTGGAAGCATTACTGACGAATACAAAAATATATCCCAATCAAACTCGTGGAAGATTGTTAACTTGTAACTTGTGCGACAGTTAACCCCTTAACGCACAGCTGCATGACATACATGCTTTCCGTTAACTTGCAGAATTGTACAGATGCATATATGTACGTCATGTACCCACATCATTCTGCTTATTATTATAAAAATATTTTAAATCTGTTTATGTCAGGATTAATATTGGATTTCTTTTATCTGATAATTTAAGACTGTGTACAGCGTGACCCACAAGAACTCGGACAAACGTTTAAAAAACTTATTTAAACGCAACAATTTAAAAATTTAAAAATTGATAACAATTAACAATAACCTTGTGTACATTATTCTTAAATTATAAAATTTCAAAGTGGCTTCCTTCTGCGTAGATACAGAGCTTTAAAAGTCGAATTAAATTTTTGGCTGTCTTTCGTACCTCTTCTAGAGATATTTTGTCCCATTCCTGACGCAAAGATTGTTTTAGTGATTCCAAACCTTTGTGGGGTTTTGCATGGCTTCTAAAATTGACCATATGGCGTAATTCATTGGGTTGAGATCTGGTGAGTATGAAGGGCCATTCAGCGGAACTGATAAAATCGAAAAGAGAAAAACATGTTTGACCGGGGTCTTTTTACTTTTTCATTATATCAAATATGAAAAACACATTTGTTGATCAATGGTACAAAGTGATCCTTGATGAGGCGAAGAAAGTTATTGGCGTTTTACCTCATACCACCCATGATTCGTTGGTTTGTTGGTTTTAAATACCAATTGGATTAATTTAAATAATTATCCGTTTTAATCTGCAAGAACAAATTTCTTGCCAAACTAAATATTTTTTTTTAAATCTATCTATCTACCAATCAATTTATTTTTTTGGAACAGAACGTACATTACGCCCAAAATAAGATGAGCCACTTCCCGACTCCCTAGAAAGCTGAAATTTGTCAGAAGTGGATTTGGTGGTCGGGATCTCATCACGGGTTGGCATTTCATCACGTGAAGAAATTTATTAGCGTTTTATCTCATACCACCTCTGATTGCTTGGCTGGTTTCACATACCAATTGGATTGGTTTAAAATTACTCATTTTTAATCCGCAAGAACAAATTGTTTGCTAAACTAAATATTTATTTTTAATATCTTTATGATACAAATAAAATAACGATTGTGTGAATATTGCAAAAGCAAAGATTGTGTTCGCAAATGTCTACAAACATCAAATTAGCATTCAGAAACTGCTCTTTTATTAATAGCAGGGCCGAATATATTAAAAAATTTTAAAATCCAAAAAATATTTTTTGGAGTAACTTAAAATTATGAGCAGGCAATAAAATTCCTTACCAATCAAGTTGCACATTAATCGACTTCCATTCACTAGGAGGTCATGCTGGCCAATAAGCCGCCTGACCTGCTAATAGCATATAAAGTTATATTTGAAATTGTTCAATAACTAATGTATTTGTAACTTGTATTATTATTATTAAACTTTATTTTATTACTTAAGTAATAAGGAGTATTAAAATATGTAATTATGTGTTTTAATTATTACTTTAACTATTTTGCACACTATAAGTAATTACTATCATTGTGTTGACTTATAGTCCATTTAAAATAGGAATGCAATAAAAATTGGTACAAAAAATAAAACGTGGTTTGGTAAAATTTATACAAGTTTGCACTGCTCGCGTGACTTATTTGGAAAATAACACACTAGTACCATAAATAACTGTTATACTAGTACATATATAGAACCCGATCCAGTAATATTATGATTATATAATGCAAATTCCTACAACTTGACAAATATTATAAATCAACGAGTCATTAAATTTGTCTCTTAGCTTAATTCAAGTTCGAAATTTTGAAACTCTTCAATGCTACACATATTGATAACGCCAACTTTATTGACTGAAATAAAAATGTAGTAGAATTAAGAAAGTCACAAAAATCACAAAATTCCTAACCTTCAGGAAAGTCTCAACATTAATTTCTATTAATCCACATGCAGTAAGCGTTACCTTCCGTTGAGCTCTTTGAATCATAAGGATAATTGGAGTACGCAACTTCAAAAAATGTTTTGAGTACCAGTCTGAATTGTAAATGGCAGTTGATATTGTTGACATCTAACAGACAAAAATTAAAAGCGTTAAAGATTAAACGTTTTAATAAAACTTTACCTCGTGTTCCACATAGTTTCCAGGAATACAGTAAAATCCTATTTGAAATATCATAGAGCTAGTAGAAACGGCATATCTTATCTTCATGTAAGGGTCAGAACTGAAATTGTTCTTAATATTCAGAACTTTAACACACAAGCTCTTTCACAGATTTTATATTTAGAGGTAAACTGAGATGATATATCATGATGAATACTGCATTAATTCAAAGTTAGTGCAATTCTAATGAAATCAAAATTTTAGAAATTTCGCCAGTTTACCTCAGAATATTACCGGATTGACTGTTTTTGAATTTACTTACGTTTCTGTCAATGCATACATTTCTGCGCATAGTAAAGGAACAGATGTCAAATATTGAACCATTAATGAAACTGAATAAGCTTTTGCAATTCATTGTGAAATCTATAATTGATACACATCATTAAAGGCTAAATTTTTAAATTTAAAACATACTTCAAAGTAAAATAAAATGCTGTCTGATGACAGCAGTAACCATGCTGAAAGCTTACAAATAATGTTTCGTTTTATTGTTCATTTAACCTTATAATTTTAAAAATTTGAATTAATACAAAAGTAAAATATGGTGTTCAATATAAGTTTGCAACTTTTGGTAATAATTTTTAAATTGTGACTCGCAATTTATAGTCTCAACATTTAATCGTTCCAAATGATCAAACAAGATTGCGCATTGCATTTTTATTTCGTAGCAAAAGCTTAAATAAAGACAATCATGAAATCCTATAAAAAATGCAAAAATTCCACCTGATATAAAACTTGTAATCCAAACCACTGCAAACATTCCGTTTTTCTCCATTTTCCAATAACCAATGATTAAATTTTTTTGCATAATGGAATAAGGTGTAACAACACAGAGAAGAAATAGAAATGAAGCAGTAAAAAATTTTTGTAGTAATAATATTCTGTTCGTTATTATCTGGTTGTCTTTTTGTGTAGTTCTAGAACATTGATCGTCGTTCCAAAATTTTTTTATAAGAGTAACCAGATTCAAACATTTTTGTTTATTATATAAACACAAACACCATTTTAATGGCGCCTAAAACATAGATTTCTGTCTTAAAAGTGCAATATACAGTTTTTTTATAAATAAGCCAAAATAAGAGGACACCTTAATTATAAATTTTTTTGCGATTTTTCGTTTTTCTGTGATTCAATATGCAATTAATCTTTAAAGAGTTCCTCCTTATTTAGGCTTTTTGCTTCTTTTCATGTGAGTAATTATTACTACATTAATAGAAAATTAGTTACCTGCACAAACACCATTACCCCTTCAAAATTGTTAACATAGCTAGTAACATCATCGTCCATGTAAAAGTACTGCATGAACAATGAAACTAAAACGAATCCGAATAATAACACCAAAAGGTGGGTAATTATAAACGCTGCTCTTGAAATTTTTTTCGGTTGCCAGAAGTCCCATTCTGTTTAAATTTTCTAACGGAAATTTAAGTAATATTCCTGGATTCAACATTTTGAATTAGCGTCAATTTAAATTACAATAATAAACTAAAATAATAACGGAAATCCCCTAAATGATGACTGTCAGTATTTACAATATGTTTAAATAAAAACCGTAACAATTTTTAATTAGAAACATTTATGTACATCCAAGTATTTACTTCCTTCTGTGGGATATTCTTAAAGCCAACTCATTCATTTATTAATTATTCAAAATACAAAATTATATGGGTTATCGCGTAGGAGTTCTTAATATTTAATTGCTTTAATAGCTTTCATTTAGTAATTAATAATATATTTTCTGGAGGGATGGATCTTAAATCCATTTTAAATTTTTAATTTTTTTATACTTGGCATTGACATTATTTCAATTCAGACAGTCTATGAAATCATGCTAAGTATTAATTATTACTTCTAAGTAATTATATTGTATCTAGTCATAGTTTGTCACAAACAACTGCAATTATATTTCCTTTCATTTCTTATTCTTTCGTTTTTTATACATTTTCTTTCAAACTTTTCTTTCATTAAAAAATGAGTTGATCGCGAAATATAACAGCAGCATATAAGCTGCTAAATAATTTTGTAGTAAATGTTGGTAAAATTGTTATAATATTATACATATACTATGTGTACATAGGTTTTCTAAAAAAAACTTTAAATTTATTAAAATTCTAAATAATATACTAGAATAAATATTTTAAAATTTTACCTTGTGTTTCTATCAAACCAATAATTAGTATATTGTTCAATAAATATTAGGTATATTCTGCCATCAAATATTGATATTTTATTAATTACAGCAATATTTTTTTTGATAATTATACCTAATACCAGCTCATTATGGATTTTTAATTCAAAATTATTATAAACCATGCGCGGGTAGTTCTAAGCACGAACCATTGGAATTGCAAAAGTTCATTTAGTTTGTCGGCAACAGTTTCTTAACATAGTGATAAGCAATAATTAATTCGAATGGATTAACATCTATCATTTTTTTGTACGATAATTTAAAAAAATAATTTGGAAGAAAAGTAATTTTTGGTACATACGTGACAGTTAAGTTTACAGAAAAATGAATTCTTTTCAAACAATAATACAATTTCCAATATTAATTCTAACTAAAATGGGATTTCTGACAATAGGAAAAGTACCTCGAAAATTTTTTATAATGTACATTGCAGTTTTATCTTTATTTGTATTTCATCAATTTTTCTTCTGGATCCAATATTTTTACGTAGTTGACGTAAGCGATTACGTAGACAATACGGAAGGTGCATTAGGTTATCTGCAGGTAAGTGTATAAAATCCGTAATCCCCTCTATCTCTCTCTCCAGTTAATATATTAGCTAAAAACTAAATCAAAGCTCCCGAATGTATAGAGCTAGCAAACAAATAGCTACACGTAAGTTGCTCCGTGTTCTATACCAATAAACCTTGGTAGAAAATGATGAAAATAGATGCTCGTAAATTTCCCAAAGAAACTCTACTTATTCATATCGATTTCACACAAAATATTCAAAATAAGAAAGAAAATATTTGCAGTATTCTCAAAATAAACAAATTATTAACTGGGGGAGGGGGAAAAGTAACAGACATAAGTGCATGGTTTGTTTTATTTTTTAAATATTGATTCATAAATGAAGTTATTTGACATACTTTTTTAAGATTACGGTAAAATGGATTATGTGTTTATACAATAAAAAAAAAATTCTTAATCTTGTTAACATGCAACGCATATTTTGGAATCCAAATAGTTGCTCCGTACCCATTCAGGAAGACATTGAGAAATTAACCAAGAGGGTAACCATGTACCAGAAAATTCTGAGTACTTCATTTTTAATTATTAGTAGTGGAATAGCTATTGAATCTTTTTTATAATAGACATTTAGCAGTTGGTAGTTGGTGTATGGAAAATGAATATGTATTTGTGACAGTTTGGTTGACCGAGGTGGTGGATGTGAACATTACGTCGTATTTCGTCGCAATTTGTGATGGTTTTTATATAGGATTGTGCTATGATATGATGATACAATGCAAAATTTTGTGCTATCATTTAGAACAGTTGAATGTGGATGAAATAAATTGTAAATACAATTTCAAACAACACCAAAAAAAACTGCTAAGCTGCATAGGTCATCATATCTTCTTGTTAAAGTATATTTTTATATACCAATTTAAATGCATTACATAGCTAATTTACAGTTACCATCATGAAATACAAAACACTTTTGCAATTATATTGCAGTTTCAATATTTGACATCTGCTCCTTTACTTTGTGCAGAGCTGTACAGGATTTCAAGCGGGTAAATATACATACTTATAGTTATATGTATAGTATTCGCACATGAATATTAGAAGTGCAACGATATAAATATCTAAGTAATAATGTTATAAAAACATTTTTTAAAAATATTAGGTAGATATGTTGATCGCGAGGTCAATGAACCATTCTTCTTCAAAATAATACTTCGGCTAACTCAACGTACTTCTTGTGGAGTTTATCTAAAAGAGTAGAAATGTATTTGTTTTGTATAATGTTTAAAATAACAACAAAGACAAAATTGATTTACAGCCAAAATTGATATAAAATTAATTGATAATACATAATAAGAAAAATCTTTTAAGCGTATTTGTGAATTTTAAATAACTGATGCTTAATAAGATGAAATGCTTTAAACCAAGAATGTGTTGCATAATCTATGCATGCACTAAATAGAATTCAAATTTTTATGTTAATAAATTTACATTTTTACATTATAATAATGAGTTGTAATATTTCCAATACAAATAAAAATAAGAATTACAAAGAGCTAGCTGGAGGATGTCTGCAAGTACAATAACTTGGTAGATATATCGTTGTTATTGGAGATTGTTATCAATAAGTTTCTTCTTCTTCAGTAAGTTTAGTAATTACTTAAATAAGTAGAAAACATCATAGCAATATATATTTAAATAATAGCACTATTAATTTTTAGATTTAGTAGTGAAGAACTACTACGATATTCTCGTGTGGGCATGTTAGTTTTTCAATTGGCATCATATTGTATTCCTGCAAACTATTTGTCTGATGAGGTAATAAATCCATTCCAATGAACATTTATATTGCCAATTTATTTTTCTAGATGTCATCTATATCTTCAGCTATATATAACTCAAACTGGCATTCACAACATTTTGTACAATTTCGAAATCCAATTGTGATGCTGATGCAAAGCTGCCAACAAAGAGTTAATTTTTCTGCCTTTGGATTAGTAGATATAAATAACGCCACTTTAATTACGGTGAAACTTCTTCCAATCGAAGCATTTAGATAACATTTAAAAGTATGTTTTTTTATTATTTTAGATATTAAAATTGGCGATCTCTTCATGTTTGACTTTGAGAAAGTTAAAGGCAAAAGTGTCTTAATGCCAACGAAGGTTGCATAATTAATTTATTAGAATATAATAGTAGAAGAAAAAATAACGCACATAATATTATACCCACAACAATTTATTACTCTCACAATCTGTATTATTTATAAAATATGCAATTCAATTTAGTAAAAAAAAAATCAACAATATTTGTAAGATAGCAGTTGGTGTATACGTACCTACTTGTTTTGTTGAGTATGTATTAACGCCTTAACGCACAACTGCATGATATGCAGTTATGCGTTTACTTGCAGGATTGTGCAGCTATATGTATGCCATGCACCCACTTATATTTTAAATTATTATATTGATTTTATCCAATAATAGGTTTGTATATGTGCATATTTCGTTTACTTTGCTTGCAGTTTTTTTACATAAAATAATAGAAAATAAAGTAAGTTATTATTTTCTGCAAGAAAAACAATATTTATTTTCTCTAAATTAATAAAAATTTGAGCGTTAAGGGGTTAAAGAGCTAGAGTGTTCAAATACTGTTTTTGTCACTTTGTAGCAAACCGCCAAATTCCAAAAAGTATGGAATAATTTTATTTTTCATTGTTATATCCAAATTTAAGATTTAAATCAAATTCAATTAAAATGTATTCACTAAAACGCACTTGTAACTTACTCTGATATTAATAAAGCACTAAAGTATTTTAAGAGCGAAAAACTAATTAATTGAATTTGGTCGAATATTTATTTAAATCATTAAATGTTGTTACGAGTATCGACGTCATAATTTTATTTTAGTAAATTTCCAATAGATTGCATTTGATTGCTAAAAATTGGCGATAAATGGGATTCACAATAAGTTTCCCATCCACTTATCTTACAGATTTCGAGCACCCTTAAAAATAGTTACGTAATCAGGTCGCGGCCCAGCGTTTCTCACATTTCGTGGGAACTCCAAAAAAGACTACTTGAATATAAAGAGGTTCCATTCAAGGAAGAAAATTGGCAGTCGCATGCTGACAGTAAGTCAGTAGCTTCCTGCAGTTGAGCTTGCTCGGGCCGTCAACTCGAGTCATGGCAGTTCACCGAAGCGAGTCTTTTGTCTTTTCTTATAGTAAAACCGTGCGCAACGTTTTTTTAAATTTACTTAAGTGAGCGTTATTGTATCGAACCAAAGACTTGATTGCAAACTGTAGAAAGGGTAAGTCTAAATCTAATTTCTAACTATTACGTACTTCGAAACTCGGCAACAGCAGAGCTATCAGTTGCATTTACTTTTGTATCACAATTTAGTTTTGTATCACAATTTAATTTTATATCACAATTTAGTTTTGTATCCTAGTTTAATTTTGTAATTTTATTTTGAGCATTAGCTCTCAATAAATGAATATTGTCACATGTTAGTTTAATTTGTTTTGTTTCTAATCCCCAAAGTTGGTCACAAAAAGTGAAATTTAGTGAAAGCAAGAAATCGTTTGATTCCCACGTCCTGCAAAACCCTGATTTTTTCCCAGAAAGTGTAAGCAGAATACTCACGCTACTCACCCCCCCTCTAGCTACTCAATTCCTTCTTCTTTTAGCTGCTATATACTTCTTCTGGCAGCCATGGCCGTAGAAGTAGAATCTATACTATGATGGTATTAACGGCGGAGTTAATTCATTAATATCACCCCACTTGTTACAATGATGGCAGCAAAGGAATAAGTTTTAATGGACCCCCGCCTACTCGTTACAACTTGTATAGAAGAAAGTAAGCAAAATAAATCCATCAATTGAGCGTTTGTATAAATTTTATTTGCAAAAATTGGAAAAGGTATATTTAATAATATTTTGAAATCAAATCAGCTAGTATGCTTATAGTAGCATTACGAAATATGTAGCTGAAGACAGCACAAGAATTAGAATCAAAATATGAGTTTTACAGTGGACCAGACAAATAATAATTAAAGTTTTTTAAATTTATTTATTTTAAATAACAGGTCATTAAATAATATTTTTAGTTCTCAAGGTGATAACATAAAAGTAAAATTAATAAAAACAAAAATTCAACGGCTAAATGATAAAAAGTCGGTTCCACTTACAAAATTTTGTAGGTCTGTTACTTTTCAAAAATAATTTGACACAGGTTGAAATTAATGACAGATAATAATCAGTTACAGCAAATGAAACATACTACAAAATCAAAAATCCTTCGCTGAAAGGTAAAACTTCCGCCTCCAAAATTTCTCAGGTGCACAATTTCTGCCAAACATTTTGATACAGGTTGAAATTATAGTGAAATGATAGACAATAGTGAGAAGTACAACATATATTTCAGAATCAAAAAATCAGGGGTTGAAAGGTCTAACCACCGCCCCAAAATTTTAAAATGCACAACTTCTCTCAAACATTTTAATACAGGTTGAAATTAGTGTCAAATGATGGGCAATAGTGACAAGTATAACATATATTTCAGAATAAAAAAATTCAGGGGCTGAAGGTATAACCACCGCCCCAAAATTTCAAATATGCACAACTTCTTTTAAACATTTTGATACAGGTTGAAATTAATGTCAAATGAGAGGCAATAGTGACAAATACAACATATATTTCAGAATCAAAAAATTTAGGGGCTGAAGGGTATAACCACGGCCTCCACAATTTCAAAATGCACAACAGAAAGCAAAAGCATTTATCAGAAAGGGTTCTATTTGTAACCTTGATAAGATGTCAAATTTTTACGGATTTTTTTGCGGATTGATTCTCTTACATAACATCTTCGACATAAGAAGTCAAATACTTGTTTTTGGAAATTATTTTACTCTTGCCAATTAACTTACGTCCTGTTCAATAAAATAATTTTTCTCAATATGTTAAAATATTGAGAGAAAGTACGATTTTGGTCGAGATTTTCAAAATCTCTCCGAATGCCTTAGCATCCATATTTACTAAAAAATTTTAATTTCAAAACAAACGTGGATAGCACTCATGGAATCCAAAAATGCATGTGTTTTTTATATGCTGTTTTCATAAATCGATCTGAGAGACGTGAGACGCTTACAAAATATTTTTGAAAATGTCTTTACGATTTTCTTGTAAAAATAAAATTTTGATCGATTGAATTAATCGGGATCCATTTATTCTCCTATCAAACTGGAACAGTTTACAATGTAATTTTTATAAATTTCTTTTGGTTTGCCCACAATGTTGGCCCGACTGTGTTAAATTTTTAAAATATCGACAAAATAAGGTTTTCTCTGATTCTGTTACCGACAAAAGGGAGGAAAAATTAAAAATTTATCATAACATCTTTCCCAAAGCAGAAAATTTCCAAGTAAAGAAAGTTTCAAGTAAGTTTCGCTTCCTTGCGGCTAGATTCAACAAAATATTTTTTTCCATTTTTTTGCTTTTCGAGCGGTTTCTCTTGAGGTATAAATTTTTGGCACTGGATATTTATTTGGGTTATATTAGGTGGTTGCATTTTAAAAGGATTTCTTCATGGTAATCAGAACGTGATGTAGTAGTGAACAATACTTGTGCGATGATGATGTCAGATGTGATTAGCTTTTCCTTTTATTTGTAACATTAGTTAGATTCAAAATTTTGACTGTGACAATGGGAAGTTTAGGTCTTTTTGTTTATTTTGTTATATAAAAGTATAGGTTAAACTGAGGTTTTGTTTTTTCAAATATTTTGAGTACGTTTAATATAAGAAAAATTATTTAAAGTTCAAAATATAGAGTTGTGACGTCGGTCCCCTATTTGAAATCACCAATTAGATGATAATAACGCAACGCTGTTGACGTATCTAAATGTTTACCAAGCTAACTTAATGTTAACTGGAACGTACATAAAAGTTTAAGTGGATTTTTAAAGTGTTGTTATGGCAAGATGGTACAAAATAATGCTTTAACGTTTACCACTGCTTCATATAATCTCTAAAACACAGAATAAAATAAATCCTAAATAAAAACGATTATATAATATTTTATACTTACCACTTTAAAATAATATAATTTGATTAACAGATTATTAAAATTTCATAAATAATTCTAAAAAGGCCAAATAAGAGAACGCTTTAAATTAAATTCCAAAACAAATCACTTGTCATAACGAAACATAAGTGACATGATAGCTGACAAGCGTTGCAGAGCTGTGATTAACTATCATTGGTTAGCTGTGGCATGTAACTTAAATAATTTTTAAAATTCAAAATTTTTAAAATTCTACAGCGGGTTTTCAGATTAACCAATTGTATAAAATATGGATCATTTTATTAGACTTCATATTCATATATTATTTTAAAATTAATTAACCACTAAACTCCCTCATTGTCCAAGTTCTCGATATTGCGTACACATGTTTTCATATCTCACGTCCTCAAAATATACTAGTATAACACGGGTGTGCCTTCGGCTTTCCTTTAATACCGGTCTGCCTCCGACCTTCGTCTAATATGAAATGGCGTCAAGACTTGAGAAAAATTCAACAACTCCTGTCATCAACAATATTCAATTTTTTTAACAAATAGCAGCGCCAAAATTTGAATTTGGAGAAATTAAAAAAATTAATTAAAATTATATTTTCTTTTCAGTTTTTCTTTAATCTTTTAAGTTTAATTTCGAAAAAAAAGAAAAAAAATCGAAAATGTCGAGTTTCCAAAACGTTGTGTATTTTAGTTGTTTTAACATCAACTGTCGTCCTTAAACTTACTTTCTATAACACGTGACTTGACATGGCTTCACAGGTTTAGAAAATAATTCAACAATTTTTATCATAAGAAAATATGCACTTTTTACAATTCAAGTATAATTTTATAAGAGTGTAAGTTTAAAATCAAAAAACAATTAAAATAATCGATAAACCTTAACGTTAAAAAACTCGTTCTGTCTCTCTCGCTCTCATACGAAACGAAATTTTAATATCGACTGGCAAATTAATTTTAATTTGTCAAATTTGTCAAATTAATCTTCGAGTTTGGCTACACAATCAATCAGAATCTGCAATGTTGGACAGACTCTGTAAAATGTCTCGGAGATTTTCTTTTTCTTGGTTACATTACTTATTGCTTCATTTTCGTTGCCAATGTTAAGCAAGTATTTGAAAAATTGGTTGTACAAATTCTGAATGCGCATGTTAGTGGATAAGATGAGTGACAAGATATAATTTTGTCAAGAAAATGAAAATGAAATAGAAAGAATAAAATTATATAAATTTTCCGAAGCAGTCGATTTTACAGTTGGTATAATAAACGGATAACAATATAATTAGAATTTTAATTATTAATTAATGCTTTTGAATACCTCTGAAACTATCTGAATAATGAGAATAATGTAAATACCATAATATAAAATAATTAAAAATTCAAGATCCGCAAGACTCGAAAATACATTATTAAATATTAAGTGACAGCAATTAAAACAATAAAATATTAAGAACAACTGCGCGATAACCCTTCTTATTTCGATTAATTAATCAATCAATAAGTGGGGTATAACAATATTCCACAGAAGATACTAAGTAGTTGGATGTGAATGTTTTTAACCAGAAATTGAAAATTGCTACTGTTTATATTTCAACGTATTGTAAATTGGTGCCAGTCATCATTTTAGAAGATATCCGTTATAATTTATTATTTTAGCATATTATTGTAACTAAAATATTTGTTGCTACTACAGAATGTTTAATCCAGGAATGTTACTTAAATTTCCGTTACAAAATTTAAACCGAATGGGACTTCTGGCATCCAAAAAAATTTCAAGAGCTGCTTTTCTAATTACCCACCTTTTGATGATATTATTCGGGTTTGTTTTAGTTTTAATGTTCATGCAATTCTTTTATATGAACGATGATATTGCTAGCTATGTCAACAATTTAGAAGGAGTAATGGTGTTCATACAGGTAACTAATTTTTGATTATTGAAATAATAATTACCCACTTGAGCGTAAGCGAAAAGTCTGAATGAGAATGAATCCTATTAGGATGCACTGAATATTGAATCTCCAAAAAATTAAAAATCCCAAAGTAAGAAAAAATACTGTAAAGGTGTTTATCTTGTTTTGCCTTATTTAAAAACAAGTACCGAATATTGTACTTTTATGGCAGAAAGTTTACATTGCAAATTTGTAAAAAGTATTGTAATAAAAATTACCTACTCTGTTTTAGGTGCCATTAAAATGGTGTTTATGCTTATATAATAAACAAAAATTTTTGAATATGGTTAATCTCATAAAAAAATTTTGGAACGACGATCAATGTTCTAGAACTATACAAAAAGACAACCAGATAATAGCGAACCGATTATTATTACTAGAAAACCTTTTTACTGCATCATTTATATCTATTTTGATGTTTCTTACTCTTCACTCCATTATGCAGAAAGAATTAATTTTTGGTGATTGGCAACTGGAGAAAAACGGAATGTTCAAAGTGGTTTGGATTGCAACTTTTATATCGGGTGTTATTATTGTATCCTTTACAGCACTTCATGATTGTCTTTATTTAAGCTTTTGCTACGAAGTGAAAGTTCAATGCACAATCTTGTTTGATCATTTGGAACGATTAAATGTACAGGTTATAAATTGCGAAGCACAATTTAGAAGTTATTACCAAAATTTGCAAACTTATATTGAACACCATGTTTTGCTTTTGAAGTAAGTATATTTTTAAAATTTAAATTTAGCTAAGTAGATATTTATGATGTGTTTCAATTATAGATTTCACGATGAATTGCAAAAGGCTTATTCAGTTACATTAATGGTTCAATATTTAACCGCTGCTCCTTTAATATGCGCCGAAATGTATGCATTAACAGAAGGGTAAGTAAATGAAAAACCATTAATTAGGTAATTTTTTGAGGTAAACTGGCGAATACAAAAAATTAAGCTTTTTATAACCCTTTTAGGGTATTATGGCATTTTATATTTTGAATTTGATTAGATGTGTATAGTAACTTTAATTAATGTAATCTTATGGGATAGTTTCTACTTATAGGAGTTAAATATTTAGTAATAGCACTAAAGTAGCAGTTTTACCGTCGAGGCAAGATCGACAGGATAAAACCAGCCAAGGAATAGTAATGTAATATGTATACATATCAGTGGAAGGTAGTTTCAATTGTTTTGCTCCAATTTATATCATCACAGTTTGCCTCTGGATAGAGTTAGATTACTGAATATTAAAAACAATAATTTCAGTTCGAAGTCTTACATGATGATAAGATATTTCGTTTCTATGTGCGGTTTGATATTTCAACTAGGATTTTACTGTATTCCTGCAAACTATGTGGAGCACGAGGTAACGGTTTCTTAAAAATTTTAAACTTCGGCACTTTTAATTTTTATTTGTTAGATGTCAACAATATCAACTGCCATTTACAATTCGGATTGGTATTCAAAACACTATTTTAAGTTGCGGACTCAATTATCCTTATGATTCAAAGAGCGCAACGGAAGGCAACGCTTACTGCCTGTGGATTAATAGAAATTAATATTGAGACTTTCTTAAAGGTTGGGAAATTTTTAAAATTTTTTGTGATGTTCTTAATTCTAGTACATTTTATTTTAGTCAATAAAGTTGGCGTTATCAATATGTTTAGCATTGAAGAGTTTTAAAACTTGAATTTAAATTAACATTTAAATTTATATTTAAAATTTAAATTAAATTTAAATTTGAATTTAAATTTTACACTTACTCATTTAATTAGCTCAGGATATAATTGATCAAATATATTTCGTTCTATCAGAACTCTTCACATGATCCTGGACTGATAATTAATTTAAAATAAATTTTTCTTGTGATATTATCAAATTAATACTTAAAATATATTTGGACAAGTTAATAATCTATGATATATATAGGTACAATATGTTATTAGGAAGTGCAGAATAGGCGACAAATCAACGGTGGATAGGCAAAACCTCGTAAGCGCCACCGCAGTTATTGTTCAGTAGTTAAAAGTTTAAAATTATATTTCAAACTTTGTTTATGTAACCAATAGTCCTTGGTAGGACCTAACGTTAAGATGTTTTTTTAATTTAACTCCCAATATAATTACAATCTACCTTATGGTACTCAGTAATTCCTTATGACAGATAATAATATATGGCATGTAGGAGTCTGGCCATTACCAAATCTCATATTACAAGTTATTCAATAGATATTTTTAACAATTGGGTTCTCTTTGTTACTATTTAAATCTAGTAGTTAAGTCTATTGGGTGTACCTCTTGATTTTACGTATGGTCGGGTTTTGAAAAGATTTTCTACTAGTTGGTTTGGATGAGTACTCAACCGTAGTCTATATTTTATCACTATAGTTTTAACTTCCTCTTTGACACTTGGCACTTTTAAATCTTGACGAATCAGTTCATTGAGCACATATCACGGGGCGTCCACTATCAATCGCAGTATTTTCGACTGGAAACGCTCCAAAATTTCTATATTAAAGTTAGAAACAGATCCTCACAATTGTAATTGATAATTGATAACCGGTATCATTTGATAGAAAAAATATTACGATTCAAATGATATACATAGGTATATTCTCATTTTCGTCATAAATGGTGCTTAAGAAGTTTTGCTTGTCCACCGTTGAAATCTATGTATACTTACAGCACGTATAAATCTAAACCCAAAGATAGTACTATGTAATTACTTACATCGTGCAAAATGCTTCAAGTTATAATTAAAACACTTATAATTATTATATATTAATTTTGTGATTCAATTCAGTTATTTTAAATGGCTTTTGGCTTTATTTTTCCTTCCATCCATTCATAAATTAATCCAACACCGTCACTAATGGAATGGAAATTGACAGAACTTCGAGAATTGGGGTAATCTTTGTAACCAGATAAACATTCTTATATACTGCCTGTTGAATCGCTGTATTAGTACGAAAAAAATTTCAGTTTTACTTTTCAACAAATTGTAGTTGAGACGGTCAGTGGCCTGGTTTTGATCATTCTAAACTCGACAAATACTCCCACTTGCAGTCATCGTGGTAATTATTATCAAAATTTAAATAAGGGATCAGCATTTAAAGTGTTGTAACGAGAATTCGTTTTCTCATGAAAATGCGCGCTGTCCCTGGTAAAATTTCAGTTAAAATATAATAATTTATAAATTTTAGATTTGTTCCGTCAATTTATTTTCATGCAAGATAAAGATTTTAATTTATGTAGGTGTTCAAATATTTTATTCCGTAACGAAAATTGCCGTTTATCAGTTTTAAATTACAAAGTAATATTTAGTTTATCTCAGACAAGTTTACCTTCGTAGGATTCATGTTGGTTGAGTTTGATCGGAAACGTGTAGCTGGCGAGCCGTTAAAAATGTATCCAAACTGGACGTTTAGGGGCCTGAGCGTGAACCTGATTGGTCCCGGTTCTAAAAGTTAGTTTTCGTGAACGTCCAGGTCGAAACTGAAAAGCCAGCTCACGAATGCTACCTCTTCCCAAGTAGAGTACGTTCCCGACCGTCATAGAGTAGACTTGTAGTTTTTAGGCGAGTGACGCCATTGTTAGTTTTGGTACACGTGACCAGTAAAATTAGTATTGTAAATAAGAATCAATAACACTGTCTATTATCCGCGCTTGAAATTATATGTTGCACTGTCAAATCGCTCTTTACGTGTGTGAAGAAAAAGCCCGCCCAAAAGGAAAATTTGTCATCGGAAAAGCGTGTCATCACGTCACAACTAATTCAACAAGCCAATGACCTTTCAAAATTATTGTCATCAAAGTACTCCAAACCTACCGTTGTAACGCCGGATCCAAATGCAAGACTGGGATCACCATTACTAAGGTTAGTTCTGTACCTTGTGTTATTTGTGTCGTCAGTGCTTCGTAGTGGAATTTTCACCCCTTTCATTCGAATGTGATCAGCTGTGGACCGCCATTTGTCTTTGTTAAAAATTTAGTAAACTTGTTTGTGACCACAAACGCCCTCTGCGTTCGTTGGAAGAACTTTGTCGTACAGAAACCTGCTATAAAACTTGATCCATATTTATCTTTACATTTAAATTATACTGTAATATTTTATTAATCTTAAGTTTTGCAATCATAACAAATAAGGCGAGTGCACTTCGTTATTGCATAAAATTGCAATTTGTAAATATTATAAACATTTGTGTTATTTCTAGAACCATTATACTGTTTGCGTTGTGTTTTGCTTTTGTGTACATTTAATTACAGATCCTTTTGTAGAACCGAGCAGGAGAATCATGCTTTACAAAGGTAAGGTACGGTTAATTATTTCTTGAGTTAAATTATTAGTGCAGAATTTGGTCTGGTGTCCACAATTAATTACCACCCTGTCTAAAGTCGACGCACCAGTGGCGCCCAATACAATTGAGAATGGGGAAAAACTCGCTAAAATTACAGAAAGTTCCCACAAATTTATTTTTCGAATCGATCCACAGCCTTCTTCACTGAGAAAACTGGCAATCAAATATCTGCTACCTATGACGCGCAGTGTCACAACGGCATGTTTGTAGCGTAACAGTGTTACCTATTAAAAATGCTGTAATTTTGTTAATTTTGATTTTTTATTTAAAACTACAGTGTATCGCCGTATACAGTATATATTAGTATTTTACCAATATCTTGCACTGCTGTAGGCTTCAAGTATATTATTGCCTAGGCTACGTTATTTTTTTCATCGTTTTCTCTTGTCTCTCAAACTGTTTGTTAAATCAACATTAGTGATGTGATGATGTCTGAAATGCCCTGCTAGTTCTCTTCTCAAATGCTTGAATACTACAAAGTAGAAATTAATTACTATTAAATCAAAATTATATTGTATTTAATTTTATTATATAATAAAAATTGGACCGTTGTCACGAGTCTGAAGTACATTAGTAGGTACGAAATTATATTACGAAGGAAAAATATCTCATAAAAACTGAAAAGGACATTATTCTCAGAAAGTCAATAAACTCTTGAGAATATGTTAAAGAAACAGTCCAGGCCAAGCTAACGAATTAATATTAATCAGTTTGGTGTTCGCTCACGGATGATCAGCAGCTCAGTCAGATAGGTTCAAAGACCAACCTTTCTTTGCGGTTTCTGGGTTTTATAAAACCTATGTAATACAATTTTAGATACTAAATTTATCTAATTTGTATGCAATCATCCGACTCTTTTCCTAGAAGCTTAGTCAACTTTAGTCGCCAGAAATACAAAACCATTAGTAATTCCTTTACATAAATAATTCTTTTAGTACTTACCAAGGCAATTGCTAATTTCTGAAGAAGTGCTGATTCCCTCAAAACTCTCACTTATTTTTAATATCAAAGGCACTTAAATATCAACGAAAGTATTCAACAATAAGAAGTCACCTATTCTAGGAAAATTTGGGAGCACACCTTAACTGATAAATCGGTGGACTATTTAATTACTCCGCCTAAACGACGATGACATCGTCGTATTACACCGCAAGAACTTACAGTAGCTCATCCCGAACATTCCAACATCCCGACCAGAAGCACCTCACTTCCATAATGACGTTATAACACCTGGCTAACTCTTTCTAATCCAAAACGGTACAACGACTTCAAATACAGGAAGCTACCATATAGACAGATTAACCAGCATCCAAAATGTAGTCGAACCATAAAATAATTAATTCCAAAGGAATTAATACGCTATCCAATATTTTAGGTGTTAATATAGCGGAACATGCAACCCGACTTCCCACAATTATAATCTTTATATAATAACCACTTTAAACTAATTGGTAAATTTGAAAATTTGTTGATTACGAAATGGGCAACCTTTCACCCAACTTTAGGCAAACTTTTAACACAAGTTTTCAGGTATAAAATTTGCATTTTTCCTTCAACCGCTGAATTCAAAAATTTACAATTTTGGTTTAGAAACAGAATAATATTAAGTATACAACGTTAGGTGGGAATATCGCAAACAATTTTTTCTGAGGGTGTTAACCAACTTTTTATGACCCAAATTGGATGCTATCTATGTCGACGATTTGTGGTTTTAACAGAATGGCGCCAAATCCCACACAGCTAGTGCATCAATAGCTTTATTGAATGAGAAGTTTATCAGGTCCAAATGCGAATTTTATTCTGGCCGTCTTCCCTTGGCAAGCAATACAAAACCACCGAGGTGGAGTGCCATGAGAACCTTTTTAAAAAAATAAGCGGTCACTAAGCTCTTACGTAGAAGAAAGGACTATGGAAAAAAATTATTCGATAATTTTGTTTACCTACGGAACTTACAATATAAATGTACCGTAATTATTTTAAAAACACAAAAAAATTAACAACAAGAATTTAAATAAAAACTTTCTTGTGTAACGACAAGTTGAATCTAAAACTTGGTCAGACGATGAATCGATGAATCATACGGAATAGAAACATGGACATTAAAGGTCGGAACAATAAATAGGCTGGACTCGTTTGAGATGTGGCTGCAGAGAATAATGCTACGTATTTCATGGGTTCAACATATAACCAACGAAGAGGTTTTCCGATGAGGGAGTCGGATAGAGAACTTTCGACAACAATCAAATACAGAAAGATTGTGTATCTTGGACATATTCTAAAAAATGCCAAGTATCGCCTACTGCAATTGAAAAATAGAAGAAAAACGAGGAATTGAAAGAAAATAACAATCTTGATTGAGAATCATCAAAGAATGGACGGAATACGTTTGGTGCCTATTCTGCGTAGCACAGGATCGAGGAGCGTTAGTTGAAGTGATTGCCAACGTCAGGGGGACCCGGAACGGCACTAAAAGAAGAAGAATTCATCTACATTTAAAGCGTGCGTGACCAGCCACACACACATTTTGGAAACAGTTTTAATTAGCTCATGGGACCTCAAAAAGTGGAAATCCATCATACTTTCAATTTTTTTTTCTGCACGAATACTTTTTCTTATTACATATTATGACAAAGTAAAATATGTGATCGTATATTAAATTAATTGTATTCACCTTGGTGAATACTTGGTGTTTCAAATGCATAATTATTTTGGTGGTCAAAATTGATGGTAATAGTCCAAATTTAATAAAATGATTTTAATTTATTAAATTTAAGAACCTGACCAAGTTTCTTAGCTCAATTCTTCCGCGGCAGAGAGTCTCAGCTGTCTACTCCGAATCCTTCTATTTCGTTAAAAGACTTTTAACATACATAAATGTTGATAGTTGGTTCTTCTACAATCTTCATATGCTATATTTTGTAACAGTTGATCTTGAAGTTCTCTCTTATGTCATCACTACTTACTAAACTTGAATAGCTAATATAACAAATTGCAAATTAAGCGTTTATTAATATTGAAACGAAATTAACCAAAATTATAAAAAAATAATATAGCAACAAAAGAAAGAGTTTCTGAAGCCATTTGACTTTTAAAAGTTTTCTTTGATCTTCGAGTTTGGCTACCAATCAATCAGAATCTGCAATGTTGGACAGACTCTGTAAAATGTCTCGAGATCTTCTTTTTCTTGGTTACATTACTTATTGCTTCATTTTCGTTGCCAATGTTAAGCAAGTATTTGAAAATTGGTTGTACAAATTCTGAATGCGCATGTTAGTGGATAAGATGAGTGACAAGATATAATTTTGTCAAGAAAATGAAAATGAAATATAATGAAGGAAAATTATATAAATTTTCCGAAACAGTCGATTTTACAGTTGGTACAATAAGCAGATAACTATATAATTAGAATTATTAATCAATGCTTTTGAATACCTCTGAATAATGAGAATAATGTCAATACTATAATATAAAATAATAAAAAATTGAAAATCCGAAAGACTCGAAAATACATTATTAAATATTAAGTGACAGCAATTAAAACAATAAAATATTAAGAACAACTGCGCGATAACCCTTCTTATTTCGATTAATTAATCAATCAATAGGAGGGGTATAACAATATTCCACAGAAGATACTAAGTAGTTGGATGTGAATGTTTTTAACCAGAAATTGAAAATTGCTACTGTTTATATTTCAACGTATTGTAAATAGGTGCCAGTCATCATTTTAGAAGATTTCCGTTATAATTTATTATTTTAGCATATTATTGTAATTAAAATATTTGTTGCTAATACAGAATGTTTAATCCAGGAATGTTACTTAAATTTCCGTTACAAAATTTAAACCGTATGGGATTTCTGGCAACCAAAAAAATTTCAAGAGCTGCTTTTCTAATTACCCACCTTTTGATGATATTATTCGGGTTTGTTTTAGTTTTAATGTTCATGCAATTCTTTTACATGAACGATGATATTGCTAGCTATGTCAACAATTTAGAAGGAGTAATGGTGTTCATACAGGTAACTAATTTTTGATTATTGAAATAACAATTACCCACTTGAGCGTAAGCGAAAAGTCTATAAAATGAGATGCACTGAATATTGAATCTCCAAAAATAAAATCTCAAAGAAGAAAAATACTTAAAGGTGTTTATCTTGTTTACTATTTAAAAAGTACAATATTGTACTTTATGCAGAAAGATTACATTGAAATTTTAGAAAGTATTGTAATAAAATTAACTACTCTGTTTAGGGCCATTAAAATGGTGTTTATGCTTATATAATAGACAAAATTTTTGAATATGGTTACTCTATAAAAATTTTGGAACGATGATCAATGTTCTAGAACTATACAAAAAGACAACCAGATAATATCAAACCGATTATTATTACTAGAAAAAGTGTTTACTGTATTATTTATATCTATTGTCATGCTGCTTACTCTTTACTCCATTATGCAGAAAAAATTAATTCTTGGTGATTGGCAAATGGAGAAAAACGGAATGTTCAAAGTGGTTTGGATTGCAACTTTTATATCGGGTGTTATTATTTCACTATTTACAGCACTTTATGATTGTCTTTATTTAAGCTTTTGCTACGAAGTGAAAATTCAATGCACAATTTTGTTTGATCATTTGGAACGATTAAATGTACAGGTTATAAACTGCGAAGCACAATTTAAAAATTATTACCAAAATTTGCAAACTTATATTGAACACCATATTTTGCTTTTGAAGTAAGTATATTTTTAAAATTCAAATTTAGCTAAGTAGATATTTGTGATGTGTTTCAATTATAGATTTCACGATGAATTGCAAAAGGCTTATTCAGTTTCATTAATGGTTCAATATTTAACTGCTGCTCCTTTAATATGCGCTGAAATGTATGCATTGACAGAAGGGTAAGTAAATGCAAAAGCATTAATTAGGTAATTTTTGAGGTAAACTGACGAATACAAAAAATTAAGCTTTATATAACCCTTTTAGGGTATCATGGCATTTTATATTTTGAATTTGATTAGATGTGTATAGTAAATATTAATTAATGTAATCTTATGGGATAGTTTCTACTTATAGGAGTTAAATATTTAGTAATAGCACTAAAGTAGCAGTTTTACCGTCGAGGCAAGATCGACAGGATAAAACCAGCCAAGGAATAGTAATGTACATACATAGGTATACATATCAGTAGAAGGTAGTTTTAATTGTTTTGCTCCAATTTATATCATCACAGTTTGCCTCTAGATAGAGTTAGATTTGTGAATATTTAAAACAATAATTTCAGTTCGAAGTCTTACATGATGATAAGATATTTCGTTTCTATGTGCGGTTTGATATTTCAACTAGGATTTTACTGTATTCCTGCAAACTATGTGGAGCACGAGGTAACGGTTTCTTAAAACTTTTAAACTTCGGCACTTTTAATTTTTATTTGTTAGATGTCAACAATATCAACTGCCATTTACAATTCGGATTGGTATTCAAAACACTATTTGAAGTTGCGGACTCCAATTATCCTTATGATTCAAAGAGCGCAACGGAAGGCAACGCTTACTGCCTGTGGATTAATAGAAATTAATATCGAGACTTTCTTAAAGGTTAGGAATTTTAATTTTGTGACGTTCTTAATTCTAGTACATTTTTATTTTAGTCAATAAAGTTGGCGTCATCAATATGTTTAGCATTCAAGAGTTTAAAACTTCAATTTAAATTAAGCAAATAGACAAATTTAATGACTTCTAGATTTGTGTATGAATTTGCATTTTGTAATCTTAATATTAATAGATCGGGTTCTATATTAGTATAAATATACATATTGTCATGTTATCAACTTAAAAACTAAGATAAATAACCTTAATAAAGTAAATTGCATCTTCCGATTAAAAACCGCAGCTTCGATAGATGAAGTGTAACCTCGGATGGAACTTTTGTTGGAACGGGTTGTTAATTTTGGCATGTAGCATTTATAGAAGGTTCATGGCATACCATTGAGCCATTTTGAACACAAAATTTCATTTCATAAGCTGGCCAGAGCAGTTAGCATTCTAAAATTAAAATCTATCCTACGGGTAGCACAGATAAAAGTTGGAATTGTTTTGCATATCCAATAGCAGCGTCCGCATTTCTTGGCACTATTGTAAGTGAATCCAAAATCCAAAAGTTTCAAATAAAGCTAAAATGAGCAAAGAAATTTCATCCTTCGGAAAATCTAAAAAGAGATTTAGATAACATAAAAATTGTAATTACATCATAAGGCATACCAAAAGTTGAGGATTAATTTGTAGAACGATTTGCTATACAAGTGAGGATGGTAGATGCAAAATTGAGTCTTCTACATTGAAAATGTGAAACTGTTACCTGCAGAAATGTCAAAATGTTAATTTTAGTAATAATTTTGTTAATAGGATAAGGATTTAAGTGAGATTAGTATTGTAAGATGAGGAATTAAAACTAAGTGTTACGCAAGTGGTTATGATAGGGAAAGTGTGTGGAAATAAACATGGAGTGCAAAAGAAAGAATTCGTACTTTGACAGATGATTGTGGAACGACCAGTGAACTTGGAATTTTTCTAACAATTTTGTGTGGAACTGCTTAGTAGTCTTTAATTTTCGTGAAAGTTTCAAAAGAATCCGTTTGATAAGAATTTACAGCCAATTGGAATCGAATATTTGTTGGAAAAACCCAGTTATAAAGTAGAAATCCTCAATTTAATAGGCTTCGCGATGCGAAAAATACGATCAGTCGACAATTTTCACTTGCCCAGGTAGGACGTGAAAATTTCGTTCCTAAAAAATTTCAAAATGAACAATAAATTATAAAATAATTTTGTCGACATACAACATGCAACTACTAGTGACGCTATAGATTTTTATGTAACAAAAGTGATTTAAAGACAGTGCAACGGAGAAAAGTTATTAAAGAAAAATTTCGTATTTACCTGTGAGAATGTGATGACGATGTCCAAGAAGATTACATGTTTGGAACCACTGCGTATTGAAAAGGAAGCAATGACCTGCTAATCAGCTGATCGTCCACCGGTTTGTTTATTTCGTTAATAATTTAAAAAAACGTATAACATGAACGATTTACAACGCTTTAGTTTAATTAGTTTTAAGTAATTTTTAATTTAAATGGCCACTTGTTTTCTTAGTATAATTCCTAATACGAACACATCACTACACAAAAGATTAATAAAGAAAGAAGCTACTTTGGTGACATCTTTAGTCATTTTTGTAAAAATTATATTTAAATTAATACAGATTTCATTATAAAAGGCCAAGTTTTTGCGGGTGTTTATTTAAAAATTCAAAAACAGTTTATTCAAAGTAGCAGAAGCGAAGTTTTCTTTTCAAGATTGCAGTTAAAGAAGCAGCAAACGTAAGTACATCACAGGTGGCATTTCATCTACCGTTGGCAATTTTACGTGCAATTCAGGTTGGTTTATTTTACTATTATCGATTATTATTTACGTCGGAGCCATATTACAAATTTGGCGCCCAACTTAAGGCTCGATCTTGCCAAGTAATACTGGCAAACCAATCGAGAACTCACGACTGATAGAAATTTAAAAATTAAAGTAAACTTGTCAGGTAATTTAGAAATTTTAAAAATGAATACTAGGAGCAAAGGGATTGTGATAGAAGGGGAAGAAGGAGCTTGTAGAAACGTCGAGAGAATTTAGAATTAGAAGGTAGTTTAGGGAAGAAGAGACATTTTCGGAAACGGAGGTAGAAAGTAAAAAGGGATAAGGTAGAACCAGTATGACACAAGGCTCGGAGACATGATGAAAATGTTAGATTGAGAAGGTGGATAAATGGAAGAACAAATGGGAGAAATAAGATATATGGAAAACAAAGGGATGTAAAATAAGGTGGATATGGGCAAATAAAATTTGAACAAATGATGTAGGAAAACAAATTGATGAATTAAGGTCGGATATGGGTAAAACAAATGAATGGAAATTAAGGGAGATAGAAAAGATAAATGTAAATATGAACAGTATGAACATCAATAGAGAAAATTAGAGAATAAGTTAGAGGAGGTCGTGCAGGAACAAGATAACCTGACTCGGAAGATAGTAAACTTGGAAGGATGAAATAAAGGAAGAAATTAGGAAAATAGGGAGAGCTTCTAGAAGAAATACGAGGGGTTGACAACAAAGTAAAGAAACACAAAGACATGTGAGTAAAAAGTTTACAGAGGTAGAAAACATAATAGAGAAATTTGAAACTAAATTAGGGAAAGAATTACGGGGTCAAAGAAAGGAAAGATAGGGAAATAATGGAACTAAGGAAAAGTAGATAGAAAGGAAGAAAGAGTAGCTTTTGATATGGGTGAGTTAGTGCAGTTATTCAATAAAGATGGGGGAGACAGTGGATTAAAATATTACGGGGACAATAGATTAAATCCAATGGTATATTTAAATAGCATAAGCAGGAGGTTAAGTAAAATCAAAGACAGCGATAGGGTTAAAATATAATAAGGAACAGTTTGAGGAGAGACGGAGACATGGTTTGCCTTGATAGAAGATAAGTTTGAAAGATTTGAGGAATTTAAGGCGCTGTTTATTAGGCAGTATTGGGGAGAATCGGAACAAGGCAAAGTTAGGAGAGAAGTGACAACGGGAAAGTATAAAGGATACGAAAGATCGAGAGAACGGTACGCTATAAAATTGATAAGTCAAGCACAGCAAGTTGTGCCAGCATATGAAGAGAAAGATCTAATTAAGTACGTGGGGGATCACTTCGAGCATGATTTAGGTAGGAGAATAGGTATAGAAAAAATAGAAACGATAGAGGAATTTTTAGATTTGTTAAAAAGATTCGATGGGGCGGTAAGATTCTCAACGTTAGAATCAAATGGCAGGGAAAATCATGGAGGTAGAGACAACGGGGGTTACCAGCGGTCACAATACTATAATAACCGAGGTAGACCACAAGGGAATAACTATGGTAGAGGTGAATACCAGGCGAACAATGTAAATAGAGGTAGAGGAGTACCTACGGGTAGAGGTTTCAGGAACTACGGTGGACAGGGTAACAATAATAGGACGTTCGGAAACACTGGTACGAGAGAAATAAATAACACAACGATACAGGAGGTGGGCGCAGGTTTGCCCGGACCAGTAGCGCCACATTTTTAAGAGAGGTTAGATGCGTATGCACAAACTCCTATCGGCACCCTCGGGAGTTTATCACCACCAAGGAAGAGGATTTAGAACTTGTAGATATAAATATTTTACCCAAAATTAAGATAGGGATTGATGATTTGAATTTGATATGTCTTGTAGATACGGGGGCAGAAATTTCTTTAATAAATGAGGAAATAATTTTAAAAAACATGATACAATTTAAGGATAACTTATTGAACATAAAGGGTATTAACTTAATTACAGCCAACGATAAAAAGATGACTACGATAAACAAAATGCTTATGGCAAACATTAAGATTGGTAAAATGAGTATGTATGAGGGATTATGATGATGAAAGGTTTGCGTATGGAGTGTTTATTAGGTATGGATTTGTTAAGTAAGTTTAAAGTAAGAATAAATGTGGAAAGTAGAAATGTTGAAGTGAATGGGGAATTAATTAAGTGGGAAGATCAAGTAAAGATGGATGAAAGTGAAGGAGTGAATGTAGGGATAAAAGGGGTGTGTTATTTTGAGATAAAAAGGGATGATGTAATATGTCCGGAGGAATACAAAGAAGTGGTTGTAAAAATATTAAGTGAACACATAGATTTAATTAACGAGATTCCAAAGATTGCTAAGGGTTATACCCATCGACTAGAAACAAATAATGAACAAACATTCAAATGTAAAATTTATCCAATTCCTCAGGCATATAGGGAACAAGTGTGGCTAGAGCTAGAGAGAATGATCGAAGGGGGAATAATTGAGAGAGCAAATACACCGTATTTAAATCCCATGGTAGTTGTGAGGAAGAAAGAGGGTTCAATAAGGTTGTGCTTGGATGCGAGACGTTTAAATATTATAACAAAGCCACAGTATGAGGCTCCGCAAAACATTGATGTTTTATTGGGTAAAATTGGGACGAACTCAATTTTTACAAAGTTAGATTTAAAGAATTCGTTTTGGCAAATACCGTTGGAAGTTAACTCGCGAAAGTATACGGGATTCAGTATTGAAGGGAATGTTTTCCAATTTAAGGTAGTACCGTATGGTCTGGCGTCGTCTTCAGCGGCACTGGTGAGAATGATGCAAGTCATTTTGGGACAATTTGAACATTTTTGTGTACACTACATTGATGACATATTAATTTTTAGCAAAGACTTACAGGATCATTTTAAACACATTGAAATCATTTTAGAAAAGTTACAAGAAACGGGGTTAAAGTTAAACATCAACAAATGTCAATTTGCAAACAGGGAGGTAAAATACTTAGGTTTTAACATCAGTTATCAAGGGATTACAGTAGACACGGAAAGGCTAGCAGAGATCAGAAACTATCCGAGACCGACAAACTTGAGAACATTAAGGGGTTTTTTGGGGATAATTAATTTTATAAAAATTTATAGACAACTATTCAATTCAGACTTTGAAACTTTTAACTTTATTAAAGAAGGGAACTAAATGGACTTGGACGGACGAACTAACAGAATCTTTTGAAAATTTGAAAAAGTCATTTCACGACAAACTAATTTTGATGCATCCAAATTTCAACGACCCATTTATTTTAAAGACGGACTCATCTGACTATGCGATATCAGCTGTTTTAGTGCAAATACAAAATAACATTGAAGTACCAATCTATTTTACATCAAGAACATTAAGGGGTAGCGAACTTAAATACACGATTTCAGAAAAGGAAATGCTTGCTATTATTTATGCTTTAAACAAACTAAAATTTTACTTATTGGGAAGGAGATTCGAGATCCAGACAGATCATATGGCATTGAAGTTTTTAATGACGACCAATTTTACCAACAACCGGATATACAGATGGTCACTTTTAATGCAGGAGTATGACTGCGTTATAACATTTAAAGCAGGAAAGTTAAATACGGTAGCGGATGCGTTAAGTAGGAAAGAACAAGGGGTGAGTATAGGCCAAATGAGTTTTTGGTGGCTATGAATCAGTTAATCGAGGATCAAGGGGTTTTTTCTAGAGAAGCGATAGTAAGCGTACAGTCAGGGGATACATTTAATCAATTAAGGGAGAGTATTATAGAGTCAGGGACATTTAAAGGGTTTTCAATTAAAGAGGGTTTCATTATAAAAACAGTAGGTGTGCATGAGTTGTATGTGGTGAATGAGGATTTGACGAAAGAGTTGGCGAGGAAGTTGCATGAAAGGTTTGGACATTGCGGGATTAGAAGATGTTGGCAGATATTCAGGGAAAACTATTTTTGTGTAAATGATTTACAGTTAATAAAGATTTTATAAACAAATGTGAATTGTGTTGTTTGGCAAAATACCGAAACCACATCAATAAAAATGTCACTAAGAGTATTAAAGTTGAAAATAAAGGAGATTTGGTTGCAATAGATTATTTAAGTAATTTGATAGAGACGGAAGATGGTTTTAGCCACATATTAGTAGTTTACGATATTTTCACAAAATTCACAAAATTGTATCCAACAAAAGCGTGCAACACAAATACTACATTAGAGTGTATTGAATTATTCATAAACAATGTTGTCAAACCAAAGAAGATTTTGGCAGATAATGCCACGTATTTTTATAACGATAGATTCAGAAATCAGTTGAGGGAACAAGACATAGAGGTTAGATTTACGTCGATTAGACACCCACAAAGTAATCCGTCAGAAAGAATAATAGGTGAGGTAATTAAGTTTTTAAGAATTTTAACGCAAGAGCAACATAATAGATGGGTAGAATGTTTAGATAGGGTAGAACATTTCATAAATATAAGTCCGAATTTTAAAACAAGTTATTCGCCATGGTACTTAATGACTGGTACAATGCCGGAGAGACCTTGGAGGTTCAATGTAAATGAATTTGATTATCAAGCAGATTGTGAAAGAGCGAGGGAAAAGGCAAATTTGATTGCGTTAAGATATGAAGAAAAGGTGAATAATAGAATAAAGAAAAGGGTGATTTTAAGATAGGAGACTTGGTGGTGGTCAGACGGCTAAGAGTGTCGAACCGTCCAATGGGTGTTTGTGCTAAGCTGAGCCTGCCATATGAAGGACCATACAGGATAACGCGCGTATATTTTGATAATTCATACGAACTAGATCACATGGATGGTGGATTTAGGGGTAAATTTCATATTAATTTAATGTTTCCATATGTAAGAGAAACGGGTTGGGATCAATTAGAAATTCAAGAGGGTAGTTCAGGGGAACGAGACGTGTAGGTCGAAAATTATGACATAAAAGAAAGAGAAATCGTGCATGTTTATGAGTACAAAGAAGGAGGTTTGGTAAAAAGAGTAAGAGGAGACGGAGATGTAAAATAGTGAATTTATTGGTAATAAAATATGAGGAGCGGAAATAAAAAGTATACGAAGTTAGTTGAGATGAATTTATTGATGATGAATTAGGGAATATAGAAGTAGGACAAAAGGTCCAAAGAAGTATTAAAGTCAGAGGTAAGATGCCTGATGAATTATGAAAGGGGTAAATAGAAGAAGAAGATGATGATGTTGATTAAAATGAGTATACGAAGTATTGAGGTGAAAGATATGAATTTAAAGTGAATAAAGCTATAGGAAAAGAGGTGGAGGTAAACATGATGAGTTTCATATGGAAAATAAACATACACGAGGACTTAATGTAGAGTAAATAATGGTTCAACGTAAGGCAGGAGTAACGAAATAAAATGTGTAAATAAAAGGGCGAAAGGGAGAAGCAGTAATAGTAATAAAAGAGGTAAATGATTAAGACGTGAAGGTAGTTTGAAGTAAATAATAATGTAGGAGGTAACGGGAGAAATTTAGTTTGAGTAAAGGAGGAAGAATTAGGATGATAAAAAGGAGAAGAATTATGTGAGTAGAAGGAAGATGGTATTATAAATGATTAAGACGTAAAGGTAGTTTTGAAGTAGACGATAATGTGGAAGATAGATGGGAGGAATTAGCTTGGTAAAGCAGGAATTATGATGAAAAAGGAAAGTTTATGATGATAAAAGGGAGATAAGATAAAGACGATGAAGGAAAGAAAAGGAGGTAAATAAGTTACGGAAGTAGGTTTAGCGTAGTTTTAGAATAGAATAGATTAGAATAGATTAATGTTAGTATTTTGGGCATCGTAATGCGAAGAGATGAGTAAAGTTTAGTTAATTAAAGATTAGGTTAGAAGTAGTTAAAGTTTATTTGAATAGTAGGTTAGGAGTGTTAATACAAAAGTCATTGAACTATTTGTAAACAAAAATTTTGAAATTCCATGTAAGACAAGTGTTACCGAAATTTAAAAATTTTTATTTAGGGGTAATTATGTCATGTTATCAACTTAAAAACTAAGATAAATAACCTTAATAAAGTAAATTGCATCTTCCGATTAAAAACCGCAGCTTCGATAGATGAAGTGTAACCTCGGATGGAACTTTTTGTTGGAACGGGTTGTTAATTTTTGGCATGTAGCATTTATAGAAGGTTCATGGCATACCATTGAGCCATTTTGAACACAAAATTTCATTTCATAAGCTGGCCAGAGCAGTTAGCATTCTAAAAATTAAAATCTTTCCTACGGGTAGCACAGATAAAAGTTGGAATTGTTTTGCATATCCAATAGCAGCGTCCGCATTTCTTGGCACTATTGTAAGTGAATCCAAAATCCAAAAGTTTCAAATAAAGCTAAAATGAGCAAAAGCAAATTTCATCCTTCGGAAAATCTAAAAAAGAGAGATTTAGATAACATAAAAAATTGTAATTACATCATAAGGCATACCAAAAGTTGAGGATTAATTTGTAGAACGATTTGCTATACAAGTGAGGATGGTAGATGCAAAATTGAGTCTTCTACATTGAAAATGTGAAACTGTTACCTGCAGAAATGTCAAAATGTTAATTTTAGTAATAATTTTGTTAATAGGATAAGGATTTAAGTGAGATTAGTATTGTAAGATGAGGAATTAAAAACTAAGTGTTACGCAAGTGGTTATGATAGGGGAAAGTGTGTGGAAATAAACATGGAGTGCAAAAGAAAGAATTCGTACTTTGACAGATGATTGTGGAACGACCAGTGAACTTGGAATTTTTCTAACAATTTTGTGTGGAACTGCTTAGTAGTCTTTAATTTTCGTGAAAGTTTCAAAAGGATCCGTTGGATAAGAATTTCAGCCAATTGGAATCGAGTTTTTGTTGGAAAAACCCAGTTATAAAGTAGAAATCCTCAATTTAATAGGCTTCGCGATGCGAAAAATACGATCAGTCGACAATTTTCACTTGCCCAGGTAGGACGTGAAAATTTCGTTCCTAAAAAAATTTCAAAATGAACAATAAATTATAAAATAATTTTGTCGACATACAACATGCAACTACTAGTGACGCTATAGATTTTTATGTAACAAAAAGTGATTTAAAGAAAGTGCAACGGAGAAAAAGTTATTAAAGAAAAATTTCGTATTTACCTGTGAGAATGTTGATGACGATGTCCAAGAAGATTACATGTTTGGAACCACTGCGTATTGAAAAGGAAGCAATGACCTGCTAATCAGCTGATCGTCCACCGGTTTGTTTATTTCGTTAATAATTTAAAAAACGTATAACATGAACGATTTACAACGCTTTAGTTTAATTAGTTTTAAGTAATTTTAATTTAAATGGCCACTTGTTTTCTTAGTATAATTCCTAATACGAACACATCACTACACAAAAGATTAATAAAGAAAGAAGCTATTTGGTGACATCTTTAGTCATTTTGTAAAATTATATTTAAATTAATACAGATTTCATTATAAAAGGCCAAGTTTTGCGGTGTTTATTTAAAATTCAAAACAGTTTATTCAAGTAGCAGAAGCGAAGTTTTCTTTTCAAGATTGCAGTTAAAGAAGCAGCAAACGTAAGTACATCAAGGTGGCATTTCATCTACCGTTGGCAATTTTACTTGCAATTCAGGTTCGTTTATTTTACATTTATCAATTAACAATTATTATTTACGTCGGAGCTATCATTACAATATATGTATTATTTTAAATATTAATTTGATAATATTAATAGTTAATGAAACTTTTAATTGAATTACTGCATTTTTCACACATACTCCTTTAATTAGTTCAAGATATAATCGATCAAATATATTTCGTTCTATCGGAACTCTTCACATGATCCTGCACTGATAATTTAATTTATTAATTTATTTAAATTTTCACTTGTAATATTATCAAATTAATACTGAAAATATATTTGGACAAGTTAATAATCTATGGTATATAAATATATGTACAATATGTTATTAGGAAGTGCAGGATAGCCGACAAATTAACGGTGGATAGGCAAAACTTCCTAAGCGCCACCGCAGTTATTGTTCTGGAGTTAAAAGTTTAAAATTTTATTTCAAACTTTATTTGTGTAACTAATAATAGTCCTTGGTAGGACACTTTAGGAGTTTTTAATAGAAAAGCATAGTGTTTTATCTGTCAATACCAATTTTCAAAGATTTCTTAAAGTTCATTTAAAATAGATTAAAAAATCTGGCACATTAGAGAACGCAATTTTTAATATGACACATTAGTTTCATTGTTTTAAGCGCCAAAAAATTTTCAAATTTTAATAAAACCGGTATCATTTAATAGAGAAAAATTTTACGACTTCAATGATATACATAGTGCTGTGGTTTTTATTTGTTTATAAAAAAATTTGATAAGCTTAAAATTTTCCCCTCGGAATGTTTAAATTTCCTTGGTACGGCACTTACCTGTCAGCAAACTAACTTTAAATTTTGGTGGCCCACAAAATCGGCTTCTCTCTCTCTCTCAAAGTTTGGGCTCTCTTATTGATTGATTTTTGAAAATAAAACTTGTGATTTGAAAATTATTTACTATTGATAAAACTTTTGTAACACTCTGTACACAAAAAAAACTTTTTACGTAACATGCATAAAAACCTATAATGTAATTGTTCATAATATGCAAATAAATCTTAAAATTAACGACAATTGTTTATTTACCTTATTATTACGTTCAAATGTTTTATAGCTCGCGCACAAATATAAAATGCTAATTGTTTAAATTCCTTTCACGCCTACACACGTATAGTAAGTTTTAATTAATGACGGAAGATTCGTCTCGTCATTCACTTTTATAACCTTGAGCATTGCCCTAGGCACGTTGTAAAAATTTACATTTATCCGTCGAAATATTGTTAATCGGTGAAATTATTATTATAAACTTTTATTTTGTTACCTTTATTTAGTGTTTGTTACTATGTTGTATTGTCCGTTTTGGAATATTGATGAAGTTGTAGAAGATTGTTCCACATTCCTTTGTTCGATTTTCACGTTTTGTAAAATTCCAAATTTTCATTAATTGGTAAGTAGATTCTTCTTTTTCTGTTGTTATATTCGCCATTTGCTGAGTTGAATATTCTCCTATTAGTTGTTAAATTAATTAATTTAATTTTTTATAGATCATCGCCATATTGGATGATCGTTGTTACCGATTTTTAATTTTATCGACCCCATTTATCGATACAAAATAATTTCTACTTTTACAAGTAAGTTAAACGTTGCACTTTATATATTTTAAATTATTTAATCTAATTTATTTCAGATTATTATTCATCAACTGTGTATTAAGTGCAAAAATTTAGCACTTCAAAAATTTTCACTACCTTCTTGGTCAAGATCTTCAATCCAAGCGAGAGTCTTTTCTGTCGCTTTTCCTTATCATACCCTACTTTTCCTCCGAAAATTCGCCATTGGTTGCTTAATTTAATCTACAGTTTTATCTAAAAATATAGGGTAAGACAAAATTTTCGTACACGTTATTTTAAACTGTTGATTTTATTTTACCACATTTTAATGTTTTAAAACTGATTATTGTTATTCCGTCACCTGCACTTTTATTATTGATCACTGGTTTTTACCTTAATAACTAATTTACAATTATTCAAATTAGGAGTTAACAAAATTGGATCTAAATTCATTTCTCAACTGTACCTACATGCAATAGTGGTTTAAAACAAGTTGAAATTTACAGTAGTTTTTAAAAGTTTTATTTTACTTGTAGTAATTTGTGTAATTTATTATTAATTTAAATTTTGTTTTTAGGTTTATTCATGATTAGAATAATTAGAAAATTTGTTGGATGATTGACATTTGTATCGTAACTGAAGATTTGAATTGCAATTATGTAAATATGAAAATCGGCAAGATCATTTATTTTTAATTTATTTTAATTTAATTTTAATATTTTTTGAAATTGAAGGTCACATGTCAATATGCAACTAGTATAATTAGTAAAAGTAAGTTTTTTAGCGTTTATCATAAATTATATTAAGAAGACATTATAATGAACAATTTTTTCTGTTGTATTTTAATACAACATGTCAATGTGCGCGAAGTTAGCCGTGCCATTTTTGAAAAATAAAACAATAAAAATTGTGCTGAGTTGTGCTGAGTTGTGCTCGATTTGTGCTGCTTTGTGCCGTAATTTTTTTTATTTATTTCGTCTTTTATGGAGACGCTTGGATATGGGAATATTATTTCTGTTCCAACATGTTTTGTTTTTGACGCTATATGGAGTATGGCGTGATTTGATTGTATTGATAAAGGTTAGGGATGCATTGATTTTGGATATTCACGTTGGTTGGATGAAACTGAGGTTTGCTGTTGCCTGTGTGAAAGTTGGATCATCGTCGTATTTGACGGATTTATTTTTGATTCCTTGGATACTGTTTTGCGGATATGTGCTTCCAGTTTTTTTCTGTTGTTGGACTCCATGGTTGGTGCTACTGCCTTATTTGAGACTCGGAAGTACTTGTTTTGGTTTTCCAGATGGTCAATGTGGGTTGACCAATAGCAGATGTGACCATCGTAATTTAATTATGTTTGATGCTACTTGCGATTATGATTTGTTCTGATTTCATGAATATTTACGATAAGACCGATTACATGTTTTTCTGATGTGATTATTGAGATTTTTGTGCGTTTTTTAGTTTTGGAATTTTTCACTTATACAAAGCTGAAGTTCAGTAACATTGAACCAGGAATATACGAAAGTTAAAAGTATTTCCGATGAGCAGAGATATTTTTGACAAAATGAAAACGATTTTCTAGTGCGGAGCTGGGTATTAAGCCATCATAATTTGGATTAAAATCAAATATACAAAAATCATAATATTCTTTAGTTTAAAAAATTTTTGGTAGTGGGAAGCGCGCTATATACTTATGAAATGTCGTTTTATGAGACGATCTAATTTTAAAAGGGAATTTTTGAATAAAATCTTTATAGTACTTAATAATTATTTTGGGACTCATTAATGTTTTAGATGATCCGGTATCGGTCATTAATTTTAAATTAACATGGAGAATTTTAATATACAGTAAAAGCTCCTTATCCGCGGTTCCGTTATTCGCGGTTTCAGTATTCGCGGAAGAAAAAATTGAGACCACTTTCTGTATTCGCGGCCGAAAATTTCATTATTCGCGGATTAATATGTAATTTACGATTTTGAATATTATAATTTATATTCAAAACTCAAAATTAAATAATAATATTTAAACGAAAAAAATTTAGACTTCAAGGAGGTTCTTGTTTTGGACAATGCTCCGGGTCACCCTTGTGAGCTTGAAACTATGCATCCGAATATTAAGGTGATATTTTGCCTCCGAACACGACGACTTTACTTCAACCAATGAACCAGGGAATAATTCAAGCTTTGAAGTTCTTTTACATTAGGCGAACCTTTAAAATCATTCTGGATATCATGGAATGTGATTCTGACGTGAGTTTTATGGAATTCTGGAAAAATTTAACATAGCAATGTGCATTGTTAACATAAAGGAATCGTTACAAGAGCTCAAGCATTGCATACACATTGCAATCATATTGGAAAAACTATAGGTTGATCTAACAGTCTGTGAAAGTGAGGATTTAAACAAATTAAAACATTAACTGACACAATTGTACAAATTGCTAATGGAATAGGACATGATGGTTTTGAACAGATAGATTCGAGTGACGTTCAAGAGCTGCTTCAATCACACGATGAAGATTTAAGTGAAGCCGACTTGCAGGAAATGTTAAAACCCTTCAAGCTTCAACATCTTACAATGATACGATGACAATCACCTTAAAAACCAGACCGCAGGTTTCAAATGGCAAATGAACTGTGAGATCACTTCATTAAAATTGACCCGTTTTGGAAAGAAACCTTCCTTTTAAAAGGAAAATTGAAGTTGCCACAGCTGAATACCATGCGGAATTAAAAGGCATTTTAAAGACGGCAAAGCAAGAAAAAATTACTAAATATTTTAAACCAAATAATTCAAACAATAATAATTAATAATAATGATAGGTATGTGATTAAACTGATTTTATTTTTATCTATTTTATTTTATTTTCGTACCTTGGAACCCAACCCTTGCATTTCCATACAAATCACTATTCCATATTCACGGTTTCCTTATTCGCGGCATAATTTTGGAACGTATACCCCGCGAATAAGGAGCTTTTACTGTATAGTAATGCGGAAGTATTAATATTAGAGATATCTACTACGGTGTGTCGTTGTGAGGGTCGCTAATGCGAAAATTTGATTCATATTCTCTCCCATTAATTTCGTAAGATATACGTCAAATAAATGTTTCATGATGTGGACGTATGCCGAGGTTTGCATTAAGTTTTTTTTTTTATTTATTCTTCTTCTTCTACACTTTTCGCATTAGGCGTCACGGTGCCCATCTCTCTCTAGGTGGTCTGACATTTCTTTTCCCCTCTGGCTTATATCTTCTGACTTGTGCTGGTATTCTTTCTTGTCTCATTCTGTCCAGATGTTGTGTTCATTTGTTTTTGTTTTCCTTTAGTTGTTCTCCAATACTGAAGATTCCTAGTTCTTCTCTAATTTTGCCGTTCCTTATTCGATCTTTTCGCGTACATCCTTTAATCGCTCTCAAAAATCTCATTTCTGCCGCCTGCTTCTGCTCTGGATCTTTCATTTATTACAAGTAAAATTAAAAAACTGTATGGTAAAAACCACGAAATATTACAATAGGCCAATCAGTGCAAGATCGAAATGAAGAGTATGTTGAAAAAGGTGGTGTAGAGGTTTTTACTTTTTTAACTTGTATACATGGGTGCAAACATCTATAGAAATAAAAATGCTAACCCGGGCGACCGGACCTCTAGAAAAATGTTGACATCCTGAAAACCTCGTAATTTTAGAACATTTTTTGATTCTTTCTCTATACCTTCTAAACGGTGTATTCTACCAAAAGAATTAAAATATATCAAATTAACGAGCATTAAATTTTTCGTTGAATGAGTACCACAAATTCGGTCTTGTAATTCGGTCAAGTAGTATGGCAGAAAACTGTGGTAAAAAAATTATAATTTTTCCATCTTTATCAAAAACTGAGATATAACAATATTTAATAATATAATATTATTATGAGTCTGCAGGTTAAAAATGAGTACTCTAAGAGAAAAATTCACAAAATCAAATTTGTAGAACAAAATATTCTGTGTGCAATGAGTGCAAAAATATTTAAATTTGGTCAAGTATACCTCTCAGAATTGAAAATTTTTAAATGTCCGGCAATAGGCATCTCTAAGTCTTGAACGTATGAGTTGCAACTCTAGCCAATCAAACCAAAAGGATCTCTCTTTCGTATATATTAATAATAATAATGAACTAGGAACTTAACCCATCAAGTCACAACACTGAAGTTTAAACAAACGATCATGAATATAACTGAAGAACTCCATAATGAGTGAGGACAAGAGCCGGAGATTTACATCGGATCAGAAATGCGGAAGACTTGGTAGCAATAGATGCGTTGTATCACAGATTTTGCTAAAATTTTGAAAATTGCATAGTGGCATGCAAGGTACTCTACTTGCAGAAACATTGAGGCAATGGAATGCAATGCCAGTTTTCTATGGTGAGTTGATAAAAGCAATTTCTATTATTAATTTTAACATCATTTTCATTTCAAACACCCTGCATTTACATGTATTTTTATTTATTTAAAATACATTGAAAACTTATTTAAACGCAAAAATTTTAAAATGGATGACAATTAATAGCAACCTTATGTACATCATAAATTATAAAATTTTAAAGTAGCTTTTTTGCGTGGATGCAAAGGTTTAAACGTCGAAAGAAATTTGCGGATGTTTTTGTACCTCTTCTAGGATATTTTGTCCCATTTTGAAAGATTGTTTTAGTGATTCCAAACTTTTGTGGGCTTTTTTATATGCTCTGGCCCCTAAAATTCACCATATGGTGTAATACATTGGGTAGAGATCTGGTGATCTTGCGTAGTATTCGCTTTGTGGGCTGGTGCAGAGTCTTGTTGAAAGGTCCAATGTTGGTGACCAAAGTGCTGTGGCTATTTTGCAACAATTTTGGATGCTGGTTAACCTGTAGTGTCCATGTAGTGGCTTCATGTATTTGGTTCGTTGGACCGATTATACCATGGATTGGAGCTACCGATTTTCGTTTGGTTACCTAGAGTGTGCTTCTTTATCTACTTCCGAAGGGTATTTTTTTATTTAGATCGACAGACGCCGGATGTGACCGTCGCAAAATTTTTATTTGATAAATGTTCAAGACAGCGTGCGATAACAAATTGCTCTGCGTTTATTGACTTTGATTATTAAGTCCGATTACAGGTATTTCTCATTTGTTTAATAAGATTTTTGTGCGTTTTTTAGTTTTAGATTCTACACCTAGGTAGAACTGGAGTTCGTTTACCGTATAAATTCTTAGTACTAAAGTATAATGACCTTTGAAATATTATGTGATATATTATATGATACTATATTATGATATAAAAGTGTGGTTTATCTACACATTTGTATATTATTAACAGTCATAGTTCGCACTATACTTGCAAATAAGTACCCATTAGGTTGTGATATCAGCGTTATAATGTCAAAATTATGCGTTAACAAAGTTGCTTTAATTTTTCCAAATTATGAGATAACCCAAAAAGATTTGGATTTAAGACACTACATTTATTAGTTAATGTAGATTTTAACATAATTTAAAAGATTGGTCTTTGGTGGTCATTTGATCCCAAAACTGTAGACGGGATACAATTTTTTTGCCAATTTTAGAAATGGGTTTTGGAATCGTTTTTTCATATTTTAATACATTATGCAAATATATGTTTTGGGTGCGTAAATACTAAATATTAATGTGAATAGTTATAGCTAAATTACTCGACAACATTTTAATATAAAGTGAGTTATCAATTGATTTTTTAAAGCTTATTATTCTTAAACAAGTACCATTGGGTTGTGTTCACTTATAATGTTTATGGTTAACAAGTTGTTTAATTTTTAAAATTACCAGATAAGCGAAAGTTGGATTTAAGACACTGAAATTTGATTATTTAATTATTACTTTTAAAAATTGGTTTGATTGTAAAACAGCTACAATATTCCCAAGTTTGAAGGGTTTTGAAAAATGTTTTATATTAGTAATACTTAGCAAATTTGGGGTGGTAGTACTAAAAAATTGTTTGAAATTTAAGCTCTTATAAAACATATTTTCACTCAATTTATGTTATTAATTTAACTAAGGTCATTGTGCATTTATCACTAATTGTTTACGATTAGCAGTTCTTCTTTTCAACCAAATGAAAAGCTTGGTTTCCATGTAATTATTGTAAAATTTATGGGTTAAACTAGTTTTATCCATTTTTGAAAAGGATTAGTAACGGCAACCGTTCTAGAATACTCCATAATACATTTGAAATCTATTTTTTTTGCTTGTCAGAAAGATTTAAAATTTTTAATTTTCCAAGATTTCATAATATCATTAAAACATTGATAATTTTCATGTAGCTTTTCTGTGTTGATGCAATAATTGTACAAATGTACCTAGGTGTACACTAACAATTTAAAAAAAAATAATTTTCATTATTAATTCTTGGTGTAAATTTATGTTACACCGCTATTTGGTATCGCCAAAACCGTTATCTCAAGTTTAACTAAAAATTAAGAAATAATCACACTAACTAATTTCCTGTTTGATGCGATAATTGGTTAAATGCAGCTTCCTCATATTTAGAAAAAATTTTAGTCTAATTCTTGGAAAGTATCATACCGTCATATGAAATCTTATTCAAGTTTAATAAAAATTAAGAAGATCACCTAATAACCCTTTTGAGCGTTTGGTTTGCAGCCACCCACATTGTTGGTTAATAAATAGTCGATTCTTGAAAACAAAAAATTTATTAGTTTGAAAATAATTCCAATGCTGTACCGTTTACTTTATAGTAGGCGAGTTATTGCAGTGGTAATTAAATAAGTATTTTAAAAACAAAAAACTTTATGTTGGTTTAGCTCCTGCTGGATCACACTGTCAATTAGAGGATAAAATTAAACTGAATGGGCTGAATTAAAAAAATTTTAACATAGTATTTAACCCGCATCGAACTGTTATATTAGCGGAATTTCAAAAATTAAACATAGCTTAGATAAGTGAAAAACTATTCTTCAAAAAGTGTCAACAATTTAAAATTATCAACCCCGTTATTATTACGATGGTGTTTCTGGAACGGTTACTGGCTGGGGCTTTACCAATGTAAGTTACTTATATGTAGTATGTGTTTTATTAAAATATAAATCAAAGCATACTTGTGTTTACAGCAAAAAGGCACTGCAGTAACAAACGATCTTAAAAAACTAAATGTACGAACAATTGCCAATGAACAATGCGCAAAGGAACTTGGGTTTGGTGTTATTCCGGATGGCGACATTTGCACGTATAACGGATTAGAAGAAGGATTTTGTGGAGTATGTTGATATATTGTTTCGTGTTGGTAGCTTAGAATTTATGTAGATCAAAAGGAATTTCCCGACAGTAGTAATTTGAATTTCTTTTTTAAGGGTGATTTGGGTGGACCTTTAGTGGAAGACTCAACAAAAGGCCAAATAGGGTTGGCATCAATAAATATTCCATGTGCACTTGGAAGACCTGATATTTATACACGAATTTCCGATTATGTGAAATGGATAACAGATAATACAAAATAACTAGTATATTAATCTAGTTTAATTCAAATAATTAATAATTATTAGCATATACCAATATAATTGTGTGTATTAATATTATAAATAAATAGTTCTGCAGAATCTAAATTATTTGTTCTGTCATTAATAATTTTAATTTTTTTTGTTCTTTTGATAACCTTACATTTGTACAAATCTTTGCTAGCAAGATTTCATTGTTTGGATGGATTTTGTTGTTTGGAGGTACAATAATTGTAATGACCGTTGCTGTTTTAATAGTGTTTTAAAATTCAATTTAAAAGAATAATAATATTTAAATTATTTATTTAAATATTAATTATAAAAAATATAATATAAAAAATAAATTAAAAAAAATAATATCGAGATTGTTATTGAGAGATTGCGGTTCAAGTCCTGGTCGCATCGGATACGCTGCTGTGATCAAAGGTCCGATATCAATCTTTAGACTGTGGGGAAGGCAACCACTCCATTAATTATAATCCCTAGTAAGGTCAGCTTAGCTTCGACTAAGTTGATCGCCTACGCACTGTAAAGTGTATGGCACTCGAAGAAGAGAATATTTAAATACTTATTATATTAATTAAACTTGTGTGATTTAAAATTACTGTAAGTACAATTTATGTAATACTAACGAAAAATCAATCACTTTGATTTCTAAGGGAGATACATTGTTTAATGAGGGCCGACATACTGATTTTTGTTTAAAGTTGGTTATTTTTTGGGGGCGAAGAGCTAGCAAGGTCTCAGCGAAATTACTGATGTCAAATAGGTATATTTCATAAAACCTGAAAAACGCCTCTGTGAAAACAGCTCTGCTAGCAAATCCTCTTCCCACGTTCACGTCGGGCTCTCTGACTGTAGTCGTAATAGACTGTAGCTAATGGGAAAGGATGAACGGCGAGTCTCCAACGCCGAAAAATCGGAGCCCTTTGACTAAAGGAGATAATCCCAACAGAAAAACCTGGTTCTCCAAGTCGGAGGTTGTGCGAAAGGCTAGTAACCTATCCACGTAAAACTTTATTTTACTTGCAGTGCCCAAAATAGCCTCGGAACCCGGACTGACGATAAATATGACGACCCAGCTAGGAGAATGGAAAAAACGCAAATGGATTTTAGAAAAACTGAAAGTCGCTACCTGGAATGTCAGAAGAATCGCAAAAAAAGAGATCGAGCTCACAAAAATCTTCGAAGAAAACAAAATAAATATTGCCGTGGTAACGGAAACAAAGAAAAAACTGAAAGGATCTAAATATGTAGAAAACTATGCAATGTTTTACAGTGGAGTTAATGAGACGGCCAGAGCGAGCAAAGGAGTTGCGATATTTATAGACAGAAAATGGGAAAACAGAATCAAGGACTACATCCTCATCAACGAAAGAATAATAATGATCAAATTGAAACATGATAGAGGCAACATGATAGTAATTGGAGTTTATGTTTCGGAAGAAGGAAAAAAGGAAGAAACTGCTGCCTTTTATGAAAATATTCAACAACTACTCGACAAATACAACAACAATAACGACATACTAATAGTAGGAGACTTAAACGCACGAGTAGGAAAAAATACCATCCCTAAAATCATAGGATCATTTGGAGAGGAAACGGTTAACGAAAATGGACACACCTTGAGAGAGTTTGTAACATTTAACGAATTAAAAATAACAAACACATTCTATCGAAAAAAAGACAATCATAAATTCACATGGACAGCAAGAGGTTCAAGATCACTGATAGACTATGTAATAGTGAATAAAAGACTATCCACACAGGTAACAGACACCCGAGTATATAGAGGATTTGATATCTACTCTGACCACTATTTGGTTATTTCTAAAATAAATCTATACACAAGATGGAAAACAAGAACAAACCAGAAATAAACACAATGCGAAGAAGTTTTCAAAGTGAACTTATTAGAAGAGGATAGTATACGAGATCTTTACCAAAATAGAATCTGATTGAAGCCGTCAAAAGCCTTTATAGGTGCACATCAGTCGTATTAGATCTGAAACACAATTTAAAAGACATCAAAACGAATAAAGGAGTGAGACAAGGCTGTAGTATTTTACCAACATTATTTAATATTTAAAAATGTATAGTATAAGTATATTTTTGAATTTCTTCTGTTATATTGGATTGCCAATATAATCTTATCAATTTTTTAAATTTACACAGTATGCAAAAACATGTTTCAAAGTAAAATTTAATTAATGGGGTGGATTTCTATTGTCTTTTCCATAACTCACAAATTGATCGTAATAATTTTTCAGTGTTTGATAATATTTATTGTGCTTTAGAGTTTCAGCTTGTGTATAGGTGAATTGGCCATATTGCCCAAAATACTCAAGTGACTGGGGGCCATAGTATCTGCGCACATCGCATCTTACACTAAAGCTTTTTCTTGTCGCCAAGCTACCCAGGTTACCCCGTCTGGTCTCTTTCTATTATCACGTAAAAGCCCCACGGGTTCGAGAATACTAGAAATATTTACAGTGGCAAGAGGTCGTCTAATAATTGCGTTTACAGCAGCATGTCTTGATAATCTGCCTGTCTAAAACAATTGGCCGTGACGGCCGAACTGATCGGCCAAGGTTCCACATACGCAAATACAATCTTGGTACAAACGGAATTCAATTCTAAGACCCACGCAAATCCGCCAAGAATCTTTATCTGGCAATGCGCTCAGATAAGTAGAAGCATACCAGGCATAATACGTGCACGATCAGTATCTTTTCTACAATTTAAAATAGTGGAGTGCGACAGTTTTAAGATGTAGAGATCTCACTTTACCTGAGAACCCGTTGAAGTGGATATACCAAGATTAAAACGGGGTAAAGCATAATCACTTCTTTCAAGTAAGAAACCTCAAAATCCAATAAGGACGGGCTAAGAATAGAGCCAATGAGTGTTTTATTACTATACACAGAAAAAATAAAAGCTAGAAAAGCCACATTTGGTATTTTAAAAATTTAAATGTAACCGATAATTTTCAAAACCAATAATCAGTTTGTTTAAATTGTTAAAAACTGAGTCCGCTTTACCAGCAAAGGTTCCATGCATTAAGCATTGATGACAATGAGTTGATTATTTTTGGATTGATAGGCTAAAAACTACAGGTCCCAAAGGATCACCTTGCTGATATGAAGATAATAATTCTAGCAAAACATTAAATAAAATATTTTAACTTTAACGCTATTCCCAAGGTAGAAGGAATTTGATACACCACTTCAAGCTTGTATTAACAATGGAAATCTTGCTGTTATTTGCAATAATTACATTATGCACTTTTATTCACACTCAGTCAGTAATCGACAGATTATTACGTTTTAATAATCACTTGCCAACCAAGCAGAAAACGAAAGTGTCTAAAGCTTCTTGAGAGCGTCATTAAAACAAAAGACTGTCATTTGTTTCATAATTCTAAATAAATAATTAAAACGTTTATTTATTAATATTTAAAAGATTTACCTATAATAATAAAAATTAAAGAATTATGGTTAAGGTTATAGGTTTATTTAATAGTTATTTGCTACTAGAATGTAAGGACCTTATTAACATTCAAGGAAGGTTAATATAATCCGAGGCGGAAGCCGAGGATTTATTACCTTCCAGAGTGTTAATAGTCCTTACATGCCGTAGCTATTATATTTTCCCGCTACTGCAATGTACCAGTTTAATGTAATTATTTTAAAAACAATTTTGACATTTGATTGTCATAACTCGAATTCGAATTTTCATTTCGTTACTTTTATTTTCTAAGTTTGCTTTGTAATACAATTTGTGTGGGACTGATTTTCTGGAAAACGAGCATGTAATTATAAAAAATTCCTTGTTTTTAAATTGTACATTTCATTTTCACAAATAAATACTCCTAAAATATTAATTTATCATTATTTTATTATTTTCCTAGGAGTGTAAGTGATTATTAAGTTCCGTCGTCAACGAAAATTATATAAACAAATGTTATGATCACTTACTCTATTTTAATATACATAGGTACTTATCAATGTGCGGGAAATAGTATTTAATAAAGTCAGGAAAGTGATTCTTTACCTGACAGCGACAATATTGAATACGAGGCCGCGTACGCCGAGATTAATTTCGCCGTGTCAGGTAAAGACACTTTCTTGACGTGTATGGAATACTATTTTTCTGAAATCGCGAGATTAATCAAATTCAATAGTTCGATTTTTAGTTATGGCTAATCACAATTAAAATTAAATAAAATCAAATAAGGCGAATTTCTGCTGTTGCCATAGTTTTGATAGCCTGATCCTGCAATGACAGATGACGATGTGTTGTAATATTATAATATCAGAGTGGTCTGGCCTTTACTGCGTGAGTCCGGTAATGGTTTACTTTCCTGCGCCGAAAAGTTGCAGTAATTGATCAAGTATGGCCGATTTCAGAAAACAATATTATTACAATAGACCTATTCTTAAGGTGACAAAAAGTATCAATTATTTTCAAACACTACTGGTAGATGACTCTGATATCGATTGATCACTAGATAATGCGAGCAGCAAAATTTATCGACGCCTGTATTAGTTCGTACTTTTTTTCCTCTTACCTATTCAGAAAATAGTTTTGAGCACAAAAAATGCTTATATTAACAACTTAAATTGTAAATCATTTCGACGTAAAATAAGATAATATACTGTACTATGCGCGTGCCATCTATGAAACATTTTCCAAACTGCAAATAGCATAAGCAGGATAGGGGATTAGAAGAACCACGATTAATTTCGTTACTAATGAGGTTAATAACAGATTTTTAAACTGAAAACTCTCAAATAGATAATTTGTAATGACATACTGTAAATACAGCATGATTACTTTACTATTTTCACTACAATAAATAAAAAAACTGAACCATTCCGTAGGCCTGTTTTGTTTATTTATTTATTCATTAATTATTACTGTTTTGTACTTGTAATTATAATATATTGTCGACAAATGTTCAAATATATCATGTTGCAAATTTGAGCACTGTACGTTATATGTACTCGGTTTTTAATCGTGATTTGTTCTTATGGCCAAATAACATTGGTATTTGCCACCTTAAGGCTGGAAAAACATATAAATAAAACTCAAGTAAGTGAATAATTAAAAGTAACTGACCAGTGCATAGATAATTATAAGTTAATAAGAAGCCCTTTATTTGGTTCTGATCGAATCTGAAATATGATTGAGGAATCATTAAACAACTATCTTTTAAACAAATAGCCGAGAACAATACGTTTTTTGTTTAAAACCTTTTTAATTTTTTGTTTAAAAACTTTAAAACAATTTGTTATTTATTATTGATTGTGTTATATTTATTAGATACTAAATTATTTTTCTTTTAAATGACAAGCTAAATAATTCTTCATTTAAAATGCGCAATATTGTAAGTTCCGTACATGTATATTTTGTTGTTTTGATTATTCTGTAAATAATTAGTTAATTGATATGTTAGTTTTCTTCAAATTACGTTAATAAAAATCCCATGAAGGAGGGGGACAAGTTTTACGTACTGCAAATTTTACACTTTTGTGCGCAACATTTATTTTTTGGACATTGATCTTTTTTTTCAACTGTGTTTTTTTGTTCGATCTAAATATTTCGGATATTTGTGGATTGGTTTTCCTATACCGACGTTTTGAAAAATTTATCCGAGCTTCGTTATAGAAAGGTTTAGATCGATATTCTTTAAGTCGTCTTTAACGTAAAGATCTTTTAAAAAATGCTAAAACTTGGTTTACACCCAAAATTTTGATACATTTTTGACATAATTTTACTTGGAAATCAAGCTTTTCCTTTTGTGAAAGGATCTTGTCATAAGAGATTAGTTACAGCATTAAGGCTTTATTTAAACTTATTAATTTTGCTGATGTATTTTCTAATTTTATTAATCGTTGATTTTTGAAAATGTTTTGTATCAGGAAAATAATTTGTTATTATTTTCCATTGATTAGTGATTGTAAGCTTTTCAGTGTTATTTAACTTTTGGGTAACTTCGCGTGCATTTTGATTTTCTTCGAATTGCAAATACAGCAAAGGTGCCAATTAAAAATAAAACGTTGATCTTCAAATGACCTCGAAGAGGTCAACTAATTAAAACAACAATTATATCATATTTTTAAATTTTCACCCTAAACGTTTTTCATCGGAATGACGTTTGTTTTTAAGGTATTAATGCTGGAAGTTTTAATATGAACACCCGGTATATAATGATTTTGAATTGATTTGTGAGTGGATAGTAGGAAAACTAAAAATAAGTATTATGATAATTATAAGTGTTTTAATAATAACTATAACCATTTTGCATACTGTGAGTAATTACTTTCATTGTGTTTACATTTACCACGTGCTGTAAGTAATTAACTTTTGTCGGCATGCCTACACTTCCCAATAACATGCTCCTGTTCAGTATTTATATATTATTATAGATTATTAACTCGTGAAAGTATATTTTAAGTATTATAATTTCTAATTTGGTAATATCGCAAGTTAAGTGAAAATTGATTCTAAAATCAATAAATCGATATAAAAAAATCATATTTCATCAGTTCTATCATAATGCTACAATCATCATATCATATTTATAAATATGTTAAATATTATATCATGGACGAATTATTAAATAAGTAAGTGTAAATTTTTTTACTAATTTAATTAAAATTTTCACTTAAGTTGTAATATTATCAAATTAATACATGAAATATTATATATTTAATACTATATAAAACTCATTGTATTAATACATATTTAGATTACATCCATACTACTTTGCAAATATTATTATTACAAATCCAAGAGTCATTAAATTTGTCTATTGGCTTAATTTAAGTTCGAAATTTTGAAACTCTTCAATGCTACACATATTGATAACGCCAACTTCATTGACTAAAATAAAAATGTACTAAAATTATGAATGTCACAAAAATCACAAAATTATTAACCTTTAGGAAAGTTTCAATATTAATTGCTATTAATCCACATGCAGTAAGCGTTACCTTCCGTTGAGCTCTTTGAATCATAAGAATAATTGGAGTACGCAATTTCGAAAAATATTTTGAATGCCAGTCTGAATTGTAAATGGCAGTTGATATTGTTGACATCTAAAAAACAAAAATTAAATTGGCTAAAGGTTTAAAGTTTTAATAAAACCTTACCTCGTACTCCACATAGTTTGCAGGAATACAGTAAAACCCTATTTGGAATATCAAAGCACACATAGAAACAGCATATCTTATCGTCATGTAAAAATCAGAACTGAAATTATTGTTTTTAATTTTCTAAAATCTAACTACATCTAGAGGTAAACTGTAATGAAAGAAATTAGAGCAAAACAATTGAAACTATAGTAATAATATGTGTCATTATCATTCTTTGGCTCGTTTTACTTTGTCGGATTTGCCTCGTTTCTAAAGCTGCTATTTTAGTGCTACAACTATTTAACTCATATAAGGGGGAACTATCCAACACTTTATTAATTAAAAATTTCTACACATCTAACGAAATACTTCTTTTTCCTCTTAACTTATGACTAGGTCCTGTAATATCCAACAGTAAACTCGGCGAAGTTCCGAAGCCACTGCTAGTACAGTGAGCATATTATTGATTTTACATCTGAAGTAGCTTGCTAGGTTGGCCTCAGATATGGCTGTTACCCTATTTTATATTTTTAATAATTGCAATTCTTTAACATATGTAGGAGGACCAGCATCTTTACGTACTTTCCAAAGTACGGAGCCGGTCATACAAAGTCAGCCTTTACCCGGATTCGAATCTAACGTTAGCAGTTGGGCAAGCCAATAACCGTCTCTAATAAAATACAAATTTTAATAATGTACCCTAAAAGAATTGTAAAACGCTTAATTCTTTGTATTCGCCAGTTTACCTCAGAAAATTACAGATTTACGGTTTTTGAATTTACTTACGTTTCTGTCAATGCATACATTTCGGCGCATATTAAAGGAGCAGCAGTCAAATATTGAACCATTAAAGAAACTGAATAAGCATTTTGCAACTCATCGTGAAATCTATAATTGAAACACATCAAAAATAGCAAAATTTGTAAATTTAAAAACATACTTTAAAAGCAAAATATGGTGTTCAATGTAAGTTTGCAAATTTTGATAATAATTTTTTAAATTGTGACTCGCAGTTTACAGTATCAACATTCAATCGTTCCAAATGATCAAACAAGATTACGCATTGTATTTTGAGTTCGTAGCAATAGCTTAAATAAAGGCAATCATGAAATCCTTCAAAAAGTGCAATAATTCCACACGATATAAAAGTTGTAATCCAAACCAGGTTAAACATTCCGTTTTTCTCCATTTGCCAATCACCAAGTATTAACTTCTTCTGCATAATGGAATAAGGAGTAATCATAAGTAAAACAAATATAATTAAAGCAGGGAAAACTCTTTGTAGTAATAATAATCTGTTCGTTATTATCTGGTTGTCTTTTTGTGTAGTTCTAGAACATTGATCGTCGTTCCAAAATTTTTTTATAAGAGTAACCAGGTTCAAAAACTTTTGTTTATTATATAAGCATAAATACCATTTTAAAGGCGCCTAAAACATAAAATACTTTTTTACAATGTAAACTTTCGGTCATAAAAGTGCAATATACTTTTTTACAAATAAGCCAAAACCTTCAGAATATTTTCTTTGTGATTTTTATTTTTTCTGTGATTCTGTATTCAGTGCATCCTAATATCATTTATTCTCATTTAGACTTGTCGTTTACGCTTAAGTGGGTCATTAATACTTCAATAATCAAAAATTAGTTACCTGTACAAACACCATTACACCTTCAAAATTGTTGACGTAGCTAGTAATATTATCGTTCATGTAAAAGAATTGCAGGATCATTAAAACTAAAACAAACCCGAATAATAACATCAAAAGATGGGTAATTAGAAAAGCAGCTCTAGATATCTTTTTCGTTGCAAGAAGTCCCATTCGGTTCAAATTTTGTAACGGAAATTTAAGTATCATTCCTGGATTAAACATTTTGTAGTACCAACAAATATTTCAAGTCCAATAATAAACTTCAATAATAATATGAAAATCCTCTAAATGACTTGAACAAATTTAAATACGTTTAAATAGAAACATTAACAATTTTCAATTTCTGGTTGAAACATTCACATTCAACTGCCCGTTGTCTTCTGTGAAATATTCTTAAGTCCAACCTATGCATTGATTCATCAAAATATAAAATTATAAAAGTTGTCACGTGACTTCATTTCCCTAGGGTAGTGCACGGTGCCCTAATGCAAATTTTGTTAAAAACTCAAAAGTTACAAATTTCCGTCAGTTAATTTTATTATCGCTCAAGTTTTATTTCGTGGAAGGAAGTTTTGAGTAATCGCCACGCGCGCTTTCTCAGACAGCCTTGGAAAATTTCGCAAGTTAAAGCATGTTTATAGCAGTTGCAACAGCAGCTGCCCGTATCGCTGCTATCCGATTGGCCGGACGCGCCAATGCTATCCCTTCTCCGAAATTATCGTCAGTCGGTCTTGAACTGTTCGAGAAGCCGCTCCGTGTTTAACACGTTAAATTAAATTTTACCATCTTTAATTTCGGTTTATAAAGTAATATCGTTATCGTCAGTTGGCTTCGAGCTTTTGAGAAGACAAGTCGCTCCGTGTTTAACACGTTAAATCAGATTTTAACATCTTCAGTTTTCCGTTTAATAGTTTAATATCGTTATCGTCAGTCGGTCTTGATCTGTTCGAGAAGCCACTCCGTGTTTAACACGTTAAATCAAATTTTACCATCTTTATTACCGTTACCGTTCCGTTTGTTGTTGAGGCGACCAATGCCAGTTGTATGTGTGCATCTGACCGGTGAACCAATTATCGTTTTTCAAGCAAGTGCCAATTATCGTATATCGCAGTTCCATTGGAACATATCGTTTTGTGTGATGAGTCACACCTGGAAACCCGCTATAGGGAATTTTATGTTGAGCACTCTGCCATTTTGTCGTTTCCGTTTGGAAGAAATACCCTCAGTTGGGATTACCGTCTTATCACCGTGTCTAGAAAACCACCCGCATCAGCGCAAGTCGACCTTATTTTTACGTTCAAGAAGTCAATGACCTTTAAAGTCATCGCAACCAATTTCGATGTTAGTTACCGCCGTAAAACCAATTCAATCGCCAAGCTGTGGACCATAATGATTAAAGGTTAGTTATTTACGCCATTTAACTTTGTGTCAACAGTGCATCAAGTGTTTATACCGTCATTTTTTATATTTGTTTCGTCACTTTTGTTTGAACATTAATTTATTCAAAGTTAAAACCACGAACGCCATCTGCGGTCGTTGGACTTAACCTAGTAAGTTTGAAGAACTGTCACTTTTGAAAAATCATAAATGTCAAGTGGATATTTTTATGTTTGTTTAATTTAGTAAATTTTAATGTTAAGAATAGGTTTTTATACCGTCAATTTCAATGTCAAAAATATCGATATCGAGTGCACTCCATTTAGAAATTATTCCAAATTGTAAATGATACAATTTACTTGTTTTGTTGTTATCTTTGTGTACCGAATTATTTGTATTATATACTGTGTTTTCGTCAAGTATTATAGTGTTATTTTACCGAACTTGTGTTTGTTTCTTTTGTACTCTTTTTCAGGTCCTGGTTTGTAAAGTGAAGCGAGAGAATTGAGTTTTACCAAAGTATAACGAGTTTAAGATTTCAGTTTGTTTAAAGGTTTGTACCGATCTAGTGTGCGGTACATTATTGTTCCATCTAACCTAGGACTACACTAGTGGCGCCCTCTATGTTTCAGTATCGAAACCATCCCGATTTCGACCTTTCCGGCGCACGCAATTCAAAATTATACTTTTTCGTCTACCCCGACCTCACGGCGAGTTTAGACCGGCACTTTTAGGCTTTTGCTACGGGTGTGTGCGCCGAAGACCAATTTTCCCGTAACAAAGTTATCAGGCATGAGTTTTAATATTTTATTGTTTTAATAGCTTTTACTTATAACATTTTAATAATACATTTTCTAGTCTACTGAATATTAAATTTTCAATTTTTTTATGCAATGGCATTGACATTATTCCAATTCAGGTAGTTTTAGAAATCCTATAGTTTCTTATATCATAATATAAAATCTATATAGTTTGTCACAAACAACTGCAATATTGCTTCGGAAAACTTATTTATTTATTTTATTTTTTCAAACAAATGATGAATTTATATGTTGTCGCATCTTCTGCTGTTCCTCATTGTGTAACCCAGGTATTATTTGATGAATGAGCTTACTATTTCAAAATCACTACTTCACCACTTCAGCGCTAAGCGGAAATTCTGAAAGAGGATGAATCCTATTAGAATGTACCGAATCTCAGAAAAAATTTGAATTTCAAAGAAAGAAAAAATTTTGTGATGATGTTTATCTTGTTTTGGCTTATTTAAAAACCAATACTTTATATTGCATTTTTATGGCAGAAAGTTTACATTGCAAATTAGTAAAAAGTATTGTAATAAAAAATACCCACTATGTTTTAGGCACCTTTAAAATGGTGTTTATGCTTATATAATAAAAAAGAGTTTTTTAATCTGGTTACTCTTATAAAAAAAATTTAGAACGACGATTAATGTTTTAGAACTACACAACTAGACAACCAAATAATAGCGAACAGATTATTATTACTACAAAAAGTTTTCCCTGCTTTAACCCTACTTGTTTTGATTATAATTATTCCTTATTCCATCATGCAGAAGAAACTAATTCTTCTAGCAGACGATGTATTGAATTGTCTGTACAAACAAACAATTCAATGTAACAAACAAAAAGTTTTCAAACAAAAAGTAAAAAAATTCTACAGCCCTTTATAAAAAATTCTGCTTTTATTTTTTTATGTACAAAAGTATGTTCTAGGTAAAAATTAAAAAAAAAATTCCAAAAAAATATTCATTAGTTTTCATTTAATGGACAATACAAAGTGGTCGGATTTCATCTGGAACAGTCAATATTTTCTTCTTCCATCAATTTTAAAACTCCCATTAGTTTTGAAAATGTAGTGAGAAATTGTACTGAATGCTGTAATATAAAGAAAGATCCCACTAAGGCACAGGTCTACAAATGCAAACCTCCTGAATTGTTTTATATGTACAGTTGGTATTTTTTTTGATTATTTGCAAATTATGAATTAATGTTTAGTTCCTAGTTTTCAAATTAAACGAGAATTTTTACATATTTACGTTAGTAATAGAGTTAATAATTTTCAATTGTCCGTAATTAACCAATAGAGATTATTGTAAAACCAGCAGTGAATAAATACGTATCTATCAGAAGTCTTATTATTTACAAAATTCAGGAGTGTCGATTCAAAAATAAACGTAAAAGTATCTTTGTAGTAGAAATTACAGCGCATTAGATTTTGGTTGCAATTGAAACACGGAAACAATTTTTTTTAATCTCTTTATTAAATATTAATTTTCATTAATTATTACAAAAACTAATGAGAACCAAATTTGGTATTTAAATTTATATATTGAGACTTAAAGCTACATACTTAAATTTTGGGTCAAATTGCTTAATGGAAAATATTTTTTCCTTTTATTATTAAATTTTTTTTTTAATATTTAATAAAAGTACGATAAAGAAATGAGAATGGTCACATCCGATTTTTTTATTATTGGCTAGGTTATTTTCTTTCATCTTCTCTTGTCTCTGAAACTGTTCGATCAATCTTCTGCAACGTTAGTGATGTGATGATATCTGACATGTCCTGCTTGTCCGATTCTTAAATCCGTGAATACTAAAAAGTAGAAATTAAATTACTATTAAATAAAAATAATATTGTATAATATAATTCTATTACATAATAGGAATTGGACCGAAGCCATGAGTCACGAAATTATATTACGAAGGGAAAATATTCCATAACAGACTCATATAAGGCATTACCTCAGAAAGTGAATAAACCCGCGAGAATTGATGAATACGTGTATGTATATGTAAAACAAACGGCCCGGGTCTAGTGAACGGAATAATATTAATCAGTCTGGTGAGCGATCAGTGATGATCAGCAGCTCAGTCAGATAGGTTCAAGGAGCAACCTTGCTACTAAATTTATGTAATTTGTATCTATTCTCTAACTCCAACTCTTTTCCCTAGAAACTTAGTCAACTTTAGTCCCTAGAAATACAAACCATTAGTAATTCCGTTACTTAAACAATTCTTTTAGTAGTTACCAAGGCAATTGCTAATTTCTGGGAAAGTGCTGACAAGGTAAAAATTCCCCCTTTAATGCGGTTTACATCTGAAGACTGGGGAGGCCAAATCATCGTTTTTAGGATACCTTCGCGTGATTACTGATAAAAATATTTAGAACATATTATGTTTTACGTATGTTTTGGCTCAGTTTCTCATTAGGAACGTAAACAATTTCCAAAAATTCCCGTTTCAAAATAAATTACAGCACTCGCCAATACATGGCGAGCACTTCCGAACGAAATTTAAAAAATACAAAATTCCAAAGTTGTCGGGCAAATTTGACGTACCCGAATATTTTTGGGTAATTTAAAAAAGTGATTTGTAGTAATTCAGGAACAACAAGTCGTATTAAAAGGACGTGTAACCAAATTTGTATTACCTCAAGTACATGATCAATCAAGTTAAATTTTATAAACAATCAAGATTTTAAATAATAAAGCAAATTTAGAGATTATTGAAGAGATTAACATATTATTTTTGTTGTTTTTATCCATTAATCGAAGATTTATAAATTTTATGAAGCTAAAGCGAAAGCAAAGTATATAATTAATTTTGATTGCCGATCTGTGCAAGATAGAGACTTGTTGACAGTAACTGGATATCCAATTTGTTGTCTTCCAGAAAATCAATGCAGAATTTGATTTTGATTATATGTATGTGGGTACAGAAAATTGTAAAAAAAATTGGCGATAAACAAAATATGAAAATTGATTGTAAAGCAATTCTCTTATGTGATGTATCTCAAAATAATGTCAATTTTAGTTTGAGATTGTGACCACTAAATTAACAGCGACAAAAAATAAAATTATTTATTGTATTTAAAGTAAAAGTGACTTACGTTTTAAAGCAATGTTGTTTATTTGAGTAAATCTGAAAATTGCAAGTTGACGTATTGATTATTATTGTTAGTGGCGAGCAATAAACAATTTAACAAGCCGTCCTGTATTGCATTTTGTAGAAAGAACTTCAGTTTTGAACAGGCGAACGACTCGCAAAGAACCAATATATTTATCGAATGCACGACAACTGTCACAATTTTATTTCTGGTACTCGGAAACAAAAAAATGACCAGTCGCGAAATCTCTTCGCGATCACGCCGGCTTTGCTCAGTAGGTCGTGAGTCGTACCGCAGCTATACTAGGCGGTGTATCTTCGAAACAACCTACGATTAAATCGTAGGGGGGGGGGATTGATTTGGGCGCCACCACGTTATTGAAAGGGATGTGAAACAAGGGGGCTGAGTTATCTTACTATCACCACAGGAGACCTAACGTGGAATGCCTCCGGTGGGATCTTCTTCCTCTCTCTCGGCGAATCGCAATCAGGCGTTTCCCAATCAACTTTCCACTTCTTGGTTCGCCTCAGTCTCCACACAAAAATAATGAACAGCTTATGGTTACAAAGTTGAATTTACTGACAGAATAAACCAAAACTGACAACAAACATAAATTTCGGGGACTCCAACATCACCCGAACTACCTATAATTATTACAAAAAAAGAAACACAACCTTACAGCTAAAAACACAAAAGAAAACTAACCTAAACAAATACTTAAATCAATACAAAAAAAACTAACGACTACAAGCTTTAGCTTGTACCGCTGCTCTACTTTGCTGTGAGCCTAGTACCGTAGTATGTTTGGCCGATTTTTCTTTCGGTCTCGCTTTACTGATAAACTCTACGCTTCCGATTACACGCTAATCGGATACTCGCTCATTCACTCTATCGATCGAAACTCTTTCGTTGTGGTTTTAAAATTCCACGCACTTTCTAACACTCTCTCTCAAAAACAACCACCATAACAAACAACCCCGTTCTTTCTCGTGCAACCTCTTTTATATCTTTTCCCCCGCCTGGCTCTATTTTTGAAACCATGCCGTTTCCATGCCGGTCCGTCGGCATTAATTTTTACTGCCCTCAGAAAAGAATCCCAGGGTTAATTTTTTTCGAGCCTGAGCCGGACGCAACTTATTTTACGCAAGAAAAGAACAATATGTCACCAAGGCGGCAGACACCATAAAGTGGAAAATATGTCTGCTGTCGGACACCCAAGTACAACGAACATACCTGTTACCTTTCTTAAAATAAGCCACACCGCTCGCTAAAAGACATGGACCTACCCTTAATAAAACCATTAAGTTTATGAGTCGGCTATACCTAAGTACACCTTCTCAAAAAATGCCCTTTAGAAATAAAATTGTTACACAACCTATAAATATTAAAAGATTAGTGCTAAAAAGTGGAATTGATGTTGAAATATTAATTTTTAATAGAATGGAAAGGTATTAAAAGCGTTTAGTAAAATTTCAAAATAGACGAATTCAAAACAGCAATCATTTTAGAACAAACAAGGTTTTATAGTACTAGTAATCGTGCAAAAATCAAAGTTGGAAAATTGGAAACACATACAAGATTTACCTTAATGTGATGAGAAGCAAACTGAAGAACATCTGGAACAATACTATACAATAACGTCTGATGAGCAGCAACTGCGGAAAAGGTGACCATTACAACTTAAAAAAAATTAGATATGAAACAGTGCTAACACTAAAACCTGTTGATTGTGTACCTGTTGATTGCCTCTTACCTTCAAAATCCATTGCTTAGTTTAACTAGCTCCAGGTATTCGTTTTAATAAAAAAAATAAAAGCGTTTTCCCAAAATCTGTATTGGCAGAAATTATTAAATATTATTTTTATCGTGTAATTGTGATCACCTGCAAATACGATGCCTTCCAGTTTCTTAACCATAATTCATTACATTTGTGTTCTCTTAAAATATAAATCAGTAATATTAAACGACCAAATTAAGTCTTGCATAATGGAAATTAAGATTATCGTTGGAAAGATTTATCCATTGTCAGGAGTTTCATTTTATTTAATACCGATAGATATGAAAGTAATTCACGACTACTCTTTTAAAAACTTAGCAGGTATCTGGTTTTCTTTTAGATGAATATTTAACTTGAGCATGAGCTGTCGTTAACTGTCGCGTTTATACCTGTCTTATTAAATATACATATAAAGCTAACTGCGTTAAATATTTAAATTAATACAAGTGAAATTTATATAAAATGTAAAGGTATATTTATAACATTTATTATTTAATGTATTATCCTCCTTCAATTTAAAAAGAAAATTCGTGTTCACTTGTAATAAATTTGGAAATTTTGGTATTGATTGCTATATAATTATTAAATACTAAATTCTTTCTCTTTTAAATGTACAGCTAAAGGAGTTATAATTTAAAATGCACAATATATCTTTTCATAAATGTTATTTATCAATAAAAAGTGTAACTTTCGATTCAAATTGCATTGAATTAAAATATATCATTTTTTTAATTGCCCGATAGCCAGCAGTTTTTCTCAAATTGAGTTTGCTTAAAAAATAAGAATTCGTGAAGAAGTCGATCACAACATTAATATGACGTTCAAATCAACTAATAACATTGGACAAATTTATGCCAACTAAAGACCCTGTACCGCAAGAAAAGAAGTCAGATTTGATATAATACAAAGTGGAATGCCAGGATTGTAATCTTGTATATATTGGCCAAACTAACCAATGGCTTCATAAACGAACGAGTGGACATGTTTCAAGTATTTGATGTAATAAACCAGAAACCACTACGATTGCCAAACATATTTTAATTGATGGACATAATGCTGCCTTTTCTAATGCCGCGATAATCAAATCAGTCACCAATTACAAAGATCGACTTCTTCACGAAATGATTTGCATCAAGAGGGAAAGAAAATGCGATGAACAGAAAACCGACATCGAAGGTTTAAGTAATGTCGACAGCCATCTACTCAGCTAAGCTACAAATAACGTATTGGGGTTAAGTTTTGGATTTTGTTTGGGTTAAGCATTGGAAAACCAGTAACTGTTAGTACAAAATGTTCTTGTGGGTAGGAATGAACTCTCAAGTGGACAGCAAATGCTGCAAGTAAAATTGGTCTTGATACAAAGAAATTAAATATATCAAATCACTCGTTACGTTCTTCAGCGGTTTCCCATCTCGCAAAAGCAGGTGTACAAGGGCAGGAACTAATTAAAATGACCGGCCACACAAGTACAGGGTCCATAAGCCCATATTTGCAGTTGGACGCACAACACCACCTCGGTAGCGTTGAAAACTCAGACGCCAACGCGAAAGTGATACCTGTGGTGATACTGTGCTAAGTAGTGAAGCCTCAACATCTACCGGTATAACCGCTCAAAATAGTAGCACCACGGTGGTACAAAATATAACAATTGTGTTTTAATATTAATAATTAGTTGTTCTGTTTTATATTACTTGTTAATTGTTAAATAATTGTTCTATTTATATATTAATTGTTAAATTATTGTTCTATTTTTATATTGTTAAATAATTATTGTTCTATTTTACATTAATCTTAATAAATTATAATTTAATAATTATTTTATTATTTTTTGAATATTATTTTTAGTTAGCTGCGATTTTGATAATACGAAATCGATAAGTGCACTTGTGCAAACTTATCGCTTAATTGCCATGGAATTGGTTCTAATTTTGACATTTGAGTTATTCCGAATTTTTCTATTGGTTCATAGGTAACTATGTACATAACTTATAAATATTCAAACATATCTAATTTTAAGCAGTCTTAGATTTCTTTATGTTGTAATAACTTGTAACTCTAATTCTCCTCTAAATAAATATTTTTATTATCAAATTTAGTGTTTGATATTTAATTATATGTATAATACAAAGTAATTTCATTATTGACTTCAGCTTATAAGATGTTATCGTATATCTTATTAAAGGGCTTGAACCTTACGCCAAAGAAAACCTGAGTGACTACCAGAGTGAAAAGGAAAATCAACCTTAGGCAATCTGTTCAATATAAGAAAATTATGAAAAACGGTGAAAATTCAATTCGGAAGTGAATCACCTATTTATGGACTTTTAAGCAGGCTACGCAACACAACACACAGACCACAATCAAATTGCTTAATATATGAGTGAATCCGAATTTCCAAAGAAGTTTACTAGTCTGGCTGTACATTTGGTTGAGCTTCAAACCGAGCTGTTTTCTTTTGGTGAGAATGTGTTTCTTCCATGTTAGGCGCCTATCCAGGTGGATGCCAAGATATTTGACGTCCTCAGCCTGCGCGAGTTGTTTGTCGTTCAGCGTAACTGGTGGGCATATTGACTTGTTCAAGGTGAAGGTAATGTAAACAGATTTGGTTTCATTAGCCTTGATGCGCTATCGTCGCAGCCATGTCTGTATTTTGTTCAGGTTTGATTGGAGGTTTTGAATGCGTTTGCTGTATCTAAATGTGATGCCAATACTGGCGTGTCGTCTGCAAATGTGGCTACCGTTGTTAAACGAGTGGTTGGTAAATCTGATGTTAAATTAGGTAGTACCGACCAATACGCTACCCTGAGGCACTCCCGATAGGATGGGATAGAGATCTGTATATTCACTTTGGTGTTTTACTAAGAAGTGTCTGCCTTTTAAATAGGATTGTAGTATTTCATAGTGCTGATAAGGTAAGTGATTTTGAATTTTATAGCGCAGACCCTCATGCCAGATCTTATCGAACGCTTGTATAAAACACGGTAATGATGTCCTCTGTCACGTGATTTCGTTTCCTCATGGAAATGCACAGTGCCCCTAATAAAGATTTAATCAAAAACATAAGAATTTAGATATTTCAGATTAATTCCGTTATTTTATATTCGTGCCAGTTGAAGATTTTAAATTTCATAGTCATTCAATTATTTTATCCCACAAAAAAAAATTGCTTTCGTATTTAAAATTTTATCCGTGTCTCGTTTTATCCCAGACAACCTTGATCAAGTTCAGATAGGTTGAGCTTTGCTCGCTGGTAATGACCCAGAAAGGGTCTCGAAACGTCAAAAATTTTAGGAGAATGTCAGTTTGAAAATTTTGCTCAAAACCAAAAGAAAACTCTTTGTATTTAACATTTTAAAAATCTAAAAGTAGATATACAATAAAATCAAAAAATCAAAACTATATTTCGTTAATATTTGATTTGTGAAAAGAAATTTCAGCAGTGTAACTAAAAACAAAAATTTTAAGCACTTCTATTGTAAGATCATATTTCTAGTACAAATTTTAGTGCATTCTTGTTTCAAATGGACTATAGTTCAATCCATCAAGTCAAAAAGGTAATGTGAAGTGTAAGCCTATCCTAATCATAATTTATAATACATTTGCAATTTATTTACAATTTTCTAATAGTTAGCAATGGCGTGGTTTAAATAAATTATAGTTATGATATTCATCTTAACTTGCGTCGTTTATTCTTGACGTTCCGTCAATTCCCATCCCATAAATAAGGATTTTGGATTGATTAGTAAGTGGATGAAAGGAAAAATAAAGCCATTTAAAATAACTAAAATAAATCATACAAATAATTATTGTAATAATTATATTTGTTTTAATTACAATTATAACCAATTTAAACACAAAGTAATTACTATCATTGTGTTTTTATATTTACTAAGTGTTTAAGGTAGTATAACTATGTATCTACATTTGTCAGTATATCTACACTTCCTAATAGCGTATAATGTGTTTATCAGTACTATATAGAACTCATTTCGTTAATATTAAGATTACATAATGCAAATTCATACAACTTTGGAAATACCTATTACAAGACCAAAAGTCATTAAATTTGTTTATTGATTTAATTTAAGTTCGAAATTTTGAAACTTCTCAATGCTACACAAATTGATAACGCCAACTTTACAGACTAAAATCAAAATGTACTAAATTAAGAACGTCACAAAAATCATAAATTTCTTAACCTTCAGGAAAGTCTCAATATTAATTTCTATTAATCCACATGCAGTAAGTGATATCTTCCGCTGAGCTCTTTGAATCATAAGGATAATTGGGAGTACGCAACTTCAAAAAATGTTTTGAATACCAGTCCGAATTGTAAATGGCAGCTGATATTGTTGACATCTAGCAAACAAAAATTAAAAGCGCTAAAGTTTAAAAGTCTCAATAAAACCTTACCGCGTGCTCCACATAATTTGTAGGAATACAGTAAAATCCTATTTGAAATATCATAGCACAAACAGAAATGGCATATCTTATCATTATGTAAGGATCAGAACTGAAATTGCTTTTAATAATATTCAGAATCTTAACACACAAGATTATTCAGAGTAATTAATATCTAGAGGTAAACTGTGATGAAAGAAATTGAAGCATTACAAAATTATTTATCATAACTTGGCTGATTTTATCTTTTCGGCCTTGCCTCGTCGGTAAAACTGTTATGTACTTAATGCGCTACAACTAATCAATTCTTTTTATTAGGTACATAGGACTATACGATACTACATTAATTATTAAAAGTTAATACATATCTAACAAAATTCCAATTTTAAAAATGCCATGGTACCTTAAATGGGTAGTACAAAGCTCAACTTTTTGCATTCGCCAGTTTCCTCAGAATATTACCGGATTGGCTGTTTTAAATTTACTTACGCTACTGTAAATGCATACATTTCGGCACATAGTAAAGAAGTAGCGGTTAAATATTGAACCATTAATGGAACTGAATAAGCCTTTTGCATTTCATCGTGAAATCTATAATTGAAATAATAATTAAATAAAATAATAAAATAATTAAAATTGTAAATTTAAAAACATACTTCAAAAGCAAAATATGGTGTTCAATATAAGTTTGCAAATTTTTGTAATAATTTTCAAATTGTGACTCGCAGTTTATAGTCTCCACATTTAATTGTTCCAAATGATCAAACAAAATTGTGCATTGCGTTTTCACTTCGAAGCAAAAGCTTAAATAAAGACCATCATAAAATCCTGCAAAGAGTACAAAAATTCCACAAGATATAACTACTAGAAACCAAACCAGTTTAAATAATCCATTTTTCTCCATTTGCCAATCACCAAGAATTAAATTTTCATTTAAAATGGAATAAGGAATAATGATAATGAAAATTAATATCAATGAACCAGAGAAAAGTTTTTGTAGTAATAATATTCTGTTCATTATTATCTGGTTGTCTATTTTTGTAGTTCTAGAACATTGACCGTCGTTCCAAAATTGTTTTGTGAGGATAACCAGATTCAGAAATTTTTCTTTATTATGTAAACAAAAATACCATTTTAATGACGCCTAAAACATAGTTTTGAATTTTTATTGCAATATTTGTTAACAAATTAAATTTTCTGCCTTAAAAGTAAAATTTACAGTATTTGTTTTTAAATTGCAATTTAAACTTTGTGCCAAAAATGTGCAATTTAACAATATTTGTTTTAAAGTAAGCCAAAACAAGATAAACACCTTAACTATATTTTTTCTTTTTTTGCGATTTTGTTTTCTGTTGTTCAATATTCAGCGCATTATTCAGGCTTTTCGCTTCCGCTCAAGCAAATACTTATATTATTTCATAATCAAAAATTAGTTACCTGTATGAACGCCATTGCACCTTCAAAATTGTTGACATATGCAGTTACATCGTTGTTCATGTAGAAGAACTGCATGCATATTAAAACTAAAACAAACCCGAATAATAATAGCAAAAGGTGGGTAATTAGAAAAGCAGCTCTTGAAGTTTTTCCCGTTAGCAGAAGTCCCATTCTGTTTAAATTTTCTAATGGAAATTTAAGGAATATTCCTGGTTTTAACATTTTGTATTAGCAACAAATATTTAAATTACAATAATAGGTATGGTAAAATAATAAATTATAACGGAAATACCCTAAAACGATGATTGGTACCAATTTAAAAACGTTTAAATATAAAAGTAACAATTTTCAATTTCTGGTTAAAAGCATTCGCATGCAACTACTTAGTATCTTCTGGGGAATATTGTTATGCACAACTTATTCATTGATTAATTAATGGAAAAAAGAAGGGTTATCGCGCAGTTGTTCTTAATATTTTACTGTTTATAGTTAATATTTAATAATGTATTTTCTAGTCTTATGGTCATGAATTTTTAATTATTTTATATTATTGTATTGACATTGTTCCAATTCGAACATTTTGAGAAGTCTTTAAAAATATTAATTTATAATTCTAATTTTACGTATATTGTTTTATGCTTATAGTAACAACTATAAAATCGACTGCTTTGGAAAATCAATATAATTTTCCTTCATTCTATTTCATTTTAATTTTCCTGACGAATTTATATCTTGTCACATATAAACTTTCAAATCAAATTTAGTGGAACTTCTTCAGAAAGGCCAATGATCTTTCCCTGTTATCTTAGGTATCTGTCGAAAACCAGCTTTGCTGAACAGTTACCTTTACTTTAGTTACTAATTATGTTTGTTGTAATTAATCTACTGATGTAATAAATTATTATTATTATTATTATTTATATACTAACATGCGCATTCAGAATTTTTATAGTTATGAACACAACCAATCTTCCGAATACTTGCTTAACATTGGCAACGTAAATCAAACAATAAGTAATGTAACCAAAGAAAAAAACAAGATCTCAGAGACATGTTTACAGAGTCTGCCTAACATTGCAGAGTCTGTATAACTGTGTAGCCAAACTCAAAGATCAAAAAAAACTTCTTAAATTGCAAATGGCTTCAGAAACTCTTTCTTTTTTTTACTATGTTATTCTTTTACAATTTTAGTAAATTTTGTTTAAATATTAAAAAACGCTTTATTTGCAACTTGATGTATTAGATATTCAAGTTCCATGTAGGAGCCCCCAGGCTTTGCCAACGGGGCCAAGCCTGGAGCAATATTGGGAAACCCAGCTTTGGCGTACTAATATGCCCCAAGCTTGAATCAATACTGGGTAACCTAACTTCGGCTCTCCGATATTTATCCAAACTTGGTTCAACACTGGGTAACCCCGCTTTGGCCATTCTAATGGTTATCCAAGATTGGTTCAATACTGGGTAACCCAGCCTTGGCCATGTAATGCTTACCTAAACTTGGTTAAGTACTGGTAACCTAATCTTAGTCATTCCAATGGTTACCCAAGCTTGGTTCAACACTGGATAGTTGTCATAATTAATCAAGTTTCCGGGAATAGTTTTGGTTACTACTGCGAACCTTAGCCATTGTTATAAGTAAAACGTTACTACAAAATTTAGCATCACGTGTTCCATTGCGTTACATATTTACAAATTCGTTCCGGTAGACTGCCTTTTTTGTTATTTTATGAACTAAAGATTTTGAGATAAAATTTTGAGCCTTGTAGAAATAAGTCGAAAAAGTTAATTTTTTTAACACCTTGCGTGGGTGGTAGACTCTTGAAATCAACACTTCCGACGCGGTAGACCATCACAATCTCTTATTTTACGATATCCTGGATCACCTTACCAAATTTCAGCCTTGCGCCTCTAAGGCATTTTACAATATTTTTTTACAAGTTTGGAAAATTTTTATAAATGCCTGCAACAACATTATTGCGATAGACTGCCGTTTTGTTTATTTACAATATCAAAACAACAAACTGAAAAAGAATTAGCATTGTTCGAATAATGGCTCAAATAATGTCGCTGCCTCCCGTACTATAAGTAGTGATGACCTAAAAGGGACATCCAGATCAACTGTTACAAATCGTAGCAGAAGAAGATTGTAGAAGACCCGAATTATCAACATACATATGTATGTATATTTTAAAAGTCTTTTAACGAAAAAGAAGTGAAATAGAAAGAATCAGGGTAGAAACTTGAAACTTTCTGTCGCCGGAGAATTGAGTTGAGAAAGTCCGTCAAGTTCGTAAATTTAATAAATTAAAATCATTTTATAAAATTTTGACTATTATTTTGACTACCAAAAATAATTATAAATTTTGGAAACACGAAATCTGTTATAAATATACATATTTACACTCGCGTTATCTAAAACAGATTTGGTTTGTCGGACTACTAAATTTAAATATTTTTCCGAAATCTTCTGAAGAATCGTTTTCATCAAATTCAAGTAATTCAGTAGTAAGTGGCAAATACTTGCAACCTAGCAATATACCTACAGCTCATCAAATAAAAAATATACCTAAAGTTCATCAGTGGAATTAAATATTCCACTAAAGAAAATTCCTCTATAAGTGGTGATTAACAACAAGGATTATTGCTGGCAAGAAGTTATTAGTTTTATACCTCCAAAGCAGAAGTAGAATATGAATGCGATTGAGCACTACGTTTCTTATTGTTGGCGTTTCAGCTCGGGTAAATGGGAACGTTATGATGACTTACAAAATCGTCCCAAGGTAGTGAGGCAGTCAGTTATCGCTACTAATAGGTAATTTTTAATATAATATACTGTATAAAAAGTTTGCATTTTTATATTTTTATTTATTTGCAACTTTTTATTAATAAAATATAATTATAATGTGGTATAATATAATTAAAGTACGTTTTCAAATATTTTAAAATTATTTAAAAACTGTAGTTAACTGTGAAAACTGTTAAAAACTTTCAAACTTCAAAAACAACAAAAATGTCACGATTGCATAACTTCCAAATGGGTCACTTTATAACAAAGTTGTACACCAAAAAGCCTAAAAAATAGTAAAATCAAAATTTTGCAGTCAAAAGAAAACACAACTTACCAGGGATTGTATTAGGCCAATTCCAGTAAACATCAATTAGTGAAAACAATTTAAAAAAATCAAAGGACAACCAATATTGCAGTTTGGTTTGTTTCCGAAGAGCAATCGATGAACCTTCACATGATTTTTCATTGTTCGGAAGAATATAAAAATAAAATTCAAGTGTTTTAGCTTTAAGATTTTGTAATAGTTTAGTTTAATTTAGTTGTTAAAAAGAAAAATGGGTTTGCAAAAACAATTAGTGCTTAATTATAAACAATTAAATAATTAAAGTTCGGTAAAGAAGTTAAGACATTTTTAATTCCGCGGGAAAACCAGTTGACCGTTATTTTTGCTGTACCAGGATTGGAGGATTATAGTGGCGTGTTTATTTTCGAGATCCAATGGAAGAAGAACCTACAAAAGACCGCGAAAATTAGTAGTGAGTTGGTAAAATTGAGCGAGATAAAGTAACGGCTTTTGTTGCTAGGCGAGTTTGATTGGATGCTCGGAAATCATACGATAATTTTGGACCAATGTCAGGCCAGGAACGGTACGCGCGAAAAATAACGTAACGGTTTTTTCGGTGACGTGGAAGTAAAAAATAACCCACACAGAGAATATAAAAGAGGCATTTTGGAAAAATAAAGTTAGTGTTAGTATTGGTATGATTAAGGACAGTTAAGATCAGTGATGATAGAGATGATAGACAAGTTTAACATAAGAGGAGTACAGTACCAGTACAAGTTTTAAGTTTATTCAAAAGACGAGTATAGTACAGAGAAAGATCATCACCTGTATGAATAAAAAAAGTGAAAATAATTTGATAATACAAAAGTGAATACTGACAACAAAGCGAACACCAAAAACAAGGTTTAATTTTAAGGTTAATTTTAGTTTAAATTTAATTTAGTTAGTAACATTTGTGTGCATGTTTATAGTTAAGAATACTCACTAAAAATATTATTGTTTAATAATCACACTTATAATAATTCAAGTTTTACCAAACCAAATTAACGAGGCCCCATTTCTTATTCCTTCAAGGAAACCAGATTCACGTTATTTCTTCTCGTCACCCCATTGAGGTTTAATTTTTATTTTCGGTCTTCAGGAGTAGTAAAACCAGTTTGTATTTGTTAAAATTGACCATTTTTAATTTTAACTGATTTTTACTAAATCATATAGATTTATTGGCGTTTGTTGGATCTCCGCCTCTTGTTATTTTGGCCACTCTTGTTCTCGCCACCAATTCTTATCCTTTTTTAATTTTGATTTTCTTTAAAAATAATTCAGACAAAGAATAAAGATATTTTTAGATAATTGTTTGTTAGTTTATTGGTTGTTCCATAATATGTTAAAGTCATTATAGTATAATTCAGTTTTAAATTATCGATACATTGTTACCATACAGTTTTAAGATTTCCAAAAAAATTAGAATTTAGATCACACCTGTTGATAATAAATTGGTTTTCATTCAAAGTATTACGTGTTCCAAATTTCAAACGGATTAAAATTTATTTTTTATTTTAGTTGCAAGATTTAATTTCAGATAAATTTTATTTACGCAGTTTTAAGTTAATGAATTCATTGAAATTTATTTGGTTTAATAATCCCACTTAGATTTTTTTTATTTTTCAATTCACTTTTTAAATAAAAATACATTTTAAACCGGGGTCGCTAAATTTTATTGTGTAACAATAACTTAGTACTTAAAATAATTCACTATTCTAAATAATTAACGGGGTTTCTTTCTGCAGTCTTATTTCCTTGTACTGGTAACCGTAGTCCACCAATTTTCTTATTTTTTTTTTCTTTTTTTTTTTATTAAAAGTTTACGAAAACTAAAAATATTTTGGTGTTATATTTCTTAATGTTCTTACAACTATTGTCTGAATAATTTCTAACTTTCAATTGTTGTTTTTAAATAATTTTCAATAATATTTAATTTTCAATTACGTTTTAAACCAATTGACTCAAAAATTAAATTTGAAAGTTATTAATTCAATACGCCAACAAGCGACGTTTTGTAATTAATTTCCTTCGAATTTTACCAAATATTAAAACGCCTAACTATTACATTCAAGACCCATCTCTATTTTGAATTTTAATTTAACTCCCAGGTTATGCAACGAGATGAATTAAATGTTTTTGTTTCCATCCCATAGGCAAATAAAAATTAATTATAGTTGAATTTACATAATGATTTAATCGGATAAAATTATTGAATTTAATTTAAATAGAATGAAGCTATTAAAAAAAAATTTAAAATTCGGATCCAAACGATTTGATTATTATAATAATATGAATTTGCCTATTACAGAATTTATCACTCTCCGGTAACATTTATTTTTCACATTCAATTAAAATCATCGATATTCATTTATTTCTACTGTCTCATCGGTTTCAAAATTTAACACAGAATTTCCATTTAAATTTAAACTAGGTGTTCTAAATTCATACTTTTCTTATCAACTGTTTCTCGTGCTGAGGGATTTCAGAGGTGTAACCACACTGCCGACAAATAATAATGGAGTATTTTAAATTTTGGTTCAAGATTGCTTCCCCAGAAGTAAGATTGAAATTGACCTGTTATAAATAATTGTCGACTAACCTTAAAGGGAACCCATTTCATGGCCATAACGCTAATTCTTAATAAACTTGAGTTTAAAAATGTTTTAAAAAATTATTTTAAAAGTTAAAATTTTTAAACTAAAATTTTACTTTAAACCTAATAATTAACATTTAAACAGTTTGAACGGGATTTTTTATTTTTTCTTTGATAACCAGGCAACCTTACCCGGTCCTTAATTCCGGTTTCATTATTCGCGTTTTAAATAAAATTACACTTTTTAGGGTTAAAATTTTCTTATTTGTCTTAAATTGTTTTTTATTAAATTTAAAATTAAATCAATTAAAAATAATTTTTTAGATTATAAAATATTTACTTAATAGGTTCATTACAAATTTTTATTTGTTAATTAAATTTAATTAATTTTAAATTGATTTTTTTTAATAACGATTTATTCCAAAAAAAAATTCTAATTTTAAATTTCGTTTCTTCGAACCAAAATTACCAGATAAAAAAAGAATTTTGAACTATATTTAAATTTTTTAAAATAATGATGTTTAGTTAATGGTAATTATAAGACTAACATTGCATAATTCAATTCATAAAAACTAAAATTAACTCTTAAATAGTTTAAAATTAAGATTACATCAAATTTTTCTAATAATTAAACTTTAACCGTGTTATTCAAGCGCAGATGAAATTAAAATGGAACCATTTCTGTTAACCTCCAAAATTATATTTTAAAATTACATTTATATTATAATTATACACCAAATTTAAATAATAAATTTAATATTTTAAAGACTTTGAGCTTTTTGGAAATTGGGTGACTTTAGTTAATACCATGCATAAAAATTTAAGGAATTTGGCAAACGAAAATTATAAATATTTTAAAAAATGAATTAAGCTTTAAATAATTAAAATTTAAAATATTCGGATAACTTTATTTTTACTATTTTATTAATCTAAAAAATTTAACAAATACAATTTGCCATTTCAGGAACTTAGGCATAATGCATACCCGTTTACAACATTTAAATATTTTCGATCCTTAAATCTTAAATGTAATTAAACAAATAAAAATTAATGAACAATTTAAAATTCTAATTTTATGGTTTGAAAATTGTTTAGAGGACGTCAAATAATTTTTAAATCAAAGGATAAATTTTAAATATACCATTTCGTTTAAAATTCCCAAATTTCAAATTGAAATTTAAACAATTGATCACGCATGTTTACGAATCACCTAAAAACCAACCGGTCTTAGGTTTCAAATGGCTGAATTTTACGTACACTTATTAAAAAATTAACCAGTAAATTTTAAGAAATTTTTTACAAAGTGAAATTGAGTTGTTACTGTTACCATTATTTAATAAGGAAATTTTAATTTAAAGAAGAAAAAATTTTTATATTTTCCAATAATTCACAATAATAATCTAATTAAATAATGACTAAATGTTTTAAATGATTTTATGTTTTTATTAAAATTAATTTTATTTTAACAATTAAACATTCATTTTTAAAAACTTTAATATTGGTTTCCTTAAGCGCATAAAATTATTTTAACGTATTTAATTAAACTTTTATCTAATATTTTCTTAATGCCAAAAATTAACCATTGTCATTTAGAAAAAATACTTATTGTGTATATTGTTATATTAAATTTAATTAATTTTGAACGTTATTTGAAATTAATTTTTACTTAACGGACATTTTTTTTAAATTTAATTAAAATAAAGAAAAATAATTATTAAACTATTTACATTATAAATCAGTTATATACATAACCTTTGTTAAAAAAAAAAAAAAAAAAAAAAAAAAAAACATTTTTATAAATTGAAAATTTTAATATTTTAAAGGATTTTTCAAAGTAAATTTCAAATTGAAAATTTACTAAATTGAGCTTAAAGTTATGAAAATTTTAAATGTTTTTAGATTGAATTGATTTTGTCTTCAGAAAATAACAAACACAAGACTAAATTAAACAATTAAAATAATATAAAGTTTTTTTCCTTTAAAAAATTGAGTTCAAGTCGGCTCGAATTTTATTTCCGATTACTTTTATTTTACATTATTTTATACGGTTGATTTTATACATTTAAATTGAAATAAATTTGGACTTTTTTATTCTTTATATTTATGGGTATTAAATACTTACAAAACAGTATTTGAAGAATATAATTTTATAATTATTATGAAATTATTTTTTTAAATTAAAGAAAATATAAAATTATTTAAAAAGGATATAAATTTTTTTTTCTATTAATGTAGAATTCATTTAATATTGTTTGGATTCGCAATTAATATCCTTTACTTTTGAGCATGAAACTAAAGGTATTTTATTTTTCAAATGGTAAAGGAAAATGTATTCAATTATGTTAAGAATTTGGAAGGCATTGTAGGATTTTTACAGGTGATCACATCATACAATAAAACATAAAATAATTAATAACTTTTGCTAATATAGGTTTTGGTAAAAACGCTTTTATGTTTATTCATCAAAAACGAATATCTGAAGCTAATTAAACTTACCGATGGGTTTTGGAGAGCAAGAGACTCATTAACAGGTACACAGTTGCAGAATATAGAGCGACTATCAAAAACAGTGATGTTGGTACAAAAACTATTTTATTGTTCAGTACTGGTTATCACATCGTTATGCGTACTATTTACGTTAATTGCAAAGCAATTAATAACTGGTATTTGGTTATGGGAAAAAAACATTTATTTCTGGTGTATATGGCTAGCACTTTCGATAGGTATACTTTTCAGTTCACATTTTACAGCGTGTCACGAAGGCCTATTTTTGGGATTTTGCTATGAAGCAATAATACAGTGCAAAATTTTAAAATATAATTTTGAATCTTTAAGTGTTCGAAATATTAATAACAAACTCGATTTAGAAAATTATTATCGCAAACTGAAAAGCTGCATTGACCATCACATATTTTTATTAAGGTAACAGTGGTAAAGTTGGTTATATTTCATCTAAAGTAATTTTTACCAATTTTAGCGTCCATTCGCAAATGCAGAACGTTTATTCGGGCACTTTACTGATGCAGTTTTTATCTACTGCACCATTTGTTTGTATCGAAGCATATGCCTTGATGTCAGAAGGGTAAGTAGAATATCAATTACCAAGATAAAGCAATTATATAATATACATTCGGCGCAAGACTATTCGATGTAAGCTTTTTTTTTGAGTGAAATGGCTATTGTTTTAGTAGTTAGAACAATCAATTGCGAACGTTTGGTTGAAATCAAAGGAAATACTAATTTTTATATAATTGACTGTCCTAAACTAACTATCGTTTTAAAAGTTGTTTTCTCAAAGTAATTTCAAATTGAACAATATTTTACTAAAATTGAGAAAATTTATTAAATGTTTTTACGTATACTCGCACCGAACGAACCTTGCGCCGAACTGGGTTTGTGCTTCGGATGGTGTTAAATTAGCTTTATGAATTTTGACAAGAACTATTGAAACAAAAGTTAAAATGAATATAATTAGTTTTAGTTTGCCTATGGTGGTACGGTATGGTGGCTGCATATTCATTATTGTCGTCCAGTTAGGATTTTATTGCCTTACCATTGGATTCTTAGATACCGAGGTAAGAATCTTTATATTTTTCAAAATAAGACAACATAAAAACATTATGTTATATTTTATTTTATTTTAAATATTATATTATATTGCAGGATATTAACTTTATTTATACTCGAACAAAATATGTACTAACTATATGAGTTACAGAATGAACTGGTTTTTACTATACTTTGATCTAGTGTAAATTTTATTGTTGTTTGATTAAAAAATTAATTTGTAGTCTAACAAATGCTAAATTCTAATTAATAGTTTAATGAAATTTAGTTTTGTTGTTCTCTTTTAGATGTCATCAATTACAAATGCCATTTATAATTCAGATTGAAATTCAAAGCATTTCCCATCTTTACGAGCTCCAATAGTTGTTATAATTCAAATGGCTCAAAAAAAAAAATATCACTTTCAGCTTGTAGATTAGTAGAATTTAATGCAAATACCTTAGTTCGTGTAAGTAGAATTACACTAAACCTAATTTACAGTAACTGTTCTACGCTATATTGATGTAGTTTACTTCCAGATACTTCGACTTGCTTTTTCTGCATGTTTAGCATTAAGAAATATTAAAGAAAGGCAAAATTAAACGTGATTTACTATATCAATAACTATTTACATAATACTTCAGTAGTAAAGCACACTTAACTAGCAACTGTAGTTTATTCTCAATGAGAAATTGGAAACTTTTGAGCATTAAAGAGGAACTAGGGCCTTTTTTCAAAGACTAAAATACAAATTTTCTTCACTTTAAAGCCAAGTGCTATTTTTACTCTCTAGAGACTATAAATGGGTAGTAAATGTTAATTAATAATAAAATTTCTTAAATTGTTTATTTATTAAATTAAAATTTTAAGAAATTTTTTGTTTTTCCACAGCAAAAAAACAACACAACAACTACTTATAATTAAAAATTTTTATTTTAGAATAATATTTAAAAAGTATACTTTACAGTAGTAGTATACAATGTAGTATCTGTCATTGGATTAAATAAGAATTAATAAATTTAGTGGCTGGTTACAAATTACTAATTTGTAAAAATGTTGCTGAAAAAAACTGAAAAGCACAATTTTTAGTGATGTTCAGCGTCATGGCTTTTTGTAAGTTCTGAAATAGTACTGTTATTAGGTACTTTTGAGTGAAGTATGCACTTATCACATTTATTATATTAAATAAACAGTTCAACACATATTTTATCTTTTTAACTTTTTCTACAAACTTCACTATGACAATAAATCACTAAAATGCGCGTTAAAACTACCTTGCTTTAAAAATCCGTTGAAGCCAACGCACTAAAACCATCCCGAATATCCAGCCGCTTAAAGCCGCAGAAAACCCCAGCAAAAATCAAGCCTCGTGTGACGAGCTTTAGATACCATTTAATAGGATATTTTGTTTTCATTGTCACAGTTCAGTTGACCCACTATTTGATTTGGAGTTACTATTACCCATTTTCCAGGTCGTATTTCTTGGATTTCAGATTGTTAAATTTCACTATTTTTGCTGGCAGTTTGAGGTTCTTTTAGAAAAGTTGAGAAGTTGTATTTTGCATGGTGTGTCATTTCTTCTTCGTATTCCGATGTGGTTTCATTACTGTGGATTACTGTGGATTCATTTGAAGCCAAGTGCTATTTTTACTTTCTAGAGACTATAAATGCGTAGTAAACGTTAATTAATAATAAAATTTCTTAAATTGTTTATTTATTAAATTAAAATTTTAAGAAATTTTTGTTTTTCCACAGCAAAAAAACAACACAACAACTACTTATAATTAAAAATATTTATTGTAGAATAATATTTAAAAAGTATACTTTACAGTAAAAACTGTAGTATCTGTCATTGGATTAAATAAGAATTAATAAATTTAGTGGCTGGTTACAAATTACCAATTTGTAAAATGTTGCTGAAAAAACTGAAAAGCACAATTTTTAGTGATGTTCAGCGTCATAGCTTTGTAAGTTCTGAATTAGTACTGTTATTAGGTACTTTTGAGTAAAGTATGCACTTATCACATTTATTATATTAAATAAACAGTTCAACACATATTTTATCTTTTTCTCTGGTACTTACTGGTAACTTCTTTGCATTTCTCTTGAAATTTTGAATAATAGCGTTCGTTTAGGATAAGGAATATGCAGCTTGGAACGATCATTTTGTAGTGCTTATTGAAAGAATCGGTAATGGATAAAATTGGAAATAATTATAATTTTTGTTTTCTATGATTGGGATGTTAATTAAAAATATAATTTCATAAAATGTTGTAAAACTTTTATTTTCTAAAATGTTTTCAAAAAGTAACACATTTTCTAGAATTGGTTCAAAAGACAATTTGGCATTTTTGTCTAATTACTAATGACATTTATTTCCTGCAAAAGGTCTTTTGGTTCTATTATGTAATTCTGTAAGGTATTAATTTTTGCGAAACTTATCGCTACTTCTAGATTGTTTAATAAATTGTTTATTATTTGAAGGGTGGTTATCAGCTCTGAAATTGTTGTGATTATCATTTTTAAATGTTCGTATTTTAAAGTTGTGTTCATTAATTCTTGAAGGTGTGTCAATTTGATATTTAATAATTTTTGATTATGAACCAAAGTGGTTGCTGTTTTATTAAATTTTGAAATAGTGGTTTGCATTAACGTATTTGGTCATTTACTATCGTTTTAATTTTGTTTTGATCCTGTTTTAAATTTTGAATTGCATTGTCATAACGTTTAGCATCTTTATGATCAAGGTTTTTGAATCAGGAGGATTGATTTGTGAAATTTGCTTGTTTATTAAATTGATTAAATGATCTGCTATTACAAGTGAGTTGAGAAATTCTCTTTTGTATTGGGTTTGTCAGTGTCTACTCCAATGAGGAGGAAAAATTTGAAATCAGATTTGGTTTCTTTAATTCTTTGACATGAATAATTTCTTTATTAGTTTTGTTGTTAACTATTTTGGATTTGTTATAGGGTAATAGTAAAGTAATTGTATATGGTCCTAAAAATTTGTTATCTTTTAGTACGTATTCTACTATTTATTTTATAAACTTGTTGTCCGATTTTAAAATCATTTTGTTCGTTTCCGTCTGTGTTAATTTTACCGATAGTTTTAATTTTATGTTGTTTTATTTTGTTTTCTAAATTATCGTAAATTATTTGGGTTTTTAATTTAGGTCATTTATATATTTCTGATAAAAGTTTTGTTCAAAAATAAAATTTGTATTGTCTCTTAAATTTGTATGTCCAAAACCGAATTCAAGGGATGTAATTTTAGTAAGCCTATGTACGTATTTATTGTAATCTGTGATTTCGTATATTGAAGATTCATCTTTTAATTTAATATTATGTTGAATTTGGTTTAAAAGGTTAAAGAGTTTTATCACAATAAAATATGTATTCAATTATGTAATTGGCGAATTTATTGTCTTATTCTAAAATTTATTTTTTTTCAAAATTTAAAGATTCGTTTACTAAAAGGCTCGTTAAAATTTGAAGTTATATTATGTTTTTTGTCAGTTGAATTTATAAGTAATTGTAGCATTTGCAAAATTAATGTTTACTAGTTCAAAATCATTTGTGGAAATTATTATTTGGTTTGCAAAATTATTGGAATTTGGAAATATTTTAGGTGTTCGTTTAATATTAAATGTAATCTTTCAATTGCTCCTTTCGAATTTGTGATGGGATGGTGTAAAATGAATTTTGATGAATTCTAACATTTAAATTATTAATGTTAGGTTTATTTAGTATAATATATATATTTATTGTCATGTTATCAGTTTAAAACTAGAATTAATAACCTCGGTAGATAAAATTGTATCTTCGGATGGAAATCTTATGTGACGGTTTGATAATATTTGTCATTTAGCAGTTGTAAAGGTTGATGGAATACCATTAGAGCCATTTAAAGTACCAAACATCATTTAATAAGTTGTCGGAAGCAGTTAGCGCTCAGGAAGTTAAATTCACTGATACGGGTGTCACGAATAAAATTGGAAATATTTTCATAATAAATATTAGCGTGCACATTTCTTGTCACCTTTGATATAAATCAAATTCAAAAATTTAATATAGTGTAACTAGAAAGTTAAATTTTCATCTTTCGGAAAACCTAAAAAGAAAGTTTAGTAATTGTAAAATTTTGGATTCGGTTTAAAATTTTGTGATTAGGTTGAAAATTTGAATTTTGGAAATTTTGATTTTGTTGAGAGTTATAGCGTGAAATTTTGAAAGTTATAATTTGGTCTTTGAAAATTTGAATTTGGTTGATTATTGAGTTTGGAAGTTTGATCTAAAATTTTGAAAGATTAGGTTAAAATTTTTTCAGTAGTTGGTTTGAATTGACTGTTAGTAAAATTTTAAATTGATTTATTTTGAATATTTCGGTTTAAAAAGTTGAGATTGCAAAGTGTTTCTTTGTTGGGTGTAATATTAAAAGTTTTCTCTTCTATTACAAAGTTCATTGCTTTCTCAAGCGTGTCTGGACTTCTCATTTAATGTTTTGAATTTGATAAAGTTGGGATAATACGTAATCGAAGCTATACATTTGCGAGCTATTTTATAAAATTAGACGAGTTTTCTTGATTTAGAGTAATATCGAATTTATTTGTTAAAATTGACTATCTGCACTAGTAATACGAAAATTTTATAAACTTATCGATAAGTGCACTTGTGAAACTTATCGTTTAATTGCCATTGGATTGGTTCTAATTTTGACAGAGTTATTCCGAATTTTCTATTGGTTCATAGGTAACTGTGTACATACGCGTGCAATATCAGTCTTACATTGTTTTGAACTTGACCGAAGCCTCTGATAAACGTTTTCAAAGCTAAATCAATAATTGAATTTGTAGACGTTTTCGTTCTGCATTTAAGGTTACTTGAATTTATTTTCGTTAAAATTAGACATCTTGTCTTGACAACGCGTTTCAAAATTATGAGGGCTTTCATTTTATTTGGTTTTAATAAAATTAAGTCTTGCACCAAGCAATCTATATGCTTCAAAATTTAAATTTAATGCACCTATTAATGTATCATGTATTTACTTCGGTCGGTTGCCAATTAATACTAATGCATGACCAGTTAAGTTTCCTAATATTGCTCTAAATAAAATTAGATTTATTGGGTCGTTTGCATTTATTCTGTTAGCAAAAGCTTAATAAAATTTTCACATGCGGTCATAAAAATATTTAAAGTGAATTGATTTCCATTGAATTGTGGTATCGTATCAAGATAGAGTTTAATAAATTGATAATTATTAGATGACGTTTGGGAAGTGGCAATGCCGATGCATTTGACACTTGAGGTGGTAAACTCATTTTTAATTGTTTAGTGATAAAATTTAATTAAATTAAAATTATTTTAAAATTACGTCGTTAAAATTATAATTGTTTCCTTAGGATTAAAATTAGGATCGTTTTGTATAATTAGGATAAATGGTTAAATTTTACTTACGCTATTATCAACGTTTTCATTTGTTTCGGATACGTTTCTACGGAAACCTAGAATATAGAAAAAAATTTTTAAAAAATTGTAAAAATTTAAAAGTTACAAAGTTTTTAAAACTGGGCATGCACCCTAGAGGCATCTTTTAGAAAAGTGTTAGAGCAATGGCATGTAAATCGCCAAACCTTAAAATAGTCAATTTAGCAGTCGAGTAAGAACAGCCTTAACTACGGAAACCTAGAATATAGAATAAAATTACCCCATTAGAGTTAACCTTAGGGCGTAGAAAATTAACAGATTCATACGATCTATTCCACGATATCCAAATGTACCGTGATTATTTTAAAACACAAACAAGAATTAACAACAAAAGTTAAATAAAAACAAGGACCGAGTCACATACGTGATCATGAAGATTTCAGAACGATACAAAATCCAAATCATACAAAGATGCCCCCACTAGTTTCCCAGATGACGAAGCTATTGAACAATTCTATGACGACATCACATCCGCAAGAATATTCGAAAAAGTCCAATACTGTCTAGTGATGGAAGACCTAAATGCAAAAATTGAAACTAAGACAGAAAATTCAGAAAGTGTAAGCAAATTCGACATGTGTGAAATAAACAATCGCGAGAAACTCTTAAATTATCTAGATAGCTAAAATCTATACTGTGTGAACACGTTCTACAAAAACCCACAAAAGAAAATAGACATGGAGAAGCCCAGACGGCAAGCCAAAAACGAGATCGATTTCATAATAAGGTGTAAGTCTCTGTAAGAGATCATAGATTGATAAGATGCTGCAATAATATTCGAAAATAAAATTGAAACAACAAAAATGATAAAAAGTAGATATCATCCAACTTCCAAGAAATATGATAATAATTAACAAAAATAGCAAAGCGAATTGAAGAAAAGGAAAACCTACACCACAACTACAAACTTTAACACTAACTCACATTATCTAAGAAAATTACTTAAGATATCATACAAGTTTTAATAAAAAAGATTAGTAGCACAGTCGCACAAAGAAAAAACATGAGAATAACTCTGGAAGCCAAGAAATTAATTCAGGAAAGAAGGAAATTGAAAAGAGGATCTACTGAACAAATTGAAATGGATAAAATTGTAAAAAGGGACATTTGAAAAGACATGAAAAGTTATAATACCAGGATGATCAAGGAAACCATGGAGGATAACAAAAATATGCGAATACTAAGAAAGAAGTTAACACAAGTTGGACAAAACATACCGCTTCAAAACAAAGAAGGTTATACATATAACCAACGATATAAAATAGACCTCTTTTCACACTTATATAAATTTTTTGACGGTGACAAGAATTCAATTCAAACTTGAACATGAGCTGTCGATAACTGTCGCATTTATGCCCATGGCTAATTAAATATTAAAATTAATATAAGTGGAAGTTTACTATAAAACAAAAAGATTTGTTGTTTCCGAAAAGCATAATTATTTTTGATGGTCAAAATAATAATCCAAATTTAATAAAATGATTTTAATTTATTAAATTTAAGAACCTGACCAAGTTTCTTAGCTCAATTCTTCCGCGGCAGAGAGTCTCAGCTGTCTACTCCGAATCCTTCTATTTCGTTAAAAGACTTTTAACATACATAAATGTTGATAGTTGGTTCTTCTACAATCTTCATATGCTATATTTTGTAACAGTTGATCTTGAAGTTCTCTCTTATGTCATCACTACTTACTAAACTTGAATAGCTAATATAACAAATTGCAAATTAAGCGTTTATTAATATTGAAACGAAATTAACCAAAATTATAAAAAAATAATATAGCAACAAAAGAAAGAGTTTCTGAAGCCATTTGCAGTTTAAGAAATTTTCTTTGATCTTCAAGTTTGGCTACACAATCAATCAGAATCTGCAATGTTGGACAGACTCTGTAAAAATATTTCGGAGATATTCTTTTTTTCTTGGTTACATTACTTATTGCTTCATTTTCGTTGCCAATGTTAAGCAAGTATTTGAAAAATTGGTTGTGCAAATTCTGAATGCGAATGTTAGTGCATAAGATAAGTGACAAGATATAATTTCGTCAAGAAAATGAAATGAATATAATGAAGGAAAATTATACAAATTTTCCAAAGCAGTCAATTTTACAGTTGGTACAATAAGCAGCTAACAATATAATTAGAATTAGAATTATTTATTAATGCTTTTGAAAACCTCTAAAACTGTCTGAATAATTAGAATAATGTCAATGCCATAATATAAAATAATTAAAAATTCAAGATCCGCAAGACTCGAAAATACATTATTAAATATTAAGTGAAAGCTATTAAAACAATAAAATATTAATAACAACTGCGCGATAATCCTTCTTATTTCGATTAATTAATGTCGATAAGTGGGATATAACAATATTCCACAGAAGATACTAACTAGTTGAATGTGAATGTTTTAACCAGAAATTGAAAATTGTTACTGTTTATATTTCAACGTATTGCAAATTGGTGCCAGTCATCATTTTAGAAGATTTCCGTTATAATTTATTATTTTAGCATATTATTGTAATTAAATAATTTGTTGCTAATACAGAATGTTTAATCCAGGAATGTTAATTAAATTTCCGTTACAAAATTTAAACCGTATGGGATTTCTGGCAACTAAAAAAATTTCAAGAGCTGCTTTTCTGATTACTCACTTTTCGACGATATTATTCGGGTTTGTTTTAGTTGTAATGTTCATGCAATTCTTTTACATGAACGATGATATTGCTAGCTATGTCAACAATTTAGAAGGAGTAATGGTGTTCATACAGGTAACTAATTTTTGATTATTGAAATAACAATTACCCACTTGAGCGTAAGCGAAAAGTCTGAATGAGAATGAATCCTATTAGGATGCACTGAATATTGAATCTACAAAAAAATAAAAATCCCATAGAAGGAAAAAATACTATAAAGGTGTTTATCTTGTTTTGCCTTATTTAAAAACAAGTACTTAATATTGTACTTTTATGGCAGAAAGTTTACATTGCAAATTTGTAAAAAGTATTGTAATAAAAATTACCTACTCTGTTTTAGGTGCCATTAAAATGGTGTTTATGCTTATATAATAACAAACATTTTGAATATGTTTAATCTCATAAAAATTTTGGAACGACGATCAATGTTCTAGAACTATACAAAAGACAACCAGATAATAACGAACCGATTATTATTACTAGAAAAGTTTTACTGCATCATGTATATCTATTTTCATGTTATTACTCTTTACTCCATTATGCAGAAAAAGTTAATTCTTGGTGATTGGCAAATGGAGAAAAACGGAATGTTCAAAGTGGTTTGGATTGCAACTTTTATATCGGGTGTTATTATTTCACTATTTACAGCACTTTATGATTGTCTTTATTTAAGCTTTTGCTACGAAGTGAAAATTCAATGCACAATTTTGTTTGATCATTTGGAACGATTAAATGTACAGGTTATAAACTGCGAAAACAATTTAAAATTATTACCAAAATTTGCAAACTTATGTTGAACACCATATTTTGCTTTTGAAGTAAGTATATTTTTAAAATTCAAATTTAGCTAAGTAGATATTTGTGATGTGTTTCTATTATAGATTTCACGATGAATTGCAAAAGGCTTATTCAGTTTCTTTAATGGCTCAATATTTAACCGCTGCTCCTTTAATATGCGTCGAAATATATGCATTAACAGAAGGGTAAGTAAATGAAAAACCATTAATTAGGTAATTTTTGAGGTAAACTGGCGAATGCAAAAATTAAGTTTTGTATACTAACCTTATTAGGGTATCATGGCTAAAAATGCAGGTATTGTAGATTTGATTAGATGTGTATAGTAACTTGTAATTAATGTAATCTTATGGGATAGTTTCTAGTTATAGGAGTTAAATATTTGGTAATAGCACTAAAGTAGCAGTTTTACCGTCGAGGCAAGACCGATAGGATAAAACCAGCCAAGGAATAGTAATGTACATATACAGTATACTGTATAGTACATATCAGTGGAAGGTAGTTTCAATTGTTTTGCTCCAATTTATATCATCACAGTTTGCCTCTGGATAGAGTTAGATTACTGAATATTAAAAACAATAATTTCAGTTCGAAGTCTTACATGATGATAAGATATTTCGTTTCTATGTGCGGTTTGATATTTCAACTAGGATTTTACTGTATTCCTGCAAACTATGTGGAGCACGAGGTAACGGTTTCTTAAAACTTTTAAACTTCGGCACTTTTAATTTTTATTTGTTAGATGTCAACAATATCAACTGCCATTTACAATTCGGATTGGTATTCAAAACATTATTTGAAGTTGCGGACTCCAATTATCCTTATGATTCAAAGAGCGCAACGGAAGGCAACGCTTACTGCCTGTGGATTAATAGAAATTAATATCGAGACTTTCTTAAAGGTTAGGAATTTTTATTTTGTGACGTAATTAATTCTAGTACATTTTTATTTTAGTCAATAAAGTTGGCGTTATCAGTATGTTTAGCATTAAAGAGTTTTAAAACTTCGAATTTAAATTAAGCAAATAGACAAATTTAATGACTTCTTGATTTGTTATATTTTCAAAGTTGTATGAATTTGCATTTTATAATCTTAATATTAATAGATCGGCTTCTATATTAGTATAAATATACATATGTATATTATTTTAAGTATTAATTTGATAATATTACTAGTTATTAAAAATTTTAATTAAATTACTGCATTGTTCACACTTAGTCATTTAATTAGTTTAGGATATAGGTAATTGATCAAATATATTTCGTTCTATCGGAACCCTTCACATGATCCTAAACTGATAATTAATTTTAAATAAATTTTCACTTCTAATATTATCAAAGTAATACTTAAAATATATTTGGTCAAGTTAATAATCTATGATATATAAATATATGTACAATATGTTATTAGGAAGTGTCATTAAGTCGACAAATCAACAGTGGAAAGGCAAAACCTCGTAAGCGCCACCGCAGTTATTGTTCAGGAGTTAAAAGTTTAAAATTTTATTTCAAACTATATTTGTGTAACTGATAGTCCTTGGTAGGACATTTTAGGAGTTTTTAATAGAAAAGCATAGTGTTTTATCTGTCAATACCAATTTTCAAAAATATTTTAAAGTTTATTTAAAATATATTAAAAAATCTGGCACATCAGAGAACGCAATTTTTAATATGACACATTTATTTCATTATCTTAAGCGCCGAAAAATGTTTAAATTTTAATGAAACCGGTATCATTTGATCGAGAAAAATTTTACTGTTCCAATGATCGCCACCATTTTCGTCAAAAATGGTGCTTAAGAAGTTTTGCCTTTCCACCGTTGAAATCTATGTATACTTACAGCACGTGATAAATTTAACCGCAATGATAGTACTATCATTAGATAGTACAGTAATTAGTGCTAATTACTTGCAAAGTGCAAAATGCTTCAAGTTATGATTAAAACACTTACTATAATTATTGAGTACTAATTTTATGATTCAATTCAGTTATTTTAAAAGGCTTTGGCTTTTTTTTTCCTTTCATCCATTCATAAATCAATCCAACACCGTCATTTATGGAATGGAAATTGACAGAACTTTCAGAATATAAATATTTTGGGCTTCCTTTTCCAAGAACACAACTTTTACCCACTTCTCTAAGAGGGTACTTCTGCTTTAATACCTCAAAGATGTTGCTAGCATCTTGTGGTCAAAAATAAAATCTATCACAAAACTTCGAGAATAAACACAAATAGCGATGAATATCACAAATATAATTTATTCAAACCACTCAAATGCACTTTATTATGAAATTTAAATATGTCGCGTTAAAGGTTGAATTGGGGTAATCCTTGTAACAAGGTAAACATCCTTATATACCGCCGCACATATGTACCTACATAGGTTGATTTTTAGGATTTAGGTAGCCAAAATTACTTCACAGTGTATTTTGACTTTAAATCATAATATATCATATTGTAAAGTATTGCCGTTTGTAAAATTAGCATGTTTTCCCGCCAAAAAGTAGAATAAAATAATAAATAAAAGACACAATCTTAAAAAAACAAAAATTATTTTTATTAATAAATTTTGCGAACAAAGAGATATTCTAGAAACAGATTAATAATTTAAGTGCAAATACATAATTATTTTACGATTATTCATTTATGGATAATTTTTATATTCTTATTAGAATATGAGTGTCTCTTGCGAGACTTTACAGATCCGTTTTTGAGGTGGATTAGTCCTCCTTTACTTAAAATTTCAATGCTATAAATATTAACGGTTTTGCGTCTATTACAATTCTTCTCCAAATCTGTCTGTTTTCCACTTTTCTCTAGATCCGCTGACATTCATCCTTTTCAAATTCTCTGTTACCTGATCATGGCATCTTAAGTTGGGTCTTCCTTTCGTGCGGTCTTCTGTGGGTTTCTAATCTGCAATTTTTTCACTACCGCGTCTTTACCTCTCCTCATCACGTGGTCAAACTAACTTATTCTACTTGATTTGATCGTTTTGACGATATCTTTACTGCCCATTGCTGTGAGTATTTCTTTATTCGTTCTTTGTCTGTTTTTCTGACTATCATCCTTACTGGCCCCAATATTTTTCCTAAGATTTTTCTTTCAAAATTTTCATCTCTCTTTCTGCTTATGCATATTGTTTCGATCGCATAGGTAATCACAGGGCGTATTAGGGCCTTGTAAATTTTATCTTGGTGTTTCTCGATAAATTTCCGTTTATTAATAGTTGTTTGTTTACGAAGTAGGCTTGATTTCCCTGTTGTAGTCTTCTTCTCAATTCTTGTAGTCTCTCATTTTGTTGCTTATTTGGATACCCAGGTTTTATTTTGTATATCTATTTCCTGATTTGTTAGATCACTTTTGATAAACGTCTTGGAGCCCTTCAGCTTCTTTTTATGCTCCATTACTATCTCTCTCTCTTTCTGGTGTTCCTGAGTTTTGCTACTATGTTTCGATTATTTTCTGTTTTTCAATCTTGAAAGCTTCTGTAATGTTCATCTGTATTTGCACCTCTCTATTCAAAATTCCTCCACTTTCTCCTATGTTACTCTTCCTATTATTGGCATGTTTTTATAATTATATTTGACGCCTATTTTTCTTTTTCATATCTTTCAAAATAAGCTATCTTCTCTTCCTGCTTATCTGCCTTGTTTTCCACCTCACCAAACAATCACCTGCTTAACTTGGTTTACTTCCTCATTCCAGTGTGCTTCTATTCCACTTAGTTTTCCATTATTTCCTTGATCTCCTGGTTGCTTTCTTTGAGTCCGCAGCTGACCCACAGTTGTTGATTTTGCAATCATGCCTTTCAGTTCCTTCAGTTCTCATAAATCTTAATGCGTGTCTGAAATTTGGGATTAGGATTCCGTATTGGGGTCAGTTGGTAGTAAATATTGATTGTTTCAGGGCAAAATAATCTTGGTTTGATTCCTTTTTTATTGGTTTTGTACTACTTAATAGTGAATCTAACTTAGTAATAGTCTATTGTATATATCTATAACGTTTGCATTTCTCCTCGAGAACTTTCTTGGGTAGTTTTACGACATAACCGAAAGTGTTTATTTCTGGCTTCTACCTACCTCTATTTTTGAGTCTAACCAAGCATACTTGGTTTTAAAAATACTGATCTATGGGCTTTAGACCATTGTTTTTACTAATGTCTAAAAGTACGCAAATCTTTGTTTTAAATTGCTTAGATTATCTGGTGTGTCACCATAACAGGACAACGCAGGTGATTTTCCCGATATTTACTTTTTGATCTAAATTAACAAATCTTGCTGTTGCATTTGATCATAAAGACATTTACAACTTACTATTTTTGTACCCAAGCTACCAGGTGTACCTAAAACAGCAAAACTGCACTTTATTTTATGAACTGAGACAAAAGTTTGAAACAAAAGTTAATAATTTTACTTTCCCATTTACGTAGTAAATGAAAGTATTGTAATTGAGTAAAAAATTTGAGTTAGCATTTTTCCCATGGTCTATGGGTACATAGAAATCGTTTAAGTCAATTTTTGGAATGATGTCAGGATGTGTGTGATGGTGTGTGGTCCGTTTTTTCGCCCACGATTTTGGACAAACACATGCACCGATTGCATTTTAATTTTATAATTATTTTTGATAGTCAAAATAATAGTTCAAATTTAATAAAATGATTTTAATTTATTAAATTTAAAAACCTGACAAAGTTTCTCAGCTGTCTTTAGCTGTCTACTCTGAATTCTTTTATTTTACTTCTATTTCGTTAAAGACTTTAACGTACATAGTAATATGTATGTTGATAATTTGGTTCTTCTACAATCTTCTTGTGCTATATTTTATAACAGTTGATCTGAAGTCCTCTCTTATGTCATCACTACTTACTAAACTTAAATAGCTAATATAACAAGTTGCAATTTAAGCCTTTATTAATATTCAAACAAAATTAACCAAAATTGTAAAAATAATATAGTAACAAAAGAAAGAGTTTCTGAAGCCATTTGCAATTTAACAAATTTTCTTTGATCTTCGAGTTTGGCTACACAATCAATCAGAATTTGTAATGTTGGACAGACTCTGTAATAATGTCAATACTCATAATATAAAATAATTAAAATTCAAGATCTGTGACACTAGAAAATACATAATGAAATATTAAGTGACAGCAATTAAAACAATAAAATATTAAGAACAACTGCGCGATAACCCCTTCTTATTTCAATTAATTAATCAATCAATAAGTGGGGTATAACAATATTCCACAGAAGATACTATTAAGTAGTTGGATGTGAATGTTTCTAACCAGAAATTGAAAATTACTACTGTTTATATTTCAACGTATTGTAATTTGGTGCCAGTCATCATTTAGAAGATCTTCGTTATAATTTATTATATTAGCATATTATTGTCATTAATATATTTGTTGCTAATACAAAATGTTGAATCCAGGAATATTCCTCAAATTTCCATTAGAAAATTTAAACAGAATGGGACTTCCGGTAACCGGAAAAACTTCAAGAGCTGCTTTTCTAATTACACACTTTTGATGTTATTATTCGGGTTTGTTTTAGTTCTAATATCTATGCAGTACTTTTACAAGATCGATGATGTTACTAGCTATGTCCTCAATTTTGAAGGTGTAATGGTGTTCATACAGGTAACTAATTTTTGACTTGACACTTCAGCGGAAGCGATGTTGAAACAAATACTATATATTGCACTTTTATTGTAGAGACTTATTTTTAAGAAACATTGTAATAAAAATTGAAAAACTATGTTTTAGGCGCCATTAAAATGGTGTTTGTGCTTATATAACAAACAAAAATTTCTGAATCTGGTTACTCTTACAAAAAAATTTTGGAATGACGATCAATGTTCTACATCTACACAAAGACGCAACCAGATAATAAGAAACAGAATAATATTACTACAAAAAGTTTTCTCTGCTTCAATGGTATCTGTTTTAATTATAATTACACCTTATGCCATTATGCAGAAAATTTTAATTGTTGGTGATTGGCAAATGGAGAAAAACGGAATGTTTAAACTGGTTTGGATTACAGCATTTATATCGTGTGAATTTTGTACTCGTTGCAGGATTTCATGATAGTCTCTATTTAAGCTTTTGCTATGAAGTAAAAATGCAATGCACAATTTTGTTTAATCGATTAACTGTTATGACTATAAACTGTGAGTCACAATTAGAAAATTATTACCAAAATTTGCAAACTTATATTGAACACCATATTTAGCTTTTGAAGTATGTTTTAAATTTACAAATTAGCTATTTTAAATGGATTCTATTATCTACTCACAAATCAATCCAAAACCTTCATTTATGGGATGGGAATCGATGGAACGTCGAAAATAAACGGCGCAAGTAGAGATGAATATTAGAACTATAATTTATTCAAACCACGCATATTGTAAATAAATTGAAAATGTATAATAAATTATGATTAAGGCAGGCTTACACTTCGAATAAGCATTTTTGACTTGACGGATTGAACTATAGTCCATTTGAAACAAGAATGCAGTGAAAATTTGTACTAGAAATATGACCTCGCAACATAAGTGCTTAAAATTTTTGGAAGCTTACACTGCTGAATTCCTTTTGCGATTTTCATTTCACAAATCGAATATTAACGAAATATAATTTTGATTTTTCCGATTTTATTGTATATTCATTTGTAGTGTCTTTAAAAGTTAAATGCAAATATTTGAGTTTTTTGGCTTTTGAGGAATCATTTCGCATAATATGTTTAGTAAAATTTTCAAGTGGACCTTCACCTTAAATTTACGACGTTTCGCTGTGAGAATCTCTTACTGCTATTGGAGCATATAACTGCCAATTCTAAGTAGTTTACATAAATTGAATTGAACCAAAATCGAAAATTTAGTTTTGAAATTCGTATTATAGTCCAACCGCATTAGCATGAAAATTCTCAACAAAATAAATATTGAATTTTTTCTTTACAATTATATTACCAAAGTGGTAGTTATTAATGTGCTAAAGTTCCCACCTCTAACCCTTGAGCTTATGCCATCGTCTTGAAAAAATGGCAGCTGTAGAGACTCCCGCGTTGTTTTTCGCAATTTTCTCTAAAATCGTTAGTTTTTTTTATTGACTCTTAGAATACAGCAATTTAACTGTTAGGCATTAGGCGTCTAGTCTGATAATATAAATAACATGATTATAAATGTTTATTATTACTAATTAAAATTTTTTTAGCCCTTTAGTCTAGGGGGCCCTTTAGTCTGAAAATTTAAAAAAAATTTTTTTTCAAATTTCATTAAACTTGAAACATTTTAAAATATTTTATACAACATACATATACTAAATAACATGTATAGAATTATTCCATTGAAAAATATCTACAATAAATTTACTGATTTTCAATTTTGTTCTTTCGCACTTAAATCGTTAGTTGTACGTCAATTTTGAAAAGGTCTTTTGAAAAGCATGAAATTTCCAATAAGAATTTTTATTCAATAACGAATTTTTGAGTTACGATTAGGTTCGTTTCAAGCAATTCATTTCAGATCAATTATTAAAATCAGGATCATTTTAAAGTCATAGAAACAACAGCTAAATTCTAAAATCAAAAAATTTTTTTAAAACTTAAGATGCACTATTTTACATTAAACATTTTCGTCCTATTTCAGCCTATTTCTCGCTTTTTCGATAAGCAAAAAACAATTTTTTGTAATTTTTGCCGGAAAACCCAGCATCAAGTTAAAATAACAGCTGCATGTTCTTATTGGAAAATTTATGTCTTTTAACTCTTTAAAGTAAACGAACAACTTACGGTTTTGGAGAAAACGCGAAAACAATCAAATAATAATCAATAAACAATATTTCGGATTAATTAAAGTGCCGCGATTCGGTTAAAAGAAATCGACGTATTTACGCCGGAAAAGACTAAAATTAGACAATAATTTAACAAAACCATAAACAATTATAAAAGATTAGTAGCTATCAAATAAATAAAAGTTTGGAAAAATTCAAAGTTATAGACATATTTAATTCCGCGGAAAATCAGATGACCGTTATTTTTGGCTGCAATAGTATTGGTTGCCAATGTTGTGGCATGTTTTTGAGATAAAATAAGAAGGAACTGATAAAAATTGGCGGAAACTCACATGGTGACTTGGCCGGATGGAGAAAAATCACAAAAAGCCGCGAAAACTAATGGTGTGCTCGCTGATGTTTGTAATGGAAAGTAACTGAATTTGTTGCTAGGCTGAGAATTTTAGACCAATGATAAGCCTGAGACAGTACGCGCGAAAATAATGTAACGGTTTATGCGACGTGGAAGTAGTAGGGAACGGACCAAAATGATTATAAAAGGCCCATTTGTGCAAAATTAAATTGAGTTGAAATTGAACAGCTCCAGGAAGAAGACGTTAACGAACGATGACCAGTGATTAATGAGGAAAAGTGCAGTTTAAATTAAAAAGTCTGTGAATTATAAATATTCTTAAAAAAAGAGATAACGGCAAGCTCAACATACAGTTGCTCTTAAAAATAAGTTACCAGATACAAATCCAAGAAATATTGCCGTATTTGCATTTTACTTTATATTTTAATAAATTGTAGGTCTTTAATTTAGCATTGAGAAAACACGTACATCCAAAGAGCTTCCATAATCAAAACAAAAGACATCGTTCATCCTGTAGGAAAATCGTGTTAGCAATAAAATTTTAAAATTTAAATTACACAATAAAAGAGAGTGTATCAAAATTTATTTCTCCTGTAAAATTGTGTAATTTGGACTTACGAGGAATTCTAACTAAGCCGACGACATACAATTATCGAAAAGTATAAGTACTCCTGTAATTAATAAAATAATTATATTTGGTGAGGTATTGATATAATAATTATTAGTTTGATAGAAAACCTGTCTGCAATCAAACACAAGGTAAAATTTTAAAATATTTATTTCAATGTTGATTTTAATAAATTCAATAAATTTAAAGTTTTTATACAAAAGAATATATTTTTATAGAAAACGTACAGCAGTTTTAGCAAACTAATAGTATACTACACCAAAACAAGAAAAAATTGTAATTGCCTGCATTTTATTTGTGCAAATTGTCACTTAACATTAAAAATCAATCCTAAAATAAAAAATAATTTTGAAATAGCCACCGGCCCATTCGCATAAAACTTTTGTTTAAATAATTTGTACATCTTCACCAATATACATATAATATTTAGTTACTAGTTCTGTTATCACTGGTATTACATCTAATATCATCTGATGAAATAGAATAATATTTTAATGATTGTGCGCGTCACTTGCTCGGAGTTACTGCAAATTTCAAATACTTGTAATTTGGTAAGAAATTGAATTAGCAGTACGACAATAGAAGCTTATTGAAGCCCAAACAAAACTCTATCGATTTGCACCGAATTTACACAAAATTCGTACTGGAATGGAAAACTAACTCCGGGGTTGGTTTTAAATTTTAAGTAATCGCCGAACTTCATTTAAGGATCAACGCAATCCGAGGATTAACTTTTGTTATACAATTGGCGCTAAGGTGGTTTTTACACGCAGCTACTCAAATTTAGTTTATAAGTTTAAAGATAGGTTCCATTAGTTCTCCTCTAATTTAAAAAAATTTTTTTTAAATACTTTGCGTTTTCTAAATATCTTCAAACATATTACGTGTTTATTTTTTAACTATTTAGAAAATCACCCGCTATTTTTAAAATTTGTTTTTTTTAATTTCTAGATGTAATATCAATTTTAAAGAAAGATGGGGGCTCAAGGAGTCCATCCTTAAATTTTAAGATTTTTCAACAAAATTGCCAGCACTCATGCCCGGTTTCACAAACGTTTAAACTACCATTAAATTATTTAAGCCTATAATATTTAAGCCTAAATTTAACCCAAAATCGCAGTTTAAATGTTTGTGAAACCGGGCATCAGTTATTAAAGTGGGTTATATTATATTATATAGGTATGTATGGGGCTACTCAAAGATGGAAATCAAGGATCTGCAAAAATTTTATTGTAATTAAAATTTTAAATGTTAGATGTCGTTAAAAGTGTCAATACGAGGAATTGAATTTAAAATGCATTGTTTTTGAAATGTTTAAAATAACAACAAAGGCAAATTGATTACAGCAAGAATTGATATAAAATTAATTGTTAATACAAATTAAGAAAAGTTTTTAAACTTACAGGAAATGAATAGCTGTGGCGCTCAATACAAATCAAAAACAGCGCAAATCTTATCCAATCAAAAATAACGGATTTTGCAAGAAGGGATGAAGAGTGGTAAGAAGATGTACAACGCTCTGTTCTTCCATGACGGTCACGAATTAAACATATCTGAAATGGAGAGCAATTAAGTTATTAACAAAGATTATTTAAACAATGAAAATTATAAAAGAAATAGTGCATTTTCAATACTTACATAATATTATGTTTTACGTTTCCAAAAGTACGAAAATTTCTCATTTACACAATTTTGATGTGCAGGTGTAATTTTCATTATACCTAAAAAGAAATCATCCGCTTTAAACTTGCGAAAATAAATAGATGAAACCAATGAAGTACTACGAAGCAATATTACGGAAAAAATGAACAAAATCTTAGCCAGAATTGAAAATGATTCTCGTGTGAATTTTGCATTATTTTTAAATTAATTTTGTTATGATGGAAGACATTAGATAAGTCAACATTATTACTAATTTTTCTTTATGGCCATTATGAAGACGGTCAATGGCCTGGTTGCTAGCGCAATCAACTGCTAACGTTAAGGCCGAAGTTCGAATCCGGGCCGAACTTCACTTTGTTGGGGTCGTTGTCGCAGCTTTCCGTTGTTTGTGACAAACCGACCTCTTACACCTTTGCTGGTTAGGGCGGCGTAGCTATTTTCTTTTGAAACAATTATTAGTTATCTATATATATAAAAATGGATGTATGTTTGTGTGTGTGTTTTGTGTTTGTGTGTGTGTTTGTTCCTTATAGACTCCTAGACCGTTCGACCGATCCCAACCAAATTTTGCACAGTTACTCTCTAGGACCCTAAAGAGGTTTTCCGCTAAAACCGAGACCGAAAAGCTTAATTTAAAAAAGTGAAAAATTGCGGACGCGCATGAATGGAACGAGATTCCCATACAGGGTGAATTTAAAATTATCTTCTATCTTCTATCTATATATATAAATGTGAAATGGTATTTCTTTGTCACGCATGATCTCCGAAACTACTGAATCGATCGACTTGCCGTTTTTTAAATGATAGAGTACATCTTGGAGCAGGTTTAAAGCCTAATTCCGCGTTTGTAAGTTAATAAACAATGAAGTAATTACATTTTTGTACACACGTCTGAACAGATTATCTACAGATTTAATCTGATAATCTACAGATTAGTGACATTTTTTAGGTTGGTTAAATAACCTACTTCAAATTACTATATAAACTAAAAATCTGGAAATCAACTGACAAAAAAAAGGAACGAAGGAATCATAACAAACAGTGGCATATAAAGTTAAAGAAAATTAAATCTTGATCGTTCTTCTACTGTGGCCAAAAGACAGCGTTTTTGTAGACAAAATCAAAGTACCGATAACATAAATGATCGTAATGCTTCCGACCCAGCACAGGATTCCATTTCACAGCAAATCCAAGCCCCAATAAGAGTTAATGATGGTGATCATTTGCATGATATGGAAGTAGAAAATGAAAGTGTTCCTTCAGTCCCATGGAAAAGTAGAGAAATGTCTGGATTTAATTATGATGTCTCCATTGATTATGCAACCGATTCTCACGTTTCGATTGAAACCATGACTTCCAGCAGTAACTACTGTCGTGCATTAAAATGGGAAAAAGAAGCACCTGGCCTGTGTTGTTGTAGTGGAAAAGTTTTACTCGGTGACATTGTTGAACCGCCAGAACCATTAAAGAGTTTACTACTTGGCACTCACTATAATTCGGACAATTTCCTTAGAAATATACGAAAGTACAACTCCGCTTTTCAAATGACATCGTTTGGTGTCACTGAGATACGGCATGGAAATTTTATGCCCACGTTTAAAATTCAAGGCCAAGTTTACCATGCAGTTGGTTCCTTATTTCCAAAAATGCAAGAAGAACCCAAGAAGAAGACAAGATTTCTTTGAATCATCAAACAAATAAATTTGTTTGGTCCGAACAAACAATTTTTACCGTTTCCTTAACTTAAAATTCTTAAACTTTTCAAAAAAAAGTAAATTCAGACAAAGGCAAAGTATTTTATTTTTAGTGAGACCCCGGGCGAAGCCGGGTATCCAGCTATATACTATGTATGTGCAGCTGTAACAAATATTGCGTTATATTGGACTTTTGACTGCAAATATTTTTATTTTTAAACTTTTAACATTTTACTGTTCACTTAAAAAATGTATGATTAAATATAATAATAGACCATACAGAGTTAATTTAAAATTATTCCCAACAGTGCGGCCTTTAGGCCGCACAACTTTGGTCAGCTAGTTTATAATAAATCATAAAACTATTAAAATTTATTGTTGAAACTAACGATTAATTATAGCAATTATATTCACAGATAATTAACAATTACAAAAAATAGGTTTGTTGCATAATTTCAATGTACAACATTTTTTTATGTATGACCAGTGCATGATTTATCTAAAAATGGGTTCTTAACAACCCAAGCAAAAACAAGATGCGTAAAAACGAATGCGATTTTCATTTTATTAATATTTTATAAATATTAGAGTATTTTATGTTTATACTATTTATATTTAATTGCAAATAGTAGCAAAGTCTTTGGCTTTGTAATGTTAAAAACATAACCCCGATCTACAACAAAATTTGAAATTATGGATCCTTGAGCCGCCGGATCTGAGAGTCGAGTGGTAAGTAACCTACGCTGGGTGAATGTAATGTCAAAAAATTATAAAACATGCATAATGCGTTTGGTATTTTTGTGTTTGTATGTTTGTATAGGTAATTTCTTGAACTTCAAAATTGAATTTAAGTTTATTAAAGCACCTTTAAAATTCATCCACACCTTAAAAGTCTTATTTTAGTATCATCTACCTAAAAGTCCACCACAAAATCTCACAGTCAAATTTATGTTCCTATAAAAAAAATTAAAATATATCATTGGAGAGATTTATCCATTACCAGGAGTTGCATTTTATTTTAATTAAATCACAAAAGTAATTTTCGACCACTTGTTTTTGAAAATTTAGTAGGTATTTAGTTATTTTTTGAGATATTAATTCAACCTTGAATATAAGCTGTCAATAACTATCGCATTTATACCATGACTTATTAAAGGTTAAAATTAACATTAGTGCAAATTCGATATAAAAACACAAAGGTAACTGATTTTAGTTACCTTTTACCTGAGGTAGAAATTTATACTTATTTTGATGGTCGAAATAATCGTACAAATTTAATAAAAATAAAATTTAATTTTAATTTATTGAACTGGATGTTATAGTTTCAAATGCTTACAGTTAACTGGAATCACAACAAGTTTTATTAACATATGTACTTTGCCAATGTAATACAAGTAGGTACGTTTTGAATTTTTAAAATAATATTTTGACTGACTCACTTGCACTTTTGTTGTGTATCTAAAAGTACCATGGTACCATGAGTAAATGAATGTACCATGGTAAATTCACAACACAAAATTAATTTAATTTTATGCCATAAATTTATTTTAAAAAATTAGTTCTTTAAAACAAGGCAGATGTCGCCAACAGGATCAATACTTTTATAAACAAAAATTATAAGATAAATAATTGGTATTTGTAAATGTTAAACAAAATTGTTTGAAACAAATTGCAGCTTAAAATTATTGTAAAATTTTAGAAATTGACAAATTTTAAATTCACCAGTGCTTATCAACTTTGAAAATTTAAACTAAAGCCTCTAATAACATCTTGAGGATTTTAGGATTTTTGTTTTTATTCATTTTGGTGTAAGCTTTGGTTTGTTTTGATCAACATTATAAATTTAATTCCGTTTACGATTCAATTTTGGCAGTCCGCATTTGTTCATTTTAAATCATATTATGTCAATTTTACACTTTTATTCTTAGCGGCCGATAAGAACTTGCATTTTTCTTATCATGCTTGTATCCTTAGTTCATGCGACGCAGATATCTTTTGTATTCCTCCCATGCAATTGTACCATGGGAATGTAATTCAGTTGGCCTCAAATCCTGATAGTATCTGGATTGTCGCTCCACATCTTATGGTGTTAAAATTTTGTGACTTACCATTTTGCTTGTAATAGCTGTTTTGATTATTGGAAGTGGGTTGGAATAATTTGTGAGGTTTGTAAATAACCGGGTTGGTCGTCTGATGCACGGTGCTGCGCGTGGAGTTTTGTTTTATTCTCTGCGTCCCATACTTTTTTATCAGATTTGCATTCTTATCTGCAGAAACTCACTTCCATACTTAACCATTTCTTTGGGGATTCTAAGATTTAGGCTTAAAATTTTAACACAATTTTTGAGGTATAAAGTTTGTATTTTTTAGAACCGGCGAATTAATGTGCTTAAGAGAAAACTGAAGAACACCTGACACAATACAGAAGTTCGACCTAATGTCTGAGGAACAGCAAAAGTCGTCACAAAAACTTGTTGATTGTGTACCTGTTGATCGTTCTTCCGCCCTTCAAAATCCATTGATAAGTGTAATTACATAGCATTAGGTATTTATTTTTACAAAAGAAACATAAAAGCGTTTTCCCAAAATTTGTATTAGCAGAAATTATTGAATATTTTAGTTTTGATCGTATTGTCGTTACCTGCAAATATGCTTCAATGCCTTCCAATTTCGTAACATAATTAATTAAATTTTTCTCCACATATGTAAAATAATAATACAGCAATCGTTAAGGATCTCATAATGGAATTTATACCTTTGGTAAGATTTATTTGTTATCAGGAGTTCTATTTTATTTAATAACCATAAAAGCGCGAACGCAACTCACGATTACTCGTTTTGAAAACTTAAATAGTATTTAGGTACCTGGTTTTCTATTTGAGATGAATATTTAACCTGAGCACGAGCTTTGATAACTGTCGCAGTCATACCTATGGCTTATTAAATATTAAAATTAGTATGTTCAATATAAAAACGGAAACGTATATTTATAACATTTATTATTTAATATATTTTCCTCCTTAAAATTGTAAGTTCATGTTAACTTGTAATATATTAGACAATTTTATTATTGATTGCGTTATAATTATTATTAGATACTAAATTATTTCTTTTATTTAAATGTCATCATTTAAAATGCACAATATGTTCTTTCATATTTTATTTCTCAATAAAAAGCGTAATTGTTTTGAATAGTGACACGTGGTGTGGTCATTGGTTGATTTAAAAGCGCAAAATCCGAGTATGAATTGCGAACTTGGCGGAGTTTTCAATTCTTCGGCAGCAGAGATTCTTCTAATTTCGTTAAAACTTTTACGTGTTGATAATTCGTCTCTTCTGTACTATGTAACACTTGATCTTCATGTCCTCTCTTACGTCACCACTATTTAGTAAACTTGAAAAGCTAATTCAACAAGTTGTAATATAAGTATCTTTTATATTAAATGAGAAGTCAATATTGTTCAGACAAAATAGCACTTTTGCAATTTAAGACGTTTTCTTTGATGTTCGAATTTAGCTACGCAGTTAATTCGACTCTTCAATATTTGTTATTGTTAGAAATTGTTATAACAAAATTTAGTTGCACAACGTCATAATCAAAATTCTAATGAAATCATGAATGACAGAATCAAATAAAGTGTAGCAGATGATTATAAAATTACTATGTAATATTTTTCATCTTTTAAAATTGATTTTATTTCAAATTTGCTATTCGTAACATAAAACCATTAACTGCCACATACATTTGCAACTTGAAAATTCTGTGAAATCAGGAAATCTACATTCATCCTTATATTGAGACTGCATCTGGAGAACAGTGGGACCATTCTCTAGAAATTGAATATTGCATAGATTGAACAAAGGCAGAATTTACAAAATTATCAAGCATTTAAACTGTGACGAAACTAAGCATTTCGATGACAATAAAAGTCGCAACTAGTATATTATCTCCTTAGTGATATTATATGAGGCAGAGACCTGAACCTAACTGAATTGAAATAATGTCAATGCCATGGAAAAAATAATAAAATATTTAAGATATATATATATATATATGACTAGAAAATTAATTATTAAATATTAAGTGAAAGCTATTAAAAAAATAAAATATTAAAAACTGCCCGATATCCCTTATAATTTTATATTTCGATGAATACTGTTACTGTTACTGTTGGTATTTAATTGGTGCCGGTCGTTTACGAGATTTCTATTATTAATTAATATTTTAGTATATTATTGTAATTTAAATATTTGTTGCTAATACAAAATGTTTAATCCAGGAACATTATTTAAATTTCCGTTAAAAAATTTAAACAGAATGGGACTTCTGGCAAGCGAAAAAGTTTCAAGAGCTGCTTTTCTATTTTCCCACCTTGTGGTGCTATTATTCGGGTTTGTTTTAGTTTTACTATTCATGCAGTACTTTTATATGAACGACGATGTTACTAGCTATGTCAACAATTTAGAAGGTGAAAGGGTGTTCTTACAGGTAATTAATTTTGATTAATCAAATAACAATTACTCACTTGTAGTACAGTCAATAGAGAAATTCTACCGCACAAAAGGTCAGAAAAGTTCTAATGTGGAAAGCTTGAAGAGTGGCATGTCCTGATTATCACACTAAGTTTGCGACGCTACGATAGCGCCAAAAATTACCAAAAGCAGTTTTTGTTGGGAAATAAAATTGCCTACAACTTGTGCCTAAAACTTTTTCTCCCGGATGAAATTTTTTTATTTCTACACTGCCATGGAGTAGAGTAATCGGTGCGTTTTTTATGTGCCTCCTACTTTTAGCCTCCATAACAGCGTAGAGGAGATGTATACGAAAAACTGCTTTTGGTACCAATCGCAAAATTCGTATGATGATCAGAACAGGAGACCCTACAAGCTTGCCAAATCAGAACTTTCCTGACCTTTGCTAGGTAAGCCCTAATTTATGTCTCCGTTAACGGAACTATTGAGCGGAAGCGAAAATCGATAGGCGGCAGAAAGTTTAGATTGCAAATTTGTTAAAAATATTGTAATAAAATTAAAACTATATTTTAGAGGCTTTTGAAATGGTGTTTGTGTTTATATAACAAAAAAATTATTGAATCTGGTTATACTTATAAAAAATTTTGGACCGACAATGAATGTTCTAGAACTGTACAAAAAGACAACCAGCTAATAACGAGCAGAATATTATTACTACAAAACGTTTTTATTGCTTCAAGTATAATTGTTTTGATCATGCTTACTCCTTATTCCATTATGCAGAAAGAACTAATTCTTGGTGATTGGCAAATGGAGAAAAGCGGATTGTTCAAACTGGTTTGGATTGCAAGTTTTATATCGTGTGGAATTTTTGCACTTTTTATAGGATCTCATGATTGTCTTTATTTAAGCTTTTGCTACGAATTGAAAACTCAATGCACAATTTTGTCTGATCACTTGAAACGATTAAATGTTAAGACTATAAACTGTGAGTTACAATTTAAAAATTATTACCAAAATTTGCAAACTTACATTGAACAACATATTTTGCTTTTGAAGTATGTTTTTAAATTTACAAATTAAGCTTGTTGTGATGTGTTTCAATTATAGATTTCACAATGAATTGCAAAAGGCTTATTCAGTTTTATTAATGGTTGAATATTTAACCGCTGCACCCTTACTATGCGCTGAAATGTATGCATTGACAAAAACGTAAGCAAATTAAAAAATAGTCAATCCAGTAATAATCTTTGGTAAACTGAAGAATGTAAAAATTGAGCTTTGTGCAACCCTTAGAATACTATGGTAATTTAAAAATTTGAATTGTATCACTAATAAAATAGTATCGGATAGTTTCACCTTATAGGAGTTAAAACGTTGTGACACATAAAGTAGCAGTTTTATCGACGAGGCAAGGCCGAAAGGATAAAACCAGACAAGGATTGGTAATGGCGCTTATCTGAAGAAGGTAGTTTAAACTGTTTTCTCCAATTTCTTTCATCACAGTTTGCATCTAGATATAATATCTTTGAATAATGTTGTGTGTTAAGGTTTTAGTTTCAAAAAATTTCAGCTATGATCCTTACATGATGATAAGATATGCCATTTCTATAAGCGCTATAATATTTCAAATAGCATTTTACTGTTTTACTGCAAACTACGTGGAGCACGAGGTAAGATTTTATTAAAACTTTTAAACTTTGGCGCTTTTAAGTTTTGTTTGTTAGATGTCAACAATATCAAGTGCCATTTACAATTCAGACTGGTACTCAAAAAATTTTTTTGAAAATTGCGTACTCCAATAATTATTCTTATGATTCAAAGAGCTCAGCGGAAGGTAACGCTTACTGCATGTGGACTAGTAGAAATTAACATTGAAACTTTTCTGAAGGTTAGAAATTTTGTGATTTTTGTAACATTCTTGATTCTAGTACATTTTATTTCAGTCAGTAAAGTTTGCGTTATCAATATGTTTAGCATTAAGAGTTTCAAAATTGCGAACTTAAATTAATGCAATAAACAATTTAATGACTCTTGGATAATATATAATATTTGCAATGAAATTGGATTATGTAATTTTAATGTCAATAGATCGGGTATTATATTGTAATATAAATATATAATATTTTACAAGTTAAGTGAATTTAGAATTTTTCTCACTTATTAAATTAGTCCAGTATATTGATCCAATATACATCGTTCTATCGGAACTCTTAAGATGAACCTTGGTTGATCATTGATTTTAAAGTCAATTTTCATTTAACTTGTAATATTATCAAATTGATACCTACTAAAATATATTTTCACAAGTTAATAAATTAATATATCACATAAATATATTATAATATTTTTCCACTATAGCCTAAAATATCATTTCAACGTAAGTGATCAACTTGAATCCTAGGGAACCTTGATGAACCTGAGGTGAATAATTTTTATTATTCACCTAGTTAATTTAATGAACATAAATGCGTTTATCCGGAAATGGATCATTTTGAAAGTTAAAATTTATTGAAAAGATTATAATATGTTTCATAACCATAAATATGCTATCAATAAGTGTTTAGAATAATTAAAGTCGGTCTATAAATAAATTAATTTATATTCTAATAATGTTGATTAAATTTGGAATTTGTGACTTTAGAATTAGGCAAATGGAAAACGAATTAGATTACTCAGACAGCTGAAATGTGTTTAAACTTTATAAATCGATTATAATAATTAATATATTTCAATCAATTATCGATTACAAATGTACATTTTTGACTAAATAGTTTTCGTCAACATTAAACTTTATTCCACGTTGAAACTAGTACTTTATAATCGATTTTAATGTAACCTTTATGTACAAAATTAATCGTTAAACATTTTTGACAAAAAGTGTCAACATCAAAACAAGAAACTATCATTGTTTTATAATTTAATGAAATAAATAATTAAACATTTACATTTATTCATTAACAATTATTATTTATAAGGTGAAATAATCCTATAGTATTAAAAATTTTATATAACCACGGTATGAATTATAAGGTTAAATCAGTCTACGACCTTGGGATTTAATCTGGCGCTAGGTTATAACACTATGTTCACTACCTTGTGTATAATATACTATTATTGTAAAGTATACCTAAGTAACTCACAGTGTGCAAAATATGTAGTTAAAGTTACAATAAATTAAAACACTTATAATTATTGTAATATTATTTATTTCTATGATTTTATTAGCCGCTATATATTCATCTTGGGATTACACTTGAAGAGCAGTGGGACCATTTGTTGGAAATATTCCATAAAATGAACAAGGGCACTATTTGTAAAATATAAAAATTAAATATTGTCAGCGTCTCGTATAATTTTAAGTTAATAACATTTTTCTTATGCGCAGCTAGTGATCGAACACATGAGTGTGAGCTAAGATTATGATAAAAAAACAAAAATTGAAGAAACCACTTTATTTGTCAATTAATACATTTTTAGTTACTATTTTATGTGAAAAGAACATTATTGTTGCCGTTTTAGCCTAAAGATATCCCCTGTAGACTAGATACGTGAAAATTACATAATTTGTTATTTTTCAGAAAAGCGGCAAAATTATAAAAAAACTTGAAAAGCTTATGACATCATTTCGTACTCATGATTATGAGTAACAAAGACAAAGCTTAAGTCACCAATGATTACGTATTCTTCTGTTTAGAAAGGGGGTACAAGTTAATAAAAAGGATGGGTTTCGAAAAACAACAGATTTTTAAAGCATTTTGCTTGATGTCACCTTTTCCTGGTAATTCCTCTTTAGATCAAAAAAAACGAACTAAGTATTTTATTTGGGAAAATTAAAGTTCTACGATAAGTTTCTGAAGCCTTTAAGTTCGGTTAAAATTAGTAATTTTGAAGAAATATTGATGTATTCAAATAAGAAAACGAACTTAATTAGTGAGAAATTGATAAGTTATTATTAACAATCAAAAGTAATTTTTGCTTTGAAGAAATTATTTACATAGTATTACCTGGAAAAATATTGTTGTTAGAGATCGTATTAATGGTAAAAGTTTTAGCATAAAAATTTAAAGCAGTGGCCAAGAATCGGAGATTATTAATTCCCCAGTATAATATGTCATCGTTCTCAAGAAAACCAAAGCGCTACAATAAACCCTACTCATAATCTGGTAACATTGAATGTTTTACCTTTCAGCAGTGAGGCACTGGAGGGTGTTCCACACCCCCCAGACTCCCCGGTTTGTGCAGTTTATTTTTAATAGTAATAAATTGAAGATATCAGCATAACCGATCTAGAAAAATCTCTAAAATACTAATTAATCCTAACTTTAACAAGTCAACTCAAGTAATTAATATTCCAATTAGCCCAAATTATAATCCAAAATTATCGTGACCGGGGGTCTGGGGGTGTGGAGAACCCCCAGGTACACTCAAACTGTGATAGATAAATTTGCAAACTTATGGTTATCAGTATTAAGCGATGATTGTAAAAATTTTTTAGCACAAAAATATAAAGTAATATAAGCAAGAATCGGGGATTATAAATTCCCCAGTATAATATGTCATCGTTCTCAAGAAAACCAAAGCGCTACAATAAACCCTACTCATAATCTGGTAACATTGAATGTTTTACCTTTCAGCAGTGAGGCACTGGAGGTGTTCCACACCCCAGACTCCCGGTTTGTGCAGTTTATTTTTATTAGTAATAAATTGAAAATATCAGCATAATCGATCTAGAAAAATCTCTAAAAATACTAATTAGTCCTAACTTTAACAAGTCACACTCAAGTAACTAATATCCCAATAAGTTAAAGTTGTAGTGACCGGGGGTCTGGGGTGAGAATTTCATGTTTACAGATTGTGAGTAGGGTTTATTATAGCGCTTTGTTTTCTTGAGAACGATGACATTTTGTACTGGAGCGAATTAATAATGAAATAAATAAAAAATTTTTTGCAGGAGCTAGAAGCGATTCCAGTTCCATTCGCATATGTTTTTATTTTTTGCAATCTTACGCAATTCCATTAACAACTTATTTATCTTAATTTTGATGTAGTGCATCAGTAATATATAATTATTCGAATTCAATTTTCTCAAAATTGCCAAAGAAGCGTGCCATTATACTTACACCTGTTGAAGTCCAATACAAGACCTACACGCACAATGAAAATGAATCAATTCAGTGAGGAAAGTTGCCGGTCTCCCCTTTAATTTGCCAAAGGTAAATATGCAACCTGTTATTTATTTTAGTTAAAATTTAAAAAAACTTTAAGATAGATTTCAGTAACAGGGACTTTAAAATTTCATAAAAATTGAAGGAACATTATGAAAAAAGACACAACTAGGAAGCTAATAAACTACGGAGGAATGGAAAGTTTTAGATCCCGAATAATAAATTTTAATTTTGGACATTTATTTTTACGCTGCAAATAAATTTCTCATTTACAATTAATGGCCAATAAAATTTGTAATGTATAAATGGTGTTATAAAATATTCGAAAAATTGCAAAATGCCCACTATTCCTCCAAGAAGCTTATGGAGAATGATACCGAATTATAACGTCTATAAATATTAATATCGATCATATTCCAAATTTAGTTAATTGTAAATTCTTTCGATTATACACTCATTAGGGATTTTTAATTCAAAATTACTAAAAACTATGCGCGGGTAGTTGAAAACTATTAAATATCTATAAAACTAAAAATAAAAATTTAGTTTGTGAGCAACAGTAATTATTTACGCTTTTAAATATAGTGATAAGCAAAATAAATTGAATTGATTAACAGTAATCATTATAATCTATTTTTTGTACGATATAAGAAAGTAATTTGGAAGGAAAGTGATTTTTCGTGTATACGTGATAATTCAATTTACAGAAAAATTACTTCTTTTCAAACAATTCTTCAATTTCCAACATTAATTCTAACTAAAAGGGATTTTGTCAACAGGAAAAGAAACTCGAATATTTTTTATTATGTACATTGCAGTTTTAACAACATTTGTTTTACAACAACTCTTCTTCTGGATCCAATATTTTTACGTAGTTAACCGTAGTAACCGATTACGTAGACAATACGGAAGGTGTACTAATTTATCTGCTGGTAAGTGCAATATATTTGTAACTCCTCCCCTCTCTTCAGTTAATATATTGGTTCAAATGGTGACTCTATTTTTAGAGTTTTCTTGGCATTCTACCTCGGTGGTTTGCCATTGCCTCGCTCTGTTCAGATTTGAACCGCGGATCTCGGTTTAACAGTTGACTTAAGCGCTAGGCCGCGACCGTCTTATAGTCGTATAATAATAAACAATATAAAAGATATTCACATCTTTACCAAAACTTACATTTAGTCACCCATTAGTACACATTTCAATATTGTGCGGTACCACCTGAAGATAATTATTTACAGACAAAATTTACATATTGATTATTTATTTAATATTAGTACAATCGTTCCATATTTAAGATATTAGGCTCTTATTGCCTTAGTAATAATTGAGTTACGTTGACCTTTAATCATTTTTATTTCAAAGTAAGAGACCTTTGATTTGGTCTTATCGTCAATAATTAATACTTTACACTTATGCACTTTTTAGTACATATTTACAAAATTTTATCTTTAAATAAGATAGTTGTCGGTGGTTTCAGCGATATTCCAGATGGCTTCTCCAACTGATTTTGATAGTAGGATGGCGTTAGATATTCTCGGTTTTAATTAATGTCACAGTTAAGTACTGATCAGGTAATTTGGCATTATACTGGCACGAATTAATAAAGCTTTTACTGCTTTCAGCTTTAGGTATTATTTATCTCGATATGAAATATTTGAACCTCACCTCATAGGTAATTTTACTTGCACGTTACGTCTAATTAGGTAACCGCGTTTTAGTTCACTAATGCTTTAGGTTATTTGATTTAACATTATTCTTTACTGGAGTTATTACATGAACGTTATTGTCTAAAATTTCACCAAACTGTAGATACTTTTCGGTAATGTTGATTAAGCACAAAACTAGGAACTACTTCCGGATTTTGATTTTGTTTCCCGAATTGTGGATTTATTTAACAAAACCCGGTTTTCTATCTAAGGTCCCGTAGGACTTAGTTGTTTGGTGGTCGGTACATCCTTTTCTTTTACGTTGCCTACTTACATAGGTTTATTCTATTTTATTTACCACCTTGTCTTAATCAAGGTTATTTTCGTCAGCAATTAAATTCACGTAGACCACTTGAAGTGCACACGTGTCATTCGCTTAAGTGAAGATTAGATATTAAGGTTTTCTTTTAGCTTTAACTCATCTCCAGTTAACTATTGGCCGACTCTTTAATTAATACAAAATTGCTACTTTGTCATCTTAAACCCAAAAATATCATGGATTTTGTTGACTCGAAGGCGTTTTCCGGCGGCATTAAAGTATTACAATGTCTTACTATGATATTCTTTGATCTAAAATTCGTATTTGCGTTTTTAAATCGTTAATGTCGTTGCGGGAAAGACAGGATCGTAACACGTTTTTAATTATTGCTTATATTGATTATCTTTAAAATTAATAGAGTTAAGGTGGCAAATACCAATGTTATTTGGCCATAAGAACAAACCACAATTAAAAACCGAGTATATATAACGTACCGTGCTCAAATTTGCAACATGATATATTTGAACATTTATCGATAACACAGGCCAACACACATTTTGGTGCCTGCGATTTTTAACTGTTCCTGAGTAATTTTTGGATGCAGAATGTAAAAAGTTCTCAGATTTTGTCTATCAGATCTAGTTTTGAGATTTTTAAAAAATTGTGTATATAATTTACGTTATAACTATTATAATGTATAATATTACTATTGACAGTTCAAAAAACAAAGACACATGGATTGAAGTATTTATTGCAAAACTTAATTTACATAATTACATTAGTCACTAATCACATAAAAATTTTCTTTTATACGATTTTCTAGAATGGAGTTTACTAGGGCAGTCTCGCTGAAGGCTCCAGCAGTAGTCCGCCATCATGTGGCTATCCCATCGTCCTTGATAACGATCTTCCATAGTTTTAATATCCTGATGGAATCTTTCCCCCTGTTCTTCACTACAATCACCTAAGTTTTCTGGAAAACGATCTAGGTGGCTGTGGAGGTAGTGAACTTTTATACTCATGTTACAGCCGAGAATATTAAAATTTGAAAGCATAGTTTCCACTAATTCTACGTAATTCTCTGCTTTATGATTGCCAAGAAAATTTTGTACTACTTGAACAAATGAACTCCAAGCGTTAGATTCAGTCTCGTTCATTGATGTGGTGAATTGTGGATCTTTAACAAGTTGCCTTATTTGAGGACCATCAAATATACCAGCTTTTAGTTTTTCCGTGCTAATGCCAGGAAATTTACGTGACAAATACCCAAAACAATTTCCATCTCGATTTAAAGCCTTCACAAATTGCTTCATTAGGCCTAGCTTGATATGCAAGGGCGGAAGTAAGATTTTTTCTCTTGAAACCAAAGGTTCGTTGATCACGTTTTGTATTCCTTGAATGATGACATCTCTTGAAGGCCAATTTTTGTTAACCCAGTGCTCATTTTTAGCTCTGCTGTCCCAAAGGCACAGAAAACAAGGATATTTTGTAAAACCACTCTGCTGTCCAAGGAGGAAGTTAATCATTTTTAAATCAACACAAATTGACCACTGATGTTCTTCGTATTTAATTTTTCTCAAAACTAATGCTATTGTTCCATATTCTTCCTTCATGGTAGTAGAATGACCAATAGGAATTGAGCCATATTTGTTACCATTATGTAAAAGAACACATTTTAAACTACGTTTTGAACTGTCAATAAAAAGGCGCCAATCATCTGGAGTGTATTCAGGCAAACCCATTTTTTCTAAGAGCCCTTTTATATTGTTACAGAATACCAAGTCATTTTCCTGAGTGAAAAAAGGCAGCAGATCCTTATCTCTTTTACGATAAAATGTAATATTAGTACCTCGACAAAGTAGATTTTTTTCTTTTAATCTGGATGCAAGTAATTCAGCGGATTCCTTTGAGAGATTCAGGTCTCTTATAAGATCGTTTAGTTCTTCTTGATTGAAACACTGCGGAGTTGCTAAATCTGCTTCAAAATCGCTGTCGTTTTCTGATTGAATTCTTTTAACTTCGTCAGACGTTGATGTTTCTGTATCATCTTCTGTCAGTTCGGGTAGACTGCTGAATGATGGAACCGGTATTTCTTCCGAATGCACTACAGGCCTTCTTGCAGAATCTAGATCAGGATATGTCCATTTGTGTCTATTGTTTCTATTTATGCCTTTAATATTAACGAGACAAAAATAGCAGTCGTCATGATGGTTTCTCGGTTCTCTCCAAACCATTGGTACACCAAACTTTAGGCACTTTCTCTTTCCAGTTGTCCACTGTCGCAAATGTTCAACACATGTTTTACATATGAAATGTGGGGCCCAAGATTTATCTTGATCTCCTAAATGAACGCCAAAATAGGCAAGATAAGCTCTTTTCACAAAGTCAGAAATCGTTTTTCTGCTCTCTTTCAAAGTGTATTCACCACAAAATAACAAAAACATCGGGATGATTTACGCAGGTACGTCTGCTTGTGGATGCCATTGTTTCAGTTTAGTGTCTTGATACTACAAAACGACCAAAATTTACACAAAATGATAGCACAACTTCACTTGAGAAAACTCAGTCATACACTAAATCAAGTACAGCCAAGGAGGTATAGAAGGATCGGGTCATAGGCAATTTCAGGTATAAAAGTAATTAAGAGCATTGCATTGAGTAGTTCCTAGTATAGGAACATTGGGTCAGGAGAATTCCAGGTATCCATTTGGCTAATTAGATTCTGGGAAATTTCTATTTTGACGATTAAGTACATATTTATCTCTTTATTTGTTGTCCTTTATCAGAAGAAAATATATCATTTAACCTGTAACGTGTATCTCAAAAACTAGAGCTGATAGAAAAATCTGATGGCATTTTGGAATCAGCACATTAAAACATCTAAAATCAGATGTTAGACTTCCGGCACCAAATTTTTTTTCATTTTGTTGGCCTGTGTAATATATTATAATTACAAGTAAAAACATTTATAGTTAATGAATAAATAAATAAACAAAACATGCCTGCGGAACGGTTCAGTTCTTTTATTTATTGTAGTGAAAATAGTAAAGTAATCATGCTGTATTTACAGTATGTTACTACAAATTATCTATTTAAGAGTTTGCAGTTTAAAAATCTGTTATTAACCTCATTAGTAACGAAATTAATCGTGGTTCTTCTAATATCGTTTTATATTGTTTACATTAATTAACAAAACGTTTACTATATTTTAGTAAATTTTATCCCAATTTTTTATTAAATTATCTTCATTACTAAATGCAATATTAAAATAAATCTGTAAGTAAAAAATGAAAGAAAATTAAGAAAACTGGAAAAACATACTAATCTGTGACCAGTTGGATTTTTGTAAAATGCCATTTTTCCATTATCTCGGTAGTAGTTTCAATTTTTTATATCTGATAGTCGATATTGGCTGCAGGCTTTCCAAGTATTGTCGAATTCTTCAGTAGTTAAATTGTCCAACTTCACAGCTCTAAGCAGGTTTCTGCATCAATTTTGGTTCTAAAACTACTAATTTTAAGATTTTATTCTATGGTATTTGATTGGTTTAAAAATAATTAATATTACATAATGCACCACCGATCTATCACTTATGTAGTATATACAAAATAGTTTAAAAGTAAAAACACTAATTACCATTAAAGGTTTTAAAGAAATTTCTGATCCCAGCTTGTTATAACAACTTTCTTAAACCCTCCGTGTTATGGCTGAGATATATCCATTAATATTGGATGATTTTGTGTTCCATATTTAGATCATTAACCATAGTATCGACACAAAGAAAACCGTACTCATTTTCTAATTGCAAATTCTAATATTATAATTTTCTTAAAATCGTCAATAACGTTTTGTGGAGAAATTTGTTCAGGAGAACTGTTGGTTTGATCCATGGTATAAGAAAAACTAATAGACACAGGTAATTTATTATCTGTTACAACTTTATACATGCGGAATATGTATACCGAATGTACAATGCATAATATTTAAGTTTTAAAAAACAAACCGAAAGTAAAACAAGAAATAAGTAATTTTAATGAATTAATATTTCTTTTGCAAATGAAACATATACAGTGCCGGGAAAAGTATTCTCACCCTGCATTCAATAGCAATAAAATCTAATTATTAATTAAATAAAATATAAAATCAATAAGTTATTATATTATAATTAATATTTAAAAAAATAAAAAAAAATAAAAAATATGAAAAATAATGAACAGAATATTATTACTACAAAAACTTCTCTCTGGTTTATTGATATTAATTTTCATTATAATTATTCCTTATTCCATTGTATATAAAAATTTAATTCTTGGTGATTGGCAAATGGAGAAAAACGGAATATTTAAACTGGTTTGGTTTCTAGTAGTTATATCTTGTAAAATTTTGTACTTTTGCAGAATTGTTTCTAATGTACTATATCGTCGGTGTTATTAGCAAAGTGCGTAACTCCAATATTTGGTCAAAACAAGATTTTTACGCCATCTGCTTAAAAAAAAATCTAGCTATAGACTGCAAAATTTTCGAACTCCAAATAAATAGTTTTACCAAAAAATTTGATTTTATAAAAGATCGTAACCCAACTTTTCATATTATGAAAAGTACACATATCTAATGAAATGTTATTTATTTTTTTAAATTGCGTAACTCCATTTAATTAGGTTTAAGGTTTAAGTTAAAATATTAGTTTTTCAAAATATATTGTTTATTAAATAAAATTTATTGCGTTTTAATACAAATAGCTGCAATTTTTTAAAAACGTTTTATTGCTCTCCTGAAAAGTTAGGTATCTGGGAGATACGCCCTTTGCTAATTACACCGACGATATGTATGTACTATAGCATAACTACCAATTTTAAAAGTTTACGTCCTGAAGTTCCCCACCTCTAACCATTGAGCTAACGCCACCATCTTGAAAAAAAAATGACTGATGTAACGGCTCCTCGTGTTGTTTTCGCGCTTTTCTTCAAAATTGTTAGTTGTGCGTCAATTTTGAAAAGCATCTTTATTAAAGAGCATGAAAATTTTAATAAGAATTTTTATTTGATTACAAAATTTTGAGTTACGATTAGGTTCGTTTTAAGCAATTTATTTCAGAAATATTATTTTAAAAAAAATTAGGATCATTTTAAAGTTATAAATGCAATAGTGAATTTTAGTTTAATAATTTAGTTTAATAAAGATTAACACTATTGTTTCATCTATTTGATTTTCATTTGATTTTCCGTTTTGCTCACGCATAATTTTTTATAATTTAACAATAATTCAATTCCCCCTATAGGAAATAATAATCTTTTTTCTCTTTTACAAGTTAAAACTGAAAAGTTGAAGAAAACTACTTCTACGCATCAAGAACAACTTGATCATGAAATATGTTAATATAGAATCAAAACAGCAAACTATCTAATTAATTTGTTGATTGATATTTATTATTGCCTTCTTCGATATAAAATTTAAATCAGATTTTATTAATCAATATTATATTGATGTCATTCGTGTCGTGAGCGTTGCGTGAGACACTGCCATTTGATATTTGTGTTATTAATACGAATTGTGTTACAGAATAATCAAATAATTTTATGATAGAATTTGGTGAAGCTTATATCTAATCGTCGAGAATCAGTACACAGAAGAAGGGCCCATTGGAGGACCTCGATAAAACATTTGTTGCCATAACCTCAATCACGCAGGTGTAATGAGCGATTGTGGAGTGTGTCATAGAGTCCCCACGAGATATGAAGATTGCATCCAGTGCAAAATGAGGTGCAAGCATAACTATCACATTAAATGCATTGGTATGACCCTGGAAACGTTAAACGAAATTAACCAAGGCGGAGAGTACCACCACTGGAGCTGCCCAAGTTGTATTAACACAAAAATAACAACTAATCCACATCCCCCAATAAATACAAACAAGGTAAATGATAATTTAGTTTCAGTACCAGATGGAATCGTTTTGGATGCCATATCGCAGGATTTGACCGATTACCTAACAGCACCTGAAATTTCGCTTATCGAAGACCAAACAAATCAAAACACACAAATGCTGTCAAATACACAAACCACAGAGGCTTCAGAATGGCAAACTATTTCTTATTCAAAACGGGGTCGTGATGAAAGCCCAAGTCAAACCAGTAGAGTACTACGTCAGAAAACCTTGCATAATTTCATACCAACAACTATTGTGCAGAATCGTTATTCAGTGCTGCAACAAACCAATGATGACCAAAGCGACACAAAGACAGCAAAACCAAAAGAAGCTAAACCCGCCCCTATAATTATACCGGATGTAGTAAATATGGGTTTACTAATTAAAGACTTAGATTCGGTTGCTCTAAACCAATACACACTCAAATTTGTTGGTGATAGACAAGTTAAAATTCAAACCTGCAACGTTGATTACTATCGAAAAGTATTGGAATTGATTAAAACAAACCAAACACCTTATCACACCTTCCAACTTAAACAGGATCGCAGTTTCAAAGTGGTGCTGAGAAATATTCATCCAGGTAGTGACCCCAAAGCAATTAAAGAAGAAATTGAAAAAAACGATCACAAAGTCATCAGAATTGTAAATATATTAAAAGACAAAAGAGCAACCCCATTGTTTTATGTCGAATTGGAACCGCGAGATAACAACAAAGACATATTCAAGATACAAGTTCTGTTACGACAAATAATAACCTTCGAACCACCATACCAGAAACGTGAGATACCCCAGTGCTCTCGATGCCAGAACTATGGTCACACAAAGAAGTATTGCTCACGCCAACCCCGTTGTGTCAAATGTGGAAAACTACATCTTACACAACAATGCATCAAAACGAAAGATACGCCAGCCACTTGTGCTCTTTGCGCGGGATCACATCCTGCGAACTACAAAGGTGTCAAATCTACAAAGAGATCCGAAATAGAAAATACCCACCTCTTCGCCCCAAACAACTTAGTCAAAAAGACCAACCACAATCACAAGACAACAGCAGAGCTTCTCCAGAGCCTTCTCGCCCTGCAACATTTAGACCCTCATTTAGCCAAGCAGTTAGAACCGATATACAGCAACCCCAATCAACTATTACCACACAACACAGCATCCCCGTACAAAATCCTAATCCAGGTATGGAACAAATGTTAATCAAACTCATGGAGAGAATGGATACCATGCTAAACCTTTTAACTCTCCTAGTCAGCTCAATTAAAAAAATAATTAATAACGACCTAAAACTTGCAGTCTGGAACGCCAACGGCTTGACCCAACATAGTCAAGAGCTTAAATTATTCATCCAATCGCATAATCTCGATGTAGTGCTAATCTCCGAAACGCACTTCACAAACAAGAGTTACATAAAGATCCAAAATTACACCATCTACCAAACAAACCACCCGGATGGCACAGCTCACGGAGGAACGGCTGTCATAATTAGAAACTGCATAAACCACAATGAACTGCAAAATCATCAAAAAAGACTTTCTCCAAGCAACATCAGTCACGATTAACGATCAAAGGGGTCCACTGGCTATTTCGGCAATCTACTGTCCACCCAACAAAAGAGGACAGGAAGTAATCAAGCATGAACACTTCACGCAATTCTTTAAAACACTTGGTACCCGATTTTTGGCAGCCGGTGACTTCAACGCAAAACACAATCAATGGGGCTCTAGACTTGTTACTACAAGAGGCCGCGAGCTATACAAGGCAATGGAATTAAATAAATTACAACATTTATCTACAGGCCAACCAACCTACTGGCCAACAGACAGGCAAAAAATTCCGGACGTGCTTGATTTCTGCGTAGTCAAAGGTTTGCCGGAGATCTACACCAAAATCGAATCAAGTACTGAGCTTTCATCCGACCACTCGCCAATTCTGGTAACAATTAGCGCCCAAGTCATCTTAAAAGAAACACCACCATCGTTGTACAACAAATGGACCCACTGGTCGTCCTTTAGAAAACTCCTTGATGAAAAAATTTCCTAAAACTCGACTGAAAACCACAGAAGACGTGGACGATGCTGTTAACCACTTAACATGCTCAATCCAAGATGCGGCCTGGGCTTCCACCCCTAATCACTCAAGGGGTAAAACAACAACTAATAATTACCCATCTGAAATAATGTTAGCTATCGCTGAAAAACGAAAAATACGGAAACGTTGGCAGAACACTCGAGATGCCGATACCAAAATGAACTAAATAGAGCAACGAAAAGACTTAAAACATGCTTCAGGAGTTTAAAAATCAAACATTTGGTACCTATCTTGAAAATCTTTCCCCAACAGAAGCTACTGACTATTCGTTATGGAAAGCCACCCAACGATTAAAGCGCCCTCAACAACCATTCCCCCCAATTCGGAAATCAGACACCACATGGGCAAGAAATAATAAGGAAAAGGCTGTAGTATTTGCAGAACACCTTGCTAACGTCTTTAAACCATATCCGATGGAAACAAATGACGAAGAAGAAAAGAAAAATACAAAATTTTCTTAATACGCCAACCCAAAAAACTACACCAATCAAACCATTCACGGTCTTTGAAGTCACATCCAGCTTCCAGCAATCTGCAAAATCTAAAAAATCGCCCGGTCATGACTTAATTACCGGAACCATTCTTGGTCAACTATCACCGATTGCAATAAAATTGATTACGTACATATACAACGCAATTTTGAGGCTGCAATACTTTCCGATATTATGGAAAGTAGCACAAATCATTTTAATTCCTAAACCAGGTAAACCACCTGAAGAGGCTGCATCTCATAGGCCAATAAGCTTACTTCCTGTAATGTCTAAATTGTTCGAAAGATTGCTACTCAAACGACTTCAGCCCATCCTGCATGAAGAACATCTTATTCCGGACCACCAGTTTGGGTTTCGTCGTCAACACGCCACCATCGAGCAAATCCACCGAGTCGCAAAACACATAAGAGAAAATCTGGAAGAAAAAGTTTTGCTCAGCTGCCTTCATCGACGTGACCCAAGCTTTCGACAAAGTTTGGCACACTGGTCTTCTGTACAAGATAAAACAACAATTGCCATCCACCTACTACCACATAATCTCTTCATATTTATCAGACAGATTTTTTCAGGTCAAGATCCAGAACGAGTACTCGGCTCTCACCCCAATCAATTCTGGAGTCCCACAGGGAAGCGTACTAGGCCCAATTCTGTTTACATTATTTACCGCAGACTTTCCTGTCTCACCTAACGCAACGTTGGCTACCTTTGCTGACGATACAGCTGTGTTGACTTCGCATGCAGACCCATCTATTGCCTCCGACATGCTCCAATCAAATTTGGACAGTATCCAGAAATGGATGAAAACGTGGAGAATTAGAGCAAACGAAAGAAAATCTGTCCACGTCACTTTCACAACACGCAGAGAAACTTGCCCGTCTGTAACTTTAAATGGTAACGTCCTTCCACAGGCTGAAGATACTAAATATCTCGGGATGCATATTGACCGCAGACTTACCTGGAAGAAACACATATGGACCAAACGCAAACAGCTTGGCGTTAAGTTACACAAATTGAACTGGTTAATCGGCCAAAATTCCCAGCTAAGTATGGAAAATAAACTTCTATTGTATAAAGCCATTATCAAACCCATCTGGACTTATGGTATACAACTCTGGGGTTCCGCATGCAACTCCAGCATCGATATACTTCAACGATTCCAGTCTAAAACGCTAAGAAAAATCTGCAACGCCCCATGGTACATCACAAACGAGGCTATCCATCGAGAGCTTAAGATAAAAACGATTAGGGAAGAAATACAAGTCTTCAGTACCAACTACTACGACAGATTATCAGAACACCCAAACAGACTTGCTCAGAATTTAGCAAACTATTTCAACCCCACAAGAAGACTCAAAAGACACAACTTTCAAGACCTACCAACCAGATTTAGTTAGTTGACTCAATAGATTAGCTGCTTGTTGAAATACTAGGTAACACAAATTATGTACTCGTCTAGCTCTTGAATGTTCATATTGAATTATTCCAGTCGGTAGCTGTCGCTGGACAGTTTACCAATCAAGTCTAATCACGTTAAAAGTTTTACTTATTGTACCTTACAAATGTACAGATTGTAAAATAAATAAATGGTTTCCAAAAAAAAAAAATATTGATGTCAGATTTTCGATCAATTGCTGAAGGTTAACTATAATTAATAAAACAAATAAATAATAGATAAGATTAAATTTAAATTATAAATATTATTAACCTCTGAAATTAATTATAAACGTATAAATATTAAACGTCTGATGATAGCAGTAACCATTGCTGAAAGGTTACGAGTAATTTTGTTTTATTGTTTATTTAACATTTTAATTTTAAAATTTTAATCTAATATTATTAACCTCTAAAATCAATATAAAATTAAAATTCTTAAAATTAATATTAAACGTCCGATGACAGCAGTCATGACCATTGCTAAAAGCTCAAAAGCTGTAAGCTTGCTTACGTAATATTTAAAACCTCCCTCATCTTGTATTTTTAATTAAAAAAGTCTTAATCGGTTGTGCATGATTATGTGTCTTTTATTTCCGCTTGTATCTTTTTGTTTTCGTGTAATTTAGAAAAGTTTTGGGGATGGGTGAAACTGTTTTGAAACACCTTGTATTTACCCTGTATATACAGGGTTTTATAAATATATAGATGCATACTATTACAAAAAGACGGAAGTACTATGTGTAGATGTGGTTTAAAAAGAGCAGCTTTTTAAGCAAAATTACATCAAATCGCTTTACTCAACTTTCACATTCTGCTAATTAACCCCTTAGCGCACATGTGACATACATGAAATTCGTATACCTGCAGAATTGTGCAGCTCCACGGATGGCACGAACGCACATAATTCTGCTTATTATTATGCAACATGTTTAATCTGCTTAGGCAAGTTTATATATAGATTTTTTTATGTATAACAATAAAAAATAACATTAGTTATCATTTTGTGCAAGAAAAAATTGTTTTTTTACCTACATTAATAAAAGTAGTGTGTGTTAAGGGATTAATTTTTCCAAAGTTGTTAGAATTTTCAGCCGTTATGCATTCAAAACATCTCACAGTTATTTTTCACTGGTAGAACATACTTTTCTGAACTGCCTCCATTTCATCCCATAATAACTCAATGGGGTTCACATATGAAGGCTGTAGAGACCAAATCATCGTTTTTAAGATACCTTCACTTGATTACTGATGCAAATATTTAGAACATATGTTTTACGTATGTTTTGGTATATTTTCTCATTAGGAAGGTAAACGATTTCCCAAAAATTCTTGTTCCAAATAAATTACAGCACTCGCCGATACATGGCGAGCACTTCCAAATGAAATTTTAAAAAATACAAAATTCCAAAGTTGTCGGGCTAATTTGACGTACCCGAATATTTTTGGGTAATTTAGAAAAATGATCAATGTAATTCAGGAACAACAAGTCATAATGAAAAGGACGTGTAGCAAATTTGTTTACCTCAAGTACATGATCAATCAAGTTAAATTTTATAAACAATCAAGATTTTAAATAATAAAGCAAATTTAGAGATTATTGAAAAGATTAACAGATTATTTTTGTTGTTTTTATCCATTAATCAAGATTTATAAATTTTATGAAGCTAAAGCGAAAGCAAAGTATATAATTAATTTTGATTGCCGACCTGTGCAAGATAGAGGCTTGTTAACAGTAACTGGATATTCAATTTGTTGTCTTCAAGAAAATCAATAAAGAATTTGATTTCGATTACATGTACGTAGGTACAGAAAATTGTTAAAACAATTTGACGATAAACAAAATATAAAAAATGATTGTAAAGAAATTCCTTTGTGTGATGTATCTCAAAATAATGTCAATTTTAGTTTGAGATTGTGACCACTAAATCAACAGCGACAAAAAATAAAATTATTAATAGTATTTAAAGTAAAAGTGACTTACGTTTTAAAGCAAGGTTGTTGATTTGAGTAAATCGGAAAATTGTAAGTTGACATATTGATTATTATTGTTAGTGGCGAACAATAAATAATTTTAACAGGCAGTCCTGTATTGCATTTCGTAGAAAGCACTTCAGTTTTTGAACAGACGAACGACTCGCAAAGAACCAATATATTCATCGAATGCATGATAACCTAAAAATATTAAAAAGATTAGTGCTGAAAAAGTGGAATTGATGTTGAAATATTAATTTTTAATAGAATGGAAAGGTATTAAAAGCGTTTAGTAAAATTTCTAAATCGACGCATTCGAAACAGCAAACATTTTAGAACAAAAAAAGTTTTATGTAATATTGGTAATCGTGCAAAAATTCAAAGTTGTAAAATTGGAAACACATACAAGATTTACCGTAATGTGATGAGAAGCAAACTGAAGAACATCTGGAACAATACTATACAATAACGTCTGATGAGCAGCAACTGCGGAAAAGGTGACCACTACAACTTAAAAAAATTTGATATGAAAACAGTGCTCACACAAAACCTGTTGATTGTGTACCTGTTGATTGTCTCTTACCTTTCAAAATCCATTGCTTAGTTTAACTAGCTCCAGGTATTCGTTTTAATAAAAAAACATAAAAGCGTTTTCCCAAAATCTGTATTGGAAGAAATTATTAAATAGTTTATTTTTTATCGTGTAATTGTGATCACCTGCAAATACGATGCCTTCCAGTTTCTTAACCATAATTGATTACATTTGTCTTCTCCTAAAATGATAATATCAGTGATATTAAACGACAAAATTAAGTCTCCCATAATGGAAATTAAGATTTTCGTTAGAAAGATTTATACATTGCCAGGAGTTTTATTTTATTTAATACCGATAGATATGAAAGTAATTCACGACTACTCGTTTTAAAAACTTAGCAGGTATCTGGTTTTCTTTTTCAGATGAATATTTAACTTGAGCATGAGCTGTCGTTAACTGTCGCGTTTATACCTATGTCTTATTAAATATACATATATAGCTAACTGCGTTAAATATTTAAATTAATACAAGTGGCAATTCTATATAAAAATGTAAAGGTGTATTTATAAAATTTATTATTTAATGTATTATCCTCTTTCAATTTAAAAAGAATAATTTCGTGTTAACTTGTAATAAATTTGGAATTTTTGTTATTGATTGCATTATAATTATTAAATATTAAATTTTTCTCTTTTAAATGTACAGCTAAACAAGTTATCATTTAAAATGCTCAATTAATATTTCCTTTTATATGTTATTTATTAATAAAAAGTGTAACTGTCTTCAGACTTTAGATGAAATAGATTTCAGACTTTACAAAAAAAGATCGTACCCTTGCTTGCTTATGTAAAATAAGAAAATTCCACCAAGAAAACACAATCACAAACAAACATAAATATATTAATAAATGTAATCAGTATTACATAGAGATTTTGTATGTGGTTGCAGCACTTATCTCCGATTTCTTCACTCGTAGTTATCTTAAAGTTAACAAACTTCAGGTTAAATTGACGAAATAATCAATTATATGACAAAACAAATAAATCAATCATCTGATTGATTATTTCGTTAATTTAACTTAAGTTTGTTAACTTGAAGATAACTATGAGTGAAGAAATCGGGCATTAAACATATAAAAATTTTGGCTAAAATTTCCTTGTTCATAATAATGCATAAAATTATGCTAACAAAATCTGAATTCTGAACAGTAGTAACACAAATTGGCTTAATTAGTCTTATTCAATCGTCAATAACGGAAACGTCTTCCAAGGATATACGTTTGTGTGTTGATCATCCTAATACTTAAAAATAGAAATTCACAAAAGGTTGATGAAACGAATAAATATTATGTAATTTAACAACATTTTTGGTATCATAAAAAAGCAAAAGCAAGTTAATTCGATCACCTCTACATTTTTATCTGAATTGTAACTTGAATTTCTCTAGGTACTTAATAATCTCACCTAAAACTTTTTCCTCGCCTTGATCACACGGAATTTTTTTTCAATTTATTGTTCCTTCCTTTGATTTTTCCAAATTATTGAAACAAAAATCTTTCCAACAAAAGCTCAATTAGATATGTGAATAAAATTTGTAGCTGTGAAGTGCAGAGTAATAAAACGGACACAGAATTGGATACTCTGGGGCAAAACATAACAAAGACGATTACAACGGTGGTAAAGGTTATCTTAGGTGAACTAAGAAGATACAAGGAAAAATTTGTTCGATGAAAAGTGTCGAATAAGATAGACATTACACTAATGCTCAGGCAAGATATTAACATTGGTCCCATTTCAGAATTCAACACCAGGGACCTGGCATCTGCCGTGGTTAAACTGCCAAGCGATAGGGGCAAGAGGATATAGTAATAGCATCGGCCTACTTTCCAGATGATGAGACCGAGGTAACACTGGAAGAAACGGATAACTGCGCCAAAATTTGAATTTGGAAAAATTAGAAAATTTTTTTTAAATAATTTCGGAAATTTTTAGAAATGCAAAAAAGACAAACATAGTCGACCTGACTTATAAATTGAAAAGAAGATGACCTTAGGTCATCCAGTAAGTTGTGGAAATTATAATTTTTGTTTGCTATTTTTTCATTCGACGATGTTGCTGAATGCGACTCTGCTTTTTGTAATGTTTATGTTGGTAATGTGTTGTGAAAAAGGTGTCTACTAGTTAGACTTTCATTGGCCTATTACCTCAACTATATTTTCTTTTTAACTGGAAGAAATGGTTTAAGTAATTTGCCAAGGTAAAATATACAACCTGTTATTTATTTCGGTGAAAATGTAGATTTACTTTACTTATAACTTAAAACACTTTAAGATAGTTTTCAGTAACAGGGACTTTAAAATTTCCTAAAGAATTGAAGGAAGATTATGAAAGAAGACACAGCTAGGAAGCTATTAAACTACGGAGAAATTAAAAGTTTTAGATCCCGAATAATAAATTTTACTTTTTGGCTATTTATTTTTTACGTTGATAAATAATTTTCCCATTTACAGTTAATGGCTAATAAAATTTGTAACGAATAAATGGTGTTATGAAGATATTCGAAAAATCACAAAATGCCCACCATTTCTCCAAGATGAAGCATATGGAGTATGATGCGGTATTATAGCATCTATAAATATTACTATCGAGCATATTCAAAATTTAGTTAATTGTACATTCTTTCGATTATAGGCTCATTATGGATTTTCAATTCAAAATTACTAAAAACCATGCGCGGGTAGTTGAAAACGCAAATCGCAGAAGTTATAAAAATAAAAATTTAGTTTGTTGGCAACAGTAATTATCTACACTTCTTAAACATAGTGATAAGCAAAAATTAAGTCGAGGATTAACAATTCTCATTTTGTACGACATAAAAAAGTAATTTGGAAGGAATATACGTGATGGTTCGATTTACAGAAAAATGAATTCTTTTAAAACAATTCTTCAATTTCCAACATTAATTTTAACTAAACTGGGATTTTTGTCAACAGGAAAAGCAACTCGAATATTTTTTATTATGTATATTGCAGTTTTAATTACATTTCTTTTACAACAACTCTTCTTCTGGATCCAATACTTTTACGTAGTTAACGTAACCGATTACGTAGACAATACGGAAGGTGTACTAATTTATCTGCAGGTAAGTGCAATACATCTGTAACTCCCCTTTAGTTAATATATTGGTTTAAATATAAATCAAAGCTTTTGAATTTACATAAATTAAGATTGCATACAAGTACTAGAGTATGCGTAACTTGCTCGGAATTCTAGCAAGTTCTGTATACCAATAAAACTTGATAAAAATGATGAAAAGGACGTCCGTTGAATTCTCATTAATTGAATTGAGTTGAATTACATTAAAAAAATTTTAATTAAAAATTTGTATAGGGCATGAAGCGGCGGCCAGGTCATCAAACATATACACCATTTTTAATTATTGATTATATTGATTCATAATAATTAGGTAGAACTTGAAAATCAGTTCTTTAAAATTTTTATCAATAAATGTTAGGTTTACAACATTTTAAAATTAATATAGAGTTAAATAGAAAATTATCTCCTAAATTATGTTGTATATTTATAAAATATAATATAATAATAAATAAAAAATAAACTGTTAACTAGGAGAAGAGACAAAGTAACGGACCCAAGTGCAGGTTTATTTTATTTTCTAAATATTAATTCATAGATGAAGTTATTTGACATACTTTTTATAAAAATATGAATTAATTTTTAATAATTTTTTAAGGTTACGGTAAAATGGTGTATGTGTTCATACAATAAAAAAAAACTTCTCAATCTTGTTAACTTGCAAGGCATGTTTTGGAATCCAAATAGTTGCTCCATACCCATTCAGGAAGAAATTGAAAAATTAACCAAGAGGGTAACCATGTACCAGAAATTTCTGAGTACTTCATTTTTAATTATTAGTAGTGGAGTTGTTATTGAATCTGTTTATAATAGACATTTAGCAGTTGGTAGTTGGTGTATGGAAAATGAATATGTATTTACGACAGTTTGGTTGACCCAGATGTCGAATGTGAGCATTATGGCGTATATTGTCGCAATTATTGATGGTTTTTATTTGGGATTGTGCTACGATATGATGATACAATGTAAAATTTTGTGCTATCATTTAGAACAGTTGAATGTGGATGAAATAGACTGTGAGTACAACTTCAAACGGCACAAAAAAAAACTGCTAAGCTGTATAGGTCATCATATCTTCTTGTTAAAGTATTATTTTAACGACCCATTTAAATATATGTTATAGCTAATGTGTCTTAATTTACAGGTACCATCATGAAATACAAAACACTTATGCAACTATGATGCAGTTTCAATATTTGACATCTGCACCTTTACTTTGTGCAGAGATGTACAGGATTTCAAATGGGTAAATACATATACTTATTACTTGCACATAAATATTACAAAATCGATATCACCCCTTCCCCTGCTTACATATATTTTATCTAATTGGTAATCTCAACTAAAAATCAAATGTATATCTTTAACCTGTTCCAGACAGTCCTTCCTAAATATCTTCTTCTTCTTCTTAAATTAGGACTAGGTCCTGTAATATCCAACAGTAACTTCGACAAAGATCCGAAGCTACTGCTGGTACTGTGAGCATATTATTTGTTGTACATCAGAAGAAGTTTGCTAGTCGTGCTAGACTTACTAAATATAAAAATTTTATTTCTTTTAGAGACTTTTTTTTGTTTCAAAAAATTACAATGAAATTTTGCGACACCTGTAATTTATACTATTACGTCATTTGAAAACGATGGTTTATTTATAATAATATAACACAATTTATGCTCGCGTTTATTTATTTAAATTGTTCTAAATGGTTATATTTTTTTTATATCTTTATTACTCGTATTAAAATTTAATTGAATTGATCTGTTTTTTAAATAAATTTATCTACATAGTTGTTGTAAAAAAGTTTGGATTATATTCTCATGATAATTAATTTACATTGCTTTTACTTCAGGGTCAGGAAAGTATTTATTTTATATTAACTCAACTTGTCAATATTAAGTTGCAGGTGGGGCCTTTAGGGTTGCCTTCTGCAGCTTTTGCGCCTCCCGTATGATATCATATAAATTGGTCATTGTAGTATTTGTTTTTTTACTTACCATATTATGTTTAATGTTCATTTATTGAATTCTCTAAAAGCGGTGTGATTTACTCTGATAATTTTTTAGCTAAAATTGATAGGTATTTATTTCACCTTGTTTTTTAGAAAAATTAAAAAATCAAGACTTCAAATTAATCCAAAGAAACTTAAAAACTTCTTAAACAAATCCAAAAGCGTTAGGCCGATGACCACGTCATTTGACTCAGAATGCTTTATTTATGCAGATTCACCGACGCGCCCTCTGCTCTAAGTTTATATAAACTAAACGTGTATGTTTTGAGATATAAGACGGAATTACAAAGCCCTAGCTAAATTGAGATTTAAGGTCCTGATAATAAATAATAAAAATTGATGGTGCGGGTTTTGAATTAAATCTGTACTATGGCATTTTGAGAATGATATAATGACAAAAATATTTAACAAATCTTTACAATATTTTAATAATAACACTATTTATTTTTAGGTTTAGTAGTCTAGAAATACTACAATATGCTCGTGTGGGCATGACAATTTTTCAATTGGCATCATATTGTATTCCTGCAAACTATTTGTCTGATGAGGTAATAAATCCATTCTTTGGTTTATATCTGCTATTTTGGTAAAAATTCAGATATCAATATATTTTGTTAGATGTCATCCATATCCTCAGCTATATATAACTCGAACTGGCATTCACAACACTTTGTACAATTTCGAAAACCCATTGTGATACTAATCCAAAACTCCCAACAAGTACTTAATTTTTCTGCCTTTGGATTGATAGAAATAAATAACGCCACTTTAATTACGGTAAAACTCCTTCCAATCGAAGCATTTAGATAACTTTTAAAAAACTCTTTTTTATTTCAGATTTTAAAATTGGCGATCTCTACATGTTTGACTTTGAGAAACTTAAAAGCTGCAAGAATGTCCTAATGATGACGAATATTGCATAATTTATAACAATAATTAACTAGAAAAAAAACCTACATACCTATACTATAAACAATAATTTATTACTCTCACCATCTCTATTATTCACAAAATATGCAATTCAGTTCAGTTAAAAAAAGATTAACAATGTTTATGAGATAGCAGTTGGTGTATGTATGAAGAAATCTCAGTAAACATTTTGTATATGATATGTACTGATGTTGAATCAGTGCCAGCGGTATAACTAGAAATATTTAGTTTTATTTCATGAAATGAAATTGATGAAACGGAAGATTAATAAGTAAGATGAAAATTGATAAAGGTAATTTTTTACGGAAAATTTTTGGTTTACGTTTGTTTCAAACATAATATGATATTTAATGTACATTTTTTATTCACTGAAGCACTCTGTTATAATGATAATTTTAATTACACTCAAGTATTTTCTGAAGAATTGGAAATGTAATCACGTGCAATTTATATGTTGTGTAAACTGTATTTATGCAATAAAAAATCAATAAACAATTTTATTTCGATGACATGCAGGTACAAAAATTGTTAAAACAATTTGGTGATAAACAAAATATAAAATTTGATTCTTTGTAAAGCACTTCCTTTGTACGATATATCTCAAAATATTGTCAATTTTAGTTTGAAATTGTGATCATTAAAATAACAGTGAAAAAAAGTAAAATTAATTGTAGTATTTAAAGTAAAAGTGATTTACGTTTTAAAGCACCGTTGCTGATTGTAAGTTGACATATTGATTATTATTGTTACTGTCAAGCAATAAACAAAATTAACAGGCAGTCCTGTATTGCATTTCGTAGAAAACTCTTCAGTTTTTGAACAGGCGAACGACTCGCAAAGAACCAATATATTGATTGAATGCATGACAATCTAAAAACATTTAAGAGATTAGTGCTGAAAAAGTGGAGTTGATGTTAGAATATTAGTTTTTAATGGAATGAAAAGTATTAAAAGCCTTTAGTAAAATTTCAAAATCGACGCATTCGAAACAGTAAACATTTTAGAAAAAAAAGGGTTTTATGTAATATTGGTAATCGTGCAAAAATCAAAATTGAAAATTTGCAACACAAACAAGATTTACCGTAATGTGATGAGAAAAACTGAAGGACATCTAGAATAATTCAGGAGTTCGACTTGGCATTAGATGACCAGTAACTGCGGAAGAGGTGAGCACTACAACATCTCACTGTAAATTTAGTACTTTTTAAAAAAATTTGATACTAAAGCAGTAATCACAAAACAACCTGTTGATTATGTACCTGTTGATTGTTCTCTTACGTTTCAAAGTTCATTGCTAAGTTTAACTAGCTTACCTTCCAATTTCTTAACATAACTGATTACATTTGTCTCCTCATAAAATAATAATAGCAGTGATATTAAACGACAAAATTAAGGTTCTCATAATGGAAATTAAGATTACCGTTAAAAGAGCTATCCATTGCCCGGTATACATAATATACCGCATGTATAAAGTTATAACAGATAATAAATTACCCGAGGGGGTTAATCGCTGGTGAAGTTTTTGTACACATCTCATGAAGTACATAAAGTACTTCACGTGGAACATCCTCCAGTGCCTCTGCAACGGAAGATTTTTCAATTTACTTCTGATAAAAATAAACTACTCGATCCGGAGGGTCTGGGAGCGTGAAACACCCTCCAGTGCCTCTGCAACGGAGATCTTCAGTTTACTTCTGATAAAATAAACTATTCAATCCGGGGGTCTGGGGGTGTGGAACACCCTCCAGTGCACAAATTTTGGAATGAAAACATTGCAGAACATGCAGAACCCCAGACCAAGTAGTTTACTTTCTATCAGAAGTAAACCGAAGATCTCCTGTTGCAGAGGCACTGAGGGTGTTCCACACCCCAGACTCCCCGGTTTAGATAATTTATTATTATTAAAAGTGAATTAAATATTTAAACATATCTCAAGTTTATTAAAATTAGCTATGGTCAAGTAAATGTGTTTAATTCTTAATTTGACAATTAATTATAAATTCCGTACCCTTGGGAGGCAGATCTCTGCAACAAAATAAAAATAAACTACTTAATCCGGGGGTCTAGAGGGTGTGGAACACCTTCCAGTGCCTCTGCAACGGAAATTTTCAGTTTACTAATGATAAAAAATAAACTACTTGATCCGGGGGGTGGCCTCCATTGCTCAAATTTTGGAATCCCGTGAATTACTGCTGAATTATATGAAGTACGAAGAAGTATGCAGAATTATCATGAATTACGTTAAGTGTGAAGTTAATTGTACACGATTTCCTCTAGCGGTTGACCCCTCGAAATTACCTGTGCCTATTGGTTTTCTTATAACATGGACCAAACCAGCAGTTCTCCTGAACCAATTCCTCCACAAAACGGTATTGACAATTTTACAAAAATTATGATAATGGAACTTGCAATTTGAAAATGAGTACGGTTTTCTTAGTGTCGATACTATGGTTAATGATCTAAATATGGAACCTCAAAATCATCCAATATTAATGGATATATCACAGCCATAACACGGAGGATTTAAGAAAGTTATAACAAGCTGGGATCAGGAATTTCTTTTAATCACTTTAATGGTAATTTACTGTTTTTACTTTTAAACTATTTTAAACGATAATAGATTATATCATAGTAAGACAGAAACATAGATTTATTATCAAGGATGTAAGAGTAAAAAGAGGAGCTACATGTGGATCCGACCACTACCTTGTTGTGGCAAAAATATACCTTCCCTACGATAAAATAGAAAACAAAAACAACACCATACAAAAAACAGAGAATAAGAACAAAGAAATCAGATACAACCTGCGGTCACTAGAAGATAAAAGTACAAGATATCTATACCGAAGACGACTACAACAGAAATTAAATATAGCTGAAAGAACAGTAGAAGAAGAATATGAACATATTTGTGAAGCAATAAGGGCAGCGGCGAGAGAAGCGATTGGAGAGTATAACGCAGAAAAGAAACCATATTGGTGGGACACAGAATTGGAAGAAAAGATAAAAGAAAAGAAACGAGCATATCTAGTGTGGTTAGCAAAAAAAGATGCAAGAAGCGAAAGAAAATATAAACAACTTAATTTGGATGTAAAAAGAGAAGTCATTTTGAAGAAAAACCGACTGTGGATTCAGAAATGCCAGTACATAGATCAACAGATAGGTGGATCACGAAGCTCGGAGGCTTGGAAATTAATTAAAACTATGCGAACAACGGAAAGCGATCGACTATCAGGAATGAGTATCCCCTTGAGTGACTGGAAAAAATATTTTAGTAATCTATTAACGGAAACCAGGCCAAATGTTAGTAACGAACCAACAACTACCCAAAAAGCACAAGAAATAGAAGTGACACTGAAACATATCGAGACCTCATGTAAAAATATGAAAAACCGTAAATCGCCCGGACCAGGAGGTATTCCAGCGGAGTTACTAAAGTATGGACCTCAGAAACTACACATGATGTTAAAACACCTCTTTCAACGATGCATAAATGGGGAAAATACGCCAAAGCAATGAAGAACATCAATTCTGACGCCAATCTTTAAAAAAGGATGTAGACAAGACCCATCAAATTATAGAGGTATTTCAGTAATATGCTCCATTGAAAGACTGTATTCAAAAGTATTAAAAACATTCATTGAAGAGGAGATAGAGGGGAAAGAGGCTGAAGAACAAGCTGGCTTTCGAGCAGGTAGATCCACGGTGGATAATATTTTTACCTTGAAAATGATCGTCGAAAAAAAGACCCAACGGGCTAGAGATTCACATTTAGCCTTCATAGACGTAGAGAAGGCATATGACAACATCCCAATTAACAAACTGTGGACTGCAATGGAACAATGCCAGATAGATAGAACGCTAATATGTGCTACAAAAAATCTATATGCGGAAAATACAGCAAGAATTAAATCTCACAATATGGTATCGGAGGAATTTACAATTGACAAAGGCCTAAGACAGGGCTGTTGCCTCTCCCCAACCCTATTCAAAATATATTTAAATGAAGCACTTGAAAAGTGGAAAAAACAATGTAGGAATATGGGGATACAAATAAACGACGATACGCTGTTCACCCTTTATTTTGCGGATGATCAAGTAGTGATCGCAGAAGACGAAATGGATCTCAGCTACATGGTGCGAAAACTCAAGGAACAATATAAGAATGCCGGCCTAAGTATAAACATGAAAAAATCAGAGTACCTGAGCGTGGGTACAGAAGACATACAAGATCTGGATATGGAGGATGAGACAATGAAGGGCACTAAAGCATTCACATACTTAAGAGTTATATTTGACAAAACGGGTAGCAGCGGTAAAGAGATCGAAAAAAGAATAAATAAGGGAAGATATGTTATACAAACTTTGAATAGTGTACTGTGGGACAAAAATATAAGAAAGGGTACGAAGAGAATGATATACAAATCTATAATAGAAAGTACAGTAACATACGGAGCTGAAGTATGGGATATTACAGCAAGAAATAAACAAAGACTTGGAGCAATGGAGATGGACTTCTGGCGTAGAAGCGCTGGTAAATCAAGACTTGATAGAGTAAGAAACGACGAGATCCGAAGAATTATGGAGGTACGATCGACTATGGTGGAAGAAATTGAACTAAAGCAGTTGATATGGTTCGGGCACGTCAATAGGATGCCTGAAGAGATGGCCAAAAAAGATGCTTATATGGATACCCCCTGAAAAAAGAAAAAGAGGTCGACCACGGATAAGCTGGAGAAAAGGAATCGACGAAGCAATGTCAGCTAGAGGTCTGGAAAAGGAACTTTGTCTGGACAGAGGAGAATGGAAACTGGGGACGGAGAGACGGCGACAGCTGTAGAAATGATCCGTTATATATATATATATATATCCATACTACGGTCTATGTGACCTCCAAAGCAGATACTTCCAGTACGTTGTCACCTCATATATAACGTAGTGACCTCCAATTTCGGAAGTCACAACGTTTTCGCTTGAAATTCAGAATTTGAGCTAATAGGTGTCGTACCATGTCGCTCCCGAAAATTTTGCTGGAGGTCACATCGAACATATATTATCTTCATTACAATCTTTTAGTTCAAGCATATACCGTTGGCACTGGCATCGCTTTTCGTCGTTATATGCGTAGTACGATGCCACTTCCCATACTACAGAAGGTATCTTGTGACCTCTGTTTTACTTTTAGTGGCAACGTTGCAGACCTAGTGACGTGTAGTCACGTAGGCGATAACAATTCTAAAATTAATGCTTGCATATTTTGCAGTAACTCATTTAGAAGTTACTTAAAATATTATAATAAATACCTTAAACCAAAAAGACATTTATTTATATTTTAATAAGTAATATGCCCAAAACACTAATTTTTCTACATTATCCAAAATATTGTCAATATTTTTTTTCTTGATGAAAATGACCTTCCTTAACTACAAATTTTGGCAGATTATTAGAAAATAGGATCCGCACCAACACGTTTGGTAATCGCGATGTCTAATTGCCAAACCCTCCTAGGAGGACCTTCATCCGAATGGATTGAAAAGGGAAATAGTAAATAGTATTTGAAAATAATCAGTAATAATGTAAATTTTTGCATTTATAGTTTTTATTTATTAGGTACCATATTTTACGGGCTATAAGACGCACTTTTTTTCAAAAATTGCATCCACAATTCTGGTGCGTATTATAATCGAAATTAATATAATGCTATATTTGAAAAATATATAATGTACGTCTTATAGTTCGTAAAATGCGGCATATAAAACTGATTAAATTAACTATTTTGATATTCCTAGCCGCAACTTACTCGGACGGTACGGTGTTATAAAATTTTCAATAATTTGCATGTAATGCAATGATTAAATAACTAATCGGTTACAACACGTTTTCAAACAAAATGGGTATCCCACTAAATACTAAAATTTGCATTAAATTTAAAATTTTGGAAAATTAATGTTATATGAGCGCCTTATCTTAGCAGTTGATCGCTTAACAACCAGGTCAATGTCCGTCTCTTTTAAACTTTCAAATTTAAAATTAATAAATTTTTGTTTCATTTTATTCAGTTATCTAAAAGGAACACTAAATTAAATACCTTATTGTCGTCAACATGCGGCTCGTGGCATTGTTTTCTCTCGCCTTTTAGTTTTTTTTATTAAAATTGTTTTTTCACATTTTAATTCTTTCTTATAATCTTAAATCTTTATCTTCGTGGTTCTCTTAACTTAACTTTCTTCATTCCTAGAAGTCTTTCTCTCTGCCAACTGTTTATATTTTTCTTAAATTTAATACTCCCAGCCATACTCAACATAGGAACTATTTAAAACAACATAAAATACAAAATAGCAACGAGAGGGGGAGCATGAAGTACCTCGCAGTATATTATGTCATCATGCTCAAAAGAATTACGGCAGTAACATATAGTTTCTTCATAATTTTTAAACATTTAATGTTGTGTTTACCAATTTTGAAGAACTTGGAAGGAGTACTCCGTACTCCAGTCTCACAAATTGTAATACAGTAGAGCGTTGATTATCTGACCTAATTGGGGACAAGGGTGTTTGGATAACCGATTTATTCGGATAATGGAACTATATGGCAATGGGAATCTCGTTAACCCATTCATGCGCGTCCGAACTTTTATCAGTTCAGTTAAGCAGTTATTAACGCTTAAAAACTTGGTCTGTCAAAGCAAGCCTACCCGCTTACGAACAGCTAAATCACGCACTGTTTCAGGACGGATATCTGATACGGTCCCTTTCATCTAAAACTTCAAACTATCCCAAAACAGTATCTAAGCATGTAAACGCTTCAGAAGCAGCAGGTATTGGCCTTTCAACACTGGTCTTAAATCTTCAATTCACTACTCAAAAAATATATTGTATAAACCGGTGAGTCTGTAATATCCTCCAGTGGGCCCAGTACCGGGAGGTAAAATATTAAATGTTTAAAAAATTATGAAAAAACTTTATGATGCCACTTTACTGTTCTATAAAGCGATAACAGTGGGAGGGTATACTCCCAGTCTTATTTTTATATTTTTATTGTTAAAAATCCAATTCTTCAATCAAGTATTCAAAATACCTTTCAGCCGAGCCGCGTTGGTGGTTAAATTTTTTCTAACTTATTTGGTGATTTGGTGGACGTAATAATCAATTTATCTGATGATAAGTTAGTTAACATTGCTATTTTCTTTTTAAATAATTGAATTACATGCAAATTATTGAAATTTTATTGTTTCCGAATCATTTATTTTTACAATGTAAGTTGCGGCTGGTCATCACTTTCTGTATATGGAGTTTTTGCAATATTGCTGTTTTCGCTCTACTGCGTCATTTAAACCACCTACATACTACTAAGGATAAATCATCCTTGTTACTTCCTTATTATTTTCACAAAAGTTATCGCTTGTGCTTCATGTGAACGTTACGACTTCTACTAAAATATTTAATATGGCAATTCGACAATTTGGTTCAAGGGGTCATTCTCTAGTCGCGATGGCTATTCAGAAAGGTAAGTAAAACTAACTTATCCAAAAAATTTTTTAAACTTTACCCCATAATAAAATTTTTATTTTTTTAAAAATAAGGGCCAAATTTACTAAATCAATTGAAATAAAAATATGGGTATTCACAAAAATATGATCAGAACCTTCATCTAGTGTACAAAAGTACAAGTAATGCATACTTCCTAAATAAAAAATTATATAACATAATATTACGTTTTGTAATAAATTATTATAATTTTTAAAGCTGCTTTTAAAAAAATATTTTTCTTTTTTACAAAATCATATTTTAAAAACAGAAGTTATAATTATATTTTATTGAATCATTTTTCATGACTTCTATGTGTCAATACAACATTTAACCATTTTTTTGTAATTTGGGATAACTAAAAATTTTTATAAATGTCTTCAAAAGTATAGCTGACAAATCTGATTCCAAGTAGTTTTTTAAGAAATGATTCTGTCTCATTTTCTGAGAAAAATTCAATAAACTGCATCGAAATTAAAAATTATTGTAAAAATATTTATTAGGTTTTAAAACTTAGTTTATAGATTTTCAAAGTGGTTATATTCCCTAATAAAAAGCCACATTTATATATACAGTAATATAAGCTTGATGATACAGTTAAAGTAAAGATTACAAAATTCCATCAAAATATTCAGGATTCTGCTTAAATATGAAGTATATTATAAAAATTATCAAAAATCTTTCTTCATCTTTGGTTATCCATTTCAAGAAATTAATATTTTATAAATATTATTACATAATACTTGTGACAAAAATCCAGAATTTTTCTCAAAGTAATTTTAATTTAAATAAAAATTGTTTTCATTTTGTGTTCTAATCATTCTAGAGTACACAGGGTTATTTACTCGATCGAATATTACCAAAATTTTATATGCTCACATAATTCAATTTGCGTCTTTTAAAATAATCAAATTCAATTTTTGCTTATGGAAAATTCTTAACGACTGTAATTTAATAGTTTTATTGAAAATTAATAGGATCCCGCATCCACCAAAGTTTTGTAATCGAATGTATACAATTCATAAATCACAAAATCAGAAATTGAGAAATATATTTTTTAAAATAATTTTTTGCATGTTATTATATTAAATTTTAAATTATAACTGTTTTATTTTATTAGCCGATATTTTACTAAAAATAAATTTTGAGCATAATAGTGATTTTATTACATTGAAAAAGTTTTGATGATTTAAAATCGTGAATTAATATGGAATCTTATGAAAAATGTGATTTGATTTGAGTAGATTCAATTGCATGCATTTTCAGAAATAATCAAAAAGTGATTTTCGAAAAGATTTTTTAACTTTTTTATTTCTAAACCCCTGACAAGTCAACAGTTTGACGTCATTATAATATGCTTTTATAAAACATTTTACTCTCAATAAATATTTCATTTCTAATAAATTAATATGAAATTAATTTAAAATTTTTAAAATTTGTAAAAAACATGTTTTAGTACGCATTTTGATAAAACATGAATGAAAGGAAACAGTTTAAAAAATGAAAAGTTTTGGGACTTGAGGCATGATTGAAAATTAAAATTTCTATCTAATATTTAAGAATTGACAAGAGTAAAAGAAAAAATTCACGCAGTGTAAATACTCCCAAAAAGTACATAATTTAAAAATTTTGTCGGCATTTAAATAAAAATTCTAATAAAAAGAAGTTGAAAGATAATAATTTCCCAAAACAGCGGAGAGACGACAAAAATGGGAAAAATCTTGAAATGAAATAAATTTTGAACTCTATATAAAAGGAACAATTCGACCAAACCGACAACCTAATACTTCAATTTTATCAGGCGAAAAAAATTATTATCCATGTGCATATTGTAAAGGACTTTTTGCAAGGAAATATTTAAGACGTCATGTAAAAAAATGTAAATATTACAACCCAGAATCTGAAGGATTAAAGATAGATCAATTGACTCGTTCTCAAACTGTTATTGCTTGTGCAGTCGATCCTACTAACATAATATCTCAGTTAAATGTTAAGGAGCAGGTAAGCAATTAGATACTTTTTTTAATTTCTAAGTTTAATGCAAACTTTAGCTTTGCAATTTACGTACGCCCAATTATCTTATGTATTTATATAATCAGAGCGTTTTAGGTGTTTGACATGATGAGAGGATGAAATAAGTTTTGAAGCAAAAAGGATTTACTAATTTCCCATTTTGGCAATTCCTATTTGAAAAGCACAGGCGGGAACGTATGGCGTACGCTTGCAGCAATCGGATGAGAGAACTTGCTCGTTTGCTCATAAACTACCGCAAAATTACCAAAAAGGAAGATGTATCTCTCAAAGACATATTTCATCCACAATATTTCGATGTGATATTATCTGCTGCCAGAAATATTGTGGGATATAATGCTATAAAGAAAACCTTTCGGTCCCCCAGTCTTGCCATGCACTTAGGTACATCGCTAAAGCAAGTTTGCGATGAATTGAATCACCTGGTATTAAAAGAAAGTACCGGTTTTACATGTGGGTCCCTCGAAGAACGTAAAATATGGTTGTATAATATTAAAAATTTCAAGAAATTAGTCGAAACTAGGTGGACTATTGAATTAGCATCTCTTGCAAATAAAGATTTGCATGAAAAGCAATGGAATAAACCACGTCTTTTACCATTGGTGAGCGATATCAAGAAATTCCGCGATGAAACAATAAATATTGCAAATAATTGTATACAGTTATTTGAAAATAATAAAGATGATAAAAAGTCATACAAAGAGTTGGTAGAATGCACTTTAGCTTTGCTAATTGCCTTTAATAGACGAAGAATTGGTGATGTTCAATATTTAAAGATTGAAAGCTACCAACTTGATAGAAAGACGGATTATACAGACTTTGCAAATGTTTTGACAGAAGCTGAAAAATGTTAACGACAAAATATAAAAGAGTTATTAATAGCGGAAAGGGCTCTAGGGCTGTGGTAATAATGATTCCCGAATTAATTCAAAATTTTATAGACGTGCTGCTAAAGAATAGAAATAAGTATATTCCATTGGATAACGAGTACATATTTGCATTACCAAATAGCAAAATTAAATGGGGCAAAGGAGATGTCGCTATAAAAAAACTTGCCGAAAAAGTCAAATTGGAAAATCCACAAGCATTTAGCAGCAACAAATTAAGGAAGCAAATTGCAACAGTAATGCAAGTACTAAACTTAAGTAAAGAGGACGCTAAGCAATTTTCTGATTTTATGGGACATACCGAAAAAACCCACCAAGAATTCTACGAGTAGGAAAAAATGGAGTTTATGCCAATTACAAGAATTTAACTAATTAATAAAATTTTTTTAGACTTCCTGTTGATATTTATCAAACTGCAAAAGTGTCCAAAGTACTCCTCATGATGGAAAATGGAAGTGTCCCAGCAGAATATCAAGGAAAATCATTGTCTGAAATAAATATTAATCTTGATGCAGAATATGCATTAGAAAGTAATGCGGATGGTAAGTTATTGATTACAAAAAATGATAAATTGTAAATGAATTTATAAAATTTTTCAGATGATAACATTATTTCCAATCAAGAAAACATCAATATTGAGATGCCACAAGCCATACCAGTTGAAAACAATATATCGAAGATGATGGTATAACTTTTGTATTCAAAAAAATTATTTAGAAAAAATATTCTTACTTAATTTAGTTAATTGTTTTAAGTTTTTAAAAGGTATTTTAAAAACATATTAGGTATTTATTAGTACTATATTATTTTCAGATGCAGATTCTGATGAAGGCAATGGGGTTCAGCCTAGAAAACATAAGAAATCTAATACCAACCAGAGATCAGGTAAACTAAATCTACAATTTATACTGTGAAAAGTTTTAATTATAAACACATTGTGATTTTAGGTTGGACTGAAACAGAAATTATGTTACTAAAAAAGTGTTTCAGTAAATATATTAAAACTGGAAAGTATCCTGCAGGAAAAGACATAAAGGACTTTATTAAACACAATAAGATCACCCGTACTGTACCAGTTATAAAATCAAAACTTCAACATTTGATGAAGCTGTCAAGAAACTAATTTAAGTCAAAAAGAATTGTGTAATTGAAAGAGATTGTTTTTATCTGTAATTTAATTTAAGAATATCTTTTAAAAAATTAAGTTCGAAAATATCTGTTAATAAATTATGCTCTAATAGTTGCTCCTAGAATTCTCTCTGGTAGTAATGGATGCTCTTCTGGAACTGCATTATTAACCTCAGTTGCATCATTTTCTTTATTAGTCATAAAACCAGTGTTTCCATTTCGTTTCGAGTATTGTGAAGAATAGCAATAAATACTAGAATATTTTTTGCTGGGTTTAGGTTCACATTTAATCCATTAAAGCAAATGCAAAATTTGTTTTTTAATTAGCCAAAAACTTTTTCCACAACATTTCTGGTAGCTACAATATGTGATTTATTATATCTTTCTTCAACAGCAGACAATGTAACCATTGATAGGAAAGGCACTTTAGAATTGGCGTAACTAGCATCCTCCAATATAACACCTCCATAAATTGGTAGCATCTAGCTTTTTTTTCATTGTCGATTCTCGCTATATTTTTGATTTGTGGCTGGAGCTTTTCCACCTTGTTACGATGTCGTATATAATATAATCTGCATCACTAATAACTTGCACATTTAAAGAATAAAATCTTTTTCTGCACCTGTGTCGACCTAGCTCTCTCCCAGGATTTTTAATTTTGACCTGAGTGGAGTCGATCACTCCAACACATTGTGGAAATCTTGTAATTTGATAAAACTTTTGGTTCAAACATTGTATAGAGGCGGGATAACTTATAAAAGATATCATACTACGGGCCCAAGCAGTAATTACATTTCTCATGATTCCGATCATTATTTTGCGTTAAACTTAATAATTATTCCTAATAAGTTGAATTTCTCAAATGCATTTAATTGAAATACTTTATTTAATAAGATAACTTAAAGCTTTACAATACGATTTATTTTCATTTTAGAAATACATAATATAAATTAATTTATAACGCCGCTAGAACAGCAAACTAGCTAAAAGCAAATAATATTATCACATATTGCCTCAGACTCGTGAGTCATACACACTGTTGCCAGATAACTTGTGGTATATATGTGCCTAGAAGTCACTTCGTATCTTATTTAACTGTTCTATATATATGAAATTTTTTAAAAAATTGCTTCCCCTCTTTAGATAAACGCAATGTTAAGGTTCCCCTCAAGGCAAATAGTAAATTATATATAACAAAAAATGAGAGGGGGATGTGGATGTCAGGTCGCCTGTTTCATGTACCGGAGGTCACAGCTTACCATGCGTACATAAATATATATAACTATTTTTGTATATACTACATAAGTGATAGATCGGTGGTGCATTATGTAATATTAAATTATTTTTAAACCAATCAAATACCATAGGAATAAAATCTTAAAATTAGTAGTTTTAGAACCAGAAATTGATGCAGAAACCTGTCTTAGACAATTGTTAACTACTGAAGAATTCGACAATACTTGAAAGCCTGCAGCCAATATCAACTATCAGATATAAAAAAATTGAAACTACTACCGAGATAATGGAAAAATGACATTTCTACAAAAATTCAACTGGTTACAGATTAGTATGTTTTTCCAGTTTTCTTAATTTTTTTTTCATTTTTTACTTACAGATTGATTTGAATTTTAATATTGCATTTAGTAATGAAGATAATTTAATAAAAAAATTGGGATAAAATTTATCAAAATATAGTAAACGTTTTGTTAAATAATGTAAACAATATAAAACTATAAGAAGTTTGATGGAACATCTTCAAAATAATGCGAATATTTTTAATAGTAAGTCCCTACATGTATTATAATTATGCTAAGTTTATATTTACAATAAATTTTTATTTCAGATTCAAGAACTGAATGTCTATTTTGGGCTTTGCACGGTTCTTATACATTGAAAAATGTTACAACGAGATAGAAGACCACATACATTTTTTGAAAACACGAAAGAAAAACATGCAACTTTTGTTATATTGAATCGGTACCGATATTTTATCAATTAAGGAAATTTATATATTTTTTGATAGCATGAGATATCAAATTTATAATTTTTAAGGGATATTCTTTTAAAATATTTTATTTGTTTAATTTAAATTATCCAAAGAATCTCTAATGTTTTATAATTTTATGAGCGTATTTTTTTAATTTTAAACCGAGTCAAACATTTCTAAAAGTTGTTATACTTAGAATTCGATAAATTGTTAAAAAAACTACTGTTGATTTTCTTTATGCTGTAAAAGCCTTTGTGAAGCACCATAGCAGTGATATAGAAGATAACCTTTCTACTTGGAGTTGCTTTCAAAGAGGAAAATCAAACGACGCTTACACGAAGGCGCTATAAAAATCAAAACTACCAGACCACAAGATAATCAATTTTATTAATCCATCAAAAACCGATGGCGACTTCTGCAAAGTTTAACAAACAAAACTTACAACGGGTTGGTTACAATTGTCAGGCTCATTTTGATTTCCAAAACTAATAATTCAATACTCGACAAATATTCCCCTAACCGACGTTGTGGTAAATCTATACGGTATTAGTAAAAGAAATTGTTATGACAAAATTTCGTTATACTACATCATATTTAAAATTTAAATAGAATCATAAATAACCGAATTATTACAAAGATTGTAAAAATTGTAATTTTGCATTTTTTTAAATTAATTTTATTTCAAATTTTCTATTTAAAACAAATCCTAATAACCACCGTATACGTACTGAATTTAATAATCCTAATGCCATAATAACTAGGTAGTTTAAAAAATTAAAATTTAAGATCCAAATGACTAGAAAATATATTATTAAATATTAAGTGAAAGCTATATTAAAACAATAAAATATTAAAAATGCGCTCCTGCGCGATAACCCTTATAATTTCATACTACGATTAGATATTAATAAATGAATAAGTTAAGCTTGAGAATATTCTATAAAAGATACTAAAAGTAGTTGGGTGTGAATCCTTCTAATCAGAAATAAAAATTTGTTACGGTTTATATTAAAAACGTATTGTAAATTGGTGAGAGTCATTATACCTATAGGGGATTTCCGTTATTATTTATTATTTTAGAATATTATTGTTTTTTAAATATTTGGTGCTAATACAAAATGTTCAATCCAGGAATATTACTTAAATTTCCGTTAGAAAGTTTAAACAGAATGGGACTTCTGAGAGCTGAAAAATATTCAAGAGCTGCTTTTCTAATTACCCACCTTTTGGTGTTTTTATTCGGGTTTGTTATAGTTTTACTACTCATGCAGTACTATTACATGAAGGATGATGTTACTAGCTATGTGAACAATTTTGAAGGTGTAATGGCGTTCTTACAGGTAACTAATATTTGATTAATTAAATAATAATTTCTCGGTTGAGCGGAAGCGATAAGCCTGAATAAGAATGAATCCTATTAAGATGCAATGATTTGCAAAAAAAGAGATAAATCGTAAAGAAAGAAAAGGTTTTCATGTTGATTTGGCTTGTTTAAAACAAATACTGAATCTATACTGCACTTTTATGGCAGAAAGTTTAAATTGCAAGTTTGCTAAAAAATATTGCAATAAAAATCAAAATCTATGTTTTAGGGGCTTTTAAAATGGTGTTTGTGCTTATATAATAAACAAAAATTTTTGAATCTGTTTATCCTTATAAAAAAGTTTTGGAACGACGATCAATGTTCTAGAAGTACACAAGAAGGCAACCATATAATAACAAACAGAATACTATTACTACAAAAAGTTTTCTCTGCTTCAATTATATTTGTTTTTATTATGCTTACTCCTTATTCTATTATGCAGAAAAAATTACTGATCGGTGATTGGCAAATGGAGAAAAACGGAATGTTTAAATTGGTTTGGATTATAAGTTTTATATCGGGTGGAATTTTTGGACTCTTTATAGGATTTTATGATTGTCTTTATTTGAGCTTTTGTTACGAAGTGAAAATGCAATGCACAATCTTGTTTAATCATTTGGAGCAGTTAAATGTGGAGACTATATACTGCGAGTCACAATTTAAAAATTATTACCAAAATTTGCAAGTTTATATTGAACACCATATTTTGCTCATAAAGTATATTTTATAATTTGCAAATTTAATTTTTTAAATGTGTGTCAATTGTAGATTTCACGATAAAATGCAAAAGGCTTATTCAGTTTCATTAATGGTTCAATATTTGACCTCTGTTCCTTTACTATGTGCCGAAATGTATGCATTACAAGAAAGGTAAGTAAATTCAAAAATATTATAATCTGAGGTAAATTGGCGAATGTGAAAATTAATCAGAGTTTAATAACAATGATGACAGCAGTAACCATTGATGAAAGCTTACCAATAATTTCATTTTATTGTTTATTTAACCTTTTAATTTTGAAAATTTTATTTTAATAATAATAAATATGTAGTTGTAGCACATAAATTAGCAGTTATATTGAAGATACAAGCCCAACAAGATAAAACCAAGGAGTGATAATGACACATATCTATAGAAGGTGGTTTGAATTATTTTGATCCAATTTCTTCAATCACAGTTTACCTTTAGATATAATATTTCTGAGTAACTTGTGTGTTAAGGTACTGAGTATTTAAATCATTTTCAGTTCCGATCCTTACGTGATGATAAGATATGCCGTTTCTACTAGCTGTATGTTATTTCAAATAGGATTTTATTGCATTCCTGCAAACTATGTCGAGTACGAGGTAATATCTTAAGAAAAATTTTTACGGCAGTACTTTTAATTTTTGTTTATTAGATGTCAGCAATATCAACTGCCATCTACAATTCAGATTGGTATTCAAAACATTTTCCAATGTTGCGAACTCCAATTATTCTTATGATTCAAAGAGCTCAACGGAAGGTAACGCTTACTGCATGTGGATTAATGGAAATTAATGCTGAGACTTTCTTGAAGGTTCGGAATTTTATGATTTTTGAGGTATTCTTAATTCTAACACATTTTTATTTCAGACAATAAAGTTGGCGTTATCAATATGTGTAGCATTAAGGAGTTTCAAAATTCGAAATTAAGCCAATAGACCAATTTAATTACTCTTGCATTTGTAATAGTTGTATTAATTAGTATTATCTAATCTAAGTATTAATGGATCGGGTTCTATAAAATAGTATAAATATATAGTATTTTAATTATTAATTTGATAATATTACAAGTTAAGTGAAAATCAAATTATTAATTCTTGACATTTCTAATAATTACATTTTGCCTATAATTTACATTTGTAACCGACTTAAAAAAAAGAATATACAATTTGTCGGAATCTTTTTTTCAGGTTCATTTGATGAGTTCCGATGTAAAACGAAAAATATTTGATCAATAATAATTATATCATGAACTGATTAAATAATTAAGTGTGAAAAAATGCTATAATTCAATTAAAATTTTTACTTATAAGTTGTAATAGTATCTAATTAATATTTAAAACATTAAACTAAAATTTTAAAATTAACAGGTTAAAATGAACCAAAATTTCAATTGTATAAAAACAAAAAACGTTACACCGATCTGCATAAAATTAAACAAAAACTATAAAACTTTTCAAATGCCCGATTTCTTTACTCATGGTTATCTCGACATTATAGCTACATACCTTGATGTTATTTCGAGATAACATCAGGTTATATACATAAAAAGTATGATTTTCTTCATGTTTTTTTTTAACCAAAGCTGTTGCTTTTTGAAACAGTCTATTGTAGCTGGCATCAAATCACCAACCTTAACTTATCTAAATTCCTTTCGGGAATCATCTCAACATATTCGGGAAAAATTGATATTACACCAAAAATTTATAGACATTTATAGAAGATGATAGAATTAATGTATTGCAGTTAAGTTTTATTTATTTAATGAAAACTTAAACAAATTGTTCCTTAATTCGCGATTATCAAGAATATATTTTGAACTATATGCATCAGGAAATCATATCAAAAGACATTATTCTATTTCCATGTAATTTTACTAATTATTATTAAACGTCTGATGACAGCAGTAATTATTGCTGAAAGCTCACAAATCATTTTGATGTATTGTTCAATTTAACTTGTTAATTTATTTAATTTTACTTTAATATTTATTTCACAGGTTAATAATATATATAATTTCACTATTTAAAATATATTTGCACAAGTTAATAAACTAGTATAAATAAATAATATGTTATTAGGTAGTGTAGGTATGCCAACAAATATATAGAGATATATAGTAACAACACACGATAAATGTAAACACAATGAGAGTAATTATTCGCAGTTATAATACTTATTCTTATTATTTAATTAAGTTATTTTAAAAAGTATTATTTTTCTTTCATCCACTCAAAATTCAATTCGAAAACCGTCATTTATGAGAAGGCAATTGACGGAACTTTGAGAATAAATGGCCCAAGTGGAGATGAATATCACAATTATTATATTTTATTAACTACTCAAATGCAATTTATCATTAAATTGTAAATAAATCGCAAATATATTGGCACGAAAATAATTTGGCCTTATTTGCTATATCGCTTTAAGCGTTGAATTGGGTTATCCTTGCCGCCAGGTAAGCATTGTTTTTACAACCCTCCTTAAGATTAACTGAACGACTAATTAGCAACTAATTATTATCTGACCACTGCAAATTCTAGACAACTATGTTTTTCCCAAAACGCAAAAAACTGAAAAATTGCTATGACAGTAAAATAACATTACATGAAAGCTATCTAAATCAAGCAACAACTTTTTTCAGTTGTTCAAATGAAAAATAAATACGGAAATACAACTTGCTTCTTCTCGTACAGTTCACCCCTACAACCAGTATTCTATAAATCAAAAGGCTAAAAACATCGGCGCTGTATACTGGGAATAATTCAGAAATAAGAACATCAGAACGCAGTGTCATCGATGCCAACACTTTGGTCATTGATTGTCAAACTGCAATAACAAGGTCAGATGCTTGAAATTCCAAAACCACACCTTACCAAAAAATGTCCCATGAAAGAAAAGACGACCAAGTCAGCTGCAAATTACAACAAATTTCCCGACTATCTCCGGTACAGAGAGAAAAGCTTGAAGCTAGCGTAAGTACACTATCTCTGCGAAACACAAAAAGCATACAATAATCAACTTAGCCAAATCATATCAAATCTATCCCTTCCCTCGCACTTACTACAGACCCAACATATTTATGACAGTAATCACAGTGATCATCAGTATAGCAAAACCACGTAGGAAACACCGAAAATAAAAACCACGTACACCTGGTTTTAATCTTCTAATAAAATTCAGTTTAAGTTAAACTTTGACATTTATTTAAATCACTACATTAAAGACATTTTATTATGATTAAACAAATTAGCTAGGATTTCGTATGTTAGCATTAGATTTGCATGCTTATAGCCTTCCAGAGTGAGTAATCCAAGGGTCAACCACTAGAGGAAATGGTGTACAATTAACTTCACACTTCACGTACTTCATCATAATTCTCCATTCTTCTTGTCCTTCACATAATCCAGCAGTAATTCCTCAATACTTTCAGTATATCAGAGACTTTTAATTTTGAGACTTACAGAAATACCAAAATTTGAGCACTGGAGGGTGTTCAGACCCCCGGATTGAGTAGATTATTTTTATCAGAAGTAAACTAAAGATCTCTCGTTGCAGAGGCACTAGAGGGTGTTTCACTCCCCTCAGCCCCCGGATCAAGTAGTTTATTTTTATCAGAAGTAAACTGAAGATCTCCTGTTGCAGAGTTCTACCCCCCAGGAGTACGGAATTTATAATTAGGTAGTTTATAATTAATTGTCAGATTACGAATTAAACACATTTACTTGGCCATAGCTAATTTTAATAAACTTGAGATATGCTTAAATATTTAATTCACTTTTAATAAAAATAAATTATTGAAACTGGGGTCTGGGGTGTGGAACACCCTCCAGTGCTTCTGCAACGGAGATCTTCAGTTTACTTTGATAAAAAGTAAACTACTCGGTCTGGAATTCTGCATGTTCTGCAATGTTCTTCATTCCAAAATTTGTGCACTGAAAGGTGTTCTACATCCCCCAGTACTTCATGTACTTCATTAGATGTGTACAAAAACTTCACCAGCGGTTAACCCTCGAGTAATCATTATCCTTGAAACTTGATAGGCTTCCAAGGATTGATTCTTAATTTGAAGGAGAAGCGTTTTAATTTTCTATTGTACAATGATGGTTGTTTTTATTAGCAAGTTCTATGAGTCCAGTGTTAACAGGATAAGTAGATGGTCGGATAATAAATCTAGTGACGACTCAACTTTGCATTGATTGATGTTGATGCTTTTATCATGTAAAATCGTTTAAATTGGACACTTTTACCTAATCACAGGTTGTTCTGTTGAAAAGCTTGATATTCCATTTCTCATCATTGCTGAGTACAATTTCTACGTGGTATTGACATTGCATCTTTATGCTACACTAATCAAAAGGCAGTGTCTAAAGTATCGCTATCGGCAGCTATTCTAAACTAACAGTAACAAGAAGTAAAATTAATTATAGTATTTAAAGTAAAAGTGACTTACGTTTTAAAGCAAGGTTGTTGATTTGAATAAATATGAAATTGTAAGTTGGCATATTGATTATTTGTGTTAGTGGCGAGCAATGAACAAATTTAATAGGCAGTCCTGTATTGCCTTTTTAGAGGAGATTTCAGTTTTGAACGGGCAAACGACTCGGAGGCAAAAAAAAATATTAGAAACAAAATTTTAGAAAGATTAGTGCTGAAAAGTGGAATTGATATTAAATATTAGTTTTTAATTGAATGGAAAAGTATTAAAAGAGTTTAGTAAAATTTCAAAATTAATCATTCAAACGGCAAGCATTTTAGAACAAAAAGGTAATCGTATTGTATAAACAACCAAAATTGAAAATTGGAAACACAAACAAAATTTACAGTAATGTGATGGGAAGAAAACTGAAGGACATCTATAACAATATAAATTTAGTACTACTTAAATAATTTTATACAAAAGTAGTGATCACAAAACAACCTGTTGATTGTGTACCTGTTGATTGTTCTCTTACCTTCCAAAATCCATAGCTAAGTTGAACCAGCTTCAGGTATTCGTTTTTAATGAAAAAACAAAGCGTTTTCCCAAAATCTGTATTGGCAGAAATTATTCTGCCAATAAAAGGGAAACCATATCACATTGTTTGTGGATTTAAATTTTCTGGAAAAGTGGTTGAATTTGATGCAAGAGAAGAACTTCACGTAGTTACGTTTAACACCTACGCAATCAATGATGTTTTGGAATTGGATGTTACTTTTTGGTTTTCTTTTGTTTGTTTCTGTGGATTATTATTGGTGCCGTATATGTTTTGTCAGGCTGTTTTATTTGGAAACTTCATTTGGAAGAAAATTTTGGATTTTGGTTTGGCTATCGTTCTACCTACCCCATCAGGAATCAGCAGAAAGATAAGTGGGTTTTAATTTAAATTTTGGTTTTGGATTTGACGAGTTTGCGCGAATAACGGCTATATTTTGTGCGAAACATTTGATAACTTTTAGGGCGCATTATTAAGTAATTGTTTTTTTAATTGACAAATTTCTAATTTACCGATATTTTGAATTCCATCGTTGTAAGCGTATTATACGGTGCACTGTACATTACGAGCTCGAGTATACATAGTATTGTTTACAATTTGGTAAAAATATTTGTTATTCTTTTACTTGATGCCATTACGATCGATCTGCGTCCGATTGATTATATAATTGTGGATGAACCGCACAAAATTAGTGTGCGTATAAGATTTTTATTAAGATTGTCGGCCCTTCTGGCTTTTTGGAGACAAGTTTTTAATTTAAAAATTAAAACCATACTGTTTGGAAAACTGATGCCTCTGTCGGGGATATTGTTATACGAGTTGTTTATATGTTTTTAAAATTTATATGTTTCGTGAGATGTTTGTTGAAAAGTTTGTAAATATACCTTTGTTATTTTGACCGACTTGGTTAGTATTTTTTTATTTTCGATTCGGGGGTAGCTTCATTTTCGTGTTTTAGGAAGCACGGGACCAGCCTTCATCGCCAGTAAGGATTTCGTTAAAATACGTGGCGCTACCTTCCATCTTACATCCGGCCGTCCACTTATAACGCTGGCTTGGGCATCCTTACTGTCAAGCTGGTTCTCACTCCCTGGAATCCTTTGGTGGAATTACAATTTTCTTCAAGAGTACAGTCATTGTTTTTGAGTGTGTAGCGTCTGAGCTAGTTTTAGGGTAACCTTCTGTACCACCCCTTTTGGGGGGTTTTGGGAAAAAATTCCCACCACCCTGAGGTACCCAACGCTAAAATTAATTTGGCAGAATTTTGCGGTACAATTCGTTTTGAAAATTAGTAGGTAGTTGGTTTTCTTTTTGAGATAAATATTTAACTTGAGCATGGGCTGTTCATAACTATCGCATTTATATATCTACGACTTATTTTTAAATATAAAGCAAACTGCGTTAAATATTAAAATTAAAACAAGTATAAATTCTATATAAAAACGTTAAGGTACGAGTATATTTATAACATTTATTATTTAATATATTATCCTCCTTTAATCTAAAAAGAATAATTTAACTTGAACTAAATTTGGAAAGTTTGTTATTGATTACATTATAATTAATAAATACTAAATTCTTTCTTTTTTTAATGTAGAGCTAAAAGAGTTATTGCTTAAAATCACAATATACCTTTTCATGTGTTATTTATCAATAAAAAGCGAAATTCTTTTCTGACTTTAGATGAAATAGATTTTAGACTTTATAAAAAAAGATGTTACCATACCTTTTTTTAATTGTCCGATAGCCAGCAGTTCTTTTCCCAAGTCGTGGGTTTCCTTAAGTCAAATAAGAAAATTTCACCAAAAACATAATCACACACAAACAAATATTAATAAATGTAATTAGTAATAGATAGAAATCTTAAGTTCAAGTTTTAACTAACAACTAAATAATAATTAACAATTTAGGAAAGATTTCAAAAATTAATGTTTGATTAAATAACGAAACAGGAGGTGTATCTACAACTCGGGTTCAAATAAAATTATAAAAATTTTAACACTACAATTACGTTAATGTATGTTTTGCTAAATTTTTGCTAAAATTTCCTTGTTCACAGTAATGCACAAAATTGTACTAAGAAAATCTGAATTCTGACAGCAATACCACAAAGTGGATTAACTAGAAATATCTTCCAAGGATATACTACGTTTGTGTGTGGATCTGACTGTTATTCAAAAATTGAATTTCTAAAAAAACTTGACGGAACTTCCCAGTGGATACGAATAAAAATTCTGCAATTTAACAAAATACAAATACGAAAATATACCCAAAAGCAAAGCAATTTGATCACTTCGACATCCGTATCTTAATCGCAACTTATGTCTATCTCACGCAAAATTTTTCGAGTTCGGAGTTCGGCAACAAATACTGTAAAAATTTCTCGGAAGGTTTTACTTATCGGTTTATTAACAGAGAAGTTCTGGAAGACGTAGAATATCGTGGTTTAAGAAAGTACGAATAGATAATATAATGGTCACCAATTCGGTAACGGTAGGCAAAAAACGAAAAAGTAGAAAGCCATTTTTGCTTTGAGCAGTTAAGATAAGCGACAAGATATAAATTCGCCATTAGTTTTAAAGAACATGAAATAACTGGGCAAACTTTCCGAAACAGATCAAATTGCAATTGTTTGTGGCAAAGTACAATTATAGATACTACGTACAATATAATTAATTAAAACCAGTTCATTACTTGCACGATTTCTGAGACTCCCTGAATTGTAAAAATAAAATTAAAAATTAAAAATTTAAAATCTAAATGACTAGAAAATATATTATTAAATATTAAGTGAAAGCTATATAAAACGATGAAACTCCTACGCGATACCCTTCCTAATTTTTTTTACTTCGATTAATCAATGAATAAGTTGGGCTTAAGAATATTCCACAGAAGATAGTAAGTAGTTGGATGTGAATGTTTCTAAACAGAAATTAAAATTTGTTGCGATTTATAATTATTTAATCGTATTGTAAATTGGTGACAGTCATTATTTAGGGGAATTCTGCTATTATTTAAGAATATTATTGTAATTTAAATATTTGTTGCTAATACAAAATGTTGAATCCAGGAATATTACTTAAATTTCCATTAGAAAACTTAAACAAAATGGGTCTTCTAGCAACCGAAAAAATTTCAAGAGCTGCTTTTCTAATTACCCACCTTGTGGTGTTACTATTCGGGTTTGTTTTGGTTTTGCTGTTCATGCAGTGCTTTTATATGAACGATGCGAACGTTACTGACTATGTCAACAATTTTGAAGCAGTAATGGTTTACATACAGGTAACTAATTTTGTTTAATGAAATAATAATTACTCACTTGAGCGGAAGCGAAAAGCCTGAAAAAGAATTAATCCTATTAGATTGCAATGAATATAGAATCACAGAAGAAAGAAAAATCGCAAAAAAGAAAAAATATATTTAAGGTGTTCATCTTGTTTTGGTTTACTTTAAAGCATATGTATACTGTATGTTTAACACTTTTAAAGTTTAAATTACAGTTTTGTTAAGAAATACTGTAATAAAAATTTATAACTACTTTTTAGGGGTCATTAAAATGGTATTTATGCTTATATTATAAACAAAAACTTTTGAATCTTGTTTCTCTTGTAAAAAAATTTTGGACCGACGATCAATGTTCTACAACTACACAAAAAGACAACCAGATAATAACAAACAGAATATTATTACTACAAAGAGTTTTACGTTTTTTATATGTATTTGTTTTCATTATTCTTACTCCTTATTCCATTATTCAGAAGAAATTAATTGTTGGTGAATGGCAAATGGAGAAAAACGGAATGTTTAAACTGGTTTGGATTACAAATTTTATATCGATTGGACTTTTTTCACTTTTTACAGGATTTTATGATTCTCTTTATTTAAGTTTTTGCTACGAAATAAAACTGCAATGCACAATTTTGTTTGATCATTTGGAACAATTAAATGTTAAGACTATAAACTGCGAGTCACAATTTAAAAATTATTATCAAAAGTTGCAAACTTGTTGTGAACATCATATTTTGCTCTTGAAGTAAGTTTTTTTTTACAAATTTAGCTTTTAGTAATGTGTTTCCATTATAGATTTCACGATGAATTTCAAAAGGCTTATTCGGTTTCATTAATGGTTCAATATTTGACCTCTGCTCCTATACTATGCACCGGAATGTTTACAATGACAGAATCGTAAGTAAATTTGAAATCAGGCATTCCGGTAATATTCTGAGGTAAAATGCCAAAAAATTATGTTTTGTACAATTTTTTTAAGGTGCCATTGCATTATTTAAAGCAATAGCTGTAGCACATATAGTAGCAGTTTTACCAACGTGGCTAGGCCGGCAGAATATAACCATCTAAGGAATGATAATGGCACATATCTGTAGAATGTAGTTTCAATTATTTTGCTGCAATTTTTTTCATCACAGTTTGCCTCTAGAATAATCTTGTATGTTAAGATTCTGAATATTAAAAACATTTTCAGTTCTGATCCTTACATAATGATAAGATATGCCGTTTCTACTACCGCTATGATATATCAAATAGCATTTTACTGTATTCCTGCAAACTATGTGGAGTACGAGGTAAGACTTTTAAAAATTTTAGACTGTAGGGTTTTAATTTTTATTCATTAGATGGCAACAATATCAACTGCCATTTACAATTCAGACTGGTATTCAAAACATTTTCCGATGTTGCGAACTCCAATTATCCTTATGATTCAAAGAGCTCAACGGAAGGTAACGCTCACTGCATGTGGATTAATAGAAATTAATATTGAAACTTTCCTGAAGGTTAGGAATTTTGTAATTTTATGACTTTCTTAATTCTAGCATATTTTTATTTCAGACAATAAAGTTGGCGTTATCAATATGTGTAGCATTAAGGAGTCTCAAAATTTCGAACTTAAATTGAGCCAAGAGACAAATTTAATCACTGTTGGATTTGTTATATTAGCAAAATTGTATGAATTTGCATTGTGTAATCTTAACCCTAGATATATTAGGTGAATGTTTGACAAGGTGGCGTCATCTATGACACTAAATTATTTTTTATTTAAAACATTTTGAACAAAAATTATGAATAATATAATAGTTATGTACATAATTTTCCAGTGCTGTATTATTTACACAAAAAGTAAATTTTCTTTCTCGTGAGTAAATAATAAAAACATGTCAAATTAAATTTAATGAATACTTGGAAATATATAAAAACAAAAATTATCAATAATACTCTTAAATATAAATAATAATCTTAACTAATATTGCTATTGTGTCATATGTACATTCTTTATAATAAAGAGTACTTCACACTATGTGATTTCGCTCATGATTTTTCTTAGAACTTTTGTTGTCATTTTAGATAACATGATTTGTATTTTATATATAACTAAACTAAATTATTGTGTTTACACTGACTGCTTGTGTCAAAATCACATGATACAATAAATTTTCAACAGAATAAACCTGTTAGAAAATTTTGAGATTAAGATAAAAAGTAATACTAAAGAGTTAACTCAATGTGCGATAGCAACATTGTGCCTGGTTTTTCTGTATTATAATATTTATCAAACGTACAATAAAATTTAGAGGAACGATATTATCAATAAATAATCGCATTAAAAATCTTATCGGAATAGATGCGGTTCTAATCTGCCAATCGCGTCTGATTTCTTATGATTGGACTTATGACTTATTTATTATGATAAAATCACATAGAGTGAACAATATAAGAAACTGTTTATGTTTAAATCATAAGAAAAATGATATACGAAATCATATAGTCTGAACTACGCTTTCGTATTATGATTACAAACTTAAAAATGCAAATCCTTGTGTCACCTGTTGACGCCACCTTATGTATCCAGGGTTAATATTAGTTGACCAAATTTTATATGATATAAATACTATATTAATAATTATGTATGTTATTTAGCAACTGTGGGTATGCCGACAAGGTATACTTAGGTATATACTTAGGTGTAGGTATACTTACAGCACGTGGTTGATGTAGTAAACACAATGATAGTAATCACTCACAATGTGCAAAATGATTATAGTAGCAATTAAAACACTTATAATTATTATAACATTTATTTTTATGATATAATTCAATTATTTTAAATGCCTTTATTTTTCCTTTCATCCACTCACAAATCAATCAAAAACCACTACTTTTCTTCTTCTTTTAATATTATTCTGACGAGTGGTTGCAATTTATGAACATTTCATTAAATTAGTTATTTTTTACCTTTTTGTTCGTATATTTTAGCTTTTGCTTTTTTTTCTAAAATTTTCAAATTGAAAACCGAAAGTATCTCGGATAAACAAGAGGTTGTGCACGCAGACATAAATCTCCTTTTAGAATATTTAGCATATTTCTTTACTTTTTGACAAAATTTCTAAAACTACTGCAAAAAAAATGACATGCTCAGTAAGTTTTTATTTTGTAGTTTTAAACAATTTTGATTTAAACTCAACACTTAAAAATTTTTAAAAAGTTAGTAGGTATCTAGTTTTTTTTTTAAATGAATATTAACGTTGATCATAAGCTGTCATAACTGTCGAATTTACACCTATGACTTATTAAATAATATTATACCTATTTAATATATACATACAAGTGTAAACCCAATACAAAAACGGAAAGGTATATTTATAGCATTTATTATTTAAAATATTATCTTCCTTTAATTTAAAAACATTGATTTCATGTTAACTTATAATAGATTTGGAAATTTTATTATTAGCGTACTACTAAAAAATAAAACAAATTTTTAACTCGGCAAGAGAAATTTAGAATTGAATTTGGTAGAGCTAAAGAAACTGCATTTTGGCATTTGAAGCCAGTTGTCTCGATTTTGCCCAACTAATTAAAGCTATGGACAAATTTAATTATTTTTTAAAAATAAATCAGCTAGAAATTAATGTTTCATGTAGAAATAATGAGATAATTAGAAATGTTATGATCAGAAGAAATATGATAAACCGTGATGATATGTGAGTAGAATAAATTTGAACATTACAAAGTACGAGTAATATGGATAAAGAATCGTGATTTTGAATAAGTATAAGAAAAATCAGAAACTTAGAATATCTAGGTTACTTAACTAATGAGAAACAGCAAAAAATACGAACTTCTACAATTGTTTTATCAGAACAAAGTATTATTATTAAACGATAGAACTAGTTAATACTTTGCATGATTTCTGAGACTGCCAGATTTGAAATAATGTCAATGCCATAGTATAAAAAAATTATAAATTTAATATCCATGTGGCCAGAAAATATATTATTAAATACTAAGTGGAAGCTATTAAAACAATAAAACATTAAATACTCCTGCGCGATAACCCTTATAATTTTTTATTTTAAATAATTAATCAATGAATGAGTTGGGCTTAAGAAAATTCCACAAAAGACAGTAAGTAGTTGGATGTGAATGTTTCCAACCAGAAATTGAACATTATTACGGTTATTTGAACGTATTGTAAATTGGTGCAAGTCATCATATAGGATTTACGTTATTATTTATTTTATAGTATATTAGTGTAATTTAAATAGTTTTTGCTAATACAAAATGTATAATCCAGGAATATTAATTAAATTTCCGTTAAAAAATTTAAATAGAATGGGACTTTTGACAAGCGAAAAAATTTCAAAAGCTGCTTTTCTAATTACCCACCTTTTGGTGTTGTTATTCGGGTTTGATGTAGTTTTACTGTTCATGCAGTACTTTTACATGAACGATGATGTTACTAGCTATGTTAACAATTTTGAAGGTGTAATGGCGTTCGTACAGGTAACTAATTTTTGATTAATAAAATAATAATTATTCAATTGGGCCGAAGCGCAAAGTTTGGATAGAATGAATTCTATTAGGATGCAATGAACATTGAATCATAACAGAAAGAAAAATCGCAATGAAAGACAATATGGTCAAGGTGTTTATCTTGTTTTGGCTTATTTAAAAACAAATACTATAATATATTTCACTTTTTGGCAGAAAGTTTAAATTGCAAATTTGTTAAAAAATATTATAATGAAAATTAAAAACCATGTTTTAGGGGCTGTTAAAATGGTGTTTGTGCTTATATAATAAACAAAAATATTTGAATGTGCTTACCAACCACTTTTGGTGTTGTTATTCGGGTTTGATGTAGTTACTGTTCATGCAGTACTTTTACATGAACGATGATGTTACTAGCTATGTTAACAATTTTGAAGGTGTAATGGCGTTCGTACAGGTAACTAATTTTGATTAATAAAAAACTAATTCATTGGGGAAGCAAAATTTGATAGAAAAAATTTTTAAGATGCAATAACATTGAATCATGAAAGAAACCAATGAAAGACAATATGGTAAGGTGTTTAATTTTTGCTTATTTAAACAAATACTATAATATATTTACTTAGATGGCAGAAAGTTTAAATTGAAATTTGTTAAATATTATAATGAAAATTAACATGTTTTAGGTGAATTAAAATGGTTTGTGCTTATATAAAACAAAATTTTGAACGCTTAATCTTATAAAAAGTTTTAAGACGATCAATGTTCTAACACAAAAAGATAACTAATAACACAGAATATTACTACTTCAAAGTTTTTTGTTTAAAGTATATTTGTTTTATTATACTTACTCTTATTCATTTGCAGAAAAAACTAATTGTTGGTGATTGAATGAGAAACGGTTGTTTAAATGGGATTACAAATATTATAACGAGTGCATTATTTTCAGTCTTTGCAGGATGTTATGATTGTCTTTATTTAAGCTTTTGCTTCGAAGTGAAAATTCAATGCGCAATCTTGTTTGATCATTTGGAACGAAAAGTAAAGAAATAAACCGAATCCAATTTAAATTATTCATTGAAACTGATATGAACAGACAATTTTAAAATTATTTACAAATTTAGCTTTTAACTTTTATTTAATTAAGAATTGCAGACTTTCAGTTTTTAATATTAATTTTGAATTAATATATGTTGAAATTCATTACAGAAAGTAAATAATTAAAAGAGTTTTTATTCGAGAAACTGTGGATCGAACAATTAACTTTCACCAAGAACCATTTCATTTATATGAATTTCATAACGAGCATTACCAATTACAACTTGAAAAGTAAATAAGGCAGTTAACATTGAAAGTCAAACTAAAACCAAACAATTTGAAAAGCCAACAATTAAATACAGGGTTAACTTTGATGACAATGATCAACCTAAAAATAAGAGCAAATACATCAACGATACAAAAAATTTCAAAACATTACATTCAGACTAAATAATTCCATATTAATTCTAGTTAATTCAGCAGACAATTCAACCTATACCATAAATAACCGTATAAAATTTTTCTGGTATTCCTACCTCGATTACACCTATATCTAAATCAAGATCGAGATAAAACTAGTGTAGCGCTGTCCTGACAATAGTTAGTTATTTTACATAAGTAAACATAATACGTTGCCAGGCACTGAAAGGTAAAGTTTAACCAGAATTAAGGTTTATTTAATGTAATCAAAAACCCATATAGCAAAATCCGTGAAAGACAAATAGGGAATTTATAAAGCAGTTTATAATTAATTGTTAGATTACGAATTAAACACATTTACTTGGCCATAGCTAATTTTAATTAACTTGAGATATGCTTAAATATTTAATTCACTTTTAATAAAATAAATTATTTAAACCGGGGGTCTAGGAAGTGTGAATCACCCTCTAATGCCTTTGGAACGGGAGATCTTGAGTTTACTTCTGATATAAAATAAACTACTTGATCCGGAGGCCTAGGAGTTCTGCATGTTCTGAAATGTTCTTTATTCAAAATGTTCACTGGATGTTAAAACGAGTAGTTTATTTTTATCGAAGTAAACTAAGGATCTCCGTTCCAGAGATATAACTAATTTTAAAACTTGGGATATGTATATATTTAATTTACTTTTAATAAAATAAATTATTTAAAATGGGGGTCTGTGTAACACTCAGTGCTTGGAACAGGAGAACATTAGTTTACTTTTGATATAAAGTAAACTCTTATTCGGGGATGTAGAACACCTCAGTGCTTCTGCAACAGGAGATTTTCAGGTTACTGAAAAATTAATTAATTAATCCAAGTCTGGGAGGTTGACACAACAACAAGAAGAAGATGAAGAGACAAAAAAAGAAAGAAGGCAATGGTACATATCGTCTGTAGAAAGTGGTTTGAATTGTTTTGCTCTAATTTCTTTCATCACAGTTTACCTCTAGATATAGTATCTCTCAATACCCTTGTGTGTTGACATTCTGAATATTAAAACCAATTTTAGTTCTGATTCTTACACGATGATAAGATATACCGTTTCTACTGGCGTTATGATATTTCAAATAGGATTTTACTGTATTTCTGCAAACTATGTGGAGCACGAGGTAAGGTTGTATTGAAATTTTTAAACTTTAGCGCTTTTAATTTTTTTTATAGATGTCAACAATATCAACTGCCATTTACAATTCAAACTGGTATTCAAAACATTTTTTGACGTTGCGTACACCAATTATCCTTATGATTCAAAGAGCTCAACGGAAGGTAACGCTTACTGCATGTGGATTAATAGAAATTAATATTGAGACTTTTTAAAAGTTAGAAACTTTGTGGTTTTTGTAACGTTCTTAACTCTAATACATTTTTATTTCAGGCAATAAAGTTGGCATTATCAATATGTCTAGCATTGAAGAGTTTCAAAGTTTCAAACTTAAATTAATCCAATTGGCAAATTTAACCTTTAAGTAGGTAAATGTTTTTATGTAATGTAAGTAGGTAGTTGGGGTACTCAGAACACCCAAGTAAAATTTCTTTTTATAGTTATTGTTTATATATTAGTTATACTTTGGTAAAATAGATTAATGTAAAAACGATCAAAATTTACACCTTTTGGGTGTACTTTTATTTATATTTTTCATGTAAAAGCGTTAAATAAGTTGAATTTTTGCATTACTAAAGAATATTATTGGTAATAAATAAACAGAAATTGTAAGAAAAACATATTGTTAAATAGACACAAAATAATATCTCAATCTATAAATCGAACAAAAATTACATTTTAATATATTGTAACAATAAGTAGCTTGCATTATACCAAAAAAATAAATATAAAAAATCGGATGTGGCCATGACCACGACTTTGTCATACTTTTATTAAATATTAAAAAAATAATTTTTAATATTAAGAAGAAAGAAATATTTTCCATTAACCAATAACCTAGAATATAATCAGCTCTAAGTCTTAATGCAAAGATACAAAATACCAAATTTAGTTTTAAAATTAATTTAATAGAAACTAATATTAAATAAACAGAAATGAAAATATAGTTGAAGTGATATTATGACATATTTTATTTTCTTTTCAATTTATAATTCAGGTCGACTATATTTGTCTTTTTTTGCATTTCTCAAAATATCCAAAATTATTTAAAAAATTGTTTTTTTGTATTTATATCATTTTATTAATTTCTCCAAATTTAAATTTTAGCGCTGCTATCTATTAAATAAATGGATTAAATAGTTTCATGAACCAATTTCAACCAAAATTTAATCAGCTCTAATTGCTACCCAAAGATACGAAATCTCAAATTTGGTTTTGAAAATTTTATTAGTTTTTGAAATATTAAATAAAGACTAATATTAAATATTACCTACCTAAAAATAACAAAAATATTCAAATAAACCCACGGATGTAATTAAGAGATTTTATAGAACAAGGTCAAGAAACTCGGAATTGAGTTAACGACTAAGAACAAGAATATGAAATAATAAAATTTAAAAAAATAAGAAAACAAGAGTTTTCATAAACCAATTTTAACCTAAATTTAATTAATTTTAAATCTTGATATACGAAGTATGCAAAATTCGAAATTTGGTTTTAAAATTTCTATTAATTTCTAAAATAGTAAATAATAACTAATATTAAATTATAAGATTTAAAAGAAATAGTTCCCATTAACCAATTTTAACCAAAATCTAATCAGCTTTAAGTTTCAATATAAGGATACAAATTCGCAAATTTCGTTTGCAAATTCCTATTACTTTTTGCCGTAGAGCGCACAAAATTTCACCACAGACATAGTGACACACACACACAGACATTTTTTAGAAATCGTCTAATTTAACTATAAAATAAAAGTAATTAATGTTAGAATCACAGATTTATAATACACAATCTCTAGTCTCAACAAATTACACAATATTAATGCGGATTTTCACAAATTCCGCCAATCAACCAATGCAAAGTAATTTTCTACGAATAAATTCACAATTTTCACGAAATTTCAAACTCGGTAGTACTCCTTGTTAAGATTTGGATTTCCTGTAATTACTTACCTTCGTAAACTTTGGAAAATCTTTATGACTCGGTAGCCAGCGATCTTCAGCCAAAAAAAAAACTAAAGCCAGGTTTGAAAATTGCTTACTTCGTCAAGCATTGATTTTTAATCGATAATATTCGCGTAATTGAGTTATTTTCAATAAGTCAAACTAATCAAAATAATACATTAACATAAACGTATTAATAGTTATAGGTACTTAATCTTTTACTCCTGAATTTATTTTTGGGATTTAGATAACCGTTATTATTTTAAGCAAATAGTTCTTAGTATTCAAATTCTAACCAAGAGTTTTTCATAATTAATTTCAAGTTATCTACACACATTTCCATAAGTTACCCAGTTTTTAGTTATTCTTCAGAAAATGCATTTAGCTAGTTTAAATCATCTTTATTTACAGGTTTAAGCTAATTTAAAAATTTAAACGTTAGCTCTTTTTATTAGCTGGCTAGGTAAATTATTATCACGTTTATTTCTAAACAAAACTTTAATTTTACTAAGCTCGATTATTCCGAACCGATAAGCTTTTTACGCCAAATTAAGATAAGTGACATCAGCTGATACTATAACACGAACAAGTTCTGATTGCTCTCAAGATAATTTATTTATTATAATATAAATTCTAACTGATTGTAGGTTTAGGTATCTATTACTTTAATTCTTCCCGACTTTGTGTTTTCGATTTACATGATTAGTTAATTACCGCGGATGCATGCGGTCGTTAGTTCGAACTAAGTCAGCTCGACCTGGCCAGTCCTTACATGTGTACACTTAGATAAAGCGACCTAATCCGCTGGATCGACCTTAGTTAGATCGAGCTATATTATTGCTTTCAGTTTGAACTAAAAAAAAACATGTATACAACTGTTCAATAAAATTAAAAGCAAACTAGCTTAGATCGAACTAAGGTTAGTTCGAACTAACGACCGCATGTATCCGCGGTAATTATAAATTTAAAAATATACTAATTAAGCATTAACTTTAAGGAACGAATTTACAATTTTAAATTGCACGAATTCAATTATGCCAAAAGTTTAACGTCATATTGAGGACATTATTATAAGTTACACGATTAATTATTAAAAATTAAAAATATATACTACTTAAACATTAGTATTAAGGAACGAATTTACAATTACAAATCGAATTCATTCGATTTGCCAATAGTTTAACGTCATATTGAGGACATTATTATTTTAATTTACATAACTATTTTAAATTTCGGCAATTCATGGGTGGTGAGCGGGATAATTTTCCTACTATGTACTTTAGATACTAATTTCGATTTAGACAAATGTTTCCGTTTCATTTTAAGTTATTTAAGCAAAATTTTAAATTTTACGCAAGATAATGCAAAATTTCTTATAATTTACAAATGCCGATTTCTTTCGCGTTACGCTCAAAGTGTGTCTTTCAAGATATCGCCTTACATTGACCCCTAAATATATAAACAAACACAAAATTACAAAATTACAAAAATATTAATATTCTGCCCAGTTCTTCAGCAATTTTTGTTATCTTGTTCCTGCACTGAGCGCTATTTGTTAAGATTTGGTTTTTCCTCGGTAGTTTAGTTACTTTCGTAAACTTTGGAAAATCTTTATGACTCGGGTAGCCAGCGATTCTCAGGCAAAAAAAAGAACTGAGACCAGGTTTGAAAATTGCTTACTCATTGCTGGGCAGATTATTAATAAAAACAAGATATAAATATAGTCGTATAATAATAAAAAATATAAAAGATATTTACATACATTTACAATTAGTCACCTTTAGTACCAATTAGATATGGTGTGGTACCACCTGAAGATAATTATTTACAGACAAAATTTTCATATTGATTATCTATTCAATATTAGTTCCATTATTCCATATTTAACATATTAGGTCCTTAGTGGCTTATTAATAATTAAGTTACTTTGACCTTTAATTTATTTTTAAATTCAAAAGAGATGCTCTGTGTTGACACCTTTTGAGCGATATAATAGTTGTTTACGGCTTTCCCAACTGATTTTAGTTGTAGGATGACGTTAGATATTTTCGGTTTTAATTGATGTTGCAGTTAAATACTGGTTAGGTAATTCGGCATTATGCTAGCACGAATTAACAAGCTTCTTCTTGTTTCAGCTTTAGACATTATTTAACTCCATGAGATATTTGAATCACCTAAATAATTTTATTTGCTCGTTACTTGAATTAGGTAACCGCGTTTTAATTCACTCATGTTTTAAATTATTTTTATTTATCGATATTCTCTTCTGAAGTTATTAAATGCACGTTATTGTCCAAAATTTTACCAAACCATGGGTACTTTTTCGGTAATCTTGATTAAACACAAAAGCTTGAAATTATTTCCGGGTTTTAATTTGTTTTCCGAATTGTGGATTTGTTTAACAAAACCCGGTTTTCTATCCGAGGTCCCGTAGGACTTACTTGTTTGGTGGTCGGTACATCACTTTTCTTCTACGTTCCCTTATTGCATAGGTTGATTCTATTTTCTTTACCGCTTTGTGTTATCAAGGTGTGTTATCATCAGCAATTAAATGCGCGTAGACCACTTGAGGTGGATACGTGTCATTCGCTCAAGTGAAGATTAGATATTACAGTTTTCTTTTACGCTTTAACTCATTTCCAGTTAACTATTGGTTTACTGTTTATTTAATACAAAATTGCTACTTTTTCATCCTAAGCGCAAAAATATCATAGATTTTGTCGACTCGGTAAGCGTCTTTCCGCTGGTATTGAGATATGTCATACAATGTAACAGTCATACATTGTCTTATTAAGATATTATTTGATCGAATTCTTGTATTTTTGTTTTTGAATCGGTAATTTTGTTGCGGTTTAAAACAGAACCGTAACATCCTTTATCACAGAACAGTAATTTGCATGCAAAAATATAATTCGCCTGCTTATTTTTCTAAACAAAAGATTATTCACATTTTATTTTTCCTACCAACATAGATTCGAAACTCGAAAAAACAGAAATTAAATTAAATATTTGTAACATCGAGCAATTTGTGCCTTAATTTGTTCAATTTTTTGGTTTAAAATATTATTTAGTGCCTATATAATAATGTGTTCTACTTGCAAAATATAAAAATGTGTAAAAAAATGTTGCTGCTTCTAATTCTGCGTTAGAGTAAGTTGCAATAGTTTTTTCCAAAATGTATTTTGTATTTATGTATCTGAAATACAAAATAAAAATACAAAATACTCTTCAAAATACATTTCAATTTATCTTTGACATACGGAATACGCAAATACAATTGCAATAATTTGTATTTGCAATACAAAATTTAAAATGTATTTCAAATATATGTATTTTTATTCTGCCCACCCCTGTTTAAAGGTTAATAATTGCTCTTCGATTTGTAATAGGGTCAATGTGTCTGTCGTCGGCCACTTAACAGGAAGTTCATATTTGACATCATATTTATCGTCGTCATGTAAATTTAATTAAAAAATGATGTCCATAACTGTTAATGTGATGTTTGAAAACTATTGCTTTATAGAATTACTATTATTTAACTTTTTATTCTTCGTGGTCGAAAACGGGTCGTGGCTGTGAACAAGTACATTTACCCTATATTATAAATAGTTATAACAGTATATTTGCATTATGTAATATTATTATTAATGGATCAGGTTCTATGTATGTAGTATAAATATATAGTATGTTATTAGGAAGTATGTATAGGTATGCCGACAAATGTAGATATAATGTAGGTACTTATAGCACGTGTTAAATGTAAACACAATAATATATTAAAACTAAAGCAACAGATTCGTGGTAATGCCTTATTTGAATTTAAAATGATTCGAAAAGTTACGGTAAGCTATAAACAATTTTAACATTGTTTCTGTCTTATGATGTCATCAGTATAGCCAAAAACTTAATTTGTAATAATTTATTAAGATCGGCTACGTTTATCTTTTTTTCTCACTTTTAAAAATTTCTAACAGATTTTATTTACTTTTTTTTAAATTTCTCCAAATTCAAATTTGGCACTGCTATTAATGATTATATACTTTGATAAAAAAAATATAATTGGAATGATAGGTCAATGAAAATCTAATAAGTAGATACCACCTTTTTGCACGGCACACTACCAACGTAAACATTCAAAAGCAGAGTCGCATTCAACAACATCGTCGAATAAAAAATAGCAAAAAAATTATAATTTCTACAACTTACTGGATGACCTAGGTTTCGTTCTTATCCACAAAGTGGAATTGAACTCCTCAGACTCAGATTAACCCATAAAGACGGAGTTTTTATTTTTAATAAGTTGACATTTTTCACTAAGATTATCTCTAATTAATGTGTATATAATGAATATGTAGTTAAAACTAAAAATTTTTGTAATTATTAAGAAAATAGCTGTTGCCATATGGCAACGCTAGTACTTCGAAGGAGCTAAAATTACGAATTAAAAATATTTCATTATAGGAAATAAAGTAAAAATTTTTCAAAAGAAATTAGATATTTATAAATTTGTATGAACTATTCAATTCACATATCATCTGTTAAAAGTGGACTAATCAAAAGCAACATTCGCAATTTCAGGCCAACCGAAATGAATTATAGTGACAGTTTCACTAGTGAATTATATCGACAATTCCACTAGTGGTTCAATCAATTTTATATATAAATACAAAACTTTGCGAATGACAAAGTTTGTTTACTGGTTGTAATGGAAATGAAATCATGTGCAGCTCAATTTTTAAATTGTAATTTTTGAAAATGAAATTTGTGAATTGAATAGTCTTCGAATAAATTCGTAGTCAAAGTTTATAGACTATTTTTGAGTGAGTATCACTCATGTTCATTGCGCTTGTGAATAGCACTCGTGCTAACGCACTCGTGCTATTTGTACACAAGCGCAATAAATATTCGTGTACCACCTCAAAAATAAGGAGCTAAAATTACGAATTAAAAATATTTCATTATAGGAAATAAAGTAAAAATTTTCAAAAGAAATTAGTATTTATAAATTTGTATGAAAATCCAATCAGAAGTACATCAAACATTTTCGTGGACTATCAAAAGCAAATCAGTTCCGCCCATTGCGGAATTATATTTGCCTATAACACAAGGTCTGTGGATAGGAATTATCATTTTCTCAGCTTGTGAAAACGTTTTACTTGACCCTTGGGGAATACACACAGAATGCCACGTCACAGTTTTTTAAAATGAATCTTGTCCTATCAAAAGTCACGACGTATGTTAGTACTCTGCCATTGCAGCTAGATAATGATAAGTAGACATTTTTTGCCTATTATACATTGAACGCAAGTAAGCACATAGTTTACTTTACAGACTACGCAATTATTTACCAAAGAATAAATATAATTGAGATTAAAAAACTTATTTACTGTTGAGTAATACAAGAAAAATTTTCAAGTAACAGTAAGTTTTATCATATGTAACGATATTCATTCTTGTCTAATTATCTTTATTCTTAAAAATAAATCTAATAATTGTCTTACAAGTACTTGACGTTGCCATAATCAACGCTGCCAGGTTAATAAGAAATATAAAATTTTCATTTTGCAACACTGTTCGAATACAACAGTTATTCACGGTATGTTATAAAGATAGAAAGTTTTAACAATTACTAGACTTTTAAAACTGTTGTATCTAACTGAATATCTTAAAATGAAATCAATAAATTAAGTAACAAATTTTTAATACTTGTTGCCATATGGCAACGCAGTAACATAATAGGACGATTATAATTAAAGAAAATACTAGTAATACTAAATGGACCACTACTTGTTTCAATATTTACCTTAAAAATTTTGGATAATTTTAGATAATGCAAAAAGATTAACAATAGATCCTTTATTACACAATATTTTTCATTTTAAATTAGTTTTACCTCTGACTGTTGTAATCATAGCAGAGTTAAAAGTCCAAAATTAGTAAAAATTAATTAAAATTTCAATAATTTCTCAAATCAATTTGGATTACTGTTATATACTTCTTTCAGATATACATTCAAAAAAGTTACAGAAATAACGTCCAATATTTGGAAAATATATTGGTGAAATAGGCCAATGTTAAAAATGATATTTAATGTAACTTGTTTAATTTTAATATTTCAAAATTTTTAAATAATTTTGAATTTTTAGAAATCAAAAAAATTTAACAATTAGATACCTTTTCATTGGCCTGTCACTTTAACTATATTTTCTTTTCAATTTATAATTCCGGTCGACTATGTTTGCTTTTTTCTGCTTTTCTGCAAAAGCCCAAAATTATTTAAAAAATTTTGGTTTTTAATTAATTTTTCTAATTTCTCCAAATTCAAATTTTGGCTGCTATCTATTATATACTTTCTTTTCCTAATACACATTCAAAACCAAATGGCTTACAGAGAAAACTAATTGTAACAAGATTTGGAATAAATCTAAAATAAGTACTCTCGATTTTAAATAATGTATTTTTATAAACCGAAAGTAAAAGTTTTCAAATTAAAACATAATTGCTTGATCTTGCTTCATAATTGCTGTACTTTCAGCAAATCAACACTATGATACGAAAATGCAGATACAGTAAGACCCTGAAATTAACAGCAGCAAGTTTTTGATTAAAATCTCGAAATTTTGTTTCGAACATTTTTGTTTCTTAATCAAAAGTAAAATAATTTCAATTGAAAACTAATAATCGCTTTTAATTTATTAAACTTAAAATAACAAAGAGCATACTTGCAACGGCTCCAAAACTGTCCGAATTGCAATAAATATTGTATACTTTATTATAATGTAATAAAAAAAAAATAAATAACATATGTACATACATATTATACAATAATTTTTACTTTAACGATTCACAAAATATGTAACTTCATATACATATAGTACATACACACGCCTACCCTTTGTTATTTTAGAAAGAACCCACTCCTTTTTTCTTTGGACGACCAAGTGGTTAGGACATGGGAGAAAATTGTTATACATATGAAGAGTTCTTGTTTATTATTTTCTCAATAGTGCAAATATCTTTACTTTTGATTTCATTTTTAACACATTCAATTGCTTTTGAATTGAATCACCAGCATCGATAATAATGTTTTCAAAATATCTCCTTTGTTGTACTAACTGAATTTCATTTTTTATTTTATCTCCTTTTTTAGTTTAATTTGCTTTCTCATAATTAGTCTTTAGTGTATTGAGAATAATATTTCTAATCGCAATGTTAAGTACGGAATATCGATATAAATATCCCTAAATAAATTTATTTTAAAGTTTAATTCATGAGTTTCCTGCATTTTAAAAGTATCTATATTTTATTTAATAAAAAGCAGTATACTTCAAACTTTTAAGTAAATATTTGGTAATATTTTGCAAAATAAAAAATATTATAATTGGACCAGCTGCATCTCTACAGTTATCAATAAGTGGTACCTGCATATTATAATCATTCTACAACATCTTCCCCGATAGTGAAGAATCGTTTCAAGTTTAATCCAGTAATTAATTAATAATACTTCAAATTCTTAGAATTTTTTTAATTTCTGATTTTGTATCTTTTTGTTGTATCGGAATAGTGACTAACACCATCACGTTACCATAGTAATATCCACACGCATATATTGAAATGTTGAATTCATTTCTAATAAAACAAAAACTTTTTGGTTTTCAAATTGTCAAACATTTCTTCCGCAGGGTCTTCCTGCACTTATTTTAGGACTGCAATTGGAGCGCAGTGGGATCATTCGCAAACATTAAATTTCGCATAGAATGAACAAGGGCAGCATTTGTAAAAAAAATTATCAAGCCATTTAAACTGTCAGGAATCAAAGTATTTCAATGTAAATGAGAGTGGCTCGCAGATATATTTTGCTAGTGCTATTAAACTGATTCTTCTAGCTAGAAGCTGAAAGATTTTGAGATGTGGCCCTATATAAAAGCATACTAAAAATATTTTGAGTAAAGTAATTTAACAAAAAATAATATGTAGGAAGGAATGAATAAATAAATTGTAATTCTGAAAAAACTAAAAATCTGAAAGCAGGATTAATCTGGGTTAATGAGAACCAGCAAAGATACTAACTTCTACATTTGGTTTTTGCAAGACAAATTGTATTAAAGAGATTCTGGAAGACGCCGAATATTAGTATTACGTTGGTCAACAACATTCAGTAACGGATAAGCATCAAAAGGAAAAAAAGCAAGTAATTTTCAGTACGAGTAGATAAAATAAGCGAAAACATAATACAAATTCGTCATTACTTTCAAAGAAAATGAAATAAGTAGGTAAACTTTGTCAAGCATCGATATTGCAGTTTTTCGTGACAAACTATGTACGTATAAGTAGATACAATAAAATTAATTAGAACTGGGTAGAGTATGCTTTAAGATTCCTAGATAATTAATTAATTTTGATGGTCTAGAAAATAATTATATTATTAAATATTAAATGACAGCTATTAAAATATTAAAATAATAAAAATTCCTGAGCGATAACCCTTATATTTTTTACTTCGATTAATTAATCAATGAATAAGTTGCGCTTAATAATTCACAGAAGATATTAAGTAGTTAGATGTGAATGTTTCTAACCAGAAATTGGAAATTCGTAGTATTGTTTATATTTAAACGTAATTTTAATTGATACCAGTCATCATTTAACAGATTTCCGTCATTATTTATTATTTTAGTATATTTTTGTATTTTAAATATTTGCTGCTAATCCAAAATGTTAAAACCAGAAATATTACTTGAAATTCTGTTAGAAAATTTAAACAGAACGGACGTTCTAGCAACCGAAAAAATTTCAAGAGCTACTTTTCTAATTACCCACCTACACACCACACAAACCCCAATTCACACAATTTTTAACAGCCCATTCGGGTTTGTTACAGTTTTACGGTCTTATGCATAGTTAGAAATTGGCTTTTAGCACGCTACTAACTACTTAGTAGCTAACTGCTAAACCGTATGCATAGTCCATTAAAAGGCTACTATCGTTAGCAGAATACCAAAATTGTTAGTTAGACACTCCTGGGCTGTTTAAGACCATTTTAAGCTTTATTTTTAAATATAAGTAAACAATTTTGTATATTTTGAAGGTTAAAGTTTGTTACATTATTCTTCCAAATAAATATCATAAAATAATTATTTTATAAAAAGATCAAAAAGATTATGAATTCATAATTATTTTCAAGATAATTTATAATTTTCATTTTTACATTGAAATATATGTGAAATAATTGATATGAAATATCCAAGTGTTGAATATTCCTTACTCTCTTTATTGATAAGAAAGAGTCACTCACTCAACAAACAAGTTGTAAACGATGTGCAGTGCAGAATTTTGTATATTGTGCACCGTTGAGGATGAAGTCCACAATTAAAGAATATCGAATGGAAGATTATTAAAATTCAAATTTGAAAGTAATTAAATAAATGGAATGTTATCAGGTGTTAATAAATATGCCTCTATCGTAAAATCACCCGTTGTTCAAATTGATAATTTATCGCTTATTATTGATAAATATTTGTGCACAAATTAATAATAATATTCAAGTTAAAAAAAAAATAAAAATAAAAGAAGTAAATGGAAGACTTTACTATCAACGTAGGGCGCCCCGGTTTGAATCCTGGTAGAGGAACTTTGTATGACCGTCATCGTGCTTCGGAAATCACGTAAATGCAGTAGTTCCTACGTTAATGAATTGCCATCATTGACAATATAAAATAAGATAACATGAACATTTGAGGCCATCCAGCAAGCTTCTTCAGATGTAAAACAAATAATATGCTTACAGTACTAACAGTAATTTCGGAACTTCACCAAGGTTGCTGTTGGATATTACAGGACTTAGTTCTAAATTAAATGGAAAAACTTCGTTATAATGAAAAATTCAATAACATTAAAGGAACGTTAATTAAAGGATAGCAGTAATAAAATAATTTATTTTTCCTACAAAACTTGCTTAAATTTTAAAGATCATTGCAACAATACCATTTTCGACCTATGGTGATGTTTAAAACTCTGGAATTTTAGACATTTTGGAGCAAACTGCTCGGTTCCGATGTTTCCTGGAAATACTAATATTATTTATTACGGTTTTTATACTGAAGTTTTTAACCCAGTTCTCTACGACTAATTGCTTTTGAAAAAATATTGATACGGGTGGTTTCATTCACCCGGTATATGTATATTAAACAAGAACTGTGGTGTTGAAAGTCGTCAGACTAGATTCTGTAGGTTAATTTCTTTAGAAGTGATATGAATCTACAAACACAATCAGTGAAATCGGAAAATTACCAAATGTTACCTACTTGCCGCTTACCAAGAAGCCCAATGAGCTATTGCTAAAATTACTAATCTATGCACAAATGTCAAAAATGACAATGGCTAAGAAATCTTAGCAAAAGTGTTTTCATTGACGTTGGAATTAACAGATGAATTGTAGTTATCAATTTTAATTAAGGTAGTCAGACGGGACTTGCAACAGATGTGGGATGGTTTACCAACTTTTTTAATTTGAAATGAACTGTATGAAATCATCATCGAAAATTAAAAAAATTCAAAATACCGTGCCACTTGAGGAGCTAAAACCACTGATTGGGACAATATATTTCCAAAGTTACCAATGACCGGCTATTAGTTATTTAAGCAAGTTTTTAAATTCCTAATACTATCCAATATTAATCTTTGAAATGTCAAAAGTGAAAAGTGTTGTAATGGTTGCCCCACCAATCCTTTCCAATTTTAAAAGGTTTTTAGTTTTTTAAAAATAAAACAGGTTCTATAATGAAGGTAGTATAATTATAGAAAATATTGTTCCATCAAAACTATGTAAAATGTATTCTCCAATCAGAGGCGGTCATACAAAATAGGGTAACAGGCACATCTGATTCCAGCAAAGCAAACTACTTCAGATGTAAAGCAAATAATGTTCACAGTGCTAACTATAGCTTCGAAATATCAATGATGTTGCTGTTAAGATGAACAGATCAACAGATCTTAAAAAGTTAAAGCATTTTTAGCAATAATAGGGATTTTGCATGATTTTGAGATATTCTTTTATAAACTTTAGGTACTGGTAAACAGCACTGCATAGATAAAAAGTTCAGGAGATCTTCAGTTTTCTAAAAAATTTATAAAAATGATTTTTGAAAACCGTGTTTTTAGCGCGAATGACGTCACAAACTATTTTTTAACAACTGGCAACACAAAAATGCAGTTTGTGTTGTAATGTAACCTATAAATAGTTTGCGTAAAATTGAAAAATGAATTTTAATAAACACAGAAAACTCGGAATAAACCATTTTTCCTATAATTGTTTGTGACTAAAAAGTTTGTATTAAAATAAATATTATATTAATTAAAAACACAATTTAAATGATAAACGTTATATTGTTTGCGAACTGTCAAATACAATCAAATATTTAATGTAGGTCTTTGCGAGTTGTAAAATTCCATAAAACGTTGGATCACGCGTATGACGTCAGAGACGTAATGGTTTGACCGATTCATTTTGAATTCATACATTTGATAATAAATTCTCATCGCTATGACCGGGTAATTTCAACAAATATTTTAAATTTTAAAATTAATTTTAAATTTCAACAAGATAGGAGTATTCTAAGATATTTTGATACTATTATTTTTCTTGCTGACGCGATGAAAGTGCCCCAGAAAATATTCGCTGAAAGAATATCAGATATTTAAATTTGGGGAAAAACAATTTAAAAATTGATCATAAAAAATTATTCCCAAATTTTGTCGGGTATACAACTGGCAACCCGTTATATGGGATTCATAAATAACTGATGAAAGGATTCAACCATCTCATTATCGATGGAATATCCAGCTAATTACATATTAATTCAAATTTACAAATTTAATTTAATTATTATACGTATAATTAATAATTTTTTTTATTAGAATAATCCGCCATATTAATATTAAAATAATTTTTTTCGCAATTTGTATATTAAAACTGTGAATCTTTTTTAATCAAATGCACAATTCTATATAATTATTGTAATTCAATTCCAAAAATTGCAGATTTTTTTAATCCAACACAAAGAAAATCAAATCTAAATCAAAAAGTGAGCCAGAGGTTCTATTATTGTACTACTCTACTTAAATTTTACAAGCATTAACAGTTGCGATTAACAGAACTTTTTGTTGTTTTACTGTATTGAATTTGTATTGCTTGTTTTGTTATATTAAAATAAGTTTTAATTTCTCAGTAAATATAGATTTTGAATAAGCTTTGCATTGATTTATCTTTGACTGATTCGTCTAGCAAGAAGCTGGAAGTTTTTCAGATGTGGTTTTTAGACGAATGCTAAAGATATCTTGGATAACGCATTTAACGAACAACAATGTGATGGAAAGAATATATAAAAACTAGTCATTCTGATCATAGAAAAACTCAGAAAGTTGGAATACTTGGGTTACATAATGAGAATCGGCAAAAATACAAATTTTACAATTGGTTTAGCGGAAAAGTCTATTAAACGAAAGCTTCTGGAAGACGCAAAGTTTGGTCAACAGCATTCTGTAACGGATAACAATCAAAAGAGCAAGAAGCACGGCATTTTCAAAATGAGCAAATGAAATAATCGACAAGATATAAATGCGCCATTAGTTTTAAAAAAAATAAAATAACTAATAAGCATACTTCTCGAAGCAATTAATATTGCAACTGTTTGAGACAAACTATATTAGTAAATACAATATAATTAATTAGAACTAGTTAATACTTTGCATGATTTCTGAGACTGCCAGATTTGAAATAATGTCAATGCCATAATATAAAAAAATTATAAATTTAATATCCATGTGGCCAGAAAATATATTATTAAATACTAAGTGGAAGCTATTAAAATAATAAAATATTAAAAACTCCTGCGCGATAACCCTTATAATTTTTATTTCGAATAATTAATCAATGAATGAGTTGGTCTTAAGAATATTCCACAGAAGACAGTTAGTAGTTGGATGTGAATGTTTCTAACCAGAAATTGAACTTTATTACGGTTATTTGAACGTATTGTAAATTGGTGCTAGTCATCATTTAGGGAATTTGCGTTATTATTTATTTTATAGTATATTAGTGTAATTTAAATATTTTTGCTAATACAAAATGTTTAATCCAGGAATATTAATTAAATATCCGTTAAAAAATTTAAACAGAATGGGACTTTTGACAAGCGAAAAAATTTCAAGAGCTGCTTTTCTAATTACCCACCTTTTGGTGTTGTTTTTCGGGTTTGAAGTAGTTTTACTGTGCATGCAGTACTTTTACATGAACCATGATGTTACTAGCTATGTTAACAATTTTGAAGGTGTAATGGTGTTCGTACAGGTAACTAATTTTTGATTAATAAAATAATAATTATTCAATTAGGCCAATGTTTGAAATGTTTGGATAGGAATTAATTCTATTAGAATCATGCAATGAATATTGAATCATAACAGAAAGAAAAATCGCAAAGAAAGAAAATATGGTCAAGGTGTTGATCATGATTAGGCTTATTTAAAAACAAATACTACATAATATATTGCACTTCTATGGCAGAAAGTTTAAATTGCAAATTTGTTAAAAAATATTATAATAAAAATTAAAAACCATGTTTTAGGTGCTGTTAAAATGGTGTTTGTGCTTATATAACAAACAAAAATATTTGAATCTGTTTACTCTTATGCAAAAATTTTGGAACAACGATCAATGTTCTAGAACTATACAAAAGAAAACCAGATAATAACGAGCAGAATTTTACTACTACAAAAAGTTTTCCTTGTTTCGAGTATATTAGTTTTCTTATACTTACTCCTTATTCCATTATGCAGAAAAAACTAATTGTTGGTGATTGGCAAATGGAGAAAAACGGATTGTTTAAACTGGGTTGGATTATAAATATATTATCGGGTGCAATATTTTCAGTCTTTGCGGATGTCATGATTGTCTTTATTTAAGCTTTTGCTTCGAAGTAAAATTCAATGCGCAATCTTGTTTGATCATTTGGAACGATTAAATGTTGAGAATATAAACTCCGAATCACAATTTAAAAATTATTACCAAAATTTGCAAACTTATATTGAACAGCATATTTTGCTTTTGAAGTAAGTTTTTAATTTACAAATTTAGATATTTCTGATGTGTTTCAATTATAGATTTCACGATGAATTCAAAAGACTTATTCAGTTTTATTAATGGTTCAATATTTGACCTCTACTCCTTTACTGTGCGCCGAATTATATGCATTGACAGAAACGTAAGTAAATTAGTAAAGAGTCAATTTGGTAATATTCCGAGGTAAACTGGTGTCTTAATATAAAAATACCAAATACCAAATTTGGCTTTACAATTTTTATTACTTTTAGAAATATTAAATAATAACTAATATTAAATAATAAGATTTAAAAAAATTTAAATAAATAGTTTCCATGAACTAACTTTAACCAACATCTAATCAGCTCTAAGTCTCAATATAAAGATACAAAGTCCACAATTTTGTTTAAAAATTCTTATTAGTTTATGCTGTATGTCGCACACAAAATTTGACCATAGACACACACACACTTACCCCGAAATTTTTTAGAAATTTTTTGGAAATGGTCTTATTTAACTCAGGGAACCTCAAAAAGTGTAAATCCATCAAAATCTCAATTTTTTTTCTACAAAGGGGCGTCAAATGGTAAGAGACCGGTGTGATTACCAAGAAAAATATGGAGAGAAACTGTTACGCCAGATTTAGATACACTAAAAGTACAATGCAATGAAGTACTAAAACTGTTGACAAATAGAGATATAGAGGCAATTATTATTGTAAACTCTGCCCAGATCCACCCGGGGTTGTAGCATTACAAAAGAAGAAGAAGAAATGATGATAATGGCACCTATCGTCGGTAGAAAGTGCTTTGAATTGTTTTGCTCCAATTTCTTTCATCACAGTTTACCTCTAGATATAACATCTCTCAACGCCCTTATATGTTAAGGTTCTGAATATTAAAAACAATTTCAGTTCTGATTCTTACATGATGATAAGATATACCGTTTCTACTGGCGTTATGATATTTCAAATAGGATTTTACTGTATTTCTGCAAACTATGTGGAACACGAGGTACGGTTGTATTGAAAATTTTAAACTTTAGCACTTTAAATTTTTTTCTATAGATGTCAACCATATCAACTGCCATTTACAATTCAGACTGGTATTCAAAATATTTTTTGAAGTTGCGTACCCCAATTATTCTTATGATTCAAAGAGCTCAACGGAAAGTAACGCTTACTGCATGTGGATTAATAGAATTTAATACTGAGACTTTCCTAAAGGTAATTTTTAATTTTTGTGACGTTCTTAATTCTAGAACATTTTTATTTCAGTCAATAAAGTTGGCATTATCAATATGTATAGCATTGAAGAGTTTCAAAGTTTCAAACTTAAATTAATCTAATTGACAAATTTAACCTTTAAGTAGGTAGGTGTTTTATGTAATGTAAGTAGGTAGGTGGAGTGCCCAGAACACTCCAAGTAAAATTTGATTTTACAGTTATTTTTACTATTGAAAATTATTGAAGTTCACACCTTTTGGATGTTTTTTTATTTATATTTTTCATGTGAGCGCGTAGTTAAATAAATTGAATTATCGCATTACTAAAGAATATTATTTGTTATAAACAAACACAAAATGTAAGAAAAACAAATTAAAACACATTGTTAAATAGGCACAAAATAATATCTCAATCTATAAATCGAACAAAAATTTTGATTTTAATATATTGTAACCATAATACAGTCAACATTTTTCGAAATTTAATTATAATAATTGTATATCGAATCTTATAAATATGGAAATTTTCCATGTTCAATATAATAAATTGAAATTTTTTATTAGCAATTTTCTGTAGAAAAAAGTTACCATTTTAATGCAAATTTAAAATTTAAAATTATTTACATAATTTGTATGTAATTTTTTTTATAAAATTATAGAAATAAAATTAGGCATATAATAAAAGTTCTATAAAAATGTTATAATTTTGGAACATTTATTTTACAACAAATTGCAACTCTTTATTACCATTTCTTAATAATAAGAAATTACCAGTTTAATAGTAATTATAGTTTAAATTATTTACATACTTTCTAGGTAATTTTCCTTACATTAATAAATATAATAAAACATTTTTTATATACTAATCATATAAAAACTCCATAATTTTTCAAGAGTATTATTATAATAAAAATTTCTATTTCATTAACATTCTACAGTTTAAATAAATTATATATACTTTTAGAAGTATTAGGTCCCATTTTATTAACAATTTACGGCACAAATAAAGTATACACATTGTTTATAAGTAATAATTTTCATGTTATTATAGAACTGATGCTTTAAATAAATTCTAAAACTAATAAATTACATAAACAGAAAATTTTATAAATATCATACATAATTAGTATATTCAAATTTCGTTTCTTTTATGCAGTTTTTGCCATTTTGGTCAGTCCAGTTGCATAGTGTTGCAGGTCATGACTTTCTTTCAAATAAATCTCACGCATTGATCTTCTGACCTCCTATCTCGCTTAAACGTCTTTCCACATTTTTTTAAAAATCAACAATTTGTAAATTTTTTTCAAAATCGGCTAACTCCTGCAAAGATTTTATCGGAAAGAATTCATCGACTCCCAAATCTAAATTTGAATTTTCGTTATTTAATTTTATTAGTTCATTCTGCACTTGTTTTATTCGGTCATTAGTTTCCATAACTACATTTGCTTTAATTTCTTTAAATCCTAACTTCTTAGCATAGGTCTCTGCCATAACTTTCAGTGCTTCGGAGGATGCTAAACAACAATGACAACTTTCTTGTTTACAAGCGTTTATTATACATGGACCAGTGACACCATTTACTGAGGAATTTGCAACATATCCTGATAATTCACAAAAACTAGAATTATTTTCTGCATGTTCTAAGCTTGGTGGTGTTGTTGGTTCTCCTACTCGACGTTTTTTAGGCGATTGTCTTCTTCACTTGAAGACAAATTTGATGTGTATTCCGCTTTTCTACATGCCTTTTCGGCTGCTCGTAGTCTTCTGTTTGATAATTACTCAGTTGCATTGCAAAATACAGTTCAAAAATAATTTCCCATTATCCCAGGGACACATTCCGTCTTTCAACCAAAACTTTGGAACAACTTCTACGGTAGGTATTGGTATATCATCTATAAATTGCACTATTATATACATATTTTGGTTTTTTGAGTTTATTAATTTTTGTTTCGTATTCCGTGTTCTGTATGTGTGTTGCTGTTGATTGTTGTTTATGTAGGGTAAGGTAAGGTAATTTGATGATAATTTTGAAAACTGCATTTTTATAAACTTCTAAGGTTTTTTAAATAATTTTAAGTTATCAGATATCTTTGATAGACATCTCAGACACCCCCCTTTGGAATTTATTTTGAATGTAATTTATCGGGCTTGCCACAACTGGAACTTGAAAAATGTCTTACCTATATAGGTTATTTGGTGACAGGTTAGGTTATTTGGTGATAGTGGTTAGGTTATTTGGTGATATTAAAAAACATTGTTTTCAGTAAAAAAATAACAAAATGTTTATTTAAGATGTACTTTAGTAAAGTATTTACATTTTCAAAAATCTTCACAACATAAATCTGAAAACATAAAGCTGCAGTTTATTAAAATGTTTTTATTTTGTTTCAACGCATCTTACTCGAAAATCCTAATGTGGGATAAAAAAATTTTCCTACAAAGTTGTTTATTTTTATGCAAAATATGAATCTGCTAAAAAATTAAGGTGCCATTTAAAAACCAAAGTTGACCTTCAAATGACCTTGAAAAGGTCAATAAATTAAGAAAACAATTATGTCATATTCTGTCCCCTTCGCTATCATACAACTTTTGTTCGAAATATTTTTCATCTGACTTTTGGTTTTGAGATATTAATTGCTGGAAGTTTTAAAATTAACACCGGTATAATAAAATCCTCAGCAAACGTGAACTTTAAGTTCCCACTTGGCTAAGGTTATTACAACTACAAATCTAAATTATTTTTCAAAACAAAGGTGAATTATAATGCCAAATCTATGGCGAATACACTCATATCAAATTATACGTAATTTTATTTGCACGAACTTGACAACAAAATTCGGAATTCAGATACTGCGATTAACCCAAAAATGTCATTTAATAATGAAGGTTAGGGGATTTCGTTTTGTTTTGAGTAAACAAGCGCATCATCTGGCTGCCTCACATTTAACTATGAATGTAGACCATTTACTCTATCTGCTAGAAAAAATTGGACTATTTTGGCAATAGGATATTATGTGGTTAATTTTATAAAACTATCACCAAATAACCTATATCACCAATTTACCTTAACTTACCCTACATAAAATTTAAATTACTATATATAGTACATTTTTGTGATCAGTATTACTTTGAAATAAACCGCTAAACTGTATCGGATTATAAACCTTGATGTTGATGTTTATTTCTTAATGCTTGATTCATCACGTTTTAAAAATATAGCTTCTCTTATCGGATAAAATTTTCATTTTTAATATAGGAGTATTGCATTATATTAATATTGATAAATAAATTTATTTTTAATTTTCTCAAAGAGAGGCACATCGTAAGGGTTAGGACTAGAACAAAATTTTATTTAAAATATCTCTTAGAAAAGTGTCTTCTATCACCACCTCAAAGGTTTACCATGGTTACGAAGACACCCTGTAAGTAAAAGTTTTGAATTCTGAAGTACATTAATATATAAATATAGAAATATTAATAATTATTATATAATTTTAAATTTTAAATTAGTGAGGTACTGAAAATATGTAAAAGTTTCGTAATGTAGAACATAAATATTTATATATTGAAATATTTATATTTATTATATGTATATTTAAAATTATAAAATTAATGAAGTACCCAAAATATGTAAAAGTTTTGAATTGTGAGATATAGTAATATTTATATTTTGAAATATTTATAAATATTATATAATTTAAAATATAAAATTTAGGCGGTACCAAAAATTTGTGAAAGTTTTGAATTAAGGAATGCAAATTTTGTTCTTGTCTAAAATATTTATAAATATTGCATAATTGAAAGCACAAACTTATTGTGTACAAAAAATTATATATAATTAATATATTTTTGTGTGTTTAATATTTTATATATAATAAAACATATAATAATTACATAGGTTTGTATATAAATTTAATTTTAAACCAAAACATATAGTATATACTATATTATAAATTTCTGTAAATGTTTATTATTAACTTGTTGAAATTATATGTTGAATAAAATATTTTAAAAGGGTACAAGTTGAATGAAGATTAATTATAGGTTTGTCAAACACATGTCAATTAATTTTATTATAAAAATGTTTCAATATAGTTTTGATTTTAATTTTAATGAATTTTAATCCATTTCATTCATTTAGAGATAGTTTAGCTGATAATATCTTAAAAGACGAAAATACTTTAAACTAAACTGTAGTTAGATTCTTCCGATGCAGAAGAACACAAACTTGTATTAAATTCAATAAAAATTTTATTATTTGGGAAATTGTCAAGAAATTGAAATCGGTTTGATCGTTCAAAATGTTGCTACTTCCAATTCTGCATTAGAGTAGGTAAGTTGCATTAGTTCCTTTCAAAATGTATTTTGTATTCATGTATCCGAAATACATAATAAAAATACAAAATACTGTTCAACATACATTTCAATTTATATTTGACATACAAAATACACAAATACATTTACAATAATTTGTATTTAAAATACAAAATTCAAAATGTATTTCAAATATATCGTCGGTGTTATTAGCAAAGTGCGTAACTCAATATTTGGTCAAAACAAGATTTTACGCCATCTGCTTAAAAAATCTAGCTATAGACTGCAAAATTTTCGAACTTCAAATAAATAGTTTCACCAAAAAATTGATTTTATAAAAGATCGTAACCAACTTTTCATATTATGAAAAGTACACATATCTAATGAAATGTTATTTATTTTTTTTAATTGCGTAACTCCATTTAATTAGGTTTAAGGTTTTAGTTAAAATATTAGTTTTTCAAAATATATTGTTTATTAAATAAAATTTATTGCGTTTTAATACAAATAACTGCAATTTTTAAAAACGTTTTATTGCTCTCCTGAAAAGTTAGGTATCTGGGAGATACGCCCTTGCTAATTACACCGACGATATGTATTTTTAATCTGCCCACCCTGTTTAAAGGTTAATTACTCTTAGATTTGTAATAGGGTCAATGTGCCTGTCGTCGGCCACTTAACAGGAAACTCATGTTTGACATGTTGGAAAATATTAATTTTTTACTTTGTATTTGTAAAATTTATATCGCACAAAAGTTATAATGTTTACCGCCGTAAAAAATGTTTCATCAAAAATCAGACAACGCAAAACGTGCGTATCATTCAGTTCTCAGACATTAGGTATCATAAGAAACCATTGTACACTAACGTGTTTTATCAATTTCTACAGTACGTGCGAAAATATTGACGCGGTCTTGTAAATTTAATTAAAAATGTTGTCCAAAACTATTAATGTGATTTTTAAAACTTATTGTTTTATAGAATTACTATTTTTTCTTTTCATTCTTTATGGCCGAAAAAGGGTCGTCGCCGTGAACAAGCACATTCACCCTATATTATGTATAGTTATATGAAATTCCATTATGTAATCATATTATTACTGGATCAGGTTCTATGTATGTAGATAAATATATAGTCTATTAAGAAGTGTAGATATGCCGAAAATGTAGGTACCTATAGGTACTTGCAGCACGTGATAAATATAAACACAATAATATATTAAAACTAAACAACACATTCGTGGTAATGCCTTATTTAAATTCAAAATGTTTGCCAAAATTACGGTAAGCTATATACAATTTTAATATTGTTTCGGTATTAAGATGTCATCAGTATAGGCAAAACTTAATTTATAATAATTAAGATCTCATATGTTTGTCTTTTTTTCACTTTTAAAAATTTCTAAAAGATTTTTACATTTTTGTTAAATTTCCCAAATTCAAATTTAGCTGCTGTTAATGATTATATACTTTCTTTACCTAATACACATTCAAAACCAAATGACTTACAGAGAAAACACTTGACACAAGATTTGGAATAAATTTGAATTAAGTACTCTCAATTTTAAATAATATATTTTCAAATTTCCTTAGAATTGTAAAAAATAATAAACTTTTTCAAATTTTATTAAACTGAAACCTTTAAAACATTTTATACAACATAATATCTTTTATAATCTAAAAGTAAAAGTTTTCAAATTGAAACATAATTGCTTGATCTTGTTTCATAATAGCTGTACTTTCAGCAAATCAACACTATGATACGAAAATGCAGATACAGTAAGACCCTGTAATTAAAAAGCAAGCTTTTGATTAAAAATTCGAAATTTTATTTCGAACATTTTCATTTCTTAATCACAAAAACAAATTTTATTTTGTAAACTTATAATCTTATTTTGAATTATATAAGATTTGAAAATAATTTGCTCTTACTCAAACGCTTTTAATTTATTAACCTTAAAATAACAAAGAGCTTAATTGCAACGCCTGCAGGAATGTCCGAATTGTAATAAATGTTGCATATTTTATTATAATAATAAAAGAAAATAAATAACATTCATACATATGATATGATACAATAATTTATTACTTTAACGATTCATAAAATATGTAACTTTATTCATATAGTATATACACTCGCCTACCATTTGTTATTTTGAAAAGAACCCACCCTTTTTCTTTGGACGACTAAGTGGTTAAAAATGAGAGAATATTGTTACACCTATGAAGAGTTCTTGTTTATTATTTTCTCAATAGTGTAAATATCTTCACTTTTAATCCATTTGCATCTTTCAACACATTCCATTGCTTTTGAATTGAATCACCAGCATCGATAATAATGTTTTCAAAAGATCTCCTTTACTGTACTAACTAAATTTCATTTTTAATTTTTTCTCCTTTTTGAGTTCAACTTGTTTTCTCATAATTAGTCTTTAGTGTATTGAAAATAATATTTCTAATCGCAATGTTAAGTACGGAATATCGGTATAAATATCCCAAAATGAATTTATCTTAAAGTTTTATTTACGAGTTTCTTACATTTTAAGAAGTATCTATATTTTAATTAATAAAAAGCAGTATACTTCAAACTTTTAAGTAAATATTTGGTAATATTTTACAAAGTAACAAATATTATAATTGGACCAGCTGCATTTCTACATCAACAAGTGGTACCTGCATTATTATAATCATTCTACATCTTCCCCGCTAGTGAAGAATGAAGTTTAAGTTTTCAAGTTTAAGGTAGTAAATAATTAATGATACTTTAAATTCTTATAACTTTTTAAATTTCTAATTTTGTACCTTGTTTAAATATTTTCCATCCATCCATATTAATCTTTGTTTTTTTTTCTAATTCAGTCATACTTGTTAAAGTTTAAACGTAAATAATTTTCACTTTTGTTATTAAATATATAATTGTTACAATTCGTGTTTTTCTTTGTGTTTTATCAATAATAATTTTTTAAGGTACACCACGCAAGAGAAGTCTCAAGCTTAATCCGCGGTTAGTCGAGACATACGATGATACACTTTTTCAAAATCGAGTAAGTATGTAGGTCGTTATAATTCTATTGAAGAAAAAATTTTTTTACTTTTAATCCTAATTATATCTTTCAACACATTTTATTGTTCTTGACTTGAATAACCAGCATTAACAATTCTATACTCAAAATATTTCCTCTTGTGTGTATTAATCTAATTTTCACCGTTGTGTTATTATAATACATTTGTCTTCACTCCTATATTTATATGCTGTTTTTCTTCTACTATTGCCGACAGTTCCTCAGTAAACCGTAATTCTTTTATGTTGTTTTTAAACTTTCTAGTCCTAGCTGTAACAGTACATTTTTTTCGTAAAGCGTGTTTTAATTAAAACACTAGATAAGACATTTACTATTATTCTATGATTGTATCGCAATAGTGACTAATACCATCCCGTCATCATAGCAATAGCCACACTCATAAAATGTTCAATTCACTTCTAATAAAACTAACTGCATAGACCGGGGGCTTACCTCCCAGTGTCTAAATATCAAGAGATAAAGCATTAAATGTTAAAAAATTATGCAAAAGCTATGATTTTATTAGTTTTCCATAAGTGAAGAAGGATATTAGCGGAGTATTCCTCCCAATAGTGATCGGAGGCGGATTATATTTTACATTTTATTTAAACTTTCTGTACTTTACTTTACTTTAAATTTTGAGTATTCGTTTACAATTTCAGTGTGACTGGGCAGATCCTTTGGTTTTTGAAAGCTTGTTTTCTAACTTGGGTTATTGGGATTTGTTACTTAAATTAGACTCGTGAAATTTAAAAATGTAATTCACCTTTTTAAATATTTTTATACTTTCATTAAAAAAGTTAGGTTTTAAGATCAAAATTGGTGTTAGAAGTGTCACTTTTTTATTTTTATGCGTTGTCATGACACAGTGAAAAAAGTAATAAACAATGAAAAAAAGTAACTTTTTTTCATTGCACATAAAATTAATATTAGAATTATTTGGGAACAACTTGAAATTTGAATAAACAATTTGTACAATTTGATATATTTATCGTCGATGATTCAGAAACTGCCTTGAAATTAGTTTCCTCTACAACATTACCATTTTGGGTAAAACTGTCCATGCCGCTTTCGGTAGAAGGTAAATTACACGAGCTGGTTGAAATTTCATTCGGTGAAATTAAATTTGCGATTTGTACTTTATTCTCAATTGAATCAGCAATATACCCTTCAGCTACACTTGTACTCTTCCATCCTCCATGCCGTTTGAGGTTAGTGATATCAGCTCCGGCATTCACAAGTATGGTAGCTGATGTTCTTCGAAAGCTATGTCCAGTGTAACATTTTACATCAGGTAAATTAAGATATTTAGCAATTAACGATGGTGTCTCTCCAATTTTATTAATTCCAACATTTTGTTTAGTACATTTTCCCTTTTGATAATTTATAAAAAATCGACGAGTTTCAATATTCGGTGGACGAAGTGCATTATATTTTGATAAATTTTAAGAAATTGTTGATTATTTATTACAAAAGTTCTGTCCGTTTTGGTTTTTGTATCTGGAACTTGTACTATTAATAAATTTTGAAGTTCTTGTATGTTGTCAATGGTCATTTTCATCAATTCATCCCGTCTGCATGCCCCTGATATGCCCATTACTAAGATCACCTAATCATAAAAAATGTGTGAATTTCAATTGATAATTAATGTGGAATTTTAACTTACTTTCATTAGTAAATAAGTTTCGTCTTCAGCGTTTATTAGGAATCTATCAACTTGTTCTTTGGTAAATGTTTTTGATTTTTTTGGACGATAATTTTCTGATTTTCTTTTCAAAAATGGTACCAGTTTACTAAATTTGGTTATGTCAATATTGTGCTTTACATTAATGGTACTTTTTAACATGGAATACGTTGACCATAATGTTGACGATTTTACCAATTTAGATTTTTCGGATAAATACGCTAGCAGTATCTTTTCAGAAATTTTTCCAGCACTTCTTTTTTTCGTACACCATTCGTTGAATAGAAAGTATGCGTACTCATATTGCTTTTTAGACTTTACTGGTAACAAACTGTCAATAGCCAAACTAGCCTCTTCTGCAATTTCTGAATCTTCACTGTCGGTATTACTCATTTTACACAATTGAACTTATAGAATGACAAATTTCGTAAATAAACACTTTTCCTTGGTTACTTAAAATTAGCCAACTTATTAATATTTAACTTTAAGTACATACCTTTAAATAAAATTAATTTTTTAAATTATGCATATAATTTAAGTCTTTTTTAATAAAAGTATAAAATAGTGTACAATTCGTGCTAGAAGTGTCTTTTTTTCACTCATGTGGTTTATTTGGCTCGACTTCGTCTCGCCAAATAAATTTCCACATTCGTGAAAAAAAGTATCACTTCTAACACGAGTTGTACAAATAACTATTCAGTTTTTGTGTCTAATTAAAATCTGACTAGATGACGGGAGGGTTTCTTTAGTTTCTGGTACATTAAAAAGCGATTTTTCAATGTTTTTGTAATCTACAATTTTCTGTCTAGTGAGATCGACTCCAAAATTTGATACAAAAAGTGCCCGAATCGCAGTGCACTTCAAACATCTTTCTTTGGGGTTATCTCAAGAGTTAAGATCTGTGTCAACAAGCCAACAACAATTTAACAACTGGAGGATGAGGTAATCAGGATAATAAGAAGATGATATTAGTGAAATCGAGAAGCAATTATGCAGAGACGTAATCAAAAATTTTGACAATCGAGTGGGGTGTGCAGTCGAAGCCTTGGCGGACATTTGGGCGATATTATCTTTCACATATAATTGCCATTTGCCAAATAATATAATTCAGTCAAAAAATTAAATTTTTTTAAGAAATTACATTGTTTTATTTACTATTAATATGGATCTGTTTTATTGCAAAATCCTTATATTCAACTTGAGCATGAGCTGTCGATAACTGTCATACACATGTGTATACCTATGGCTTATTAAATATAAAAATTAATATAAGTCTAACAATAAGTTGAATCTAAAAACAAAAAAGTATATTTCTAACCTTTATTATTTAATATAATTTATTATTATTCTCCTTTAATTCAAAATTTCGTTAATGGTAATTTGTAATAAATTTGGAAATTTTATTATTGATTGTGTTATAATCATTGGATACTAAATTATTTCTGTTTAAAATATTCAGCTAAATGGGTCACCATTTAAAATGCGCAATATATTCTTTCATATTTTATTTATCAATAAAAAGAGCAATTGTCTTCAGTGGTGGTTTGGTGTAGTCAGATACTGATTAATTTAATAAGCGCAAAATCCAAGTTTGAAATTACGAATTTCTTAGCTCACTTCTTCGACGGCAGAGAATTTCGGCTCTCTGCTCTGCTTTTCTACTTCTCAATTTCGTTAAAATTTTTAACAAGTTGATAATTCGGCTCTTACAATTTTCTTATACTATACTTTGTAACAGTTGATTTTGGTGTTCCTTTTTACGTCATCACTACTTAGTGAAATTGGAAGCTTTAGACAAGAAAACTTTTTCCTTTTTTCAGATCGTCAAACATTTTTTCTGCAGGGTTTTCCTTAAGAACTGCAGTTGGAGAGCAGTGGATTCATTCGCAAACATTAAATTTTGCATAGAATGAACGAGGGCAACATTTTCAAAATTATCAAGCTATTTAAACTGAATCAAAGTATTTCAATGTATTAATGAGAGTGGCTTGCAGATATAGTACCTTCCTAGTGCTATTAAATGAGCGGAGACTTAGACCCTGATGAATGACTCATCTAGCCAGAAACTGGAACTTTTTGTGATGAGGCCCTATATAAAAGCATATTAAAAATATTTTGAGTAAAGTAATTTAACAAACAACAATATGTTGGAATGAATGAATACATAAATTGTGATTCTGAAAAAATTAAAAATCTGAAAGCTGGATTAATCTGGGTTAATAAGAACCAGCAAAAGATACTAACTTCTACAATTGGTTTTTGAGAGACAAATTGTATTAAAAGAGAAATTTTGGAAGACGTCAAATCTTAGATATTACTTTCAAAGAAAATGAAATAAGTAGGTAAACTTTGTCGAGCATCGATATTGCAGTTTTTCGTGATAAACTATGTATGTATGTATCAGTAGATACAATAAAATTAATTAGAACTAGGTTATACCTTGCATGCTTTTTAAAATTCCATGAATTGGATTAATGTCAATGCCATAGTTTTAAAAAAAATTAAAAATCTATAATGGGTATGACTAGAAAATAATTATTATAATATTAAATATTAAATGACAGCTATTAAAATATTAAAATAATAAAAATATTAAAAATATTATAAATATTAAAATTAAAAATTAAATATTAAAAATTAAAAAATGAGCGATAACCCTTATAATTTCTTACTTCGATTAATTATTAATCAAGCGAATAAGTTGCGCTTAATAATTCTTAGTTTATATTTAAACGCAATTTAAATTGATACCATACAGTCATCATTTATCGAATTTCTGTCATTATTTATTATTTTAGTATATTTTTGTATATTAAATATTTGCTGCTGATCCAAAATGTTGAATTCAGGAATATTACTTAAAATTTCGTTAAAAAATTTAAACAAAATAAGCCTTCTAGCAACCGAAAAAATTTGAAGAGCTGCTTTTCTAATTACCCACCTTCACACCACGCAAACCCCAATTCACACACTTTCTAATAACCCATTCGGGTTTGTTACAGTTTAAATATTCACCCAGTATATACTTTTACATGAACGACGATATTACTAGCTAGGTTAACAATTTTGAAGGTGTAACGCTGTTCCTACAAGGAACTAATTTTTTATTAATGAAATAATAATTACACACTTGAACGGAAGCAAAAAGCCAGAACAAGAATGAATTCTATTATGTTTTAATGAATATTGAATCACAGAAGAAATAAAAATCGCAAAGAAACAACATAATATGCTTAAGGTATTTATCTTGATTTGGCTTATTTAAAAACAAATACTACATATGTAATATATTGCACTTTTATGGCAGAAAATTTAAATTGCAAATTTGTTATTTATATATTGAAATATTCATATTTATTTTACATTTTAAAATATAAAATTAATCAAGTACCTAAAATCTGTAAAACTTTTGAATTGCGGGATTATAATAATATTTATATATTGAAATATATATAATTATTATATAATTTAAAATATAAAATTTATGTGGTACCAAAAATTTGTGAAAGTTTTGAATTAAGGATTGCAAATTTTGTTCTTGTCTAAAATAATTATAATTATTGCATAATTTAAAGCACAAACTTATTGTGTACAAAAAATTATATATAATTAATACATTTTTGTGTGTATAACATATTATATATATAATAAAACATATAATAATTACATAGGTTTGTACATAAATTTAATTTTATACCAAAAACATATATGTATAAATTGTAAATTTCTACTTACAGAATATTTATATTATGTAAAAGTTACAGTAATTACATAGGTTTTACTTATACATACATTAAAACTTACAACAAATGTTGACTGGAGACAATGGATAAGAAATCTTAGCAAAGGTGTTTTGTTGATTGTATGAAATCATCATCGGAAATTCAAAATCATGCCACTTGAGGTGCTAAAACAACAGATGGTGACAGTATTTCCAAGGTTGCCAATGACCGCCTATTAGTTATTTAAGCTTTTAAATTTTTTCTAAATTTAATTTAAAATTTAAAAAAAATTAAATTTAAAATACTATCTAGTATTAACCTTTGAAATATCAAAAGTGATAATGTTGCAATGGTTGCCACATCCATCCAATAAAGGCTCATAATGAGGGAACATATTTCCAGATGTTTATGATAATATTTTCAGTTTTATAGTTACAGTAGAACCTCGATTATCCGGGGCGACCGGGACCGTGCTCGGCACGGATAATTGAAAACACGGATAATAATAATTGACGTTTTTGTTAAATTATTACAAAAATATACTAAACAGCTTTGTATGTAATCCAAGTGCAGCTCTGAAGTAAGCATAAATTCTATACATTTGATTTCACATAGTATACTACTAAAGTTGAGAATGTCCACAATAATTTGACGGTAATCGATGTATAATGCGCCCACGGATAAACCGCTTCACGGATAATCCGCGCACGGATAATCGGGGTTCTACTGTACTTGTTACCTAAAATAAAAACAGGTTCAATAATGAAGGTAGTTAGTATAATTACAGAAAATATTGTTCCATAAAAACTATGTAAAATGTATTCTCCATTCAGAGACGGCCATACAAAATTAGGTAACAGGCACATCTGATTCCAGCAGAGCAAACTACTTCAGATGTAAAGCAAATAATGTTCACAGTGCTAACTATAGCTTCGAAATATCAATGATGTTGCTGTTAAGATAAACAGATCAACAGATCTTAAAAAAGTTAAGTTTTTTTTGCAATAATTAAAAAATAAAAAATTAACTGTTGCGTATTATGGTTAAACGCGGAAAACAATTTCTTTCCATTGATATAATTTTTGTTAAACTCCGTTATAATGGAAAAAAAGCAATTTTAAAAAACTGGCAATCCGGTAAATGGGACTCATAAATAACTGATGAAAGGATTCAACCATCTCATTATACATGGAATATCCAGCTAATTACATATCAATTCAAATTCATAAATTCAACCTAATTATCACACGCATAATTAATAAAAAAATATTTTTTGAGCTGAAATATTTTTTTTATTAAAATAATCCGCCGTATTAATATTAAACGAATTTTTTTGCAATTTGTATATTAAAACCGTAAACTTTTTTAATCAAATGCCACAATTCTATGTAATTATTGTAAATTAATCTCAAAAATTGCGGATTTTTTTTAATCCAACACAAAGAAAATAAAATCTAAATCAAAAAGTGAGCCAGAGGTCCTATTATTGTACTACTGTACTTAAATTTTACAAGCATTAACAGTTGCGATTAACAGAACTTTTTGTTGTTTTACTGTACTGAATTTGTATTGTTTGTTTCGTTATATTAAAATAAGTTTTAATTTCTCAGTAAATATAGATTTTGAATAAGCTTTGCGTTGATTTATCTTTGACTGATTCATCTAGCAAGAATCTGGAAGTTTTTAAGATGTGGTTCTTAGACGAATGCTAAAGATATCTTGGATAACGCATTTAACGAACAACAATGTGATGGAAAAAATAGATAAAAAAATAGTCATTTTGATAATAGAAAAACTCAGAAAGTTGGAATACCGAAGTTATATAATGAGAAACAGCAAAAATACGAATTTTACAATTGGTTTAGCAGAACAAAGTCTATTAAACGAGAGCTTCTGGAAGACGCAAAGTTTGGTTAACAACATTCTGTAACGGATAACAATCAAAAGAGCAAGAAGCACGGCGTCTTCAAGATGAGCAAATGAAATAATTGACAAGATAAAAATGCGCTATTAGTTTTAAAGGAAATGAAATAACTAATAAGTAAACTTCTCGAAGCAATTAATATTGCAATTGTTTGAGACAAACTATATTAGTAGATACAATATAATTAATTAGAACTAGTTAATACTTTGCATGATTTCTGAGACTGCCAGATTTGAAATAATGTCAATGCCATAGTATAAAAAATTATAAATTTAATATCCATGTGGCCAGAAAATATATTATTAAATACTAAGTGGAAGCTATTAAAACAATAAAATATTAAAAACTCCTGCGCGATAACCCTTATAATTTTTTATTTCGAATAATTAATCAATGAATGAGTTGGTCTTAAGAATATTCCACAGAAGACAGTTAGTAGTTGGATGTGAATGTTTCTAACCAGAAATTGAACATTATTACGGTTATTTTGAACGTATTGTAAATTGGTGCTAGTCATCATTTAGGGCATTAACGTTATTATTCATTTTATAGTATATTAGCGTAATTTAAATATTTTTTGCTAATACAAAATGTTTAATCCAGGAATATTAATTAAAGATCCGTTAAAAATTTAAACAGAATGGGATTTTGACAAGCGAAAAAATGTCAAGAACTGCTTTTCTAATTACACACCTTTTGTTGTTGTTATTGGGGTTTGATGTGGTTTTACTGTTAATGCAGTACTTTTACATGAATAATGATGTTACTAGCTATGTCAACAATTTTGAAGGTATAATGGCGTTCTTACAGGTAACTAATTTTTGATTAATAAAATAATAATTATTTAATTGGGCCGAAGCGCAAAGCTTGAATTAGAATGAATTCCATTAGGATTTAATGAATATTGAATCATAAAAGAAAAAAAATCGCAAAGAAAGAAAACATGGTCAAGGTGTTGGCTTTATTTGGCTTATTTGAAAACAAACACTTTAAATTGCACTTTTATGAGAGAAAGTTTAGATTGTGAATTTGTTAAAAAAATATTGTAACAAAACTTAAAAGCTATGTTTCAGGGGTTATCAAAATGCTGTTTGTGCTTATATAATAAACAAAAGTTTTTGAATCTGGTTACACTTATGCAAAAATTTTGGAACGACGATCAATGTTCTAGAACTATACAAAAAGATAACCAGATAATTACGAACAGAATACTATTACTACAAAAACTTTTCTCTGCTTCAATTATATTTGTTTTCTTTATGGTTACTCCTTATTCTATTATGCAGAAAAAATTAATTCTTGGTGATTGGCAAATGGAGAAAAACGGATGGTTTAAACTGGCTTGGATTACAACTTTTATATCGAGTGGAATGTGTGGATTCTTTATAGGATTTTATGATTGTCTTTATTTAAGCTTTTGCTACGAAGTGAAAATACAATGCACAATTTTGTTTGATCGTTTGGAACGATTAAATGTTGAGGCTATAAACTGTGAGGAACTATTCAAAAATTATTACCAAAATTTACTAACTTACATTGAACACCATATTTTCCTTTTGAAGTAAGTTTTAAATTTGCAATTTTTCTTTTTTGTAATGTATTGCAATTATAGATTTCACGATGAATTGCAAAAGGTTTATTCAGTTTCATTAATGGTTCAATATTTGACCGGAACTCCTTTCCTATGCGCCGAAATGTATGCATTGACAGAAACGTAAGTAAATTAAAACAGAGTCAATTTGGTAATATTCCGAGGTAAACTGGTGAATGCGAAAAATTAAGTTTTGTACATCCCTTTTGCGGTACCATGTCATTTTTAAGGTATGGATTCTTTTAGATAAGTATGCATTAACTTTTAATTAATACAGTATGGGATAGTTCCACCTTATAGAAGTTAAATATAGTAGCAGCTTTATCGTCGAGACAAGGCCGACAAGATAAAACCATCCAAAGAACCGAACGTCACACTTCAAAAGTATATCATACGGCCGATTTACCAATCGACGAACCAACTTTTGAAGAGACAATAGGGCAGTAATAAACTTCAGAATGCAAAATCCAGTACAAAGATCAGTATTATTTCGAAAGAGTGCAACAATTTAAATACCTGGTGTTAACTGTCGATGCAGATAATGACATAACCTAAGAAATTAAAGAAAAGCATACAGAGTGGCAACAGATGTAAGTTTTCTCTGGACATTCTGTACCGTTCAAAAAACCTAAAATAATCTCAAAAATCAATATATATAAAACCGTGGTGACGCCTGTAGTGATATAAATTTCCGGGGTCTGGGCTATACCCAAAACAAATAAAGATCCACTCGGACGGTTTAAAATAAAGTTTTAAGAAGGGATTTACCCTAAAATATAATCCTGTAGAAGAGCAATATCGGATAAGAACAAATAGGGAACTACTAATAGAGCTAGGTTTAATAAATTGGCTTGGAAAGGGGCGTTAAGTGGTAAGAGACCGGTGAGACAACCAAGAACAAGATGGAGAGACAATGTTATACCAGATTTAGAAACACTAGAAGTACAATACAATAAAGCACTAAAGCTAATGACAAATAGAGAAGTTTAGAGGGCAATTGTAAAATCAACCAAGACCTACCACGTTGTAGCATCACGAAAGAAAAAAAAGAAAGATCGATAATGGAACATATTGTCTGTAGAAAGTGGTTTGAATTGTTTTGCTCCAATTTCTTTCATCACAGTTTACCTCTAGATATAATATCTCTCAATAACCTTGTGTGTCAAGGCTCTGAATTTTAAAAACAATTTCAGTTCTGATTCTTACATGATGATAAGATATGGCGTTTCTACTGCCGTTATGATATTTCAAATAGGATTTTACTGTATTTCCGCAAACTATGTGGAGCACGAGGTAAGGTTGCATTGCAATTTTTAAACTTTAGTGCTTTTAATTTTTTTATAGATGTCAACAATATCAACTGCAATTTATAATTCAAACTGGTATTCAAAACATTTTTTGAAGTTACGTACCCCAATTATTCTTATGATTCAAAGAGCTCAACGGAAGGTAACGCTTACTGCATGTGGATTAATAGAAATTAATATTGAGACTTTTTTGAAAGTTAGAAATTTTGTGATTTTTGTAACGTTCTTAACTCTAATACATTTTTATTTCAGGCAGTAAAGTTAGCATTATCAATATGTCTAGCACTGAAGAGTTTTAAAGTTTCAAACTTAAATTAGTCCGATTGACAAATTTAACCTTTAAGTAGGTAGGTGTTTTTATGCAATGAAAGTACATATAGGTAGGTGGGGTGCTCAGAACACACCAAGTAAAATTTGTTTTTATAGTTATTGTTTACTTTATTTTACGTTATAATTAAGTTTATATTAGTTATACTTTTGTTAAATAAATGAATGTAAAAATGATCAAAATTTGCACCTTTTGGGTGTACTTTTATATATATTTTTCATGTTAGAGCGTAAATAAGTTGAAAATTATTTGTTATAAATAAAAACAAAATCTAAGAAAAACAAATTAAAACACATTGTTAAATAAGCACAAAATAATATCTGAATCTATTAATCGAACAAAAATTTCATTTTAATATATTGTAACAATAAGTAACCTGCATTATACCAAAGAAATAAATATAAAAAATTGGATGTTGCCATGTCCATGACTTTATAATATTCAATAATAATTTTAATACTAAAAGAAAAAATATTTTTCATTAATCAATAACCTAAAATGTAATCAGCTCTAAGTCACAGTCTCAATACAAAGATACAAAATACCAAATTTAGTTTTGAAATTCTGATTATTTTTTAAAATATTAATTAAAAACTAATATTAAATAATAATATTAAAAATTTATAAACTATAAAAATAATTTTAATTCAAAAGAAAAGATATTCATTATCAATAACCTACAAATTATAGTCACTCTAAGTTCTCCATAGAAAGATTTAACCAATTTAGTAAAATTTGATTAGTGCAAAATATAATAAAGTAATTTAAAAATCAATTAAAGAAAATTTTTTCAAATACAATTACAATAATTGAATTTAAACGCTGTAGTACTTTAAAAAAAAGTAATCGAAATTATAATTCGTTTTGACTCAAAAGATTTTCTCTACGCTACGAAATAACTGATGGAATCGATTTAAAGTTTATAAACTTAAATTTAAATGCAAAATATAAATTAAATTAACTAAATTAAATTAACATATAAAGAAATTTTTAAAATTAAATTAAATTTAAATTTAAATTATATTAATATTTATAACAAGAAATTTAATTTCACGCAAAATTATAATTCTGTCCGCTTAATTTTTCAAAAATTTTTTAAGTAAATTCAAATAATAAAAAAATAATATTTTATAATAATTATTAATAGTTCCAATATAATAATGTGTTTTAAAAAAAAATTTAATAAACGCAAATAGGTACATAGACCATTAACATTTATGTAACAGTTCAATAGTTAAATTTAAAAATAATTTACATATAATTTAAATAATTGTATAACATGAAATTAATAACATAATTAGCTGTGTTACAGTATGTTCAATTAACCTAGTACTTATATAAATATATATGAATATGTCTATAATCTTGAGGTTTTAAAAGTGGCCAAAATAACTACTTTTAATTAAAACTGGCAAAATGTATTTGAAATACAAATTACAAAATACATTAATATGTAAAGTATTTAAAATTACAAAATGCTGATTTACAACAAAATGCAGCATTTAAAGGAAAAATACAGCAGTTAAAATACAATAATATAACTGTTTAAGTATGTATTTAACGTGACAAAAATTTTTTCTTTTTATTCAAAAATCAGGTAGTACTGATAAATTAAAATTCATTTATTAAATTTAAGAATACATAATCAAGAATATTTAAAATTGAATATTACATACTAATTAAATTTGATATTAAATAAATGTCATTTATTTTCAAAAATACACGTTTGAGAATAAATTAACCAATAAAAATAATTTTTGGAAAACAATTGTATTAAATATATAAAATATTATTTAGTGCCTATATAATAATGTGTTCTATAAAATGCCAAAAAAGTTTTGAAAACTAAACGCAAATAGGTAGCAGCACCCCAGCACCATTAACACTATGTCACAGTTCAGTACTTAAATTTAGATATGCAATTGTCATCATAATCTTAGAAGGGATGTATAACAGGAAGGTTAAAAAATAATTAGCTGTGTTACGTATGTTACTAACCTGTGAGTATAAAATATATAATTGTAAATGTTTATTATTACTTGTTGAAAATATATGTTGAATAGGATATTTTAAAAGGTTACAAGTTTAATGAAATTTAAAAAAAATTTATTATTTTTTTAACAACTCTAATGAAATTTAGAAATTTTTACGCAAAGGGAAGTCCTAAACTTTAATGTGAGTTGGAAAATTTTTAAATTTCATTAGAATTGTTAAAAAAAAATAAATTCATTTTATACATTGTGATATTTAAAGTACAATATGCAGCATTTAAAATATAAAATATAACATTTAAGATGTATTTCAAATACAAAAATTTTTTTCTTTGTTTTCAAAAATCAAGTAGTACTATAAATAAAACCATTCTTTATTCAACAGTTTAAATACTACATATTCAGGAAACAAAATTAATTTACACTACCAATTTAATTTTTATTAAATAAGTGATTTATTTTCAAAAATACAACCGTTTGGAGAACGAATTAACCCAGCAAAAGAAAATAATCTTTCTGCGGGTGCAGAAGAATACAAACTTGTATTAAATTTAATAAAAAAAAATTTAACATTTGGGAAATTGTCAAAAATTGAGAAGCATCGGTTTTGGTCGTTCAAAAATGTTGCTACTTCCAGTTCTGCATTAGAGTAAGTTGCATTAGTTTCTTCCAAAATGTATTTTGTATTTATGTATCTGAAATACATAATAAAAATACAAAGTACTGTTCAACATACATCATTTCAATTTATATTTGACATACAAAATTCAAAATGTATTTCAAATATATGTATTTTGTTCTGCTCACCCCTGTTTAAAGGTTAACTACTCCTTTATTTGTAATAGGGTCAATGTGCCTGTCGTCGGTCACTTAACAGGAAGCTTATGTTTTACACGTTCAAAAATACTAATTTTTTTATTTGTATTTGTAAAATTAATATTTTCTACAAACATTTTACCATTTCAATGTTTCATCAAAAAAACTCAGACAACACACAAAGTGCGTATCATTCAGTCGTCATGTAAATTTAATTAAAAAATGATGTCCAAAACTATTAATGTGATTTTGAAAACTATTGTTTTATAGAATTTCAATTATTCAACTTTTATTCTACATGGCCGAAAACAGGTTGTGGCCGTGAACAAGCACATTCACTCTATAATATGCATAGTTATATGAATTTGCATTATAATCTTATTATTACTGGATTAGGTTCTATGTATGTAGTATAAGTATATAATATGTTATTAGGATGTGTAGGTATGCCGACAAATTGAGGTATAGGTACACGTGATAAATGTAAACACAATAATTATATTAAAACTACAGCAACGCATTCGTTCGTCTTATTTAAATTCAAATGATTGCCAAAATCACGCTAAGCTATAAACAATTTTAATATTGTTTCTATATTATAATGCCATCAGTATAGCCAAAAACTTAATTTATAATAATTAAGATTGCCTATGTTTGTCTTTCTTTTTTCATTTTTAAAAATTTCTAAGAATTTTGTTTGCAATTTTTTTTTAATTTCTCGAAATTCAAATTTGGCGCTGCTATTACTGATTATATACTTTCCTTTCCTAATACACATTCAAAACCAAATGGCTTACAGAGAAACACGCATGTCACAAGATTTGGAATAAATTTGAAATAAGTACTATCGATTTTAAATAATATATTTTCATAAAATGAAAGCAAAAGTTTTCAAATTGAAACATAATTGTTTGATCTTGTTTCATAATTGCTGTACTTTCAGCAAATTGACACTATGATACGAAAATGCAGATATAGTAAAATACTGAAATTAAAAGCAGCCTTATTTTGAAAATATAAGATTTGAAAATAATTTACTCTTACTGAAACGCTTTTAATTTATTAAACTTAAAATAATAAAAAGCTTAATTGCAAGGACTGCAAGAATGTTCGAATTGCAATAAATATTGCATATTTTAATATAATCTAATAAAAAAAAAATGAATAACAAACTTACATATTATACAATAATTTATTACTTTTACGATTCACAAAATATGTAACTCCATAAAGGAATATTTTAGAATCACTTTTCTTTGCACCAATTGGGGATTAAAAATTTTCTACTTGAAGAGTTCTTTTATTTTTTCTCAATATTAAATACTCACTTTTAATCCTATTTCCATCTTTCAACACATTCCATTGCTTCTGAATTGAATCACCAGCATCGATAATAATGTTTCTAAAATATCTCCTTTGTTGTACTAACTGAATTTCATTTTTAATTTTTTCTCCTTTTTTAGTTCAATTTGTTTTCTCATAATTAGTCTTTAGTGTATTGAAAATAATATTTCTAATCGCAATGTTAAGTACGGAATATCGGTATAAATATCCCAAAATGAATTTATCTTAAAGTTTAATTCATTTGTTTCCTGCATTTTAAAATTATCTACATTTTATTTAAATAAAAAGCAGTATACTTCAAACTTTTAAGTAAATATTTGGTAATATTTTACAAAGTAACAAATATTATAATTGGGCTAGAGGCTTTTCTACAGTTATTAGTAAGTGGTACATCATTCTACAACATCTTCCCCGCTAGTGAAGAATAGTTTTCAAGTTTAAGGTAGTAAATAATTAATGATACTTTAAATTCTTATAACTTTTTAAATTTCTAATTTTGTACCTTGTTTAAATATTTTCCATCCATCTTAATCTTTGTTTTTTTTTCTAATTCAGTCATACTTGTTAAAGTTTAAACGTAAATAATTTTCACTTTTGTTATTAAATATATAATTGTTACAATTCGTGTTTTTCTTTGTGTTTTATCAATAATAATTTTTTAAGGTACACCACGCAAGAGAAGTCTCAAGCTTAATCCGCGGTTAGTCGATTCGAAATCGAGAAGCAATTATGCAGAAACGTAATCAAAATTTTGTCAAACGAGGACTTTAGGCAATACTATCTATCACATATAATTGGCATTTATCAAATAATATGATTCTATCAAAACTCAAAATTTTTTAAGAAATTACATTATTTTATTTACCTACTATTAATATAAATATATCTTATTGCTAAAGCTTTATATTCAACTTGAGCATAACCTGTCAATAACTGTAATATGTACATATACAGTGGCTTAATAAATTATTCGTACACCTAGAAAATGTTTTTAATCTTACAAAAAATTTTACTAATGACTATTCAATTGTTTTTTTATAAATTTTATTATATGCAGTGATACATTAGAATTGATATTGGTAAGTAAAAAAAACTAAAATGCTTGATTTGTATTTGTAGAACTGAGAAAACCAAAATGATAACACAAATTCATGACAAAGTATTATTCGTACACCACAAAGACAAGTAGGTACTATTTTTGTTGGTTTTTATAATAAATACTTTGTGGGGTATTTTTTGCATTTATCACCACTTGCAATTGCCTTGGTATAAATTTGACTAATTTTTGAGGAGTCGATTCGGCAATTTTGTCCAATTTTTCCACTAATATAGTTTTCAGTACATTTTTTATTGGAAATTGATCTTTGTGTAATTTTTATTTTTAGTTTTTGCCACAAATTCTTAATAGAATTGAGACCGTACCATTGGGGTTGCGTATGAAGTTGTTTTTGAATATGATGAGTACCATTCTTTCAAAATATAAACACTGTATGGAGTTCTTGTCTTCTGGAACTGATATTCTCTTGCAAACCGATTTATCGACACTAGGTTGAAATTATTTTGTAATATCTTTAAATATTGAAATTTTCTTAGTGTGTCAATAATTGCAGTTTTCAACCTCATTTTTGAGTCATCACCAACCACCACTTTACCATCTGCATATTTTATAGTTATACATACAGTACATATTCTTTGTTTAACTGCCTATTTTTTTCTTCAAACTATTTGTTTACCATCTGAATCAAAACTGTGTTTTACATCACTAAATATGCAAAGTTCATGGTAACTTAAATTTGGAAATTTTATCATTGATTGCGTTATAATCATAAGATATTAAATTATTTCTGTTTAAAATATTCAGCTAAATAAGTCATCATTTAAAATGGGCAATATATCCTTTCATATTTTATTTATCAATAAAAAGATTAATTGTCTTCAGTAGTGGCTTGGTGTAGTTCAGATATTGGTTAACTTAATAAGCGCAAAATTCAAGTTTGAATTACGGCTTCGGATATTTTCATTTATCAATTCTCGGCGCAAAGAATTTCGGCTCTCTACTCTGAGCTTTTCTAATTCTCAATTTTGTTAAGACTGTTAACATGCTGATAATTCGGCTTACAATCTTCTTATACTACTATACTTTGTAACAGTTGATTTTGGTGTTCTTTTTTACGTCATCACTACTTAGTAAACTTGAGTAGTTAATAAAACTAGTTGGATTTATAACTATTTAAATTCTGAATACGTATGTATGTTCGAAGCCAGCTTCATTATTTTAATAAGGTTTTTGTTGCCATAAATGTTCTGCATTGTACTGTTGACTGCGTCTATTCCGTGAATCTCGGATTTTAAATTTACTCGGGCATCAAAAGGTTTTATAAAATTGTGTAACAGCAAGCGATGTGACCCAATAATAGACACTAAGAAATTAGAAGCATTAGACAGAAAACCTTTTTGTTTTTTCAAATCGTTAAACACTTCTTCCGCAGGGTCTTTCTGTACTTATTTTAGAACTGCAATTGGAGAGCAGTTGATTCATTGGAAGCATTAAATTTGCATTGAATAAAAAAGAGCAGCATTTGCAAAATTACCAAGCCATTTAAACTGTCACGAATTAAAGTATTTCAATGTAAAGGGAGTGGCTTGCAGATATGTACTATATCTTCTTAGTGCTGTTAAATGAGGCGGAGATCTAGACCCTGACTGATTCATCTAGCCAGAAGCTGGAAGTTTTTGAGATGTGGCTCTATAGAAAAGCATATTGAAAATATTTTGAGTAAATTATTAAGCAAACATTTAACAATGTGTTGGAAAGAATGAATAAATAAATTGTGATTCTGAAAAAACTAAAAATCTGAAAGCTGGATTAATCTGGGTTAATAAGAACCAGCAAAGATACCAACTTCTACAATTGGTTTTGCGAGACAAATCTTATTAAAAGACAGATTCTGGAAGACGCAGAATATTAGATATCACGATGGTCAACAACATTCAGTAACGGATAGGCATTAAAAGGAAAAACCGCAAGTCGTTTTCAGTAGGAGTAGATAAAATAAGCGACAACATAATATAAATTTGGATATTTCGAACGAATTGAAACAAATATAAATCAGAGTTTGGTATTTGTTCGTGTTTCATTCTTTAAAATTTACACTACAACATGTTTCGCTCTGTGTTGGGTATCATCAGGTAGTCGAGTCAGTATACATAAGAAGAAGACAGTGATGATATCATTCTTTGTAGATTTTAATTCATTTAGTTCATTTAGGGATAGTTTAGGTGATGATATCTTGAAAAGACGAAACCACTTTTACGCAATGGGAGGTCCTTAACTTTAATGTGAGTTGGAAAATTTTTTAATTTTTAGATTTCGTTAGAATTGATAAAAAAATCATACATGTTTTTTCAAATTCCATTAAACTTGTAACCTTTTAAAATATTTTATTCAACATAAAATTAATTAGAACTAGGTTATACCTTGCATGCCTTTTAAGATTCCATAAATTGGAATAATGTCAATGCCATAGTTTAAAAAGAATTAAAAATCTATGATCGGTATGGCTAGAAAATAATTATATTATTAAATATTAAATGACAGCTATTAAAATATTAAAATAATAAAAATTCCTGCGCGATAACTCTTATAATTTTTTACTTCGATTAATTAATCAATGAATAAGTTGCGCTTAATAATTCACAGAAGATATTAAGTAGTTGGATGTGAATGTTTCTAACCAGAAATTGTAAATTCTTAGTATTGTTTATATTTAAACGTAATTTAAATTGATACCAGTCATCATTTAACGGATTTTCGTCATTAGTTATTATTTTAGTATATTTTTGTATTTTAAATATTTGCTGCTAATACAAAATGTTGAATCCAGGAATTTTACTTAAAATTCCGTTAGAAAATTTAAACCGAATGGGTCTTCTAGCAACCGAAAAAATTTCAAGAGCTGCTTTTCTAATTACCCACCTTGTGGTGTTACTATTCGGGTTTGTTACAGTTTTAATGTTCGTCCAGTACTTTTACATGAAGGACGATGTTACTAGCTATGTTAACAATTTTGAAGGTGTAGCGCTGTTCCTACAGGTAACTAATTTTTTATTAATGAAATAATAATTACACACTTGAACGGAAGCAAAAAGCCGGAACAAGAAGGAATTCTATTATGTTTCAATGAATATTGAATTGCGGAAGAAAGAAAATCTCAAAGAAAGAACATATGCTTAAGGTTTTCATCTTGTTTTGGCTTATTTAAAGCAAATTTCTGCCCTTTTATGGCAGAAAGTTTAGATTGTAAATTTGTTAAAAAATATTGAAATAAAACTTAAAAGCTATGTTTTAGGGGCTATTAAAATGGTGTTTGTGCTTATATAATAAACAAAAATTTTTGAATCTGGTTACGCTTATGCAAAAATTTTGGAGTGACGATCAATGTTCCAGAACTACACAAAAAGACAACCAGATAATAGCAAACAGAATATTATTACTACAAAAAGTTTTTATTGCTTCGATTACTTTAGTTTGCACTATGCTTACTCCTTATTCCATTATGCAGAAAAAACTCATTCTTGGTGATTGGCAAATGGAGAAAAACAGATTGTTTGAACTGGTTTGGATTACAAATTTTTTATCGATTTTAATCTTTACATACTTTATAGGATTTCATGATTGTCTTTATTTAAGCTTTTGCTTCGAAGTAAAAATGCAATGCAAAATCTTATTTGATCATTTGGAACGATTAAATGTTGAGACTATAAACTGCGAGTCACAATTTAAAAATTATTACCAAAATCTGCAAACTTATATTGAACAGCATGTTTTGCTTTTGAAGTATGTTTTTAAAGTTAAAAATTTTGCTTTTTGTGATGTGTTTCAATTATAGATTTCACGACGAATTGCAAAATACTTATTCAATTGTATTAATGGTTCAATATCTAACTTCTGCTCCTTTACTGTGCGTCGAAATGTATGCATTGACAGAAACGTAAGTAAATTCGGTAATATTCTGAAATAAACTGGCGAATTCAAGAAATTTAGCTTTGTACAACCAGTTTGGGTACCATGGCAATTTAAACATTTGGATTTCGCTAGCTATGTATTAAATTTTAATTAATATAGTATCGGATAGTTCCACCTTATAGAGGTTAAATAGTTGTTGCATAGTAAAGTAGCAATGATCACAAGTAGTGATAATGGCACTACACAATAATCTGTAGTAGGTAGTTTCAGTTATTGTGCTCCATTTTTTTTCATCACAATTTGCCAATAGATATAATATCTCTGAATAACCTTGTGTGTTAAGGTTCTGAATATTAAATTCGATTTCAGTTCTAATTCTTACATGATGATAAGATATGCCGCTTCTGCTGGCGTTATGATATTTCAAACGGGGTTTTACTGTATTCCTGCAAACTATATGGAGCACGAGGTAAGGTTTTATTAAAACTTTTAAACGTTAGCGCTTTTAATTTTTGTTTGTTAGATGTCAGCAATATCAACTGCCATTTACAATTCAGACTGGTATTCAAACCATTTTTTAAAGTTGCGTACTCCAATTATCCTTATGATTCAAAGAGCTCAACGGAAAGTAACGCTTACTGCATGTGGATTAATAGAAATCAATATCGAGACTTTCCTGAAGGTTAGAATATTTGTGAAGTTTGTGATCTTGATTCTAATATTTATATTTAAATAAATATTTAAAATATTATATTTTTATTGTCTAATTGGGCGTTTAACAATTTTTTAAGCATTGAAGAGTTTAAAACTTAAAACAAATTAAGCAAATAACAAATTAGTTGATTAATTTTTGTTAAATAAAGTGATTTAACAAAGTTGATTTAAATTTGCTTTCTAGCATGGCAAAATTAAAACCTATTAATGTGATTGCAAATTATTACTATTTTTTGCAACTGCATAAATATTTAAAGTATAATCAGCTATTATGTCGTTGCCATTGATAATCATGAGCAATGAAAAAATTTTTAGTTTTTAAGTGATAATGTTGACCATTTCTTAAGTAGTAAAAATGCTAAGTGTTAAATGTTAAGTAGTTATACACAATTCGTATTGGTAGTCTTCTTAAATGAGAAATGGTAAGTGTTAAGTTTTAAATGTTATATGACGAGTAGAAATCGATTAATAAAAACTCTTGGATTCGAAATATTTCCAAAGTTGTATTGAATCTGAATTATGTAATCTTAATATTAATGGATCGGGTTCAGTATAGGCTATGTACAACGAATTTGATTTTTTTTAAATTTAATGCCAGCGATTACGGTGGTGAAATATGGAACGTTTTGCTGTACTTTTTGACAGTGTTTGTGCAAGGTAGTGGTCATAAACACCACCTTGGTATTTATGAGTATGTAGTAATTTTCTAATTACAAGGTTGGTATAAGCACAGGGAAAAATGCCGGTGCGCTGAACCAGTTGGCGCTAGTTGTGAACTTGCACATAGCTTATAGTATATAACTGTTTATGGCATTAGTGTTATATTGTAAATAAGTCACCTGAGAAAAATGTTCTTAAATGACTTATCTAATTAACACACAATCCACATATGATTTTATGCATTACAACTTAATAATGATTTAAAATATGTTTAACAATTTTTCGATTTGATGTTTTAAATTGCCAAATTTAAATTAATAAAATTTATTAGTATACAAATGTTTAATAAAACTTAGCTCACTACCGACTTACTACTATATGTATTGCGACGTTATACGACTCACCTCAGGGCTGCTGTCTTAAAATATGATTTTACTTGTCCGGTTAACTCTAAATGTTAAATTTTGTAAAGAATAGCATTTAATTTGTTTGATTGTAAGTTTTATATTTAATTTTAGCATGGCAAATTTTCTACACCCTGTGTATTTCTAATTTATCACGTATCAATGCAAAAATCATTATCGACATATTTAACAAAACAATAATTAAACATGACAACCTAGATCTAGAGTTTTGTAACATTAATTTCAACAAGATTTATTATCAATAACATTTTTTTAATTTCTAACTTCTTTCTTCTTTATAATTTGAACAATTTAAGAAATTTTGTAAGTTCTTTTACCTTAAGCATCAATTGGTGCAAGCTTAACCTCTCCTTCAACTTTAAACCACAAAGTTTTCTGATTCACCAACTTCCACAGACCTTTACGATAGGTATTTTCTTCCTTGTTCCTCTATGACAATCCCTCACTTCTTACTTATACTTTGGTGCACTTTATTCAATAATTGTTCCTTTTATTTTCACTAAATTTTTTCGGACACCGGCAAAAACTAACGTGCCGTTTTCTACTCATTCAACTCAATTACTACTACCCCTCTAACAACTTCCGCCTACTTGTTTTTGTTCTCTTCCACATCCAATTTATCGCAGGAGGCATATATAGGATGCGGTGTTGTAAGTATTCACTTTTGTTACCTTTTAACACTTTAACATCTACTTAACTAAATTAATAAAGTTTTTCACAAAATACTTAAATTACAATTACATTTGGTTTTTCATGGTTTCAATCTTTTTACATTTTATTATATTCACACGTATGACCTCGATTCTTAACTCTGTGCCTTGTCAAATTTACACTCAAAAGTTCAATGCAAAATCCTTTACAATTTTAATGCTAGTTTGCATCAGCTGATAACATGACAATATATTAATATTACAATAAAATGGTGAAATACATTTTAACTATTTTAAAAATCACTCATTAGAGTTGAACCTATCGGACAAATCTAACGGTTTGTATCTTTTAGTCTTCGCGTATGATTACTAACTTTCAGCAAACTCACCGCTAAGCTATTTGGATGAACACTAAGTCTGGCTTAATATTTTACACTAAATTTTACGATTTCACTTCTAACGCTACCGACGTTGAGATCGTTGTGAATAACATCGTTTGGGACGTACCAAGTAGAGAAAAATTGAGAGTGCCCCCTACCACTTTTGAGCCTCCCACCACTTTCCACCGAGGTCACTCCCAATTTCCGAGGTCACACTCTATTGGCCACAGTCTCCACCCACTTTACAAGGTCGAGTTCCTATTGGCCAAAGTCTCCACCCACTTTACAAGGTCGAGTTCCTATTGGCCAAAGTCTCCACCCACTTTACAAGGTCGAGTTCATATTGGTCCAAATCTCCACCCACCTTTCAAGGTTGCAAGTATGCACTCGATAAATTATGTAAATTTTAATTTGATATCGTAAATTAATTAAGCGGTACAAACTCGTTTATTACATGTACATATCAATACAAATTTCTTGTTTGTATTATACCACTAATTAGGAATGGTGTATTGGAATAATTTTAATGATATTACAATTTTAAATTATTGAATGAATTACTTACCACAAGCTGCATAAAACATGTTATAAATTTAACAATCAAGGTTCGATAAACTTAATTATAAGCAGGTACAAACTCGTTTATTACATGTACATATCAATACAAATTTCCTGTTTGTATTATACCACTAATTAGGAATGGTGTATTGCATTATTTTTATAAGATTATAATCTTAAATTATTGAATAAATTACTACATTCCGATGCACATTTTATTAATCAAGGTTGCAAGTTTAGCATGCAATGAATTATGTAAATTTTAATTTGATATATTAAATTAATTAAGCGGAAAATACTTGTTTATTACATGTACATATCAATACAAATTTCATGTTTGTATTATGCCACTAATTACGGCTGGTGTATTGTACTAGTTTATAAGATTATGCTTTCTGATTATTATTATGAAAGAAACTGCATGCATTAAAATGCATCCGATAATTTATAGCCTCGCAATTTCCATAAATAGTAACTTACAAATGCAATCACCACATTCAACGGTTTAAACTAATACAAGGTGGTTGGATAAATAAGTCCAAATACATTAATTTGTTCAATAGTTATAAATATTATTTTATTAAATATGGATAATATATATTGTAAAAATTGTGATACTAAATTCAAAACCAAGGCTAACTTGAAACGTCACATAAATCAAAGTTGCAAGCAACGTGGAAATGGTGAGTTAATTTCAATTTTAATTATCTAACCTACAAAAATTATTATTATTATTTTGTAGAATGTTATGAAGAAATACGCAATCCATCAAGTGTGAAAAAATTAAGTTGAATACCGATTGTAAGTTAAAAATTAATAATTATTTGATATTAAATATTATAAATTTTAGTTTGCGATGTCTGTAATATTAATGTACCATCGTCACATAATCACAAAAAGTACATCACATAAACATCAATGCTGTGAAAACATTCCACACCATTCAAATCGAATTCAATTAATCAACACGGCTTTCAAATGTAGGATACAATCATATAGGGTGTTTAGTGATTTTAAACGGATTCATCTTGTGGATTTTATCGTTGACATCAGAAATGATGTATTAGAATTAATAAAAAGACACTTGAAAATTTTGACGCGTTAAAATCAATGTTCAATTATTTGCGGATATATACAAGCGACCAAAGATATATCTGAAATAAAAGTTTCAATTCAAAAAATGTTATTACTACTCAAACAACCGATTTAGAAGAGTTATTAACAGCTTTTACAGATATTTTAAATTGTAAGATGAGTGAATTTCAAGAAAGGATTCAGGGTGGGTCTTAAAGAAATTCTATACATTGAAATAAATTTTAATAAATTTGAGCCGCTAAAGGGAGGGAATAGCAATACGTTTTAGAACTACCAACATTATTGCACTCAAATTCAGTCCTGAATATAAGAAATATTCAGATAATTATTGTTTGCATATTCAATTTTGGCTGCATTATACAAACCATTGGTTCAGCGATTAATCCAAATTCTTATCAAATTATTTTCAAAATTTAAATTTTACCGGATAGATTTTCCAGTCAAATTAATTGATATTAATAAATTTGAAAAATTGAAATGACATATCAATTAATGTTTTTAGATTAAAATGATGAAAACAGCCGCAAGATTATGTCATTGGTCCATATCATTATACAAAATTAAACGTTTACGACATGTAAATTTATTGCTTATTGACGACGCTTGTGGTAAATTTCATTATTGTTTAATACAAAATCTATCTCGATTAATCTCAAACAATTAAGCAGACATAATGGTAAAGTACATATTGTGATGGATGTTACAATTTTTAATAATCAATTGAAATTTAACAACATTGTGAAAATGATTGTGCACATGTGCGAGCTAATTTACCAGCTGCAGATGAATTTCGAAATAATAAATTTGGAGAAAATATACCAAAAATATTTTAAAATTTGATAAAATTCAAGATCAACTTGTAAGTCCTTTGTAATATATGCTGATTTTGAATCATTATTAGAACCCATCTCCACAGCAACCCTAATTCCACAATCCTATACAATTAAAACGACACCACACTCCATATTCATTTGGATATTATATAAATGTAATTTTAACGATACATTCTCATATGTAAGCATATCGGGGTAGATTGTGCTTTAAAATTTATGCAATATTTAGAATCAGATGTAAAATTTTATATGAAAATTGTTTAAAATGATTAAACCAATGAATACTTTAACATTAAATCAATTAGATAAATTATAATAATTGCAAATTTGTCATATCTGTCAAAATCTTTTACGGCCCTCAATTCAAAAGTTCGTGATCACTGTCACTAACGGGGAATTTAGAGGTGGCACATTCATTTGTAATTACATTTACAAAATTCTAATGTTATACCAATCTTTTCATAACTTATCAAATATGATGTCACCTGTTTATAAAAACTGGCACAAATGGTGAACGATTGAAGTTATTGCAAAAATAAAGAAAATTACATTAGCTTCACTAAATCAATTTTAGTTGATGATGTGTTAATCAAAAAATTCAAAATTATTAACTCAGATTCCTCGATTCATTCAAATTTATGTCCACATCTTGGAAAAATTAGCTAAAATTTAAATAATCGATTGTATTGAAATTCAAAAATTTTTAAAACATCAATGAATTTGAACTATTAGACAGAAAGGGTTTTCCATATTCATATGTGGATAGTTTCAAAATTAATGAAACAATATTACCACCAGCCCAAATGTTTTATAATCAATTAACAAATGAACACATATCAACTGATGATTATCAGCGGCAATCAAAGTTTGGAATACTTTCAATGTAAAATTTGGGGATTATTCGGATATATATTTAAATCAGATGTTCTTTTATTGGCGATTGTTTGAAAATTTCGACTCTACATTTTATCATATGGGTTAGATGCTGCTAGATATTTTACGCTACCATCTTTGAGTTGGTCTAGTATGCTCAAAATGACTAAAATTGAATTAGAACTCTTGACAGACATCGATTTTATTCACTTTTCAAAAAGGAATTCGTGGTGGTGTTTCAACTTGTTAAACGAAAATCTATTTCAAATAATATTTATTTAAATAATTATGATCCATTAAAACCATCAACATTTATATTATATTTAGATGCTACTAATTTGTACGGTATGCTATGAAACAATATTTACCGTATGGATAAATTGCTGGTTAAATAAACGAAATTCAAAATTTAGATATAATGAATATTTCCGACACTCCAATGTAGGGTATGCTTTAGAAGTTGATTTAGATTATCCGAACTAATTTACATGATTTACACAACGATTATCCATTTGCCAGAAAATATCATTCCACCCAATGGAAAAATAGCTAAATTAATTCCAAATTTTGTAATAAGAAAATTATATTATTCATTATAGAGCTTTAAAGCAATGTTTAAAACAGGTTATTTTACAGAAAATTCATCGGGTTGTTAAATTTAATCAATCTCCATGGTTGCTCATATATAAATTTAAATACTGATTTTAGAAATAATGCAACTTCGAATTTGAAAAGGATTTTTAAATTATTAAACAATTCGATTTTGGAAAAACATGGAAAATGTTGAAAACGAAAGACATTAAATTATCTACATTGGAAAATGATAATTTGGGGTGCTGAAACTATATGCTAAACCAAATTTTAAAATCGTGAGATATTTTCCGAAAATTTAATAGCCGTAGAAATGAAAAAATTAGAATTATGACAAACCTATTTATACTGGATTTGCAATATTAGACATTGCAAAAACCGTCATGTATGATTTTATTATGATTTTTAATTCCACAATATAAAAAGGTTTCTCTGTTATATACAGACACGACTCCTTCATTGTTGAAATACAAACGGAAAATGTTTATCATGATATTAAACAAAATTTAGATAAATTTGATACATCTAATTTTCTTGATTCAACATTTTAAATCCAAGAAATAAATCTAAATTGGGAAAATGAAGTTGGAATATCCTTCACAAATTATTAAGGAATTTTATGGGACTGGTGCTAAAGCATATTGTGTAGTTTTAGATAATAATAAAACAATTAAAAAGCTAAGGGGTTTCAAAACTACAATACAAAAGATTTGCATGTTGTAGATTATAAAACGCTATGAAAATAAACAAGAAAATTATGTAAAATGAGTGTTTTCAATCAACACTTCATGAAATGTACACTGAGTTGCGATGTAAAGTAGCATTATCATATTTTGATGATAAGCGATATCTTAAATCTAATTCAGATTCTACGCTAGCGTGGGGTCACGAATCCATTCAACTGCATGAACTTGTTAAACAGTTGAACGAGATTGAATAACACAACCTTGTTACATCCATAAAAAATTTTAATTTGAAATTTCATTTTACATGCAATTTAAAATATCTGGTTTTAAATTTAACCCCTCTTTTATTCATACATAAAGTACATACACTTTACATATACATGTATATACACATATAAATAGGGAAATTCAATTCTACGCTATGGGGTCACGAATCCATTCAACCAGATAAAATGCAAATTTACAACATTTCCAATTAAAAATTGGAATTTGAAAACATTTTAGCATTTAAGGTAAAAATTATATATAAATATATTAATTTTAGAATATTTTTATTTTTTATTTTAGAATATCGATCAACCAAGAAAAATGTAAAAAATTATAATTAAATAGAAACGAATTTTAAAATTAATTTGGAAAATAGTCAAAGTATGGAATAATAAAATGATGATTAGATTAGAAATTATTTATGATTAGAATTGATAAAAATTTTAAAATTGATGAGGATGTTTGCAAAATAGAAAACGAATTTTTAAATTTAATTGCGAAAATAATCAAAGAATGGATAAAATAAAATGGAGAAGAAGAATGATATTATGGATGAAATGGAAAATGGATGAGATTTTACAAAATAGAAGAATCGAATTGAAATAGAAATGGGCTGAAAAAATAAAGATTATGTATTAATAAAAAAAAAATATAATAAAAAATAAAATAAATGATTATAATATTGAAAAATAGGGAAAATAAAATAGATAATTTAAGTAAAAAAATAAAGAAAAAAATTATAGAAAATTTAAAATATTTATATGTGAATAAAATAGATAAATAATAAAATAAATGTAAATAAAAATTAATTAAAAATAATAATTATTATTTATATTCTTTATTAAAAAAAATATTAACAAATGTTAGCATTATACAATTTATTCTGTTTATCCACGAATTGTGACTATTATCTAAACCTAACCATTTAACAAATATTTTATTTTTCTGTCGTTTTAGAATCTTTTCCACTAAGTAAACATCGTGATGTTTAACTTTTTGCAATTCTTGTTCATAAAACCCCCCTTTAATTTCCTCATTGTTAATATCAGTAAGAAGATAAGTTCTTGGTAAATTCACTTTAATTTTAGAAATTTTAAATATTTCGTTGGACCAGGAGGGGGTGTATCCCTTCGAAAACGCATGTCGATATTTGCTTATTCTAACACTATCTCCGATTTTAAATTTAGGTTTTTTCGGATCCACAACTTTTGGATGATTGTACACCGTCATTAAAAGTAATTTCTCATTCTTCTTGGTTACATTATTTGGTTTTAATCCGGTTGTTGAATGTTTAGTTGAATTATATACATCCACCAGTTTTTGTAATATATCGATCCATCGATAGTTTCCGCGATAACTAAATTCCTTCCACATTAAATTTTTAAGAGTTCGATTAACTCTTTCTACTACCGAAGCTTTTTTTATGGAATATGTACTATAGTGATTTATTTTATATTTCTTCATCAATTCTTGAAACTCCTTATTGTAAAATTCTTTCCCCAAATCTGTTTGCAAATTTTTAGGAATACTTTCTTTAAGAATTGCGTTCATAGCAGCGGTTACCTCGCGTCCGCTCTTGTTCTTTAAAGGTTTTGCCCAGACATATTTGGAGAACACATTAATGACAACCAATATGAATTTGAATCCTTTGTTTATAGTTGATAATTGCGCTATATCTACTAAATCAGCTTGAAATAAGTCGTTCAACCCTTTAACTAAAACTGGTCTCCGCTGATAATTTCGCGGGCGGTTTATGTAATTCATTTACAACATCTCTTTTATATCCATCGCTCAATAATTTCTTATTCGATAATTTTAGCTTCTCGTAATTCTTCTTCTATAGATGCGATCTCGTTTACATGACCTCGTGACCAGCAGATTGGGAAGCTATAAAAAGTTTCAATCGCTCGATTATCTCATTTACATCGTCAAAATACAAAATCTTTTTCTTATTTTGTATGGTAAATATAGTGGGATTCTAGAAAACCACCACCAGTTTTATTAATTCTAATTACACCTTTTTCTTTTAATGCTGGTTTAATTATTTTTTTATATTTGGAACACCAGTACCATTAATTTGATCATTTAGTGATGAATAATTTCTACACCAATAGAATTTGGTCTGTTTCAAATAGTGATATATTTTACATCTCATATATAGCAATAGGTCGTTCTTTAAATAAAAGCTATAAAACCCGTGGTTTCATAATTTTAAAACTTTGATTTAAGTGTTTGGTGATTTGATTGTAATTTTGCCCATCAAATATTCTAGGACGAATCCTTAATACCATGTAAATTTTCTAGTTTCAATAGTCGATATTCATATACCTCCATAATTAAAGGATCAAAAACCCTCCGTTCTCTTATCAAGTTCTAATAATTCTGGGTAGCGGTTTAATTATTTTAAATATCTTTTTAAATGACGTTCGAATTCTACATAATTTATTTCTCTAGTTCTCATATATCGATTCGTATATTCTCGTCGGCAAATAGGATATAAGAATGTGTTCTTTAAATCAAAATCATAAGATCGTTTTTCTCCTTCTTAAAAATTTGAAGTGGTGATTTATAAATTTTCCTCCACCTCAATTTGCGAATCCTGTAAATTTGCATTGCATTTAATCATTTCCGATATTATAAAAATTGTGATATCTATCATTTTTACAGTTCCGGATAGGGTTCAACATTTTAAATAAATCTATAATTTGCTTGGTTCGATATTCTCATATTTATTTTAGTGTTCATTATATTCGACTAATTTTCTCGGCAAATAAGATATGAGTTAAATTGTTCCATTTAATCAACATCACTAGCGTTATTTTAATAAATGATCAATTCTTAAATAATTTGATGGTGAATTATCAAATTTTCTACTAGCGACCATTTTAATATATTTTATCAATAACTAAATTCCAATTTATTTTCGGTTCTATTTTAGATAAATTTTAAATTTTTAAAAGTTCTGATGGTTATCCAAATGGTCATATTGCATAACATGTTTTAAATTTTATTATCTTGTTTAACATGAAATTTTCATTTCTCTTATTATTGTTTGGGAATTTTTATATGTTTGTAAATACGTAAAATGTTTTAATCATATATTTTTATTGATTATCACAAAACTAAATACTCTCTCATGATATCTTGATTGGTGCAAGCCACATCATCAAAGATAAATATGAGTTTGGTTTAATATCATATTGGCATGTCATCTTTTCGATTTCATATTCAAAATAACCAACCCCTTTATAGGTGTTCAAAACTTCTTCAAAAATTTGTATTTTGGTTGAAATACTGATTTGGAATATAGATAAATATTTTCAAATCGAAGTCCGTTGGGGTGAAGAAGTAAACAGAGAAGAGCATTAGTTTTGCCACAACCAGAATAACCAACAATCAAACCCATTTTGATGAACACCCCAACAAAACACCATGCTTAGGAAAAGTAATAGTTTGAACATCGTGGTTTGATATGGGAGTTGATGATGTTGCTTCACTAAGCGCATTTTTACTTATGCTTTTATTTATAAAGAAAGCAGTATTATGTATTTAAATTATGGATTAAATTGTTTTAAAGCATTAATTACTACAACGTGTAGCATTAATTAATTACTACAACGTGTAGCATTAATCAATACCGCGACGTACCACGTATACGATGCTATCACAGTATTTGCGGTATATTGTAGTATACATAGTATAGATGGCGTACCGTGTATATTATGCTATCACAGTATTTGCGGTACCGATATATAAAGAGTCTTATTCATCTAGCATTAATCATGAGAGAGTAGCGAAACGTCAGTGACGATTAAACGCGACGTTTAATAAAAAGTCTTTTCAGCATCTTTAAGCCCAACGAGCAACCCAAAATAAAAGTATATACTAACCAAACCATCACTCAAAATGAGAAAAACCGAGAAACTGAAAAAATCAACCCGAATTTGAAAATTAAAATAAAAGCGACAGCTGCAAAACCCAAAAAGCCAGAGAGTTTTCAAAAGAAAAATCAAAGACTGTACCTTAAAACATAGTGAATCGCTCCCCAGTGAAATAAACACTATCAAAATATACCCAGATATGTCTCAAACCCTAGAAAATACCCTTGTAAAAACCTCAATAGTGTAAATAATATAAATATGGAAGTAGAACACCAAACCCCGTTAGCGATCTACAACAGTTTTGGTATCCTTTTGAATGCACCATAAAAATAAACAGAAATTACCCAACCAACACTCAAGCTGGACAACCGTAGGAAAACCATACACTCAAAAACCAAAAAGCAGCAAGCCGCCACCTATCGTGTTAACTACGCCAATTGGACAGATCAAAACTTTCATGAATAAATTACAACCAACTATCAAAGGAGAAATAAAAATTCAGCATCTGCGAGGACAAACCTGGGTTTTTACCGACACAAAAGAAGACCATAAGGCCGCCAAATCCGCAATCTTTGCAGATACAGCAGTACAGGGATACAGCTACCAGCTTAAAGAGGATAAGGCAATCAAATTAGTTATGAAAGGATCCCCTTACCTAGACGAAGACTACATAATAACTGAGGTTGAACAACAACTTAGCATCAAGCCACAATCAGTAACTAAACTGAAAAATAAATACGGGGATACCACAGGCGCCTTCCTAATTACATTTTCTTCAAATATAACAATGCTGCAAATCAAGTAAGTAAAAAATTTGACCAGCCATAGTTAGATTCGAAGAGTATTTGAGAAAAAACACAAAAACCCAATGTTACCGGTGTCAGAACTCCGGTCATGGATCCAGTAATTGCAACATGGCTCCAAGATGCGTGAAATGTCTGGATAACCATCTCACTGCAAACTGTACAAGAACTACAAAAGATGCAAATGTAAGATGCTGTAATTGCGGAGAGGCCCATCCCGCAAACTATAACAAGTGCAAAACCTACATTAGTTACAAGGAAAGGGTGAGTGCTCAAACTCAGCGCCAAAATTCAAATCTAAATATACACGAAAACAACATCCAAAATCAATATAACGTACAACCACAAAACTTCCCACCTTTACCCAGACCGACGCAACAAATGACCCAATTTATTCCCACAAATATACAAAGACAAACATACGCCCAAAATTTGACACAACAAGACGGACAAGAAAACCCAAATGACCTGAAAACATTATTCCATGAGCTAAAAGAGCTTAAACAAACCATAAATATCACCCAAATGATTCAAATAATTAGAGAAATTAAATTTAGAATGGTAGGAATAACAGAAACTATCGAAAAAATTCAAATCCTTGCAGACATCGCAGACAAATACGATGTCTAGACAAACTAAACCAACTTTAAAAATCATAACGTGGAACGCCAACGGACTGACACCAAAACTAAACAACTACAAGTACTGACTGACAAATTATCAGCCGACATAATACTTATACAAGAGACTAAACTAAATAAAAGAAAACCAACCAAAATACCAAACTACACAGCCATTAATAAACCAAAAACACAAAACGGTGGACTACTTACGTACATCACCAACAGAATAGACCTCACAACCATCGACATACCCACTACCCAAGCAGAGACGCAAACATACCAAATTGAAGACATCACTATTACAAATTACTACATTTCCCCTAATAAAAAGCACAACTTTACCGAACTGGACCAAATACTACAAAATTCGAATAAAGTCCTCATAGCCGGAGACCTAAACTCAAAACACCAGACATGGAATAACCAGAACGATGATCAAAACGGCACTGAATTACACACATACTTGAATAACAGTAAAGCTCTACTTTCCTATCCAACAAACGACTACACACAATACCCTTACAACCCCAACCACTACCCTCAACAATTGATCTAGCCATTAGCAAAAATTTAAACATCCGCTCCATAAAAACCCTCAATAAATTAAGCTCTGATCATCTTCCAGTTCTAATTGAAATTAGTTCCTTAAAAATTCCCTTCAACCCCCAGACCAATAAAAAATACAAATTGGGCAAATTTTGGAACAGAAATACAAAAACTCACTGTAAACAGTAACATATACACAAACGAAGACATTGACAACGCAATCAAAGACTTGACCAACCATACAAACAAAACTTTCCAAAATAACACAAAAGAAACCCTACCTCCAACCCACAAGCTCAATCTCCTGAAGAAGTACTGCAAAAAATCAAAATTAAAACAAACTAAGAAAAATTTACCAAAAGCACCACTATCCAAGCTTAAAAACATAAATAAACAAACTGACAAATGACATTCACAAAGCCATCGGGACCATCAAAAATACAAATTGGAACAAAGCCCTAGCAGACATCACTTCGCAAAATTTAAGTAAAGCATGGCGCATAGCAAAAGCCTTAAGAGGCAAAAACACAAATACCTCCTTTCCAAGCCTACAAACCTCTCAAGGACCACAAATAACAGACCCAGACAAAGCCAACGCAATAGCAGACACATATCTTACAAATCACAAACTCACTGCCCATCCCACAGACGCAACTACAGAAACGCTGGTACAAGAATCCTTATCCATATTAGAACAAGCAATCCATTTAACTCCTCCCGAAGATTTAACATCTCCAACCGAAATCAAAACTATCATTAAGAAACTCAAAAACAAAGCTTCTGGAAACGACAACATAGGAACCCAACTCGTCAAAAAATTCCTCAAAAAAGTAATAGTTCAAATTTATTACATCCTAAATGCATGCATGAAAAATCAATATTTCCCAACCTGTTGGAAAAATGCTATAGTTATTCCCATTCCTAAACCTGGGAAACCAAAAACCCTCCCTACCAGCTACCGACCCATCAGTCTTCTTCCCGTATTATCTAAAATTCTAGAAAAAGTAATCCTTAATCGGTTACAACAACACGACCAAAAACATGACACTATCCTTCCTGAACAATTTGGATTTAGGGCAAAGCACAGTACAACATTGCAACTAGCTGTGCTACAGATAAAATCACGATAAACTACAACACAAACAAAACTACATCAGTAATGACATTGGACATTGAAAAAGCTTTCGACACTATTTGGCATGACAGACTAATACACAAACTATACATTAACAGCTATCCTCCTCATTTAATTAAAATTATACGAGCTTCTTCAAAGACAGATCATTTCAAGTAAAAATTAATTTCACTATATCCAAGACCCACTCCATTCCAGCAGGAGGTCCCCAAGGCTCAATTCTTGCCCCTACATTATTTACCTACTATATAAATGACATATCAGAACACCAGAACACATACATTGCCCTATACGCCGACGACACCGCCATCATATCTGAATCCACCAAGAAAAAGCAATCAATTATTACAGTCATACTTTTGTTCATGGAAACTTAAAATCAACGAGACAAAAACTACTCTCACGACATTCACACATAAAAAAGACAAACTAACCTTTCCGCTAAATATAAACAACATATACGCTATCCAAACGAGCACAGTTAAATATCTAGGGGTGACGCTAGAAGAAAATTTAACATACAAAACGTACTTAAAACAGACTTTCATGAAAGCAAACAATGCGTTTCATACACTCTACCCCCTGCTGACTTACAAAAAACAAACTCGACATAAAACTCAGACTTCTCCTATATAAGACAATGATAAGACCTATCCTACTCTATGAATCTCCGATATGGAAAGCTTCAAAGACCAACATCATGATCATACAACGACTGCAAAACAAATGCCTACGAATTATCACCGGGGCACCAAAATATACAGAAACATACGAACTCATGACTTAGCTGACATACGAACTTACTCAAACGTTATCCACATACCGCCATAAAATTTTCACCGACACTATACGGCAAAACCCAACTACCAGCACATTGCTACACTCAAAATCTACAATGCCCTTCAGGCTAAAACACAAACATACATAACGTCTTACTTTAACTAAACATGTACAAAATACATCATGGCGCTGGGTTTTTGTACCGATTTCCAGAACAAGACATTTCATACAAACTTGCATTAGTAAAAAAAACAAAACTGCCTGGTAAATTGAAAATAGGCACAGGCAACGATAAAACACGAACATTAAACTTTTAACTATATTAGTTTTAAAATTTGTATATATTATTAACAATAGAGTATTTTATTTTTTTATTATTTATTTATTTTATCTAACTATGAAATAAAATGACTTGTGCAATTTGCTTAGAAGAACTAAGTGATTACTTAGGGGTGTTAAATTGCGGTCATTCGTTTTGCGAAGCCTGTATAGTGGCCTGGTCGGTGAGCAGCAACACCTGTCCAATAGGTAGAGAGGAGTTTTCCAAAATTGAAGTATACAACTTCAAAATTTGGAGTAAAACTATTCAACGACCTATTGAGCAAACGCCATTAGAGAAAGAAGAAGAAGAAGAGGAGGAAGAAAATTGGATTTTCAATAATTTTTTTATTAATGTGTTATACGATTTGGGGGAGTTAAGCGACGATTTTGAATATGATGATGGTGACGAATATGAAGACTGACGAATATGATATATTTTAAAATTACGTGAAAATCACATGTATTAGGATGTAAATATAATATATAAATATAATATATGAGTATTTAATTTCAGTTCGCATTTGTAATGCAATGTTGATACATCGTAGACACGGTGGTGGACTTGTCAATAATATAATAAATAAGCTTCCCTTTGAATTACATATCCCTGGATATAGGTATCTATTCTAAAATAGGTAATTGAAAATAATAATATTAATTTAATTTAATTTTAAAAGATTTTGCGGTCCCGGTACGAAGTTAAAACAACGTTTAGCGAGAGGCGATTCTGGCATTAATCAACTAGATGAAGCTTGTAAAGAGCACGATATAGTATATTCAAATTTTAGAGATATATCTGAAAGACATAAAGCAGATAAAATACTAAGCGATAAAGCTATACATAGAATACTTTCGAAGGATTCATCACTTGCAGAAAAAATCGCTGCTATGGGGTAACAGGGGTTATGAGAGCCAAAGTAAAAATGGGGATGGGTTGTAAAAATCTAAAAACCATCGTTTAGACAGACGTTGAAAAAACCGCCGACGTTTTACGTCGAAGTAAAAGCTCAGATTTATTAACTAATGCAAAATTGCTCTTTCAACAATTAAACAGAAACCCAAAAACCACGAATTATTCCAATACCAAAAACTGGTGGATTCCTACCTCTAATTCCTATATTTGCAGCTCTAAGTGCTTTAGGAGCATTGGTGGTGGTGCTGCAGGAATTGTTAAAGCCGTTAATGATTCCAAAAGTGCTAATGAAAATTTAAAGAGGCCCAGCGACATAATAAAACATGGAAGCTATTGCCATAGGCAAAGGTCTTTATTTAAAACCATATAAAAGTGGACTTGGATTATATCTAAAACCATATTCAAAAAACTAATAGCATCGCTACCGAAAAAACCACTAACAAACATCGATTTACTTCGAGTTGTTAAAAAATTAAAAATTCCGCATTTTAGAGGTGTGTTTATGAAAAATACTTTACCGAACAAAATATACAAATTTGAATGTGGTATAGTTAATTTGGAGGAAGATTTTAAATCCGGTTCTCATTGGACTGCATATGTTAAACATCACAATGATATTTCATATTTCGATAGTTATGGAAATCTAGCACCACCTCCACAATTAATAAAATATTTCGGTAGCAATAAGAAAATCAAATATAATTATGACAGATACCAAAAGTATAATTCGTTTAATTGTGGACATCTGTGTTTAGACTTTTTATATAGACATTCAACTAATTAATTTACATCAGTGTTAAGTCAACCACCATGTCATATGTAATCAGTGTAAGCGGTAATAGCTCCGAATTGTATTCGGAAATTAATCCGACTATATATGCTGATGACGGACAATATGTATTAGCTTTAACTAATTTTGAAACTTATAACACAATACAGAATGTTAGGGTTGGTTGTAATAAATTTTACTATGGTGATGATGTTTTTCTCGGTTCCCGATGGTGCTATAAGTATTGAAAACCTTGTTAAAAATGTGCAAGCGCATTTAAAAAATTCCAATGATATTTCCATTGTTTCAAGAAATAATAATAAAATAGTTTTAGAATGTGCATCTTCGGTTAATTTTGAGAGAGAAGATAGTGTATTAAAAGGTCTTACATTCAAGTCAACAAGCATAAAACCAAAACAATATACATTAGAGTTAAAAGATGTAATTTTCGAAAACACCCGAAAAGTGAATCAGTTTTATTACGCTAATGAAAAAAAAATAAGCTTTAACCTTGATTTAGGCTCTTATGAACTCAAACAAATTCTATCATCAATAAAAAAACAAGTAGATAAACTAGTGCCTAATAAGTTCATTATTACAGATTTTGAGGTGCGTTTAAAATCACTACCTAAGTCACCCAATAACACCAATGAAATTGAAGACGATTTTAAAACCCACTATTGGGTTTTATAAAAGAAGAAATGGGGATTATGTATTAGATTTAGCTAAAACACAAACCAAAATATTGAAGACTTTCAATAAGTTTTATACGGATTTGGAGAAAATAATTGAAATTCCTAGTGGGGCTTATGAAATCAGTGATATTCAATCATATTTACAAACACAGTTAAGTGCCACTAATACCTCACTAGAACTCACAGCTAATGCTAATACTTCAAAAGTGAACATTAAATGTACAGAACGTATTAATTTTACAAAAAGTGATAGCATAGGACCATTATTGGGTTTTGATAAGAAACGCATCGGTAAAAATACTTCAGTAGTATCCGATCATGGTGTCAATATTTTATCGGTTAACACTATTTGCATTGAATGTAATATTACTACCGGTTCATATAGAAATGGAAAACTGAGTCATGTAGTGCACGAGTTTTTCCCAACAGTCCACGCGGATACAAAATAGTTGAAACCCCAACTAATGTCATTTATTTACCTATAACCACTCAATTTATATCAAATATTTCAGTTAGAATAATAGATCAGAACGATCAGGTTATAGATTTTAACGGGAAGAAATATCAATAAGGTTTCATTTAAAAAAACTCTAAAGATGGTGATCCTATATTCGAAAAGCGCACGTCAGCAATATAAGCCTATGTCTAAGGTAAAAAACATCAGTCGAAAACCATCAACAGGTTTGATAACACCAATCAATAGAGCGTTTTTAACGGCTTTGGGTTATAAAGTACTTGTGTAAAAATGGGGATTTTGGATATTACTGAAAAAATTATAGAAGATAATTCGATTACAAATGCCGAATTTCATACACATCAACCATATGCTTCAACATCTTTTGATAATAACGATGAAATTAGAATTCCTATTCAACAGCTAGATGTGTATACGGCACCTAGCCTTAGCTATCTTTATATTGAAGGCTCGCTAAAAACAGACGCTGGGGCTACTTCACAGACAGCTCATTTCATTAACAATGGTGTAGCTTTTTTATTCAGTGAAATTAGATATGAGTTAAACGGAGTTGTAATAGATTCCTCTAGAAATGCAGGTATTACCTCTACTATGAAAGCATATGCATCTTTTTCTGAAAACGAGTGTTTAAAATTAAAAAATTCCGGATGGAATCCGAAAGCACATAAGGAAATGGTGCTAAATCAGGGTATCGATGGTAATTTTAATGCTTGCATTCCATTAAAGATGCTTTTGGGTTTTTGTGAGGATTATAATAAAATCATATTAAATGCAAAACAAGAATTAGTATTGATAAGAAGTAATAGTGATATGAATGCGTTGCAATCTTCTAAGAATGATGAAAAGCTTCGTGTTACAATTAATAAACTATTTTGGAAGGTACCACACATATCGGTTTCATTGGAGGAACAACTGCGCTTAACAAAATATATTGATAAAAGCATAGAAATCCCCATAGCGTTTAGATCGTGGGAACTTCACGAGTATCCACAATTACCTTCAACAAATCTTCACTCATGGACAGTAAAAACTTCCACTCAAGTTGAAGCACCTAGAATGTTAATAATCGCATTTTCAACAAATAGAAAAACCCAAGTTAATAAGGATATCAGTAAATTTGATTTTTGCAATTTGGTAAATTTAAATGTTTACTTAAACTCAGAGCGTTATCCCTATGATAATTTAAATATAAACTATAAAAAGAATTCATTTTCAATTTTATATGAAATGTATGCAAATTTTCAACAAACATATTATGGTAAAGAAAACGAGCCAATGTTTACACCTGAAGAATTTAAAGCTAATGCTCCAATGGTGGTAGTAGATTGCACTCGTCAGAAGGAAGGTCTTAGTAAAGGACCAATAGAAGTTAGAGTGGAATTTGAGTGTAGTGATAATATAAATGAACACACAGCCGCATACTGCTTAATTCTTCATGATCGTGTGTTTAGTTATAATCCACTTACAAATTCAGTGAAACAAATATGAGTAATATATTAATGTTGGATGTGCAAGGTTTTATGACTTCCCCCTAAAGTGTTTTCACCTAAGGAATTAGCTGCTTATGATGGATTTAAGACAGCTCATTACATCTTTAAACCACCTCATCGATTTAATTGTTTGACATTGGATTTTCAAAAACAGGCAACGTATTTGATAAATAATCACCATGGAGTATTATGGGAAAGTGGGTTTACACCTAATTATAAATTTAACGACATTGTGAAACATATAACTTCATCTGCTGATGTTGTATATGTAAAAGGACGTGAGAAGACATTATTCATCCAAAAAGTAATTGATAAACAGGTTATAGAATTGGATGAGCAACCAGCACTATTAAAAGGGGAACCATATTGTTTTTATCATTCTATAACAAATTGTATTTGTGCATTGACTAATGTATTTTATTTATATAACAATTTTATTATGCAGGAATAAATTGATTTTTTTTACATTATTTTTATTATGTTTATATAAACACTTACAAGTATTATAGAGGAGTTAGTTTGATATAGATGATGTGTTAGTATGTTTATTAAATATCTACATGACCGTTCCATGAAGACCACGGGTGTATATGCAGATGAAAAAGATCGTCTTATCTCATTTAAAGATTGGAAGCACCTTTGTAGATTCGAATGAGTTGTCAAGCTGGGTTTTACAATTTAGAATGGGGTGATGATAGTGTGCAGTGTGCGTTTTGCGCAGTCATTATTGGTGATTGGGAGAAAGGGATAAGCCTATAGAAGAACATAAAAAATGGTCTAAAGATTGCCCCTTTATTAAAGAAGATTCGTTTATTGCAATGTATGAAGAAGAGAAAGTTCGTCTTATTTCGTTTACAAATTGGGGTTACTCCTTTATAGATCCAATCGAGTTAGCAAAAGCTGGCTTTTACAGTTTAGGAATTGGTGATAAGGTTCGATGTGCGTTTTGTGCGATTATTATAGATAATTGGAAGAATGGAGATGATCCTATGTTTGAGCATAAAAACAGGTCTTCAAATTGTCCTTTTATTGGGGTAGATGTTTGTGGGAGATTCAACAGTTTACCTAATTCAATACCTGAAAATTACTCTAAGATATCTCCAAGAGTTTCGAATTCAAATGATTTCGATGAAAATTTGAAATTACCCACTACTAGGATGTAAAGCTGAAGATCAATTTTGTTGGAAAGCTAACAAAAAACTCTCTTGCCCATCTTGTATATTACAATAGTTGTAAGAAGAAAAACGAGATTTTGTGAGTTTAATAAAAAAATATTGAAAATTATTCTGTTATTTTACATAATATGATAGGTTAGATATGTACTCACAAACATGATGGTATTGTAAATACATACCTAACCTATCGTATTATTATTTACATATTTGTTTTATTTCGAATATGGATTAATAAAAAGAATTATTAAAATTTAATTGTTGTTTTTATTTTTGTTTTACAGGAAAAGTTTACATTGTCTCAATTTAACTCTTAAACTAATATATGCAGCCGTTAAAATATATAATATAATGCTTATAAAAAATAAAGATTCGAAAACAATTACATTCATATGAAGAGTGTTGAAGTTCTTTCTGAGTTCGTTCAAATTGAGCACCAAATATTCTCCAGGATTTCTTATTTGACTTGTATCTTGAAATTCGAAGATGGTCTCATAATATAAAACCAGTTTATCATTCTGAATTAATAGTGGGTGTGTGATAATGTATTGATCACTTTGCATGATATCAATGGACATTTTATCAAATTTTTCACAATGTTTTATTGGTTCCGCAATATCCAGATATTGAGTGCAAATCATGGCGTTTTTAGATTTCTTGGACATGTCAATGTAATTGTGTTGTTCCATATTGCCGCGATGAAATAAATTAAAGTTGAATTCATTTTTACTTTATGTGTTTGCTTGCTTTTTACACACATCTACTTTGTTGGAGATACTAAGTGCTAATAAGTAAAACATTAAATGCACACATAGTTTTATAATCATTTTTATTAATATTATATTTATTATTCATACTAGTTTATACATTATAACTATCATTATTAATACATTCTACTAATTTATTTTCTATTACAAGCCATAAGGCAGAAAATCTATTATTTGACTTATAATAAATTTAAAATTTTATTTCTTAATATTGTACAAAATGCTTCTAATGTTATTAACTTTTTAAAAATTTATCACATAACTCTACTTGAATTTCATACTTCTCCGCCATAGCTGTAGCCTCCTGCAAGTTTGGATACCCTGATTTCATATATACAGCGCCATGTTCGACATCGAATGCCATATCTGTTAAAGTACACTTGGCTCGTTCGATGGATGAATTTAAATCTACAGCTTTTGGATAATGTTGTTCAGCGTAAGCCATCCACATCCTATAATTTAATCGTATTAGCAATTTCTACATCAACTCGAATTTTTTCAGGAATGAAATGTGCTATCTCCATAAGTGTATATGCATTGATTCCACCAGTTTCCATATTGATAAATTTTTTAATATTATCTGGGTTTGCTAGTTGGTTTACATTATTTTTAATAATGTCCGAGTAAAATGTATCAAACGTTTGTTTATGTAATATTGAAAAATATGCGTTTATTAAATCAGTTAATCCCCATAACCCAGTGATAGTTTCAACCCCCAAATAAACCCAAGTTTCATTATCTTGATACAATTTGATAAGTTTCCTGTTTTTAAAATTATGAAATTCAATCGTAAACACATCATATACTGCACACAATTTTAAACCATCTTCATTAAAATATGATGTTAGCATGGGTTTGTAAAACACAAACCGTCTCCAACTGTCCTCACTTAAAACCGCTTTCTGTTTTACACCGGTAATTGCAATGCTAGGTTGTAAATTATATTTACATAAACCGATTGATATATTCTTAGAACGAGATTTGTTTAGTGGATAAGATTTTTCATTTAACAACTCCACTGTAAAAAAGTATTTATAAATTATAATAAAAATAATTACTTAATAAAACTTTACTTACTTGATTCAAGTTGATTTGATATGTGCGTTGAGTAGATTATGTATGTAGGTATACACTAACTTTATAAGCAATGTGAAGTCAATATATAGCAAAAAAAGGGGAAGGGGGTGGTTGACCTTGAAAGAGGACACCACTAGTCGTAACCTTGAATGATCTTGAAATGTTTAACCTTGAATGATCTTGAAGTGTTTAACCTTGAATGATCTTGAAGTGTTTAACCTTGAATGATCTTGAAGTGTTTAACCTTGAATGATCTTGAAGTGTTTAACCTTGAATGATCTTGAAGTGTTTAACCTTGAATGATCTTGAAGTGTTTAACCTTGAAAACGACCTATAGAATGGTGGGGGTGCAAATTGAAAAGTGGTGGTGGTGCAAATCTGCCTCGAAAAGTGGTGTGGAGCTTACAGCCAATGAGAAGCTCGACCTTGAAAGTGGGTGGAGCTTACAGCCAATGGGAGACTAGGTGGGAGGAGCTTACAGTCAATGGGAGACTAGGTGGGAGGAGCTTACATCAAATGGGAGTCTGGTGGGTGGAGCTAACAACCAATGGGGATCGACCTTAGAAAGTGGGCGTGGTTAGTGACGTCATTGGATTGAGAGTGGGGGTGCAAAAGTGGTGGGGATGCACTCTCAATTTTACACTACTGAAGTTGTTACTACGAAAGCATTAGAACGTATTGAATCGGAAGAACGCATCAAACCTAAATATTCAACGGAATGTTCTGTTCTGGAAAAACGTTCTGTAAAAATTGAAGATTCAGAAATAATTGGAAAAAGGAAGAGATGCGATCAAGTTGCAAACTCGAATTTCGAGTTTCAATCAGAAAATGAGATAGAAAATTGGGGAGGTCTTGCAGATGATAGCAAAGCAAAAAAGAAGAAAACCAACTATTTAGACAAAGATCCAACAGTATTGACTTATAACGATAAAAGCAAAACAAAATCTTCCATCATCGGAATTCTAAGAAATGGAAATTCGTTAGATTTGCAAAGTGTAAAGATTGGAAAAACTAATTACACACTAACAAACACATGCGCATTTGACAGTATAATACATGTCCTATGTTCGTCATATGCGGAAAGCGCTAATTTTGCAAGTTATGTGAATGAAAACAAAAAACTTCCAGTATACGAACTTATTGTCCACGCTATGCGAGATGGTATCAACGCACAAACCTATAAAAAGCGTGCTTCTATTTTAATAGATGTTGTTACTGTTCAAAGAAAGGTTTCGAAGAATCACATTGAAATAAATTGTGCAACTACAGCATACTCTTTAATCCAACAGTTATTTAAAATAATCCATCTATCATAGAAAGCCGCAAATGTATCAAATGCAACACCACCGTTGATACACAATATCCATCAACGGTGGTGAACCTGCCAGAAGGTACTGTAGGAAATCTCCAACATATACTGGACCTAAAATTTAAACATAATTATACCGATTCTCTTCGATGTGAAAAGTGCAAATCACTAACAGAACAAGAGAAAAAATTAATATTTGGGCAACACCTTTTCTTAGAAATATGTGGACCAATAAAATCAAGTCAAAGTTCGTCAGTGGAATTAAATATTCCACTAAAGGAAATTCCTCTACAAGTGGAGATTAACAACAAGGATTATTGCTGTCAAGGAGTTGTTAGTTTTATTCCTCCAAAGCAGAAGCATAATATGAATGCGATTGGGCACTACGTATCTTATTGTTGGCGTTTCAGCTCGGGTAAATGGGAACGTTATGATGACCTACAAAATCGTCCCAAGGTACTGAGACAGTCAGTTATCGCTACTAATGTGCAATTTTTAATATATACTGTATAAAAAGTTTGAATTTTTATATTTTTATTTATTTGTAACTTTGTATTAATAAAATATAATTAAAGTACGTTTTCAAATATTTTAAAATTATTTAAAAACTTAAGTTAAAACTGACAAATGGAATAAAAGTTGAATGGTAGCGCGTCACTTGCTCGGAGTTACCTCAAATTCAAATATCTGTAATTTCGTAAAAAATTAAATTAACGGTATGATAATAGAAGCTCATTGGAGCTCAAACGAAACTCTATCGATTGACACCAAATTCACTCAAAAATTCGAACCAGAACGGAAAATAAAAAAACCATTTCCCCAGCCCCCCCCAAAAGTTTTCGCGAATAACTCCGCGACGGTTGTGGTTCAAACGATAAAAATGGAAGCTCATTGAAGCTCAAACGAAGCTCAAACGTTTGGGACCAATTTCACTAACAAATTCGCGATGGGGGCTGCATTTCCCCCCCCAAAAGTTTTCGCGAATAACTTCGCGACGGTTGTGGTTCAAACGATAAAAATGGAAGCTCATTGAAGCTCAAACGAAGCTCAAACGTTTGAAACCAATTTCATCAAAAAATTCGCGATGGGGGGCCGACGAAATGTACCTCTTATTTTGGGCCTTTGAGGTCTTAAACATATAAATTTTGTAAAATAAAGCTATGTTCAAAATAACTTGAAATATTTGTTTGGTCAACTCTAAAATTTTAAATCTGGGAATTGAATCTACTGCCAGCTTCAACGACGTTCTAAACAACCGAACGCCCAAAAGTATATCACACAGCCAATTTACCAACCGATGTCCCAACTTTTGAAGAGATAATAGGGCAGTAATACACTTAAAAATGCAAAATCCAGTTCAAAGACCAGTACAATTTTGAAAGAGCTAACAATTAAATATCTAGGGTTAACTGTTGATGCAGACAATGACATAACCTAAAAATAAAGGACGCATACAGAGTGGCAACAGATATAAGTTTTCTCTGGATATTCTGTACCGTTCAAAAAACCTAAAAAAAATCTCAAAATTCAAGATATATAAAACCGATGTGACGCCTGTGGTGATATATAGCTTCGGCTTCGGAGCCTGGACCATAACCAAATTAAATAAAGAGCCATTCAGACGGTTTAAAGGGAAAGTTATAAAGATATTTGGCCCAAAATGTAATCCTGCAGAAGAGCAATATTGTAAAGAACATATACGGAACTACTACGAGTAAAAGAGCTGGGTTTATTAAATTGGCTTGGAAAGGGGCGTCAAATGGTAAGAGACCGGTGTGACGACTAAGACCAAGATGGAGAAACAATGTTATGCCAGATTTAGATAGTTCACTAAAAGTACAATGCAATGAAGTACTAAAGCTAATGACAAATAGAGAGATATAGTGGGCAATTGTAAAGGCTGCCAGGACCCACCACGTTGTAGCGTTACGAAAGAAAAGGAAGAAAGAATGATAATGGTACATATCGTCTGTAGAAAGTGGTTTGAATTGTTTTGCTCCAATTTCTTTCATCACAGTTTACCTCTAGATATAATATCTCTCAATATCCTTGTGTGTTCAGGTTCTAAATTTTAAAACAATTTCAGTTCTGATTCTTACATGATGATAAGATATGCCATTTCTACTGGCGCTATGATATTTCAAATAGGATTTTACTGTATTTCTGCAAACTATGTAGAGCACGAGGTAAGGTTGTATTGAAATTTTTAAACTTTAGCGCTTTTAATTTTTTTTATAGTAGATGTCAACAATATCAACTGCCATTTACAATTCAGACTGGTATTCAAAACATTTTTTAAGTTGCGTACACCAATTATCCTTATGATTCAAAGAGCTCAACGGAAAGTAACGCTTACTGCATGTGGATTAATAGAAATTAATATTGAGACTTTTTGAAAGTTAGAAATTTTGTGATTTTGTAACGTTCTTAACTCTAATACATTTTTATTTCAGGCAATCAAGTTGGCATTATCAATATGTATAGCATTGAAGAGTTTCAAAGTTTAAACTTAAATTAATCCAATTGACAAATTTAACCTTTAAGTAGGTAGGTGTTTTTATGTAATATAAGTAGGTAGGTGGGGTGCTCAGAACACCCCAAGTAAAATTTACTTTTATAGTTATTGTTTACTATTATTCTACGCTATAATTAATTTATATTAATGTAATAATTATATTTATATTAATGTAAAATGAACAAAGTTTACACCTTTTGGGTGTACTTTTATTTATAGTTTTTATGTGAGAGCGCTAGATGTTGAATTTTCACATTACTAAAGAATATTATTTGTTATAAATAAAATAAAATCTAATAAAAGCAAATTAATATACATTGTTAAATAGGCACAAAATAATATCTCAATCTATAAATCGAATAAATTTCATTTTAATATATTGTAACAATAAGGAACATGCATTATACCAAAGGAATAAGTATAAAAATTGACTATATGACTTTATCAAACTTTTATTAAATATTAAAAATAATTCTTAATATTAAAAAGAAAAAATATTTTCCATCAACCAATAACCTAAAATATAATCAGCTCTAAGTATTACAAAGATACAAAATACCAAATTTAGTTTTGAAATTCGTATTCGTTTTAAAATATTTAATTAAAACTAATATTAAATAAATAGATTAAAAAATTGTTTTATGATCCAATTCTAACCAATCAGTTCTAATTTCTACCATAAAGATACAAAATCTCAAATTTGGTTTTGAAATTTTGATTAGTTTTAAAATATTAAATAAAGACTAATATTAAATATTACACGCTCAAATATAACAAAATATTCAAATATACCCACCGAGGTAATTAGCCAAAGAGTCCCTCCCTTATAGAAAGGGTCACGAAACTCGGAATAAAATTAACAACTAAGAAAAAATATTAAATAATAAAACTTTAAAAAATTAAGTTTCCATAAACCAATTTTAATTAAAATTTAATCAATTTTAAATCTTGATGTGCAAGTATGTGAAATCCTAAATTTGATTTTAAAATTTTTATTAGTTTTTGAAATATTAAATAATAAGATTAAAAAAAATAGTTCTTAATAACCAATTTTAGACAAAATCTAATCAGCTCTAAGTCTCAATTTGACAGTGCAACCATATCAGAAACGAATTCACACAAAAAGTGATTTTTTTTCGAAAATTTTTTGTCCGATCGCAAATTTAATTTTTTTTATTAGCTAATTACACCATTATCTATCATAATTTGTTGTAAAAACCGAGATTCTGGTATATTTACAGTCGCCACAACCTATTTCAATTTTGAGGACGGGTTACACTTCAAAAGAGCTAGGTTAATTTTTGAGATAACAATTAATTAAAAATAATAAGGAAACTACCTGCTACTAAACCAAAAATAATCCCTATGGTAAACTGCACGAACTTCGAGTGCAGTTTACCATAGGGATTATTTTTTGTTCGAGTGCAGTTTACTACTTTTTTTCGGCTACCTGCAGTCGTTCGTGCAGTTTACCGTCACTCGGTAAACTGCACTCCAAATGTACCTCATAATGGTAAACTGCACTCCAGGTAAACTGCACAAAATTTTGCAAAGTAGTAAACTGCACCCCGAACATTTTCAGGTAGCTGCAACCCAAAATTACGGGATTATACAGAGTATAACAAAATTGTTTTGTTATACGATTAAATTTATTAATTACATGATCCTTATATAAAATTAACTCGAGTTTTGAGTGAGAGTTCGAATTTAGGGGTTCGTAAATACACTTTTCCCGATAGAAATGGCTATACCAAACGAAAAACACAAAATACAAGCTCTTTAAGGTGAGGATCAATCTTATCGGAGTTTTAATAAGGCGACAATTTAATTTTGAAAATTGCAATTTTCCCATAAGAAATATATGTAGGTAAGTGTATTATTGCGTAATATTATGCAATAATTTTATGCATTTTGGTAACACTCCGTGCAGATTCATACTACCGGATCTACCTTAAGGCGGGGCTAACTAGAGCAGCGTTAGTCAGTCGCTCCTGAGATCCGTCGCGTCAACTTGCAAACTTTTCGAGTTGGAGCCGCTTGGGGATGTTTTTAATGAGTCTAGGGTCTAATGTTCGAGTGCAGTTTACCACTTTTTTTCGGCTACCTGCAGTCGTTCGTGCAGTTTACCGTCACCCATATAAGGATACAAAATCCCAAATTTGGTTTGAAATTTACCATCAGTTTTGTTGTAGAGCGCACACAAAATTTGACTACAGATATAATGACACACACACACACCCATACAGAATTTTTTGGAAATGATCTTATTTGGCTCATGGGACCTCAAACAGTGTAAATCCATCAAAATCTCAGTTTTTCTGCACGAAAACAATAAGTACCTACTTTCTCATATTTCATATGATAAAGTAATTAATGTTTGAATTACAGATTTGTAATATAAATCTCAGTCTCAACAAATTACTCATTATTAATGCGGATTTTCACAAATTCCGCCAATCCACCAATCCAAAGTAATTTTCTACAAATTTAATAAATTCACAATTTTCGCGAAATTTCAAACTCTGTAGTATTCCTTTTATCACAGAACAGTAATTCGCTTGCAAAAATTATAATTCGTCCGCTTAATTTTTGACCACAACATTATTGAAATTTATTTTTTCTACCAACATAAATTCGAAAACCAAAAAATCGAAACTCAAAAAGATTAATAGGTTGCCTAACCAACGGGCATTAAATTAAATGTTTAATATTTGTAACATCAGGCAAATTTACATTTACAATGTGACATTTGTGTCTCAATTTGTTCAATTTTTTGATTAAAATATTATTTAGTGCCTATATAATAATGTGTTCTATAAAACGCCAAAAAAGTTCTGAAAACAAAACGCAAGTAGGTAGCAGCACCCCAGCACCATTAACACTATGTCACAGTTCAGTAGTTCAATTTAGACATGCAATTGTTCTCATAATCTTAGAAGGGATGTATAACAGGAAGGTTGAAAAATAATCAGCTGTGTTACGTATGTTACTAACCTGTGAGTATAAAATATATATGAGAACGCTATGGCTGGGGTGTTCTAGCCACCCACCTACCTACTTGAAGACAGAGGTGGGCAAAATGTATTTGAAATGCAAATTACAAAATACATTTATGTGAGTATTTAAAATACAAAATACAACATTTAACAAAATTTAAGATTTTGTAAGACAAAATTTTTTCTCTGTTTTTAAAAGTTAGGTAATACTATAAATAAAAACCATTCTTTATTCAACAGTTTAAAATACATATTCAGGAAACAAAATTAATTTACACTACCAATTTAATTTTTATTAAATAAGTATTTCTTTTCAAAAATATAACCGTTTAGAGAATGAATTTTGGAGAAATTTAGAAAATAATCTTTCTGCAGGTGCAGAAGAATACAAACTTGTATTAAATTTAATAAAAAAGTTTTAACATTTGGGAAATTGTCAAAAATTAAGAAGCATCGGTTTTGGTCGGTTTTGTATTTGACATACAATTCAAAATGTATTTCAAATATGTATATATATTTTATTTTGCCCACCCTGTTTAAAGGTTAATTACTCTTCGATTATTTGTAATAGAGTGAATATGTCTGTCGTCGGCCACAAGAAATTTGACACGTTTGTTTGGCACGTCGGAAAATACTAATTTTTTAATTTTGTATTTGTAAAATTTAAATAGCACATAAGTTATAATGATTACCGCCGTACCATAACTTTATTTTTAACAAATATTCTACCATTTAAATGTTTCATCAAAAAAACTCAGACGACAAATAAAGTGCGTATTATTTAGTTCTCGGACATTGTCATAAGAAACCATTGTGCACTAACGTGTTTATACCAATTTCTACACTAAATGCGTAAATATTAACGTCGTCATGTAAATTTAATTAAAAAATGATGTTCATAACTATTAATGTAATTTTTAAATACTGTTGTTTTATAGAATTACTATTATTCAACTTTTCATTCTTTATGGCCGAAAAAGGGTCGTCGCCGTGAACAAGCACATTCACTCTATATTATGTATAGTTAATATGAAATTCCATTATGTAATCATATTATTACTGGATCAGGTTCTATGTATGTAGTATAAAAATATAGTATGTTATTAGCAAGTGTAGGTATGCTGACAAATGTAGATATAAATGTAAACACAATAATATATTAAAAGTAAAGCAACACATTTGTGGTAATGCCTTATTAATTCAAACTGATTGCCAAAATTACGGTAAGCTATAAACAATTTTAGTATTGTTTCTGTCTTAGTATATGATGTCATCATTATAGCCAAAACTTAATTTAAAATAATTAAGATCGTCTGTTTGTCTTTTTTTTACTTTTAAGAATTTCTAAAAGATTTTATTTTCATTTTTTTAAATATCTCCAAATTTAAATTTGACGTTGCTATTAATGATTATAATCATTAATATATTATTATAATCATTATATAATTATATACTTTTCTTTTCTAATACACATTCAAAACGAAATGGCTTATAGAGAAAAACACTTTTCACAAGATTTGGAATAAATTTGAAATAAGTACTCTGAATTTTAAATAGGAGCAATATATTTTTAAAACTGAAAGTAAAAGTTTTCAAATTGAAACATAATTGCTTGATTTTGTTTCATAATTGCTGTACTTTCAGCAAATCAACACTATGATACTAAAATGCAGATACAGTAAGACCCTGAAATTAAAAGCAACAAGTTTTGATTAAAACTTCCTAATCAAAAGTAAAAAATTTAATTTGTAAACTATTAATCTTATTTCGAAAATATTTATTTTGTCAAATAATATGATTCAATCAAAAATCAAAATTTTGAATTGCAAACGGTTTATTGCAAAACCCTTATATTCAACTTTTATTATTTAATGTAATTACTATTCTCCTTTAATTCAAAATTAAGTTCATGGTAACTTGTAATAAATTTAGAAATTTTATTTGATTGCGTTATAATCATTGGATTCTAAATTATTTCTGTTTAAAATGTCCAGATAAATGAGTCATCATTTAAAATGCGAAATATAGACTTTCTTATTTTATTTCTCAATAAAAAGAGTAAATGTTTTCAGTAGTGGCTTGGTGTAGTCAGATACTTTTAGTCAAGTATTTAACAAACAACAATGTGTTGGGAAGAAGGAATAAAGAAATTCTTATTCTAAAAAGTAAAAATCTGAAAGTTGGATTAATCTAGGTTAATGAGAACCATCAAAAATACAATTATATTAACTGAGTGATTCTGGAAGACGCAAAATATTAGATATTGCGATGGTCAACAACATTTAGTGACGGATAGACATTAAAAGGAAAAAACGCAAGTCATTTTCAGTACAAGTACATAACATAAGCAACAACATAATATAAATTTGTCATTAGTTTCAAATAAAATTAAGTAGGTAAACTTTGCCAAGCATCGCTATTGCAGTTTTAATCGGAACTAGGTAAAACCTGGCATGATTTTTAAGATTGCATTAATTGGAATAATGTCAATGCAATAGCTTAAAAAATTAAAATCTATGATCGGTATGACTAAAAATAATTATATTATTAAATATTAAATGACAGCTATTAAAATATTAAAATAATAAAATTCCTGCGCGATAACTTCGATTAATTAATCAATGAATAAGTTGCGCTTAATAATTCACATTCTAACCAAAAATTGTAAATTCTTAGTATTGTTTATATTATTTAAACGTAATTTGAATTGACACCGATCATTATTTAACGGATTTCCGTCATTATTTATTACTTTAGTATATTTTTGTATTTTAAATATTTGCTGCTAATCCAAAATGTTAAATCCAGGAATATTACTTAAAATTCTGTTAGAAAATTTAAACAGAATAGGCCTTTTAGCAACCAAAAAATTTCAAGAGCTGCTTTTCTAAATACCCACCTTGTGGTGTTACTATTCGGTTTGTTACAGCTTCAGCAAACGAGAGAAGACAATAGGACAAGATTTTAAGGTAAGATCTACCCTCGCATCTGTCAGCTCAAGGATCCACAATTTTAAGTAATGTTTTTATACTCCTAAGTTTAACTCTCTAGAACCGCGTGGCTTAGAAATTTGTTATATTCTATATTACTTTGAGCTCCAAGATAATTTTAATAAGTTTTGCTAGATGACTCTCGGATCTGCCGGCTCAAGTTGGATAATTTCCAGTTATGCCAAGCCCAGGAATGTATTTTTAATTGCTAACCATTTGAAATTATATTATAAATACACTTTAAGTATTAAATTTTGCAATTATACAAATTATAATTAATTAAAAATTAAATTTAACAATTAGTCAAATACGCGTGTCTACACACATACATACATGCATGATACTGCTATGATATTTTTGAAAAATAAGAGTTTTTGCATAAATATATTTTAAACTTTCTTTAGGTAAGTTTACTCACCTGCATACATTTTATACCTAGGCTAGCTAACTCTGTCTTTTCATGTAAATGATCTTAAGAATTACAATAATATTACAGATTTTTATTCAAATAATTTTTGAATTCTCTAATTTGCCGTGTTTATGTAACACATTTTGCATATAATTTTGTAAACCTCTTGTATATTCGTTCAGATTAGGTAAAAACATTCAAATTAATAATAATAATGCACAAAATCTTAATTGCAATAAATTTACTAATGTCTTTCTTTGGGATAACTTGATTGTCTTTAATAAACTTGAATTTATAATAATTATTTGATTCTAAAGCTGATTGACCGTTTGGTTTTCTTCGTCGACCAATTTGTACATGAAAACACTCTCCGTGAGTCATACGTCGTATTCATAATAATTATTTAAATTTTTCAATAATAATGTATTTTGCAACTTATAATATTATAAGCAACTTCCAAAATGGTTGTTTATTACTCGTTATTCAAGATGAAAGTGTCATCCTCTTCTCTGTATAGTTGTTTTTTTATCGTTTACTAGCATTACACTTCTGCAGTTTTACTGCCCAAGAATTGAGTCTGTAGCTATCAGAATTTCGGATACCACCGGAACTTTTCAGTATTCTCAATGCTAAGTTGTCGGCCGCGAGACTATGATAGTAAAAAGACTATGAAAAATCTCATCCTAGGAGGCAATTCTAAGAAATTTTACAAAAACCTCAAAAAATTATCTAAGTAAATCAAAAAATTATTAAAATAAACATAAATTAGTCATTTTACTGTGGGTTAACTATGAAAATTATTAAAAACGAAAATTATTATAATATGGCAAGCGTTAATATAGAAAGAAAATCTTTATATGTGTATTAAAATCGTACTTTAACGGTACTAGAACCAGATTCCACAGTTACAAATTATAACCTATAAATTTGTTAAAATGTAATCATTCATCAACCACAGGATGATTTTAAAATTAAAAAAAACAACAAATTTTGTACAACTTAAAACTAATTAAAATTAAATTCAAAATCTTATTTGTTGAGTTCGCCAAAATGTTCACGATTTTTAATGTTTATTGACATTCTTTGTTTAGGAATATTTGTAACTACAACTGCATTTATTGAACCCATTTCAAAGTTAGTTTATTTTACACTTTGTTTAAAATTCACTTTCTTCTCACTTCGTCTCAAAAATCTCTTTCTTGAGATTAGTTTGAGAGGTATTGCTCCATACTTTGCATCCGTACATTAATAGAGGACGTATTAATAATTTATAAAGGAGGAGGCAGCATTTTGTGCATAAGGTTGATTTGCGATTTAACAGAGAGTAAAGCTAGGCAAGTCTAGCATTTGCCTGTTGCAGTTTGTTATTGATGTGGTATTTCCATGTTAGGCGAGAGTCGAGGTGTATTTGACCGCTTTATCTTTTTCGCTCAATTAATGTTTTGATCGCTTATTTTTATGCTCTGAGGATTATTAATTTGTTTCAGTGTGAATATTTTTGCTTCGCATTTTAAGCTATTTAATTTTATGTTCCATTTTGTAAACCATTTGTTTTTATGAAATAGAAGTATGTCTGCGCGTTTCAGTTTTTAGGAAAGTAACCATCTGTAAATTGCAAAGGAGCAGTGCAAGGAATTTTTGATACATGTTTTAGATGAGTATTAGGAATTTGATCCGGGCCAGGAGATTTTTTATTTGGAAGTAAATTGATAATATGTTTAATTTCAGACGGAGATATTGGTTTGATCTTATCTGGCATGGGAAGATTGTCTGTTAAATAGTTTGTTATTTCAATATGGTTCCTGTTTACAGTTGGTGGTGAGGTAAAAACGTTTGCCAGGTGTTCTGAGAAAGCCTTGCATTTGTCTGAATCTGTAAGGAGTACTTGATTGTCAGTCTTGATTGGAGAAATGGTTTCCCTTTTTCTTAGAATTCTATTTGTGGTTTTCCACATTCCTGGGTCATTTGGTTGAAGTTCTTCAATGTGTTGATTGTACATATCTAAGCGCAGATTGTCGGAGTATTTTTATTTCGCGTGACAATCTGTTTAAGATGGTTTTGTTTGGGGATTGCGTGTTCTCTGATACTCTCTCTTAGTTTACTTTTGTGTTTAATTAGTTCCGACACATAATACGGAGTAGTATTAAGGTTTGAATGGTGTTTCTTTCGATGGTTTGGTTTTATTGCCTTTTTTATGGAATCAATTATGTTGTTGGTATAGATTGTTATTTGTTGGTCGATGTCTTCGGCTGTGCATACTTTTGGACTAGTAATTTCTTGGTCTAGTAGGGTTTGAAACTTTTTCCAGTCAACTTTACCGTTGATAAGACGTGGAGAAGTCGGTGTATAATATGGTGAAGTATTAAAATGTATTAGGACTGGCAAATGATCCGAGATTCTGTTACGACTGTTTGTACGATAATTTTATTGAAATTTTTGGTAATTACTATGTCCAGAATGTCGGGTAAGTGGTCAGTTCTGTATGGATAATACGTATAATCTGCTGGAGCCTGGACTTCTGCTGCTTCATTTGCAAAAATTCGTATAATCTGGTACCTGATGGATTATTACATCTGCAGCCCCATATTTGATTTTTGGAGTTTAAATCTCTATTAGAAGTGTGGGACTGCGCTAGAAAATATTTTACGAATATCTTGGTTTAAGAGAGCTTTGTTGGGTTGTTTGTATGCGCTTACAATGTTCAGCAGGCCACCATCTGAAAGGTTTACTTGTAGACCGGTTAATTCCAAGTTTTGACACTCAAATTCAAGTAAACCGCAGTGATTTATAGAGTGTTTTATAAGAATTGCAACTCCTCCAGATGCGTGGGTTGTTATGCGATCTGTTCTGTAGATGTTGTAGCCCGGAATTCGAAACGGTGAGTTTTAATTAAGTGAGTTTCCGATATGCATGCTATTGAGACGTCATGTCGTGATAGAAAGTTAATTAGTTGGGAACGTTGATTTTTGATGCCATTTGCATTCCAGTTTAGGATTGTTAATTTTGGTAATGATAAATTATGATTATTTTGCAGCATTAAAAAGTTGGGGAATTACATGGTTCATGAAAAAAGTTTTGATTTTTTCGATGTGCGGGGTAATAAGGTTTAGTACGAAGGTTAATATTGTATCAATTATTGATGATGTAGGAGTTGAAAGGAGTCAAGTCAAAAATCTAATGCGAAGTGTATGCCTGTTCTAATCATAATTTATAATACATTTGCAATTTATTTACAATTTCTTCATAGTTTGCAATTGCGTGGTTTGAATAAATTATAGTTATGATATTCATCTCTACTATATTCATTCCGTCAATTTCCATCCCATAAACGAGAATTTTGGATTGATTTGCGAGTGGATAAAAGTAAGAAATATAGCTGTTTAAAATAACTCAATTAAATCATACAAATAATTATTGTGATAATTAAAATGTTTTAATTACAACTATAACCGTTTTGTACACTGAGAGCAATTACTATCATTGTGTTTTACATTTACCAAGTGTTTAAAGTATTGGTATATCTATGTATACTTTCTAATGTGTTTATACTATATAGAACTCAATCTATTAGTAATAAGATTACATAATGCAAATTTATACAACTTTGCCAAATATAAGAGCAAAAGTCATTAAATTCATTTATTGGCTTAATCTAAGTTAGAAATTTTAAAACTCCTCAATGCTACACATATTGATAATGCCAACTTTATTGACTAAAATAAAATGCACTAAATTAAGAACGTCACAAAACTGAAAAATTCTTAACCTTCAGGAAGTCTCAATATTAATTTCTATTAATCCACATGCAGTAAGAGATACCTTCCGCTGAGCTCGTTGCATCATAAGGATAATTGGAGTGCGCAACATCAAAAAATGTTTTGAATACCAGTCTGAATTGTAAATGGCAGTTGATATAGTTGATATCTAACAAACAAAAATTAAAAGCGCTAAAGTTTAAAAGTCTCAATAAAACCTTACCGCGTGCTCCACATAATTTCAGGAAATACAGTAAAATCCAGTTTGAAATATCATAGCACAAACAGAAATGGCATATCTTATCATCATGTAAGGATTAGTACTAAAATTGCTTTTAATATTAAGAATCTTAACACACACAGTTATTCATAGATATTATATCTAGAGGCAAACTGTGATGAAAGAAATTGAAGCATTACAATCATTTATCATAACTTGGCTGATTTTGTCTTGTCGATCTTGCCTGGTCGGTAAAACTGTTATATTATGTACTTAATGCGCTAAAACTAATCAAGTCCCATTATAAGGTAGGACTATCCGATACTATATTAATTATTAAAAGTTAATACAATACGTCGTGCTACCTTAAATGGGCAAAAGCTCAACTTTTGCATTCGCCAGTTTCCTCAGAATATTACCGGATTGTCTGTTTTAAATTTACTTACGCAACTGTAAATGCATACATTTCGGCACACATTAAAGGAGTAGCGGTCAAATATTAAAACATTAATGGAACTGAATAAGCCTTTTGCATTTCCTCGTGAAATCTATAATAATTGAAACATTACAATAATAATTAAAATTATAAATTTAAAACATACTTCAAAAGCAAAATATGATGTTCAATATAAGTTTGCAAATTTTGTAATAATTTTCAAATTGTGACTCGCAGTTTATAGTCTCCACATTTAATTGTTCCAAATGATCAAACAAAATTGTGCATTGCGTTTTCACTTCGAAGCAAAAGCTTAAATAAAGACTATCATAGAATCCTGCAAAGAGTACAAAATTCCACACGATATAACTACGATAATCCAAACCAGTTTAAATATTTTGTTTTCTCCATTTGCCAATCACCAATAATTAAATTTTCATGTCAATAGAATAAGGAATAATTATAATGAAAATAAATATCAATAAAGCAGAGAAAAGTTTTGTAGTAATAATATTCTGTTCATTATTATCTGGTTGTCTGTTTTGTAGTTCTAGAACATTGACCGTCGTTCCAAAATTGTTTTGTAAGAATACCAGATTTAGAAATTGTTCTTTGTTATGAATACAAAAATACCATTTTAATGGCGCCTAAAACATAATTTTAAATTTTTATTGCAATATTTGTTAACAAATTAATTTTCTGCCTTAAAAGTACATTTACAGTATTTGTTTTAAATTTCAATTTAAACTATGTGCCAAAATGTCAATATTTTTTTGAAGTAAGTCAAAACAAGATGAACACCATAAATAAATTTTTCTTTCTTTGCCATTTTGTTTTCTGTTGTTTAATATTCAGTGCATCCTAATAGAATTCATTCTTATTCAGGCTTTTCGATTCCACTCAAGTGTCAAGTCAAAATAAGTTACCTGTATGAATGCTATTACACCTTCAAAATTGTTGACATAGGCAGTAACATCATCGATCATGTAGAAGTACTGCATGCATATTATAACTAAAAAAACCCGAATAATAACAGCAAAAGGTGAGTAATTAGAAAAGCAGTTCTTGAAGTTTTTCCGGTTAGCAGAAGTCCCATTCTGTTTAAATTTTCTAATGGAAATTTAAGAATATTCCTGGATTCAACATTTTGTATTACCAACAAATATTTAAATTACAATAATATGCTAAAATAATAAATTATAATGGAAATCCTCTAAAATAATGATTGGCACCAATTTACAAACGTTTAAATATAAAAGTAACAAATTTAAATTTCTGCTTAGAAACATTCACATCCAACTACTTAGAATCTTCTGAGGAATATTGTTTTATGCCAACTTATTCATTGATTAATTAATCAAAAAGAAGGATATCGCGCAGTTGTTCTTAATATTTTTTGTTTTCATTTAATATTTAATAATGTATTTTCTAGTCTTATGACTCATGAATTTTTAATTATATTATATTATAGTATTGACATTGTTCCAATTCAGATAATTTCAGTAAATTAATAATTCTAATTTTACTTATATTGTTATCTACTTATAGTAACAAATATAAAATGTACTGCTTTGGAAAATTAATATAATTTTCCTTCATTCTTTTATTTTAATTTTCTTGACGAATTTACTTATCTTGTATGCTAGCACGCTCATTCAAAATTTTATAGTTATGAATACAACCAATTTTCCGAATATTTGCCTAATATTGGCAACGTAAATGAAACAATAAGTAATGTAACCGAAAAAAAACAAGATCACAAAGACATTTTTACAGAGTCGGCCCAACATTGCAGAGTCTGATTAATTGTGTAGCCAAAGAAGATCAAAGAAAACTTCTTAAATTGCAAATGACTTCAGAAACTTTTTTACTATATTATTCTTTTACAATTTTGGTAAATTTTGTTTGAATATTTAAAACGCTTAATTTGCAATTTGGTGTGTTAGCTATTCAAGTTTCCTTCATATATAATAATCTCTGGGTATAAATTCGACAGTTATCGTCAGCTCATGTCCTCATCCTCATCAATACCAAATAATATCGTCTCGAAATAACGTCACCCTTCAAAAAATCTAAAGTATTTTAACATTTTGCATTATTAGAAAGAGATCATATTACCCTAGTTATTTCTAAGTACAATAAGAAATAACCTAAACTGACCACGTGAAAGTAATTAGTCATTTTATTAAACTTCAAGGACTTAGACTAAAAAATTTAAAATTTAAAAAAATAATACAATGCATATTTGCATTTCTGAAAAATCCGTACTATTACCAAGCATACAAATTGTTAAAAGAAATAATTTATTTAGCAGTCTTATTTTTAAGTACATACCTATTTATTTACAAGAATAACTTATGCTTTTCCTCCGGTTCAAAGACAGTAGTTATTTGTACAACCAGGTAGGAAATATTTACTTTTTCACCGCGTTGTACACTCAAAACATATTTAATCAACGTATAAAAATTTTTTCTCCTTTCCTAAACTACTTGATTGTCCATAGGAAAAGTGTTAAACCAAGAGGTGGATCATAAGAAAAGTGGGTCTTTGACTTTTGACAGAAAGTTTGTTTGTATAAAATTCAGAATTTGCTTTAACGGCATGGCAAAAATACAAAATATTGCTTCGATAACGAATTTTTATTATTTTTGCTGTTCACAACAACATATTGACCCGTTTAAGCAAGAAAAAAATAATATTAAAAGTTAATATTAAAATTTCGATAGGTTCAAGTAGATGTTACGTCTGGATTTGGATTGACATCACATTAATTGCTCACTAGCCTAATTTAATCTAGAGTAATAATTTGAACAAATCTGAGAAAAAAACAATAAATTATAATTTTGTGTTACATAATTACAAAAGTTTGTAAATCATAATAATACTAGCAGGTAAAATCGGCCTTTCGGCCGATTTCACTTGCTATCTGCGAGGCGCCGACTCAGGTCGGCTCGGCCTCGGCCGCGCGGTTTTTCTTGACGTATTACTTTTTTTTGACACTGTATTTTTGGTTTGTATTTGGTGGTTTCACTTTAAAAGAATTTCTTCATGGTAATAGAACGTAATGTAGTATTGGAAAATACTTTTACGACAATGATGTGACATGTGATTAACTTTCGAATCATGCAAATTTTTTAATCTCTCCAAACCCCAAACAAATTTTCTCGACAACGTAGTGACATCTCGTGGAATTCAGTCAACTAATTAGCAATTGTTTATTTCTTTAATTTGCTACAAAAATTTTCATAAATTCTAATGAAAAAGGAAAAGCCGTTTGGTAAGACTTTTAGAAATTAAAATATTTTTCTCCTTACTAACCGACCAATATTTAATTTGAAAACGGCTGCGTATGCCTCTAACCGAATAGGATTTTTATATATCATAGGTTTTTTCGTAAATCCACCGTTGAAGGTGTGAAGAAAAGTTTTCAAGGGTTACACACCTTACGATTTTCTCGTGAAAATAAAATTTATTTAATTTTGAATCAAGCGGATTTATTTATTTCTACTAATACTAAACATTTTGCTTTAAAAAATATTTTATAAATTTCTTTTCCGTTCGCTCACAAAGTTGGCCCAACTGTGTTTAATTTATAAAATATTGCCAAAATAAGGTTTCTATCCGATTTTATGGCCGAATTAGTAGAAAAACTTTATAATTTAGTTATGCCAGCTTACGTAAAATAGAAAATCTCCTTTGAAATTATTTGCATCTTGCTAAGTAACATCGGCTGTGTTCAGGCGATGGTCGTCAAAATATTTTTCCAAATTTTTGAAAATTAAGTATTTTTTTTTATTTCTTCGGCACACACTTGCACAACTAAATCGAAAAGGTGCTATACCATTTTTTCGAAAATCAATCCTATTACGTACAAAACTGATGGGTTTGTTTTCATCTAAAACGCTCCCAGTTTGTATCCAAAATTTTGAAGTCTGCAGTTTTTCTTAGATTGTGCCTTTATTTGGCGTTTTTTGACTAAATCTGTAATACAAATAAATTTCCGATTTTCGAAATGCTATCTGATATTGCTATCACATTTTAGAATATTTGACGAAAAACACGCATTTCCGTCAAAATGGAGAAAACCATTCAGAATGCATTAGCGTCCTTATTAACCGACCAATATTTAATTTAAAACGGTTGCATACGCCTCCAACCAAATAGGATTTTTATGTTCTTGGGTTTTTTCGTAAATCCACTGTGGAAAGCGCGAGAAACGAACGAAATTTTTTTCAAAAGTTTTCAAGGGGGCACCCTTATGATTTTTTCGTGAAAAATAAAATTTATTTAATTTTGAATCAAGTGGAATTTATTTATTTCCTACTAATGCCGAACATTTTGCATTAAAATTTTTCATAAATTTCTTTTGGTTCGCCCACAATGTTGGTTGGACCGCTTTTAAAATTTTTTAAAATACCGACAAAATAAGGTTCTCTCTGATTCTGTCGACGAAAAAGGGAAGAAAAATTATAAAATTTATCATGACCTCTTTCCCAAAACAGAAAATAATTTTAGAAATTCATTGCACGTTTCCAAGTAAGTTTCGCTTCGTTGCGGCTAGGTTCAGTAAAATATTTTTTCCAAATTTTGATAATTAAACGTTTTTTGTTTTTCGCAATTTCTTTTCTTGATGTAACTTTTAATGTATAAAATTGTCGTAAATTGTTTTATTTGAAAACTATAGGTGTGGTACTTGTCAAATTGTCACGATTTTCATATCAACTAAAGGAGAGGTGGACTTTCTTCAAATAAAAGTGCATAAGAACTAAAACTAGATGCGGTCGTTCACTCTTTTCCATCACCAATTCAATCATGACCAATCTCTTCAGAAGGAGCATTCACCATTATGAACATGAATAAATTTCATAGATTTTTGTTGAAGAATTTTGAGAAAGCATGGAATTAACCTATTATTATTAATTCCGTCCAAAACCTTTATAGACAGTGAAATTGGTAAAGTTTATTCTTTTTGATGTTATTGTACAGAAAACAATTGAGATTGACAAATGAGATTGGAATGCTAGAAAGATTCATGGTAAAGAGCAGGAATTAACCGAGGAGTTCGTTTAGAATAAATTAGAAATACTATAGCTGTAACCGAAACCAAAAAATAGAAAGCGGGATTACGCAGAGAGAGAGAAAACTTAATAATAATATACACCGGGGTCAAACAACAGAAAGAGCAGCAGGTGTAGGTTCTATAATTGGAAGAGACTGCAGGAAATTAAAAAAAACGTGCGTATTTGTTTCAGAATGAATGAAACAAACAAAAGAACAACAAATGACAGTAATAGTGGTATATGGACCAAACGAGGATGCACAAAAATTGAAAAAGAAAAATTTTGGTAAGAATTGCATAATAATGTAATTCTGTAAGTCACCATATAGCAGGTGACTTCAATGCCCAAATAAAAACAAAGCAGAAAGAACAAATAAAGTAATGGGGCAGTTTGGTGAAGAGACTTTAAACAATACTGCAGAAATATTGACTGATTAGTGCGCGGTAAACTTGGAAATTGGTAATTCACTATATAAAGACAAGGAAGTACATACATAAATACACAAGAAAAGAACTAAACATAAAAGAAAAATTTAATAAAAAATTTACTGACTTTTTCATGAGGTTTTAGATTTTGATTCACTGATATTGAGACTTGAGTTTTGTGGACATTTTGGTTATAATTGGTTCATGGAACTATTTATTTTTTAATTTTATTATTTAATGTTAATTTTATTTAAAATTTTAAAAACTAATAGGAGTTTCAAAACTAAATTTGATATTTTGTTACGGTCCTGTTTTGCCAGGGATACTTTTATTACTTTGAAGATTCCTTTAGAGTAATTTTATAAAACTTCAATATGCGGCAACACAGTTCTAATTTTAAATTTAATTTTGTAAATATTAGTTATCGCCAAGTGTTAGATTGAAAATTATCAGCTGTCGATTTCGAATTCTAAAAGTTGTACGTATTGCAATTTTTGCACGAAAATCTAGTTTTTGGACGTTACAGTGATCCAATTATTGATTGAACTTCGAGTTTTTTTCAATCCAAGTTGTTTGGGATTTGTATTGGTCATTATCTGGGATATATTTTCTGTACCGGCTTTTATAAGCAATTTTGAGGAAATTATCCGTACTTCGTTTGAAGGATTTATTCGTCCAAGTTTTGACATCCTGGAAGAATTAGAATCACCGCTGAAATTTTGAAACCCTCCAATCCACCTGCGAGGTATGTTCGATAACTATTAATACCGCATTATGTTAATTCCGAGTTTTAGGGTTTTTTGTGCCGACGTTCTTTTGGTTCATTTTTGTGCCGTCGATAACGATACCGTCTTTTGGATCAGTATTTGGTTAGTTTTGGGAATTCAACTGCTTCTACACCAACACCGATATTACATTTTTGGACATTTTGGATTCTTGATACATTTTCTGTACCGGCTTTTTATAAGTAAATTTGAGAAAATTACCGTATCTTCGTATAAAGGATTATCTGTCCGTTTTCACATCGAGAAGAAGTTATTCTGGCTTACCTTTACCATCCTGCTTGAATCACCAGTACCATCTTTAGCGTACTATCGTTGTCCATGGTGAATGCGACGCAACCACTCGTTTCCACCAAGAAAGAAGACACCTTATTGAGCTAAGATCTTTGTTTGTGCCGTTTCAGATTTTATTTGTTGATGTTTATATTAACCTTCAGTTTTCTAATTTTGCGCAAAGTATTTTATTGAACTTTACTCTGAACGTTTTGCTATACCGATAAGATAAATAATTATTTTAACGATCGAATTATTTTAAATTTATTTATTTAAGAACTGTAACTTTTTTACACCTAGTATAGCTATACACGGTATTACATTGATAATCATTAACGCTGTAATTTTTGAAATATTTAAGAGAAAGTAAATCAATATTGCGCCTGACCGTTTTTGAACTCAATTGATTGATCTGAGATTTTACAAATCAACCTGCTTGATACTTGCGGCATTAGACCCGGTTAGTTCTTTTTTCAGTAGATACGTTTCGCAGTTTCTTGGGTGTTTACTGTCGTGTTGTATATAGGGTGGTTTAAATTGCGTGGCCCCCAAAACCCAAATATCTTTGCTGCTTGCTCTTCCGAGCCTATCGCTTAGCACACCCTATACAACTCTACGTCATCGAAGAAGGAACCGGCTCAGTGCTTTACCGTTGGCGTCTCCTGCTCACGAGCTAGCAAAGGGGCAAGTCTTTTTGCCAGCCGCCCCTGAGATTAGCGGCTGTAAGGTTTTAGTCTTATTTTTTCATCGGGCATTCCAACGCCTAACTAAAACTGTAACAATTTCTTATCTTTATGACAGGAACTAGAGCTGATTAAATTTTGGTTGAAATTAGTTCATGGAAACAATTTTTGATAAATCTTTTATTTGATATTACTTTTAATAAATATTTCAAAACTAAATTTGTATTTTGTATTTTGGTATTGAGACTTAGAGCTGATTAGATTTTGGGTCCAATTGGTTAATGGAAAATATTTTTCTTTTTATTATTGAAAATTATTTTTTAATATTTAATAAAAATATGATAGTCATGGGCATGGTCACATCCGATTTTAATAATATTAAACTTCTTATAAATATGTCGTGACAATAAGAAAGAAGAATGCAGCTGTCGATGTGAGCTTGTCAAAACATAATGTCATTTAATAGTTTATTGTGATTTCAATTATATAGCAAATTGTAATTATTTAATTATATAGGACCAAGTTTAACTGAAGAGATTTGATGATTCGATTGAAGTTATTAAATTTAAATTTCATTATAACAAACTTAATTTTAGAAGTTGTAACAGAAAATTTGTTAAAACAATTTCTGTTACTAATTTTAACAACATCCTCTCGTGTCTCTTATGCCCTGCATAAATGTAGATTTGCATTTATTTTAAAACTAGTTGGATACCCGGCTTCGCCTGGTCTCATTAAAATAAAATACTTTGCCTTTGTCTGAAGTATTTTGATTTTGCAGGGTTGCTTTACCCGAGCTTTTCTTCTCCAGTATTTCAGAACGGTTTCCAGTCTTGCTTCCCGTTGTCCTTTGGTTGCTATAACTTGATTTATTTTTACGAAATGAAATCACTTATAATAGTGTAGGTACTGAATGTGAATATACCAACGTAAAATTACCATAATATATCAATTACAGGTATTGGCGATGGGAATCTCGTTCCATTCATGGGCGTCCGCAATTTTCACTTTTTTTAAATTAAGCTTTTCGGTCCCGGTTTTTAGCGGAAAACCTCTTTAGGGTCCTAGAGAGTAACTGTGCAAAATTTGGTTGGGATCGGTCGAACGGTCTAGGAGTCTATAAGGAACAAACACACACACAAACATACATCCATTTTTATATATATAGATATACGTCGAAAATTATTGGAATATTTGCATATTAACAACAAAGTTAAAACAAATTTTGCTAAAGCATTCAGTGGAAGTTTTTTGCGTGGTATATTTGTTACCATCTGTTTAATTCTTTTAGCAACTTCTATGGGGTTAACAACTTCCTGAGGGATTACAACTTCTTTCCATGGGGGTAAAACTTTTGCAAAGATAGCGTTTTTAATGCATGTAGTTTCTTGATTGTTAATTCTGGGTTTAGGGTAGATATAAAAAGCTTTTTTATTTAATTGCAATATAAACTGCGACAACCCTTATTGAGATATATTTTCTTTCTACTCGTTTACTTCCATTGGCAGTAAGCAGAGCTTGAAACTTTGCAGTTTTGGTTCCAATTTTCTCAAAAGAGCAACGTTTTCGTTTTCATTTTGGTTTCGCTTTCCGTTTTGCGTTTGAAACCTAACTTTTGTTTTATTATTTTGTTTTCCTTTACATTTAAAAGTAAACAGATAAAATCATTTAACTACACAGTTATTATTTGCAATTCTATGATTGGCAAACTTTCTTTTTTTCTAATTAATATACCACGTTATATCTTACTGCCCTTGTACAAACTGACTGTTGGTCAAACACAGATATCTAAAATACAAAAAGATATACAATATAAGAGAAAAAAGATAAAATATGTGTTGAACTGTTTATTTAATATAATTGTGATAAGTACATACTTCACTTAAAAGTACCTAATAACAGTACTATTTCAGAACTTACAAAAAGCCATGACGCTGAACATCATTAAAAATTGTGCTTTTCAGTTTTTTCAACAACATTTTTACAAATTGGTAATTTGTAACCAGCCACTGAATTTATTTATTCTTATTTAATCCACTGGCAGATACTACAGTTTTTACAGTTTTAAAATATATTTTCATAGGTATAATATTTTCAATTATATGTAGTTGTTCTGTTGTTATTTTGCTGTGGAAAAGCAAAAATTTATTTTATCCTACGTCTGGTGCAATGTTAAAACTAACATTATCAGGCGGTTTACCTGTTAATTCTTAAAATTTTAATTTAATAAATAACCAATTTAAGAAATTTTATTATTGATTAACGTTTCCACGGATTGCAGTCTCTAGAGATTAAAAATAGCACTTGGCTTCGAAGTGAAGAAAATTTATATTTTAGTCTTTGAAAAAGGCCTAGTTCCTCTTTTATGCTCAAAAGTTTGAGAGTGAACTACAGTTGCTTGTTAAGTGTTCTTTACTACCGAATTATTATGTAAATATTTATTAATATAGTAGATAACGTTCAATTTTGTCTTTCTTTGATATTTCTTAACGCTAAACACGTAGAAAAAGCAAGTCGAAGTATCTGGAAGTAAAGTACATCAATATAGCGTACTGTAATTACTGTAATTACTGTAAATGAGGTTTGGTGTAATTCTACTTACACAAACTAAGGTATTTGCATTAAATTCTACCCCAACAATTCAACAACCAAATGATATTAACGAACTTAGAGACATGATGAAAAGACTAATGGACCAAATGAGCACGATGATAAATCTGCTAACCACAGTAGTCGCCAAGCTTGCCTGATGGCCGAGATCATTAAAATAGCATCATGGAACGCCAACGGCTTGTGCCAACACACGCAAGAACTAAAACTATTTGTTGAAACACATAAGATCGACATAATGCTGATCTCGGAAACCCACTTTACTGCCAAGAGCCATATCAAAATGCCAAATTTTACAATATACAGTACCAATCACCCGGACGGAAGTGCGCACGGAGGAACAGCAATAATTATTAGGAAAACAATCAAACATCATGAAGTAGATAAATACCAACATGATTATCTCCAAGCTACCAGTGTAGCGGTTAATTGTCTTTTGGGTTCCCTGGTAATATCAGCTGTTTACTGCCCCCCCCCAAGCACAATAACAAAAAAGTTCAATATGAGCATTTCTTTAATACTCTGGGTAATAAGTTTGTTGTAGGCGGTGATTTCAATGCTAAAAACACACATTGGGGATCGAGATTAACCACTGTCAAAGGAAGGGAACTACTGGGTGCAATGGGTACCAAAATGGTGAGTCTATCAACTAAACAACCTACCTACTGGCCAAGCGATCCAGCAAAAACACCAGACTTGTTAGACTTTTATATAATACAAGGCATAAACTCAAAACAGTGCAAAATAGAATCATCACTGGACCTTTCTTCTGACCACACACCTGTGTTGCTGGCAATCTACTCACAAATCACACTCAAACAGAAGCAACCAAAACTCTACAGTAAGAGGACAGATTGGGAACTTTTCAAAGTGAAACTGGACGAGCAACTTAACTTAAAAATGCGTTTAAAAACCGAAGAAGAACTGGATTACGCCGTCGAACACCTAACTTTGGCCATACAAAATGCAGCATGGGAGGCAACCCCAATTCAACACTCAATATATACTAAAGAATCCGCCCAATTATAGTAAAAGAAAAATAGCAGAAAACGAAAACTTCGTAAACAATGGCAAATTTCAAGAACAGCAGAAAACAAAGCCAAATTCAATAAAGCATCCAAACAACTCAAAGAACTTCTTTTAGACCTAAAAAATCAAAACATTCAAGCATACCTAAGTAGTCTGACCAATAACGCAACAAGTGACTACTCACTTTGGAAAGCGACCAGAAATATTAAACGTCCACAAAACATGGTACCACCTATCAAAAAAGACAACGGATGCTGGGCCAGAAGTGATGGAGAAAAAGCTAATACTTTTGCAGAACATCTAGCAAACGTATTTAAACCCTTCCCAACAAGTTCCGTGGAGGAAGATGAAGAAATACACCGCTACTTGGACTCGCCATTCCAGATGGATTTCCCCATGAAAAACGTTAAAATCAATGAAGTGGAACAAATAATACTGACCGAAATTAACCCTAAAAAATCGCCAGGATTTGATTTGATCAATGGTGAGGTGTTAAAACAAGTGACACCCAAATGCTTGAAAATCTTAACCTACATCTACAACGCGATTATACGCCTCTCATACTTCCCTAACCTGTGGAAAGTTGGTCAAGTTATTCTAGTACCCAAACCTGGGAAAAAACCCTATGACGTAAAATCATATCGACCGATAAGTTTATTGCCAACCTTGTCGAAAATTTTTGAGAAATTGCTTCTGAAGCGACTAAAACCTATACTACAGGAAAGGTCACTTATCCCAAGTCATCAGTTTGGCTTTAGAAGCCAGCACGGCACTATCGAACAGGTACATAGAATAGTGAAAAAGATTAATACTGACTTGGAGTGTAAACGTTATTGCTCTGCGGCATTTTTGGACGTGAGTCAGGCTTTTGATAAGGTTTGGCATGAAGGCCTATTTAGCAAGCTTAAGACGAATTTGCCACATCATTACTACTCAATATTAAAATCATACCTACAAGGCAGGCACTTTTTGGTAAGGTACGGAGAGGAGTATACCGATCTTTACCCAATTAATTCCGGAGTACCGCAGGGTAGTATCTTGGGGCCCATGCTATATTTGATATACACCGCTGATCTCCCAACCACTAGGCAGACAACGGTAGCAACCTTTGCCGACGACACGGCCATACTCGCATCACACAGCAATCCTGCAATAGCTTCTAAAAATCTCCAAACCAATCTAACTAAGATTGAGGTCTGGCTTAATAAATGGAGAATTCGAGTAAACGAAACCAAATCTTTACATATCACATTTACAATGAAGCGTGACACCTGCCCACCAGTGTCCTTAAATGGATGTGCCTTGCCACAAGTGGAAGAAACCAAGTATCTGGGTATGCATTTAGATCGCAGACTTACATGGCGTAAACACATCTTTACCAAACGCAAACAACTTGGAATTAAGCTTAGACAGATGCATTGGCTAATGGGTAAAACTCTCAGTTAACAATGGAAAACAAATTACTAATATACAAAGTTGTACTAAAGCCCATTTGGACATACGGCGTCCAGCTCTGGGGAGTGGCTAGTGAGTCAAACATCGAGATATTGCAAAGATATCAAAACAAAGTCCTCCGAATGATAGTGAATGCCCCGTGGTACGTGCCAAACTATGTGATCCAGCGGGACTTACAAGTGACTACAGTGCGCGAGGAAATTAAAACTTTTTGAAAAATATAAAACCAAAATTGAAACTCATCCAAATGATCTGGCAAACAAGCTGCTGGACCATCGTGCTCACCAAGTTCGAAGACTGAAACGCTATGAAACTGCAGATCTGGCGACGCGGTTTAATTAAATAAATTTAAATAGTCTAAATAACTTAAATAATACAAACGAACATAATAACTGGTAGATATTAATAATATCAATATTACTTGTGCCTATCATATGAATCTTTAAATTAACTTAAATTGAAAACATTCAATGGAATGTTTTCTTCATGTCACTTTCTTTATCGTCATACGAATTACTGAATGTTTTTATAAACAGATTGTAAGTTTTATTTCAAAATAAAAAGTTCTACTAATCCACAAGCTGAAAGTGAAATTTTTTTGGGCCATTTGAATTATAACAACCATTGGGGCTCGTAAAGATGGAAAATGTTTTGAATTTCAATCTGAATTATAAATGGAATTTGTAATTGACGACATCTAAAGAGAATAACAAAGCTAAATTTTATTGAACTATGAATTTAGTGTTTGTTCGACTACAAATTAATTTTTTAATCAAACAACAATAAAAAATTAAGCCGGATCAGAGTATAGTAAAAACCAGTTCATTCTGTAACTGTTCAGTCTTATTTTGAAAAATATTAAGATTCTTACCACGGTATCTAAGAGTCCAATAGTAAGGCAATAAAATCCTAACTGGACGGTAATAATGAATATGCAGCCACCATACCGTACCACCATAGGCAAACTAAAACTAATGAGATTCATTTTTAACTTTTGCTTCAAAAGTTTTTGTCATAATTCATAAACACCATCCGACGCACCAAGCCAGTTCGTCGCAAGGTTCATTCGGTGCAGTATAGGTAACAAACGTTTAAGAAGTTTTCAAATGCTGAGCTCAATTTTAGTAAAATAATGTTCATAAAATAACTTTTAAAACGATAGGTTAGGTATCAGTAAACTATCTGCATTTCATCTTCACGATTTTTTAAACCGCATTGAGATTGTGCATGTAAACTTGTTTTATTGTTAATTATCGACACTCATGAGAACCGACGCCTTTACAAACCCTCCGAAACAAAGAATCAATTATATTAGTATTTTTCTGATTCCAACCAAGCGTTCGCAATTGATTGTTCTAACTAACTACTAAAGCAGTAGCCATTTCACTCAAAAAAAAACTTACATCGAATACTCTTACGCCGAATAAATATCCTATAATTGCTTTATATCAGTAATTTATATTCTACTTACCCTTCTGACATCAAGGCATATGCTTCGATACAAATAAATGGTGCACTAGATAAAAACTGAAGCATTAAAGTGCCTGAATAAACGTTCTGCATTTGCGAATGGACGCTAAAGTTGTTAAAAATTACTTTAGATGAAATATAGTTTACTTTACCACTATTACCTTAATAAAAATATATGATGCTCAATGCAACTTTTCAGTTTGCAATAATAATTTTCATAATCGAGTTTGTTATTAATATTTCGAACACTTAAAGATTCAAAATTATATTTTAAAATTTTGCACTGTATTATTGCTTCATAGCAAAACCCCAAAAATAGGCCTTCGTGACACGCTGTAAAATGTGAACTAAAAAGCAGTAATTGAAAATGTTAGCCATATACACCAGAAATAAATATTTTTTTCTCATAACCAAGTACTAGTCATTAATTGCTTTGCAATTAATGTAAATATACGCATAACGATGTGATAACCAGTACTGAACAATAAAATAGTTTTTGTACCAACATCACTGTTTTTGATAGTCGCTCTATATTCTGCAACTGTGTACCTGTTAATGAGTCTCTTGCTCTCCAAAACCCATCGGTAAGTTTAATTAGCTTCAGATATTCGTTTTTGATGAATAAACATAAAAGCGTTTTTACCAAAACCTATATTAGCAAAAGTTATTAATTATTTTATGTTTTATTGTATGATGTGATCACCTGTAAAAATCCTACAATGCCTTCCAAATTCTTAACATAATTGAATACATTTTTCTCCACGTAAAATAATAATACAGTCATCTCGGTGATATTAAACGTCATACATAAGACTCCAATAATTGAAAATAAAATATATCTTTGTGTAGATTTATCCATTGCTAGAAGTCCCAATTTATTTAATAACGATAAAGAAAACGAAAGTAATTCACGACTACTCATTTTGAAAACTGAGTAGGTACCTGGTTTTCTTTTTGAGACGAATAATTCAACTTAAATATGAACTGTCGATAACTGTCGCATTTATACCTATAAGCTTATCAAATATTAAAATTAATATAAATGTAAGTTAAATGTAAAAACAAAAAGGTATATTTATAATATTTATTATTTAATATATTTTATATTATCCTCCTTCAATTAAAAAAAATTAATTTTATGGTAACTTATAATAAATTCAATTTTATTATTTAATAATAATATTAAATACTAGATTTTTTGGTTTTAAATGTACAGGATGGTTAATTTTTTATGGTTCTTATGAGGAACTCGATAAATTTTAAAGATATAGAAAAATAGATGGTACATCTTCGAATTCTTCTTATGAGAGAGTTACTATTTTAGTAATTTCAATATATTATGTAACTTGTAATTTATGCAATGTAAAATCAGTCTTGATTAATTGATCATTAAAGTAACATCATGTAATTTTGAAAAATAAATAAAAGTTCAAAATTCGTCTTTTTTTGAGTCCTGTAATTGGCGTAGTCGATAAACTATCGAATTTTCCGAAATTTAGAACAACAATCGTCTGTTTTTGAGAAGTCACCAACTGCAACGTTAGTAAAAATCGTCACAAAAACACGATTGCGAAGTAAAAAGTGAATTAATTAGCAATGTTAGATCATGACAACTATGACAACACAATGTGATATGTAAGAATCGCTACCATCAAAATACCACTCGTGGAACCTAGCATTAAGAAGAATAAACCAATATAAATCGGATTCAGATAACGATGAAAATAATTATCTTAGCGTAAGTGCTAAACGAATTTTAACCGTAATCTTTAAGAAAAATAGTTTTAACTTTAAAATAAAATTAATTTTAATTTAAAATGCAAAATAATTTTAAATTTTAGTTTATTTAATTAGAGACGGTCTTTGGCCTGGCTCAGTTCCGGGCAGAGATTTACTTTGTGTGGCCGTCTCCGTGCTTCGGAAGGCAGGTAAAGCCGAAATGAATTGCCATCATTAACAATATAAAATAGGGTAACAGCCTATCAAGGTATTTCAAATGTAAAAACATAAAGCTGACACACAATACTAACAATAGTTTCGGAATATTGCCGATCCTGTTGTTAAGATTAAAACAGATCCCATAAAAGTTAAAAAGAAAAAGTACTTTATTTAATTATTTTAATAAAGCAATATACTAAAATAATAAAAGAAAACCTTTTAAATCGTGGTTGTCGTCTATTTATTATGTAACAGTAACAATTTTCAGTTTCACTTTCTGGTTAAAAACGTTTACAACCAGCTATACTGAGGTGTTCTATTCTGTGGAATATGGCGGAAATGCTCAACTTATTCATTGATTAATTAATCGAAATGTGAAAAAGCGCTACCAATAAGAGTTATCGCGCAAGAGTTTTTAATATTTTATTGATTTAATAACTTTCAATTCATATTATTTAATAATATATTTTCTAATCGTTTAGATCCGAAATTTAAAATTTTTTTTTGCTATGGCATTGACACTGTCCCAATTTAAACAGTCTCAAAAGTCAATACAAACTATTAATATACTTACATAATTATGTATAATTAATTATATTGTATCTACTAACTATTTATTCAAAAATTGTAAAATAATGTGAACTTTTAAATGAAATTAGTTTTTTATTCAATATAATCTCCTCAACTTCAATACACTTATTCCAATGATCCTGCAATAATTTTATTCCATCTCTGTAATGATTTTCTGGAAGCTCTGCAAAATACTGTTCCACGACTGAAATAGCTTCTTCATTCGATGAAAACGCTTTCCACGAACGAATTGTTTCAAGTTTCTGAAGAGGTAGTAGTCGCTAGGAGCCAAATCTGGCGAATACGGTGGATGTTCAAGCAATTCGTACTTTAGTTCATTGAATTTTGCCATTGTTAAAACACTTTTGTGGACAGGTGCGTTGTCTTGGTGAAAGATGATTTTTATGTTGCAAACCGGGTCTCTTTTCACGAATTTGTTCGTTCAATTGATCCAAAAGGTTACAATAATATTCAGAGTTAATTGTTTTACCTTTTCAAGATAATCAATCAATAAAATCCTTTTGCATCCCAAAAACTGATGCCATAACCTTTTTGCTGATCGTCCTGACTTCACCTGTTTTGGAGCTGAACAACCAGCCTCAGTCCACTGTAATCGTTCTTGTTTCAATTTAGGATCATGGTGGTAGATCCAAGTCTCATCCATAGTTACAAAACGACGCACAAAATCGATTTTATTCTTATTAAAAGATTCAAATGATGCTGAGAAATTTGCTTTCGTGTGAGTTTTGTTGAATTGTTAACGAATGCGGCACTAACTTTCCAAACAGCTTTTTCATACGTAATTCTTTATGTAAAATATAGAGTACTCGTTCGTCTGAGATGCCTATGGTATTAGCAATTTCACGCTTAGTCAAACTTGGATCTTCACTAACAATATTATGTACTTGTTCAATGATTTCTGGTGTTGTTGCAGTTTTGGTCGTCCACTACGTGGTTCATCTTCAACGCTTGTACGACCACGTTTAAACTCTAAAACCCATCGATGTACAGTTGGAAATGAAGGAGCAGATTCTTTTAACACGCTCACCATTTTGTATGAATTTCTGTTGCTGATAAACCTTCCAAAACAAAGAATTTTATCACTGCACGATACTCAGTTTTTCCATTGTTAAAAATACACCGACACGTCGACTTCAAATGGCTTGTAAACAATGAATGAATTGACAGATCGAAATAAAATTTTAGTAGGTTCATATGAAAGATCAAATATCAAAATGACGTATGAATTTTGATTCCTCTACTGCTTAATAGGTGTCGCTTTCAGTACTTTTCAACCAACCTTTATATTGCATATGGATGGTTTACAAAAATTACTTTTAATATTCATCTGCGCTTGCATAACCTGGTGTTGAGTTTGAAATTAAAATTACAAAATAATAAATACAATAAACAATTTATTATTATTATTAGTTAGGCGTTTTTAACATTTTGTAAGGAATTCGAACCCTCGAAGACGCTTATGATTACCAACACGTCGCTCTGCTGGGCTGTATTGAATGTAATTACTTTCAAATTTAATTTTTTTTATGTTCAATTGGTTTAAAAACGTAATTGTAAAATTAAATAATTTTTATTTATTGATTTATTTAAAAATCATGGAAATAATCAATTGTAAACTTATTGCAATTTAATTTTCTACATAATGTATACACTGGCGGACACAGAATTAGTAACAATTATTGCTATCTAAACACTAAAAATCATATTTCACGATAATCTTGTATTTTATGTTCATAATTTTATTGTAGTTTATTGAAAATGGGGCCAGTACGCTAACTGCCACTCGAAGATACAAGTTTTCCTATAGAAATGAAAGCAAATTATGAAAGAGCATTAAATTAGAAGAATTATAAGGTGAGGATGAATCGAAAATTTTCACGTTTAGGCATTAAAAAATCAAAAATTAAAATACGTTTTTGTGATAAGCTAAAATCGTACCCGCCCATTTTGAATTTTTTTGAAATTTTACCTAAAATCATGTATTTCAGCCGCCACGTATGACCTATTATTTACTACATTCACGTGAAATTTGGTTAAGTTTTCCTTAATTTATCTACTTTTACTGTTCTAATAACTAACGACGAAAACTATTTTAAGTTTCATCTTACACATTTGCATTTATTGAAAATTGATAACCATGACCTTCAGGAACCGATTTGACACAAATATCATAAATTAAAACTACATGTCGTAAAAGATAAACTTTAGATAAGTTATTCATATTAAAAAAAACATAATGAAAATATTAGTATTATTCAATCATAAAACGAATTCTAAAATATTATATTTTTCCAATCGAAACAAAAATTAAAAGAAGAAAATTAAAAACATCAATGATTTTAGACATAATCTTCGTATTGCGTTGAAGGATAATGAACAATTTTGCTATTATATTTAATCGCAGAAATTGTTATCTGTTTCTACCATAACACCACCACAGCCTAATCTAATGTCTTCCCAATCAGCACCTTTAATTAGGTACGTAATAGATAAGTGGGTAAAATGATTGTAGGCATAAAAATTAAAAGTGGAGTTGAAAAATATCAATTTATTGACACTACAATGGAGAAATTTCAATATTTAAAGATATTACAAAATAATTTACTAACTAGTGTCGATAAATTGGGTTTGCAAGATGAATATCAGTTCTAGTAAGACAAGGACTCACACCCAATGCTTATATTTTAAAGAATGGCTGCTCTATTATATTCCAAAACAACTTCATACGCAACTCAATCGCTCGATCTCAATTCTATTGAGAATTTGTGGCAAAACTAGAAAAAAATAACACAAAGACCAATTTTCAATAAGAAAGGTACTGAAAACTATATTAGTAGAAGAAGGGAGAAAAAATTTTGCCAAATCGACTACTAAAAAATTTAGTCAAATTTATACCAAGGCAATTACAAATGGTAATAAATGCAAAAAATATCCCACAAAGTATTTATTATGAAAACAAACAAAAATTGTACTTGTCTTTGTGGTGTACGAATAATACTTTGTCATGAATTTGTGTTATTATTTTGGTTTCTCAGTTCTACAAATACAAATCAAGTTTTTAGTTTATTTTACTTGCTGATATCAATTTAATGTATCACTGTATATAATAAAATTTATAAAAAATGATTGACAAGTCATTAGTAAGAAATTTTGTAAGATTATGAACGTTTTCTTAGGTGTACGAATAATTCACTGAGCCACTGTACATAACGGATCGTATTTCGTTTACTTTGCTAATTTTTTATACAAAGTAATTAAAAATAAAGTTAGTTATAATTTTTTGCAAGAAAAATAATTATTAACTTGACCTCAGGCCATCAAACGATAAGATAAGCTCATGATTTCAATTCACACTCCATAACTATGAGAGCAAAAACATCAGTCGAATGTTTCGCAATTTCACAAACAAACAACAATCATACCTTTATAATAAATTATTATAATTATATGTGAATAAAAAAAAATTATTTTACATGTCAATCAGGCTATTGATTTATTTGTTGTTAACGATTAAATAGTTGGGATACCGGTTACATGCATATCTAGTGAGTATATAAAGTAGCTCTTGCTACAAAATAAAATATTGTAAGCTAAAAGATTATTGGTATATAATTGTGAGTTTTGTGAAATAATATTTTTCGAAAAATATACTACATCTCACTATGGCTGATGATAAATTAATGTTTTCGAAATGCATGAAATTGGTTATTTCCGTTATTTTGATATTTGATCAAGTAACTAATTCATCGGGAAGTGAAATTCCTCCAGGTAAGCTATTATCCAGTTAACAATTGATTTTTTTGATTTTTAGATACAATGTAAATTTTATAAAATATTTGCCATTATTATGTAGTAATCTAAACGATAAATGACAAATAATTTTGTTTTCGCTCCGATCACTATTATTAACATTTATTAACATTTATTACTAGATAACAGATTATAACAGATATTTATTAACATTAACTGCTCTTAAAATATCATCAATTCTTTTCCCAAAAAAAATGTGTTCGTATAGTTATCATCGAGGGGTTAACCGCTGGTGAAGTTTTTTGTACACATCTCATGAAGTACATGAAATCTCATGTAAAGTGCATAAAGTAATGGTAAAATACATGAAGTACGTGTAAATTAGGTAAAATCGGATTCAAGACAAATCAAATTAAAAAATGGCTACACAACAAAAAATAAATTCAAGACAATCAATTACAAGAAGTGTTTTAGGTAAAACATTTTTTAAATCTTTATTTTTTCGGAAAATTTAAAAAAACAGCATCAATCACAGCACCAGTTAATAAACATCAATCCGCTTCCATTGCAAATTTTTAATTCAAAAAAGTCTAAATCTATTGTGCATTCTTTATTTTGGGTTGGACCTTTTTTTGCTTTTAAATTATTTAAAAAATTAGCTGGGGTGGGGAGACCTGTTGGCTCCCCCTCCCAATTTTGAAAATAATCTTAATATTCGTTGGTACTTGATTGTACATAATTTACTTTGCTTTATCCTTTTACCCCCTAAGAATATCTCATAATTTTTTTAAAAAACTAAAACGGTAGCTGAGAGTTTCTACTAAATTTTCAAACTTTTAATATGTTTGCCAGCATTGTAATATTTGGGTACTGAAGGGTGTTTCACACCCCGGATTGAGTAATTTATTTTTTATCAGAAGTAAACTGAAGATCTCTCGTTGCCGAGGCACTGGAGGGTGTTCCACACCCCAGACCCCCCGATTAATTTATTAATTTTTATCAGAAGTAAACTGAAGATCTCACGTTTCAGAGGCACTGGAGGGTGTTCTACGTCCCCACCGGATTAAGTAGTTTATTTTATATCAGAAGTAAACTAATGTTCTCCCGTTCCAAAGGCACTGGAGGGTGTTCCACACCTCCCGACCCCCGAATAAATTAATTTATTTTTATCAGAAGTAAACTGAAGATCTCTCGTTGCAGAAGCACTGGAGGGTGTTCTACGCCCCCACCGGATTAAGTAGTTTATTTTGTATCAGAAGTAAACTAATGTTCTCCCGTTCCAAAGGCACTGGAGGGTGTTCCACACCCCCCAGACCCCCCGGTTTAAATAATTTATTTTTATTAAAAGTGAATTAAATATATAAGCATATCCCCAAGCTTTTTAAAATTAGTTATATCTCTGCAACGAAAGATCTTTAGTTTACTTTTGATAAACTACTCAACCCGGGGAGTGTGGAACACCCTCCAGTGCCTCGTCAACGAGAGATCCTCAGTTTACTTCTGATTAAAAATAAACTATTCGATCCGGGGGTCTGGGGGTGTGGAACACCCTCCAGTGCACAAATTTTGAATAAAGAACATCGCAGAACATGCAGAACACCTGGACCTCCGGATCAAGTAATTTATTTTTTATCAAAAGTAAACTGAAGATCTCCTGTTGCAAAGGCACTGAAAGGTGTTCTACACCCCTGGATTAAGTAGTTTATTTTATATCAGAAGTAAACTCAAGATCTCCCGTTCCAAAGGCATTAGAGGATAATTCACACTTTCCAGACCCCCCGGTTTAAATAATTTATTTTATTATTTATTAAAATTAGCTATGGCCAAGTAAATGTGTTTAATTCGTAATCTGACAATTAATTATAAACTGCGTAATTATAAATTCCGTACACTCCTGGGGAGTAGTGGGGATCTCTGCAACGGGAGGTCTTCAGTTTATCTCTGATAAAAAATAAACTACTTAATCCGGGGGTCTGGGGATGTGGAACACCTTTCAGTGCCTCGGCAACGGGAAATCTTCAGTTTACTTATGATAAAAAATATACTACTAGATCTGGGGGTCTGGGGAGCACCCTCTAGCGCACTAATTTTGGAATCTCGGTAAGTCTCTGAAATACTGATGAAGTACGTGAAATACAATGAAGTAGGTGCAGTACCGTGAATTATTGATGGAGTACGGTGAATTACTGCTGAAGTACGTGAATTCCCGTGAATTACTGCTGAATTATATGAAGTAAGAAGAAGTATGGAGAATTATTATAAAGTACGTGAAGTGTGAAGTTTCAGAACACTGAATGGTGTACTATCTTTTACACAAAAGTATTGAATTATTTTATTGAAAAACGCATAAATATACTATTATATGTATGATGAATAAAATATTTTAAAAGGTTTCAAGTTTAATGAAATTTGAAAAAAAAATTTTAACAATTTTAATAAAATTTGAAAAACTTACATTTTAGTCTAGGACCTCCTTTGCGTAAACTGGTTTCGTATATTTGGTACCAACCAAAATAGTAATTCTATTAATAGTTTTTGTTGTAGTTTGCGGTAAATCTCCTTCTAATGCAACTTCTGATCTAGCTGGCAATGAGAAACCACTTCACGATTACCCATGGCACGTGGGAATTTACAATAAAGAACACAGGTATTTGTGTGGTGGAACAATTATTAGTCCAAAACTCATTTTAACAGGTATCTATACATTTAACTATAGACAACCTTGTTTGTTATACAAATATGCTTGTAGCTGCTCACTGTATTACGGATTACGAAGGAAATGTTGAGCCATCGGAAGATTACTTGGTAGCTGCTGGAAAATATTACAGCAACTATACTGACGAAAGGGACCATTATGCGCAATATTCTAAGGTAATTTTTAATTAGTTTTAAAGCATTTTACTGGTGCACAAGATAATATTTATATTGTTCAGATGATTAAGTGCCCTAGTTAAATTCGGCATGCCTTTAACTGTAAATAATTGTAAATTAGCCGAGTTCGCAGTTTCCGCTGCTCTTATTTTATTTCACTAGTTTAATGCCCGATTTCTTCACTCGTAGTTATCTTCAAGTTAGCGAACTTCAGGTTAAATTGACGAAATAACCAATCAGATGACAATAAAACAAATAAAACAATCATCTGATTGGTTATTTCGTTAATTTAATCTAAAGTTTGCTAACTTGAAGATAACTATGAGTGAAGAAATCGCATAAGTCAACTAGTTTTCCATTAAAACTTGTTTTCTTTTAGAGATATTTTGTACTCAGTTTATATTCTAGGTATCAGAAATGCATGTACCAGAGAGATATGCAGGATTGAGGAACTTTCTATCTTCTGATATAGCAATTTTAGTATTGGGCGAATCTTTTGAGTTTTCCATAGCTGTTCAACCTATATGTTTAGAACTAAATGAAGAATCCGACAATTCGAATATTTTGTTAAATAACACTGGTACTGTACGTGTTTGATTTTGGAATACTTCCGTAATTTAATGAATATGTTTTAGGTTACAGGTTGGGGTTTAATATCGCCAAGCGGGCCGGTTGCTGAAGAATTGAAGCAGTTAATTATTCCATACGTACCATTTGATAAATGCTATACAGAAGTACCAGAAGCATTCAGACGATATATTACTTTTGATAAGATGTGTGGGGGATATATAAATAAGGGTTAGTTCGAAGTTGCAGAAAAGGATTGCGGAAGTATAAATAATTATTTTGTTTATATTTTTGTAGGCACCGGTATCTGCAGTGGAGATGGTGGTGGAGGTTTTATTTTCAAAAATATGATTGAAGATCGCTATTACATAAAAGGTATAGTGAGTACAGGTCAGGTCACAGCTGACGGCACCTGCGATATAAATCAATATGCTCTCTATACTTCGGTTTCACATCATATTGATTTTGTGAAATCTTTTATGGCTTTATGAATAGAAATATAATATATGTGTTTTATGTTTTTGTGTAATATTTTACAAATTGCTAAACTCGAAAGAAATGTATTAAAATGTTAAACTGTTAATGTAATAAAAAATTCCAATTTAACTAATGTATGTCGTATGAATACTTATGAACTACTTCCGTATAACTATTAGATTATTATTATAATATTTATTCTGTCAAATGGCAATTGGCTTAGGCATAACAAATTGGTACAAAATGGTAAACCCATAGTTAAAATATAAATATAGATATAACTAGCTGGTTCAATGGTAAGACTGGGCATTTGCATAGTATGTGGAATGGAGTTTCATCCTTTTCCTCATACTTCCTACCAGTAGGACTTTCGACTAAACCTATAATTTTGAGGTAGTCTTACAAAGCAGTGTCCTGTAAAAAATCCTACTATCTTCCTCAGCTGTGGTCTATTCAACTTTAGGATATCCTGCCGCCTTTGTTCTTCGATGGGGTTTTTAATAAACATTCGCGACTTTCTTAGTCCCGGATTGTCTTCCAGTGAGTGAGGTGTTTTTTGTTTAGTGTTTTCAAGTTGGTGGTTTCAAGTGCAAGTTGGTTTTGGACCCACCAAACGTATTCCTAAAGTTTCCCTTGCAAGAGAGTCAGCTTTCTTATTTCCCTTTATACCCGAATGGCCCGGCACCCACCTCAGTGTCAAACTGTTGTATTCTGCCAGTGTTACAAGTATTTCTTCTTCTTCTAGGGTTTTAATTGCTGCTTGACTGTCGGTCATTATACAGATCCACCTATTTGTATAAGACCTCTGTATTATTTCCTCAGCATGCTCAGACATAATCAATTAGCTTAGCTTAGCTTTTCTCTCTAAGATCCTAGAAAGTGAATATGCACCCCTTGAAGTTTTGTTTTGGCTCAAGGACGTTTTTTTAAGTTTTCCCATCATTTTCAAATATATTTATACATATAAAATACTCTATTCAATATTATATTTAGTCCCAAAAACTAGAGAATAATTGTCGGTTTACAGAACGAACTTTTAACTTTTACCAAAATTTGTTAGACGCAAGTTTTTAAATTCGCAGTTCTGGTTTTCGGACTCTCGCTCAAAATTTGACCACACACACGTCATATATACAGATATTTACAAAATGGTTTTTGAGCGTTTTGGACGCCAAAGCTAAAAATCTATAAAAAGCCCAACTTCTTTTTTCTGAATAAAAACAATCATGTTCATGTTTAATCAGACAAAGAAGTAAATTAGATTTTCAATTTAATGAATTTTTACATGAAGAAATGTGAATAAAATGTAGATCATCGTTGCATATAAAATGCAAAATGAGTTTTCCACTTATATTTTCTCAGAAATAGTTCAATCGCTGCCATAAAGCACTATTAATGTTTTTTTGAATATTAATGGAATTTTTTTTATCATATTTCACTTCGACTCCTGCTTCAGTCTTTACAACGATAATGATGCTATAAACGTCTAAATTAGAGTCCTGACTAAGAACCAATTATTTTGTAATAACTTTGTTTAAAATTTAATAAACATTTATTCTGAATGAGTATTTCAAACCAGCAAAAATTCAATTTAATTGATTTAATAAAAATGTTTGATAAAATTAAATATAAGCACTTCTAATGTACGGTGGAACGATCAGGTAGCGGAAGACTTGGAGAAGATGAAGGTTAATGGATGGAAAGAAAAGTCGAAAAACGGACAGTTATGGCGAAAAATAGTATTAGATGCAAAAACATATGTAAATATATAGAATGTATTGTCAAGTAATAGAGCATTAATCCACCTCAAGAAATGGATTTGTCAAGTCTCACAAGAGACAGTCAAAATTCTAATGTGAATAAAAGACTTATTATTATTATTTCAGATAAGAAATTAATGTTAAAATGTAATGTAAATTTCGTTCTTTTCAAGAGCTTAACTGTTTGGTAAATATATATTGCAAATTGTAATATTTTTTGTTGTGTATAAAGCAACCCATTTCTAAATTTGTTTGAAGTATAATTTCCTCAGAAAATTTTTTTAAATTGTAGAATTTTTATATAGTCGAGATAATACTCACAACTAAAAGTCCACGTGCTTTCTCAATTTTGTAAGCATTTTATTTTTAAATAACGTTTTAAGTAAATTAATATTGCCGTGAAAAGACTGACACCCATCAGATATGACCGATAGCCAACAATCAATCAACTCCCTGAAATTTATTATTCCTAAATATTATTTTGGTTTTTGAACAAATTACTAATTTATGTAAAAATGCTAACCGTACAGATAAACAAGCAGATAAATATTGACTTAAATTTATGTTAATTCATGTTATGTTATGTTAATAATATCATTTATGTAGTTATACCAATTTAAAACATGTTAATTTCTGTATAAACATAAATTAATTTTTATTGTAAATGCTGTTTTTAGTATGTACACCGGGGTCTCGATTTGCGTCGGGGATACGTTCTGTAAAAGTGCTACGCAATTCGAATCGACTCAAATCGAATCACATTTTTCCATAAGATTCCATAGTAATTCACGAGATGCGTTCTACAATCATCAAAAACTTTTTTCACAATGGTAATAAAATCACATATTATGCTAACAAAAATTTATTTTTTAGTAAAATATCGGTAAAAAACGATAAAACAAGTTATAATTTTAAATTTTAAATAATAACACGCAAAAAAAATTATTTTTAAAAAAAATTGTCCAACGTTTGCTGTTTTGTGTTTTGTTTATTTTTCGCGTATAAATCTTTATAACAGCGCACTCCGTTCGCGACAGCATTTACCACACTATTGCTACGACTTTCATCTTCATCATAATTAATAAAAATATCCATAGCTTTGTCTATTAACGAAAAGGCTTCCGCTAAATTATCGTTCCTTATTTTCTGTTTAACTTTTTTATGCTCCACGTCTTCGATAGTAGTCGTAAAATCTTCTAACAGGTTTTCAATTGTTATTTCTTCCCGGTCTTCATTTAACACTTCTTTTATGTCGTCTACCTCCATCCCTTCAAAATTTAAGTTTTTGGCATAGTTTGCCAAATCGTTCACGAGTGTTTCAACATTTTGCAATATCACATCTGATTCGGTATCCAGAGTTGATTCTTGCCATAGATTTTTCCAAACCCCATTTAAACAATTCGGTGTAATTTCTTTCCACGACTCTCCAATATTTTCTACTGCTTTTAAAATGTTAAATTGTTTCCATATGTTTTTGACGGAAATTTCACTTTCCAGATGGCGAAAAAGTTGTTTGAATGTCCTACGTAAATAATAAGCCTTAAAAGTAGAAATGGCACCTTGATCCATAGGCTGTATTAGAGCCGTAGTGTTAGGCGGTAGAAACACAAATTTAACATTTTCACAAATATTGTCCACATCTTGAGGATGGCTAGGTGCGTTGTCTAATAAAATTAAAATTTTGAAGTCTAAATTTTCTTTTGAACAATAGTTTCGTAGCTCGGGAACAGCAATCTCTCTTACCCAGTCACGGAATAGAGCTGCAGTCATCCACCCCTTTTTATTCCATCGCCAATGGACTGGCAACTTATCTTTTTTTTGGTATTTCATAGCCCTTGGATTTTGACTGGTATGAATTAAAAGAGGTTTGAGTTTGTGATCTCCTGCTGCATTAGCCCCCAGAAGTAGCGTTAATCTGTCTTTACTTGCCTTATAACCGGAAGCACTTTTTTCTTCCTTGGAAATGTAAGTTTTCTTTGGAAGTCTTTTCCAGTAAAGACCGGTTTCATCTACGTTAAAAATCTGTTTTGCACAATATCCACCTTCTGCGATAATGTCTTTTAACTCATCTTTAAAATTTTCCGCAGCTACTGCATCTCCACTGGCCGATTCTCCTTTCATCACGAGATTGTGCAGTTTAGCTCTTGATTTAAATTTGGCAAACCAACCTCGGCTAGCACAGAAAGTTTCACTGTTATGAATATGTTCAGGTTTCGATTTTAAATGTTCAAATATGCATCGCGCTTTTTCTTGTATAATAGCCCTACTTAACGGAACCTTCCGTTGGTTCTGTTCTGTTATCCAGGTAGAAAGAAGAGATTCCATTAAAACGTGTAATGAACTTGTAATTTTTAAAATTTGTCCCGACATTAAAGTGTTTGTATTTTTTGCAATTTCTTTAATTTTTGTAGCATCACGATTACGAATTGATTTAACTGTAGTTACTGGTAAATTGAGGCTTCTTGAAATACTGACAGCGTTTTCTCCTGCATCAAAACGCCTCAATATTTCTATCTTGGTAGCAAGCGTAATTACGGTTCGTTTATTTTTCTTTGAAATTTTGTCACTCATTTTCATCTAGAAATAAGAATTTTCTTTGAATTGAGAAACTTGGAAAACATTCAGAACTTACCATTTAATTAATACTAAAAAAAAATTATTTATTACAGAAGAATACTGCTAATTTTAAAGCTTCTCTGACGGTTGCTTTAAACTAAATAATGAAAAATGTAATTGCATGTAGAAAACGCATCGTACACAATTATTCATAATATTATGTAGTAGTATGTATACATTACAAGACTTACAAACTTTGCAAGTGGCATGGCGGCGCGATTCATGCAGATATTAATTCTACTTGCAGATAAAAACTATTAAATTACAGTCGTTAGAATTTTACGCATGAAGCAAAAAATTGAATTTGTATTATTTTAAAAGACGCAAATTGAATTATGTGACGCATATAAGATTTTCGGTCCTATATTCGTGTTATTAAGCAAATCGAATCGACGCAAATCGATGCGACGCAAAACGAGACCCTGGTGTACCTACTAATAACATCCCTCATCAAACGATTGTTACAACTCTATACATTGGATTTTCAAAGAAATATAATCACGAAATAGCGCACAAAATAAAAATTCTCGTAGTAAATTTTGAATTTTTCACCTGGGAGATAACGTTGGAAAATACCCAAAAATTATCTAGATAGAATAAATTACTTTTTATACTATAATTTCCAATCGAAACTAAATAATAAAATAGGTATTTCTTCTAAATCAGTAATAAACAAAACTTAAATATAGAATTTAAAATAAAACTGTTTTTCGGTGTTCGTCAATCGCTGAAATCAAGTTCATTCTCTAATGTAAAATGTTTTTAATGCTAATAAAAATATTAAAAAAAGACTATTTATTTTAGTATCAAAAGTAAATAATCTTTCTTCTTTGGCCTTTGTGATAGTCAATACTAAATGTGAACACAAACAGAAAATTTTTCAAAAATTACGAAAATTCTGTAGATGGAAAAATTTTGTTTAAGAACTTTAATAATGATTAATTTAAAACGTTTTTGTTGTTGACGATCAAACACCTTCCAAGTTACATAGTACCTTCTAGTAAGCACTTGGGAGTGAGAATCATCTCCATGATTGCCTATTACATTTTAAAATTTATGTTGCAAACATAAAGGAATATTTCATGATATAATAAATTTTAAAGGTATGATATTGCGCAGAGTCCTCCCACGTCTTGTGACGTCCCCCTGTTCCTTTTTATGCAATTTTGAAGACGTTTTTGAACTTATTTAAAATAATTTATTTCAAAAAATTTTGCAAAATCTCCCTTCTATATTTAAACTATATGCACACAATCATAAATACATAATTTACCACATCAACCAACATTTTTCCTCTAATATATATCTTCATAACAAATATATATATCTTCTGAGAAAACAGCTAATAATAATTCTATCTCGTTCGGGACTTTGAATATTCAAAACTCTGCGAAGAAACGACAGGAGATGGCGCATGCTTATCCACTTCTAATAACAACAATGATCGTGCACTTACAGTTACAGACATCATTACTCGCCCAGCATCACCTTCAAGTGAAGATAGTGATCCCTACGCAACAGATGGTGACTCAGACTCAGATTATAAACCAAATTGGTCAAATTCTTCAGAAGAGATTGAAAATCCTTCACCAAGAAAACAAGACTCGAGACCTGAAATTATCGATACACCCAAAAGAAAAAGAAATCAAGATAAATGGCGAAGAAATACAATAAAAAATATTGCCTAACTCGGAACACATGACGAAATATTTCTTGAATTATTTCATAAACATACAATAATTCTGCCTGTAATGTATATTATAAATATCAAATAAACACAAAAAATTATTTTGCATGTTAATCGGGCAATTGATTTATTTGCCTTCAACGATTAAATAATTAGCATACCTGTTATGTTACTAGTGCAGCACAAAATAAATTATTGTTACTTAAAGATTACTAGTAGATATTGTAGAATCACGTGAAATAATTTTGTAGAAAAATTTACTATCTCACTATGGCTAAAGAAAAATTAATGTTTTCAAAATGTTTGAAATTGGTTATCTCCGTTCTTCTGATTTTTGATCAAGTAGCTAATTCAACTGGCAGTAATAATCCTTCAGGTAATCTATTATTTCGTAAACATTTGATTTTAATTTATTTTTAATTACAATGCAAATTTAATTATTTATTGCAATAGGCAATAAAGCATGAACTCGGAAAAGAATAAGACTTATTTATGTAGAAATGAAATAAATGTGCTTTGTTTTCACTATAGCTTAATAATTTTTAAAATTAGATTAAAATTTTATTAAACGTTATTAAACGTCTGATGACAGCAGCAACCATTGCTGAAAGCTTACGAATAATATTTCGTTTTATTGTTTATTTAACCTTTTAATTTAAAAAATATTTAATTTAATATTAATTTCAGAGGGAAATAATAATAATAATTTTTTAAGATTAAAAACCCTCAAAATTTTAAAACCCGCGTAAAGTAACTTTAACTCTATGAGATAAAGAAGTTAAACGTATTTGCATTTTCACCAGAAATAATAATACTAAGGGATGTTACCGTCTAAATCTTCAAGACTGTACTGTATACCATGTTTTTAATTTAATTTAAATTTTTTAATTTAAAAACTAAAAATGTTCATAAATTTTCTATAAAAATGTTTTCACCATTTTCCAAAATAAAAATTTTAATTTATAATCAAATTTTGCTTTTTATCGAATAATAATCATTTGAATATAAGAAAGCAGTTTTCCTGAATCAATCATATGCAATTCTTTCTATAAAGAATCAAATCTAAAAGAAAATTTGATTCGTTTATATAGGAACGGCAAGCATACTTTACGTCTTCCGCAATACCGTCCAACCAGAGGATTTCTACTAACCTGAATAGTAATTATATTAATATTTGTTGTAGCTTGCGGTAAAGCACCTTCTGACTTAGCTGGCAATGAGAAACCTCTCCACGATTACCCATGGCACGTAGGAATTTACAATAAACAACAAAAGTATTTGTGTGGAGGAACAATTATTAGTCCAAAACTCATTTTAACAGGTAACTACATTTAACTATTGACAACATCATTTATTATACAAGTATGTATGCCTGTAGCTGCTCAGTGTATTACGGATTTCGAAGGAAATAATAACCCATCGGAAGATTACTTGGTAGCTGCTGGAAAATATTACAGCAACTATACCGACGAAAGAGACCACTATGCACAATATTCTAAGGTAAATTTATACTCTTTTAAAACATTTTCCCAATTTATCTTTTACGTCTATCCTTGAAGTGATTAGTAAATAATTGTATATCAACTTAGGTCACAGTTCCTCTGCCCTGATTTTATTTCATTTTCCTCAAAAGAGAAATCTGGTGAAGCTTGTCTTGCGTGTTAAAGGCACAATTAATGACAAAATAGTGCACTATTTTCCTTTAAAACATATTTTCTTTTATATAAATCGTTTATTCAATTTTTTTTTTAGATATCTCAAACTCATAAACCTGAAACGTATAAAGGATTTGAAAATGCTTTTCATCTGATATAGCAATTCTAATATTAAGCAAACCCTTTACGCTTTCTATAGCTGTTCGGGTCGAGGTAAGAAACCCGTCTTCGAAAATACATTTTTCCCCTATAAAATGGTTCAACCAAACGAAAGAGCATAAAAATACGAATCTTTTAAGGTGAGGATGAAAGTTGTCGGACTTGTAATAAGGCCACAATTTAATTTTGAAAATTGCAATTTTCCCATAAGAAATACATGTAAGTGTATTTTGTGTAGTAAAATTCAAAATGGCGTTCATTCTGTTGGCGGTACGTGTGCTATGCCTGGGTCGACAGTGACTAGTGGTGGGAGATACCAGTCGCTCTCGAGATCCGTCGCGTCAACTTTCAAACTTTTCGAGTTGGAGCCGCTTAAGGAATGTTTTAATGAGTTTGACAGTGCAACCACCTCAGAAACGAATTCACACAAAAAGTGATTTTTTTTCGGAAATTTGTTGTCCGATCACAAATTTAATTCTTTTTATTAGCTAATTACACCATTATCTATCATAATTTGTCGTGAAAACCGAGATTCTGGTATATTTACTGTCGCCACATCCTCTTTCAACTTTGGGGCGGGGTTACAGTTCAAAAGAGCCAATGAGTAATTTGCATTGTTAATAAATTTTAAAGCCGTTTTTTCAAAATTGTGTGAATAATCCGCAAATTTTATTTTTTTTATGCGTTAATTAGACCATCATCTTTCATAATCCACTTTAAAAATGGTCAAAATCGGATGACGGGTTTCTTACCCGTCCCCAGCTGTTCAACCTATATGTATAGAAGATGAAGTAACCGGAAATTTAAAAATTTTGTTAAATGACAAAAGTACTGGTATTGTACGTTTACAATTTTTGAATGCTTCCGTAATTTAATAAATAATTATGTTTTAGGTTACAGGTTGGGGTTACATAAAACCAGGCGGACCCCTTGCTGAAGAATTGAAACAGTTAATAATTCCATACGTACCTTTTGAGAAATGCTATAAAGAAGTACCAGCAACATTCAGAAATGATATTACTGTGGATAAGATGTGTGGGGATATCTAAATAAGGGTTAGTTCGACGGTACTGAAAAGGATTGCGGAAGTATAAATAATTATTTTGTTTATATTTTTATAGGCATAGGTATCTGCAATGAAGATGATGGTGGAGGTTTTATTTTCAAAAATGTGATTGATGATCGCTACTACATAAAGGTATAGTGAGTACAAGTCATGTCACACCTGAGCGCACCTGCGATATAAATCAATATGCTCTCTATATTTCGGTTTCACATTACATTGACTTTGTAAAATATTTTATGACTTTATGATTTATTTATGAAGAAAGATAATTCTATTTGATACTCCCGACTGTCCTGTAGCAAATGGGCAAGCAAATATACACAAGTCATTGAGTTAATATTATTGAAATGACATAAATCTTTTGTATGTGAATTTATTTATTTCTTTTGTAATAATAAAAGGTACTTAATTACGCTTATCTTTGCATAATAATCTTGAATAAATCTGGAATCTTCACGTCCAGCAACTACGTAAGAAGAATTAGCTTATAGATACTTCTGGCGATGTCTAGTTTTGAACTATTCTACTTTAATTTATTCATAACTTAAAAATATAATAATTATATCTAAATTTCCATCTGTTTATCAGTAATATTTGTTTATACATATTATAATAAATTTAATCTACAAATCTCACAACGCATTCTAGAGCAGTCAAATCATCCTTCCAGGATTGCGCACAGCAAATCCTCCTAGATTTGTTTACTGATTTTCTAGAGCCATTTGAAATTTGCAGGTTTTAATGACACTTAATTGTTCAATATGTTTTTGCGAAAAACTCTGGACTTATTAGGGGCTAACCGCTGGTGAAGTTTATTGTACACATCTCATGAAGTACACGACATCTCATGTGAAGTACATGAAGTACTTGTGAAATACACAAAGTACTTGTGAAGTACATGAAGTACTGGTAAAATACATGAAGTACGTGTAAAGTAGGTAAAATACGTGTTAAGTATATTGAAGTACAAGTGAAGTATCATGAAATTAGTAAATTTTTGGTGAATTACATGAAGTTGAACCTAGCTTATGCGCTACGGTCAATGTGTATCATAGTTAAGACACGTGTAATCAATAATAATTATTTGATAGCAAATTAACTTACATCAGTAGATTTTCTTAACATTTTTTTAACTTAAACGTAGAATAGACCTTTGCCGGTCATTATTTTACTAATTAAAAATTTTGGTAGTTGCTAGTTTAATAGTAATCAATTAATTAAATTAAACTTAGATTTCTTAAACTCAGACCTCCCGGATTGAGTAGTTTATTTTTTATCGGAAGTAAACTGAAGATCTCCCTTGCAATTACACTGGAGGGTGTTCCACACCCCAGACCCCCCGGTTTAAATAATTTATTTATATTAAATGTGAATTCAATATTTAAGCATATCTTAAGTTTATTAAAATTAGCTATGGCCAAACAAATGTGTTTAATTCATAATCTGATAATTAATCATAAACTGCATAATTATAAATTCCGTACCCCCTGGGAGGTAGATCTCTCCAACGAGAGATCTTCAGTTTACTTCTGATAAAAAATAAACTACTCAATTCGAGGAGTTTGGGGGTGTAGAGCACCCTCCAGTACCTCTGCAACGGGAGATCTTCAGTTCACTTCTGATAAAAAATAAACTGCTCGATCCGGGAGGTCTGGGAGATGTAGAACACCGTCCAGTGCCTCTGCAACGGAAGATCTTCAGTTTACTTCTGATAAAAATAAACTACTTAATCCGGGGTCTGGGGTGTGGAACACCCTCCAGTGCACAAATTTTGGAATGAAGAACATTGCAGAACATGCAGAACCCCCAGCCCCAGTAGTTTATTTTTTATCAGAAGTAAACTGAAGATCTCCTGTTGCATGCACTGAGGTGTTCACACCCAGACCCCGGTTTAAATAATTTATTTATATTAAAAGTGAATTAAATATTTAAGCATATCTCAAGTTTATTAAAATTAGCTACGGCCATGTAAATGTGTTTAATTCGTAATCTGACAATAAATTATGAACTGCGTAATTATAAATTGGGAGCCAGATCTCTGCAACAAAATAAAAATAAACTACTTAATCCGGGAGGTCGGGGTGGTGAAACACCTTTCAGTGCCTCTGCAACGGGAAATCTTCAGTTTACTTCGGATAAAAAATAAACTACTCGATCCGGGAGGTGTGGAACACCCTCCAGTCCTCAAATTTTGGAATCTCAGTAAGTCTCTAAAATACCGATGAAGTGCGTGAAATACAATGAAGTATCGATGAATTAGGTGAAGTACCGTAAATTATTGATGAAGTACGGTGAATTACTGCTGAATTATATGAAGTACGGAAAATTATTATGAAGTACGTAATGTGTGAAGTTAATTGTACACGATTTCCTCTAGCGGTTGACCCCTCGCAATCAACGAATATATTCAGAAGCACTAAGAAATAATCCCTCTGATATGACAAACTATTCTGAAGAAACACAATTAACAAAATTCCTTAATGAGTTTAAGGAAATGTTCAAACAAATCATCCAGAACAAATCATCCAATCATGCAAAACAGCATGGTAGTAAATTTGTTAAATACTCTCATCAACAGATTGGTAAGATAATGGGGAATTTCCTACGAATGGGCTTATGGAATGCTAACGGGTTCCAGACATCTAAAGTTCAAGAAACTGAATTATTAATGAAAAAGTATGAAATAGATATTTTACTACAAGATCGCATGTAAAATTCCCAGATACAAAATATATTCAACAAATCACGCTGATGGAACAGCACATGGTGAAACGGCCGTATTCAGAGTTAATCAGAGAATCAATAGTACATCACGAACTACACAAATATGAAACCAGCTTCCTACAAGCAACTACTTCAATCAACAAATTTGAACAAGTCGCTAAAAATTGCGGCAATATACTGTCCACCTAGACACAACATTAAAAGTGAAGAACTAACACCATTTTTTGAGACACTTGGTAATAAATTCATAGCAAGGTGGAAACTTTAATGCCAAACATACCAATTAGGGATCCATATTAATAACTACCAAAGGAAGGGAATTTATCAAAGCGCAAAAAATTATTACAGCACATCAACAGGGGAACCTACTACATACATATTAATTAAACGCTATTTTTTTAAATGTGAATATTAACTTATTAATTTTAATAATTGGAGATTGTTAATGTACAACATTAGAAAATCTCACAGCTCGGAAAATTCAAGTTTTACGAGAGGCGCAAAAACATGGAATTACTAATTATTATTTTAAAAATTTTAGTTAGGTTAGGAATATAAATGCTAAATTTGTAATTTGGATTATTACCTTCTAATTATTTTAGAAAAAAGCAACAAATCACTTTTTTGTAGAAAAAAAAAGTTATTGCTGCTAATTTTCATTATTCTATAAAGGCAGAAACAAGAAACTTTAAATTCCTGTTTAAAAATTATCAGCTTTGCCTTAGAATTTTTAAATCTATAGCCTGTTATTATGTAAAGATTAGCGGATGAATCGTAATGGTTACGGCGAACAATCAATCAACTCCCTAAAATTTATTATTCCTAAATATTATTTTGGTTTTGAACAAATTACTAATTTATTTAAAAAGCTAATCGTACAGATAAACAAGCAGATAAATATTGAATTTAAATGTATGTTAATTTATGCTATGTTATGTTAATAATGTCATTTATGTAGTTATACCAATTTAAAACATGTTAACTAGTGTATAAACATAAATTAATTTTTATTGTAAATGTTGTATGCACCTACTACTAACATCCTTCATTAAACGATTATTACAACTCCATATACCTTGGATTTTTAAACAAATATAATCACAAAATAGCCTGGAGATAATGTTGGAAAATAACAAAAGTTATTTAGATAGAATAAATTACTTTTTATACTTTAATTTCCAATCGAAACTAAATAATAAAATAAGTTTTTCTTTTAAAACAGTAATAAACAAAAACTAAATATAGAATTTCAAAAAAACGGTTTTTCGGTGTTCGTCAATCGCTGAAATCAAATTTATTCACTAATATTAAATGTTTTTTTAATACAATATATTTACTACCGGTTTAATTATTTTTTTAGCGCAATGTTAATAAAAACATTAAAAAAGGACTCATTATTTTAGTATCCAAAGTAAATGACCTTTCTTCTTTGGCCTTTGTTTGTGATAGTAAATACTAAATGCGAACACAACGGAAAACCTTGCAAATATTTCGAAAATTCTGTACATGGAACTATACTTGAGAGTGAGAATCCTCTCCATAATTACCCATTACATTTCAAAATTTATGTTGCAAACATAAAGGAATGTTTATAAAAGAAGTGGTTAAATGGTTAGTTCAAAACCAAAATTCTTTATTTTATATTCTGCAATCTGTCTTCCTATCATAAATAAGATGTGGTTGATTTTTTTCATGCAGTTTAAATCTAGACAACAACAAGATTTTTAAATAAACAACAAAGAAATCCAATTTAAGTTTCATCTTACGTATTTGCATTTATTAAAAATTGATAACCATGACCTTCGGTAACCGATTTAAATATAATGCATATTTATATTAAAATTTCAAGTAAACAAAAAAAATTATTTAGCAATTTAATCGGGCAATTGATTTATTTGCCTTCAACGATTAAATAATTAGCATACTTGTTATGCTACTAGTGCAGTAGGTATATAAAGTGGCTCTTCCAACAAAATAAATTATTGTTACTTAAAGATTACTAGTACATATTGAAGAATCGAGTAAAACAATATTGTAGAAAAATTTACTATCTCACTATGGCTGAAGAAAAATTAATGTTTTCAAAATGTTTGAATTTGGTTATCTCCGTTCTTCTAATTTTTGATCAAGTAGCTCATTCAAATGGCAGTGATAATCCTTCAGGTAAGCTATTATTTCGTAAACATTTGATTTTAATTTATTTTTAATTACAATGCAAATTTAATTATTCATTGCAACAGGCAATAAAGCATGAACTCGGAAAAAAAGAAGAAGAAGAAAACTAAATTATATAGAAATGAAATAAATGTGCTTTGTTTTCACTATAACTTAATAATTTTTTACATTAAAGAACCTCAAAATTTTAAAACCCGGGTAAAATAACTTTAACGCCATAAATTAAAAAAAAATGTTGCCGAAGAGAACCAGAAATAATATTACTAAGGAATGTTACTTCCTAAATCTTCAAGACTGTACTGGGTACTAAGATGTTAACCAGAAATTTTCATATTTTTTTAAAAAAACGTTTTCATTATTTTCCAAAATAAAAATTTAAAATATATTTTATATTTAAATTTCGCGTTTTTATCGAATAATTTTCAATTGAATGTAAGAAACTAATTTTCCTGAATCAATTCTATGCAATTCTTTCTATAAAAAATCTAACATAAAAGAAAAGGTTGATTCGTTTATACAAGTACGCAATACCGTCCAACTAGAGTATTGCTTCTAACCTGAATAGTAATATTAATATTTGTTGTAGTTTGCGGTAAAGCACCTTCTGACCTAGCTGGCAAGGAGAAACCTCTTCATGATTACCCATGGCACGTGGGAATTTACAATAAAAAACAGGATTATTTATGTGGTGGAACAATTATTAGTCCGAAACTCATTTTAACAGGTAAACTACATTTAACTATTGACAACATTGTTTGTTACACAAATATGATTGTAGCTGCTCACTGTATTACGGATTACGAAGGAAATGTTAAGCCATCGGAAGATTACTTGGTAGCTGCTGGAAAATATTACAGCAACTATAACGACGAAAGGGACCACTATGCCCAATATTCTAAGGTAAATTTATACTCTTTTAAAACATTTTCCTAACTTTATATTTTTATATTTTCTGTGTCCTTTACTGGTTAGAGAATAATTGTATATCAACTATAGTCACAGTTTTCTGTGTTCTGATTTTATTGCTTTCTTCCTCAAAAGAGATATCTGGTAAAGTTGTCTTGCGTTTTTCTAGATATCCGAAACTCATAAACCTGAAACGTATAAGGGAGTTGAAAATGCTTTTTCATCTGATATAGCAATTCTAATATTAAACAAACCCTTTACGTTTTCTATAGCTGTTCAACCTATATGTATAGAAGATGAAGAAGCCGCAAATTCAAAAATTTTGTTAAATGACAATAGTACTGGTATTGTACGTTTTCGATATTTGAATGCTTTCGTAATTTAATAAATAATACGTTTTAGGTTACAGGTTGGGGTTACATAAAACCAGGCGGACCCATTGCTGAAGAATTGAAACAGTTAATAATTCCATACGTACCTTATAAGAAATGCTATGAAGGAGTACCAACATTATTCAGACGATTTCTTACTGTTGATAAGATATGTGGGGGATATCTAAATAAAGGTTAGTTCGAAGTTGTTGAAAAGAGTTGCTGAAATATAAATAATTATTTTGTTTATTTTTGTAGGGATAAGTATCTGCCAAGGAGATGGTGGTGGTGGTTTTATTTTCAAGAATGTGGTTGAAGATCGTTATTACATAAAAGGTGTAGCGAGTACAGCTCCGGTCACACCCGACGGAACCTGCGATATAAATCAATATGCCAGCTATACTTCGGTTTCACATTACATTGACTTTGTGAAATCTTTTATGGCTTTATGATTTCTTTATGAAGAAAGATAGTTCTATTTGATACTCCCGACTGTCCCGTAGCAAACGGGCAAGTAAATAGACCCAAGTCGTTGAGTTCATATTATTGAATGACATAAATCTCTTGTATGTGAATTTATTTATTTGTTTTGTATCAATAAAAGATACTTAATTGCACTTATCTTTGCATAATAATCTTTATTAAATCTGTCCCATTAAATCATAAGCTGCAGTATATACAAAATTCAGTAAATTTAATAAAACCAGATGTTTTGGTGTAACCAAGCCCAAACACTTGATAAATGAATATTGTGGACTGTAATTGTGTCGTTGTGTTGATTAGAAAAATATGGTAACTTACCAGTGGCAGGTGGTCGGATCTTCTCCTTCCTTCGGATAAAGGAATCAAAGGAAAAAAATGGTAGGAAAAACAAGGAACACACTGATAAGCACTATGATTAAAAATAAATTTACGATTATCCAGCGAATGGAACACAAAATAACCGGGTGGTTAATTTTTAGTCGGCACGTTTGTCTCTATCAACACACTGCTTAAATTCCACCTTTAGTGCGCCCTGGCAATGCGCACCAGGAAAAACCAAAACGGCGTCAACACCAGATTTGCCTATAAAGTGTGCGAGGTTCTCTCTCTGAAATAATCATTTTCACATGTTGCTTCTTCTACTCGATTTTATGTTCTGCTCCAACAAATGTACATAAATAATCACCAAAACATTCGTATTTTTCTTCCAATAGCTGATTGTTTCTCGCCCTAATCTATCATTGCCATGATTGCTATGTCAAATATTGGTACAGGTAAGCTGCATCAGAAAGATATACTTTAGTGGTCATCATGCAGATATAGCAAATTGTTTACGCCGGTCCTGATTTTATGTAATTTGACTCAAGAAATAGTCTGCTGAGTATATCCAGTCCAGATCTGTATTGTATCCCTGTTCATTAATTTGTGCTACTCCTGTTCCTTGACAATATTTACATAGACAATTTAAAATAGAAGAATGAATGAGTGAAAGAAGATTCAATTGTACTCAGTTATCAGAGTTATCGGTATATTATTTACCTACAGCATAAAACGTATAAAATCCTATCCCCGAAGATGAAGATAGAGATTAACCGACTCTCATAAAGGATCTTCAAAATATACGTAGCGTTGAGCTGCCCACTGTCGCAACAAAATTATGCTTTCCAAAAGTTTGTGCCCTAATACCCATCTCGTTTATTTTTAACCCAACAATACCTCATGGGGCGCTGTGGCCGCTCATAGTTTTTCTGCAATCCATGCTGTAACTAGCTTTTGACGACTATAACTGTGCGGGTCAGAGTAAATTTTCCATCAAAAATAAAATTCCGGGTGGTTAATTGAGCTATCCTTTAATTTAGACAGCTCACAGTGATCTAAAGTTAAAAAAATCTGGTCAAAAGTCGAAAAATGAAATTAAAAATTGCTGTATAGCTGTATAGCATTCAGAAATTAGCGCTGCATGTTGAGTTGATGTTAAGTGTCTTGATTATTCTATTGTATGATGGGGCCATTTCCTTTTCAGTCCTCTGGTATAATTTAGATTTAGAAGGGGTTCGACTGCCTCGTTAGAGTGATTTTCGAGTTTCTGATGATGGGTGCAATTATTGCTCTAAGATATGAAACAAATAAAACAGTCTCCAAAAAAATCGGCCAGAAACCTGCTGTTTTCAAAATATAACAAAATCAAAATTTTTCGGTTTATTGAAAAAACTTTGCATTCGATAAGTTACTACAAATAATTGTAGTGTTTCCAAAATAAACAAAATCTTTATAACAACACGTTTGTATGCCTATGACTTTTTACCAATTTTTTTAAAATCTACTTTTACTGTACTAATACTAACTAGCAGAAAGCCAATTTAAGATTCATCTTATACTATATTTGCATTTATTAAAAATTGATGAACATGACCTTCAGTAACCAATTTGGCGCCAATATTATGTTAAAACTACATGACGCAAAAGGTAAACTTTAGATAAATTATTCATATTGAAAAAACACAATACAAATTTTATTATTCGATCTTAAAACGAATGCTAAATATATTATAATTTTCCATTCGTACAAAAAAATTTAGCAATTTTAGAGAATTGATAATTTTAATGACTTCGTCATCTCTTACCATTTATAAAATAGTAATTGTGCAATTCACTTTTATTCAGGGAATACTATGCATAGTTATGTAACTTTGGTTTTAAAAGTCGTCTGACTTTTTTAATACTTGAATGAATTGTTAAAATATCAAAAATTATTTTTACATTAAAGAAGAATATATTAAATAGCAATCAATCAAATATGTCAATAGTTTTACATTTATTTTATAGTCAAGTTGTTGTTGGCGCTTAGAAGTAGTCATCTTTTACTTCTAGATTTTCACTTGAAATGAAATCGAGATTATTGATTTTTGTTTACGAAGTCTATTTTTTTAATTATTCGTGCATTATGCAAGACAGGAGATGCTGCCTGTGTTTATTCTAAGAAAATCTGCATTTCTACTGATAAAGAAACCTTTGTTTCCGAACTCCAAAGGTTCTATTAACTGGTAGTTTAGCTCTATTGCGTTCAGTGACTGTGAACCATTTCAAAAGCGAAAAGTTAGAATTTTTAAGAAATAATATAAAGAGTATAAGAATAGAATAAAGAGCAAGCCAAGCAAGCTACTTCAGATGTAAAATAAGTAGTGCTCACAGTACTAGCAGTGGCTTCGAATATCGCCGATGTTGTTGTTAGAATAAGGCTGCGCGTACAGTGGATCCGTTTTCGGACGAATTCTGACGAACGAGAATTATATCCTTCACTATTGCCGATCATTTGCATCTATGAGTCTCCGTCAAACTTCCTCTGAAAACGGATCCACTATACGCGCAGCCTAAAACAGAACTTGTTCTAGATTAAACTTAAAGGAGAAGTATAAAAAGTAAGTATTGAAATGGTTCAAATCAACCATCAAGATACTTCCTTAAAATACAAGAAAACTCGACCTCAGAGCTTCAGACGATAAGGTAAAAGCTCTTAATCCACACTCCAGAACTATCAGAGTCAAAACATCAGTCGAATGTTTAACTTCTTTTGTTATTTTATAATCAAATAACAATCACGTTTTTATTATAAACCTTAAATGAATAAAAAAAAATTATTTATCATATTAATCAGGCAATTAATAGATTATTTGTTTGTAACGATCAAATAATAAGCATACCTGTTATACTACTAGTGTAGGAGGTACCTACTATATAAAGGAGTTCTTGCAACAAAATAAAATATTGGTAGGTAGATATTGTAAAGTTGAGGGAAATAATATTATCAAAAAATTATGGCTGAAGATAATTTAATGTTTTCTAAATGTTTGAAATTGGTTATCTTCGTTATTTTGATATTTGATCAAATAACTAATTCAGCCGGGAGTGATAATTCTCCAGGTAAGCTTTTATTTCCTAACAATTTAATTTTAATTTATTTTAATATAATGCAAATTTAATAAAATACTTACGACTACAATTATGTAGAAATCGTTAACCTAAAACATTAATATTTAAGTTGGAGTGTTTTCATTTCTAATCGAAATGACATTTAATAGGATAATCCCCCCATTTTAATTGGGCCATTTCTCATCATTTTCAAACAAACATTTTTAAATATTTTTTATTTTTAAATTTGGGGTTGTTATCAAATAAATTTCTATTGAATATATTAAAAGAAAATAGTTTTCCTGAACCAATTCTCTGCAATTCTTTTTATAAAGAATCTAACCTAAAGAAACTTTGATTTGTTTATATAGGGACGGAAAGCAGACTTCTCGAATTCCGCAATACTCTCCAAGTAGAGGATTGCTACTAACCTAAATAGTAATTATTTTAATATTTGTTGTAGTTTGCGGTAAAACACCTTCTGACCTAGTTGGCAATGAGAAACCTCTCCACAATTACCCATGGCACGTGGGATTTACAATAAAGAACAGAAGTATTTCTGTGGTGGAACAATTATTAGTCCAAAACTCATTTTAACAGGTAACTGCATTTAACTATTTGCAGCATTGTTTATTATACAAATATGCTTGTAGCTGCTCACTGTATTACGGATTACGAAGGAAATGTTAAGCCATCGGAAGATTACTTGGTAGCTGCTGGAAAATATTACAGCAACTATACCGACGAAAGGGACCACTATGCACAATATTCTAAGTAAATTTTTACTCTTTTAAAGCATTTACCTAATTTTATATTTGACTTCTATCCTTTAGCTGATTAGTGAATAATTGTATATCAACTCTGCCCTGATTTGATTGCATTTTAGCACAATAATTGATGATACTGTCCACTACTATTCAATTAAAATTTTTTTTCTTTTTAGAGATAGTGTTTTGTATTCAGTTTAATTTTTAGGTGTCTGAGGTACGTGTACCAAAAAGATATATGGGTGCGTCAGGTTTACAAATTCTTGATATAGGAATATTAATATTGAGCAAACCCTTTGAGCTGTCTGTAGCCGTTCAACCTATATGTATAGATCTCAATGAAGAATCCAATAATACAAATATTATGTTAAATAATAAGGGTATTGTACGTTTTCGATTTTTGAATACTTCCACAATTTAATAAATAATGTTTTAGGTTACAGGTTGGGGTTACATAAAACCAGGAGGCCCGCAAGCTACCGAATTGAAACAGTTAATAATTCCATACGTACCTTTTGAAAAATGCTATGCAGAAGTACCAAAAGATTTCAGACGATATATTACCCCTGATAAGATATGTGGGGGGTATCTAAATAAGGGTTAGTTTGAAGTTGTTGAAAAGGGATCCGGAAGTTGAAATAATTATTTCGTTTAAATGTTTGTAGGAATAGGTATCTGCACTGGAGACACTGGTAACGGTTTTATTTTCAAGAATGTGGTCGAAGATAGTTTTTACTTAAAAGGTGTAGCGAGTGTAGGTCCGTCCACACCTGACTTTACATGCGATATAAATCAATATGCTCTCTATACTTCGATTTCATATCATATTGACTTTGTGAAATCTTTTATGACTTTATGATTAAATATATAATGTAAGTGTTTCATGTTTTTGTTTATATTACAAAATTTTAAACTCCAAGAAAGATAATTGCATCAAACCTTCTTTTGCAACAACGATTGCAAAACTGAAAGACATTCAACAGAATCTAATTGACATTTAAATCAAATATCTTTCAAGTTAAACAACAATAATTGAACAACAAATAATTTAATATTTCATTCCAAAATCATCCAAAAGAACAATATTATCAAGAACTGCACAATTGTACAATCCTCTTGGTTTTTAACACCCATAATCTTTGTCGCCAAATTTCATTTTGGGATGAATCTCTCTAGCTGACATACACACGAAGTGGATGTATTTCAAGATTAGAAATCTAAATCATTCAAGAAATAACAAGCGTATACAATTGGCATTATGTTCGAATTCTTCGAATTATTCAATTCGAGTTCGAATTATGTTCGAGAATCACTTTACTCGAATATCTGGTGGACAGGTTTAAGCTGCTTACAATTAGAAAAACGTCATTAGTCCCAATCAAATGTTAAAATTATTCAAACCATCTTCCAGAAGAAAAGATTTCCAGTAAGTGTTTCTTAAATATTATCAAAACCCAGAAATTAAATTCAATAACTTTTTAAATTTAATTAGATTACAAAGATTATTTTATGCGTATTGCTTAGGTTTTTTGAAAATTGTCAAAAACCAAAACCAGAAAGAAATTTAGAATCGAATAAATGAAATATCTTTTTAAATCAATTACTACAAATTTTTCAATTATTACAGTTATTCAACGAAGAATTTAATAACCTAATCAAAAATATCTCAATTTCATCCAAAAGTAAATTATTAAGTGTCCCCCCATTTATGGACAAAGAATAGGTAATATGCTCATATATCAAAGATTGGAAACGAATGCGGAAAAAGTAATAGGAGATTACCAAAATGGATTCAAACCGGACAGATCAACGATAGACACCTTGCATACAATGAACCAAATCTTGGAGAAAACATGCACATACTGTTTGTAAACTTTAAACAAGCTTTCGACACGGTTATAATAAAAAATTGATAATAATGATACTCAAAAACACAAGCGCTACTGTACAGACTACGGAAGAACAAACAAAGTACTTTGATATTAGATAGAGGAGTATGACAGGGGGATGCCTAATCAGCTGTACTATTCAATCATATAATTCAAGTTAATTCAAACTATAACCTAAGCAGATAACATAGCAATCATTTTCAGAACAAGGAAATATGTCATAAAAGCAAAAAGAGAGATGCGAAAAGCAGCTGAGATAGTAAGACTGCAAATGAACGAAAAGATGATAAAATACATGATATGAAAGGGTGTCAAAATCAGGACTATAGTAAAGAAGGCTATAAAGAAGTAGATTAATTCTGCTACCTAGGGAAAGCAAATAGGAGTTGCGATGAACAGTGAATAAGAAATAAAAACCAGAATACGGGCAGGGTACAAGGAGTACCACGCAAATAAGCACATAATGAAAAATCCCCAAATAAGCAAGAAGACAAAAGTTTAAATGTTCGAAACTCTGATAAAACCTGTGACAACATATGGACCAGAAATCAATAGTTTGCGAGCAAGTGATGAGGAGCAACTGCATATTTGAACTCCAACTCTTGAGAAGAATCTGGAGCTCAGTGGAGACGGAAACAAATGAATATAGACGACTGATTAATTTTGAGCTTTTGAATAGAATGAATGGCAAAGACATCGTGAAACACGCTAAGGCACAGAGAATTACATGGATGGGACACGTATTGCCGAGGGTTAACCGCAGGTGAAGTTTTTTGTACAAATCTCATGAAGTACATGACATCTCGTGTGAAGTACATGAAGTACTTGTGAAATACATGAAGTCTTCTTCTCTTCTTCATCGTTTGCTTCTTGTCAGAAGCGAATTTTCATGAGTATAATTCATGGAGTGATTTCGTTGTCTTCCCCATTGTCCACATATTGATATTGGACATTTGATCACAGCAGTGTGTTCGACTCGACTAGGACTCGAACCGCGGTCTACCGCTTTCCAGTCGGCCGGTGTATGCTTTACGCTACACTGCTGGTCATGAAGTTACATGAGTACTTGTGAAGTATATGAAGTACAGATAAAATACATGAAGTACGTGTAAAGTAGGTATAATACGTGTTAAGAATATTGAAGTACTAGTGAAGTATGATGAAGTTAATAAATTTTAGGCGAATTACATGAAGTTGAACTTAGCTTATGCGCTACGGTCAATGTGTATCATAGTTAAGACACGTGTATTCAATAATAATTATTTGATAGCAAATTAATTTACATCAGTAGATTTTTAACATTTTTTATCTTAAACGTGAATAGACTTTTGGCGGTCATTATTTTACTAATTAAAAGTTTTGGTAGTTGCTAGTTTAATAGTAACCAATTAATTAAATTAAACTTTTTAGTTAGTTTTGTAATTTTTTTAGCTCATTTGTTTGAATATCATAGAGGTTTGGTAGCTCAATAAAAGCTTTGATAATTATTATTTCATTATTTAGACCTGCTAGCTCCACCCTCTCGATTTTGAAAATAATTTTAATAATCGTTTGTGCATGATTGTACATAATTTATTTTGCTTTACCTTTTTGTTGCCCCCCTAAGAATATATCATAATTTTTAGAAAACTAAAATGGTAGCAGAGAATTTCTACTACATTTTCAAACCTTGAATATGTTTGCCTGAATTGTAATATTTGGGTACTGAAGGGTGTTTCACCCCTCCTCCCAGACCCCAGATTTTTAGTTTATTTTTATTGAAGTAAACTGTAGACCTCCCGTTTCAGAGGCACTGGAGGGTGTTTCACACCCCAAACACCCGGTTTAAATAATTTATTTTATTAAAAGTGAATTAAATATTTAAGCAAATCCCAAGTTTTTAAAATTAACTATGGCCAAGTAAATGTGTTTAATTCATAATCTGCCAATTAATCATAAACTGCATAATTATAAATTTCGTACCCCTGGGAGGTAGATCTCTGCAACGGAGATCTTCAGTTTACTTCTGATAAAAATAAACTACTCAATCCGGGGGTCTGAGGGTGTGGACAAATTTTGGAATGAAAAACATGCAGAACCCCCATACCGAGTAGTTTACTTTTTATTAGAAGTAAATTGAAGATCTCCCGTTGCAGAAACACTGGAGGGTGTTCCACACCCCCCAGACCCCCCGTTTAAATAATTTATTTTTATTAAAAGTGAATTAAATATTTAAGCATATCTCAAGTTTATTAAAATTAGCTATAGCCAAGTAAATGTGTTTAATTCGTAATCTAACAATTAATTATAAACTGCGTAATTATAAATTCCGTACCCCTGGGAGGTAGATCTCTGCAACAAAATAAAAAATAAACTACCTAATCCGGGGGGTGTGAAACACCTTCCTGTGTTTCTGCAACGGGAAATTTTCAGTTTACTTCTGATAAAAAATAAACTACTCGATCCGGGAGGTGTGGGGGGGGGGGGTATGGAACACCCTCCAGTGCTCAAATTTTGGTATATCAGTAAGTCTCTGAGACGGTCGTTGGCATGGTTGTTAGCGCGGTGAACTGCTAAGTAGGACTCCCCGGTTCGCATCCGGGTAGAGTTCACTTTGTAATGCCGTCTCCGTGCTTCGGAAAGAACGTAAAGACGGTGGTCCTCTCACAAGATGCTTGCAACATCTTTGAGATATTAATTACTAGAGTACCCTCTTGAGGGAACGGGTAAACGACCTTGGTTGTATCCTTACATAAGGAAGCCAGAAATATAGTAAGTCTCTGAAATTGAAAGTCTCTGATACTGAAAGTATCGATGAATTAGGTAAAGTACCGTGAATTATTGATGCAGTACGGTGAATTACTGGTGAAGTACGTGAAGTTCCGTGAATTATATGAAGTACGAAGAAATATGGAGAATTATGATGAAGTACGTAAAGTGTGAAGTTAATTGTACACGATTTCCTCTAGCTGTTGACCCTGGCGTATTGCGAAGTCCAAAAACAAGCGTAATTAAGTTGACAATGGATCGAAGACCAATGGCAAGAGAGAAGAGGAAGACCTAGAACAATGTGGTCCTAGGATGTATACACAGACCTGAGAACTATGAGAGGAAAAGAATGAAAGAAGACTGCATGCAATAGAAGAAAGTGGAGAAGGATAGTAGAAAAAGCAAATACACACAAATTAATAATCGGGAAAGCAAACAGTTGCAAACCTGGGGATTGATCCACCCTGAGAAAAGGACTTTGAAGGTTCTTAAAAACGGTCAAGACCCACCTCGGGTTGTCGAGCCATAGAAAAAGAAGAAGAAGAAGGTAGTACTCTACAAGAATCACATTTTAGTTTTGAGAAAAACTAGAAAAAAGAACTACAGAAAAAAAGAGAGCGTAAATCTATTTCAGGAAAAAATATGGCAAAAAAATAGTTAGAAATTGTGGAAAATATAGTAGACTAGGTGGATACAGCTTCCTGGGTCTCCCTAAAATTAAAATACTTTGCCTTTGTGTGAAGTATTTTATTTTCAGTATCCTGCTTTGCCTGAGGTTTTCTTTTCGACGGAAAATCTTGCTTTCCGTTCCTAGAGCGTTTATAAATGAAACTGTTTTACCAACATAATATGAATCTCGTTAATCCATTCATGCGCGTCACCAAATTTTCCCCTAAATTCCTATTTCCCGAAATTTTTCCTGTATTTGTAAATCTAAACCATTCTCAAATCTACCTGAAAAGACACACAAAATTTTATTAAAATCGGTTTAGCCGTTTAGGAGGTTTAATCACATACACACGCACAGAAGAAATATATATTAAGATTTAACCCAAGATTAATACAACTCCATATGAAAAATTTGCATGCACCTATATTAACCCCAATGCCCCCTTTTTGTATGGTGGGAGTAATTATGCAGGACTTATACCTAAATATAAAATAGGTAGAAATTCAAAAAAGATCAAATGTTACATAATCGTTTTTATTTGTTTTGCTACCAAAGCAATACAGCTAGAACCCATAATATCCCTAAGCACTGAAGCATTTTTGGCAATGTTTAGGCGATTTGTCGCGTAAAGAAATAAGTCTTCAAAGGCAATGGCACTAATTTTGTGAGTGTCAATGTTGAAATAAGTGAACTTGAGGAATTTTTAAATAACGAAAGCGATAATATACGACAAGGAATTTCACCGCAAGGTATTGATTGAACTTTTATTGCCCCTCATTCTCTCCATTTTCGAGATCTTTGGGATGCGAGAGTAAGAGCATCAAATATCATTTGAAAAGCGTAACGTACAACGCTTCACTTATATTTGAAGATTTGTATCCCGTTCTTGCACAAATAAAATCCATCCTCAATTCCCGATCATTATCCCCACTATCCGATGATCCTAACGACCTGGAGGTACTCACACCGGTTCACTTTTTGAATAGCCGATTATTAACTGTACGTTGTTCGATCCTGATGTTAGAGAACTCAAAATAAATCGATTAAGTAGATTTCAATATTTAGAACAAGTCAATCAACATTTCTGGCACAAATTGTCACGCTACTATCTCTGTCAACTGCAACAAAGAGTCAAATGGAAGAAAACCAGTTTTGAGTTAGTTTTGATAATGGAGGACAGCCAGCCACCTGGAAAATGCCGAATGGGTCGATTTATCGAGCCGATTCGATGTAATTTTAAGAGACGTTTCTACATGCTCCAACATGCATAATCATCATAACCATAATTTTGCTCCAATCGGTCTGTATACCTCGCGCTAATTTACCATTGCCATGCTTACTATGTCAAATATTGGCATAGGTATGCTACCTCAGAAAGGTACACTTTAATATTCATTATGCAGATACAGCAAATCATTTACGCCGATCCTGATTTTATGTAATCTGGCTCAAAAAATAATCTTCTCTGAGAATCTAGTCCAGGTCTGTATTGTTTCCCGTTCCTGATGTGCTAATCCTGTTCCTTGACAATATTTACATAGACAATTTAAAATGGAAGACTGTAAACTACAATAATTGACTGAACTGTTTTTTTCTTATTTAGTTCAACCTCTTAATTGGGCCAAAATGTACTTCCCAACTTGTCCCGAATTAATCAGTTGAGATCTCGTCATTTAAAGTCGTCATTTCCGTATTGTGAATGTGAATGCAACAGAAAAATTAAGTTATAGGCATTTCCAACGCCTGCAAGTGTTCTTGGTAGGCAACCAAATAAGCTGAAAATATTTCAAACTGAATGTTATTACAGCACATTAAAGTTACTCAAAAATTACACGGTTTCATAATATTATCTTTAATATTATTTATTTACATTTTTATTTAATTGAAACAAATAAGCATGCTGCAGTTTCAAAAACTAAATTTTTCTTCATAATGGTTTGGAAACGTGATAAAAATCTGCTGATTTGGTTGCCTACTGCCTGAAGTTTCAGGCGGTGAAAACGCCAGTCAAGTTTAATTTCCTGTAGTTTCCAACTGATAGGTTTTATTAGGCATATCTACGAACTACCACGTACATAATATTTTCTGTTAATTATCAAAATTCAAAATATTATTTAAAATTCTTCGAGTATCTAAAAATGATCTCATTTACTTTCTCCAGACCCAAGTTATACTGACGTCGTGTCAGCATGATAAAATTTGAAATTAAACAAATCGAGATTCTAAAATACGGATATAAAAATATTTAGTATGCGTACAACTAATGTAAACTTTACATGAAATGTATTATCTGAAAAAATTATCATTTTAAGGTAGGCGTTGTTAGCTCTTTCCTTCTTTCCACATTCAACATCTTAGGGGTCAACGCTTCCGTCCAGCCTCAGCAAGGTGTCTCTAGCGAATGCCACATTTTGTTGTCAGTGCATAAACTAAATTTATGTAATTCTAAATAAACAACTATCAATTTTTTTTAATTACTATAACTTTTAGTGTAAGTGTGTAATACTGTGATAAGTGCGCGTGTGTTCAACCAGGAATACTTCTTTCCCTAAATTTTTACTAAATAGGTAAGTTAATATATAATCTCGAAAAATTTCCAAATCAAAGTAATTGACTTTGGTTTTTTAAAAAACTTTTTTGACAATAATAATTATATAATAAAAAAACATTAGATTTTTACTGATGATGAATATTTATACGTGGTTTACTGATTTAACACAAATACCAAAATATTTATTTCGTTACCTACCGGTTTAAAAGTGTAAGTTGGTTGAAAAATGCGTGAATATGCGGATGAATACGTGTCGTCTAAACCAATGCTTCCTAAACCTTTCGAAATTTAAAAAAAATTATTTTTTTCGAATATTTTCGAATATCAAGCACATAACTAGTGACCCAGCTCAATCCACTTGGCTAAATATGGAATTAATTATTTTGGTTAACAAATTTTTATTTAAGTTTTTTAGTTCTATTTTTATTCAAAGTTATCTCTATGAGAACAATTTCTACCTAAACGTCGGCTGATGCAGCCGTCTTTGTGTTATTCTACAATAATTAATTCCCAATTAATTTGAGTGCATTGCACAATTGATTGAACAAGAAATTGTACAATATCTGACCAGAATTGACTATTTCAACAATTATTGTACAATTTCAAAAAAAAAGACAAATTTTTACTTATAAAGTTTTATGTGTAAAAATAGTTTATACAATTAAGTAACATATAATGACTAATTATCGCTGCGACTTCCGCAATTTTCTAACTTTGTCTGGTTTGACGAATTCGTTAGTTGGATATGCTTGGCTTTTGAATAATTCTTCCGTTGGTATTGATCTTCTTCGACGTTTTCCAGTTATGGCTCCCAGTTGCAAAAGAACTGGATTTACTGTCAAAGCAGCAGCTGCTCCCAAGAGAGCAATCCCTGCCAGAGGAAGCAAAAACTTCTTGAAACCAAAAGACTAAAAATCAAAGCGATTAGAATTTGCTACATAAAATCAGGTTGGGTTAGGTGCCTTTTTAAAGTTTTCAAATCCTAGTCCCGTGCTGGGTGCGTATTCGGCTGCTGGGTACTCGTAAACTCCACTGCCAGTGTGACCATAAAGGCTGTTATCGGTGTGACCATAAAGGCTGTTATCGGTATGACCGTAAGCGGCACCGTCGGTGTGAAGAGTGTGTTCGCCGTATTCGGCAGGATAATGGGATGTGTAATACTCATATCCTGTTTTTGTACCCAAGTCAGGGTAAGCAGATTTAGGGTCTTCATACAGTTGATGGGTGCTGGCTGAGTAGCCATTGTCATGCTCCTTGGGTTCGTAGGTTAGTCTCACTAAATAATTCAAAAATGATTAGTATTATCAATAAATATCAGTTGGGATGATGAGTTTATCAATAAACTTGACTGAATCATCAGCGGTGGGATTTAGGAGATACTTACAAGCTGGACTGATAAGCGAACCAGGAATGCGATGTTTTGCGGCCAAATAAATTCCACGTTTCGTCGTTTCCGCTTTTTTATGATCACTTAATGATAAGAACCCTTCCTTGTTCTTACCTTTTTCGGCAGCCCCTCGTCGATCCTCTTCGGAAATAATTACATTCTGCAACCAAATAAATTAAACGGTAAATTTTAACGACTTCTCAGCGTTGAGTTTGTTATTGTGATTTTTCTTAATTTGCTTATTTCGCACAGGAAAAATGCTTCCTGCGTGAACAAATTAACTGCGAATATCAACTTAATTATTAATTTTATAATTAGAGATCTCATTTTATCACGTTTCTCTACTTGAAGTCTGTTTCATTTCCTTTAATTGCAAGTTCCTACTCTTATTTTGTAGGAGTATATTTTTAATGAATATACTTCAACTTTCTTTATTCTATGATAGTAATTATGATATTATAGATGCATTATAAGTTGAGGAAGAAGTCATATTGCATAATGTAGGTAACCTTTGTCAATGAAACAGTGTGAAAAAACTAATAAATTATGTTTCCAGTAAACAACAACAAAGTATAATTTATTACAAAATTTGTAAAAAAGTAAGTGTAACAATACAATAAGATGTCCATTGTTTCATAGCAGTAATTTAAAATTGGGATCTCGAAATAGTTTATTATTTAAATTGTAAAAGATTTGTTCAAGTCTTGAAAAGGTTTAACGATGAAATGTACAATTTCATTAATTATTGCTCTTCAATAATCGCAATATAGATTGTAAATATTTTTAACCTTAAAAGTACGATCAAATCCATAATATGAATGAAAGTCTATACGTAGTTTATAAATATTTATATATTATTGCTAATTGATCGATGTTAAACTCAATTAATAATTAACAATAATGCAATTATTGTCACTTTTCTGTTGGAGATGTAATCACAAAAAGTTATCAGAGTAAAATGTGCAGTGAACCTTGGTCAATTTAGACAGGTGGTCAACTTATACGATTTTTTTCAAAATATTGGTAATAGCAGAAAATCTAGCAGTAAACCATTTGGCCAGCAATTTAGTTACCTTTTTATTACGTGGTGAATAATATGAACATAAAATTAAGTGAAATTGTTCATTTTGACTAATTTTATAGTGATTAATGCTATTTTACGATTGTTTAGTTCCATGTATTCTTGTAACGTCTTAATATTTATATTAAAACTATCGTAATTAAAAATTAATGCGATGCGCTATCATGCAAGAACCACGATCGCATAATGGACAATAACCAGGTACAGTAAATTATAACAATCGTTTTCCTTAAATTTGTTAATCATGAAGTTCTTTTGTTTATGTCTTTGTCACTGAGCAATAAAATGTGTAATATAACCGAGACATGAAGTGCGGTTCTCCAGGCCAAAAACATCAGAAAAAATTTATCACCAAAAACAGATAAAGAAAACCAATTTTATAATGTGAAAGTTAGAATGATAATTGGATTGCAACCAGGGTTTGTAAATTTTAACTTCTTAATTTTTTTACGGGAGTCAGAAGAAGGGGGGGGGGAGTTCTTCCATTTTATTTTCCATTTCTTCTTCTGATTTTATTGCCTCAAAATTTTAACACTCTTTTAGTAAACCATCTAGCTGTCTTTTGCTCACTGCTGCACATAAGTCTCCTACTCTTGTTAAAGAAGAATTTTTAGCCATATCTTTCTAAATCACTTTTTGGGCAATGCATAGATTGAAGGTTAAACAGGAAATTAGTTTATTTTAATTCCTACTTCTAAATGTAGAGGATAAGTCGGTTAATCGTTTTAATCAAAGGGATGTTTTCCATTTGAGAAGTCTTTTACGACTTTTTTTCAAGAACTTGAAAAGTTGCTTCCGAAACAAATTCTGGTGATGGAAAATTAGCTTTTCAACAGGTAGCTTTCGGGAGAAAACGATTTCCAGAATTTTACCTTTTGTATCAAATTATGAGGTTACACATTATCTCCAACGCTTCTTCTTTATTTGCACTTATTCTTTCAAACGTGGTTTTATTGCTTATGCATTTTCCAGTCTTCCTGACCTTAAAAAAATCCAATTGGATTTTTTCAAGCAAAGGATTTTTGAATTGAGATTTTGATTGTAAGCAATCGAAGGTGGTCACAAAACCATAACATTTGTAGTATAAAAGCTAAATTTATGATATAAAAGCTATGGACAGAGCCATGGAGAAGTACTTTTTGCAATTTCGGTTTGAAAGTACATACATTTTTTCCTCTTTCCGCTTCTCTCCCTCATCAGGTCTGGCTGGTTTGGGAAAAGTGGTTTCAATTGAGGAATTTTTTACTTCATTAAATCCGAGCATATAAATAGGATGGACGAAACCAGATTGGTAAAGAAGGCAAGAGATAGCCGTCCAAGAAAAAGAAGGAGAGTGGGACGTCCCAAGAAGAGATGGCGAGACAGCTTATAACATACAAATTATTATAAATGTTGGTTTAGAACAGGAAAATAATCCTAAATAAAGAGAAGAAGAAGAAATCCTGATTAGCATAGGTGCTAAAAACCTCAAAAGACATCTGAGCTTTTTCCTCCATCTTGTAGAAAATGAATCAACAATCACATTTTTCCCAATATCTCGGTTTCTTTTGGTCTTACAGCAAAAACGCCTATTAACAATAATAATTTGTTTAAAATTTTCTACAAATTTGTTTTTGCAAGTTTTTCTGTAAGTCCAATGGTTTTCTTCATTTTGTTTTTGGTTTATTTGGACGATCTACTGTCGCTTTTAATATTGTTTTTATTATTAATTATAAATACACAGAGACGTAACGAGGTTATGCGTCGCCCCGCCGGAGACAATAATGGATTTTTGGCCTTGTCCTGCTTCCATCAATAGGTTGCAACACCTTTCCTTTGCACCCTTTGTACCCAGCGCCGGAGGGGGGGGGGTCTTCATCAATCTGTACCGCATAGATATCCCATGATCGCCAAAAGGAAACCCATAAATTTGTAAAAAATTTTATAGCAATTATTTTTGGTAATTTTGCTATCCAACCAAAGGAAGAATATATTAAGTTTTCATTTTCATCCTCCTTGACCAAGCTGACGACATTCATTCGTATAGTTGTTGATCTAAAGTTAATTTTTATTTGTGATAAAAGCAAATGTCCTTAAAAAGCACTAGGTAAATTATTTCTGTTGACAATACAATGCAAAAAGTTTTCCGAAGCAGGAAACAAAATTAGAAATTTCTCTCAATACAAAATTCTGCTAATTAATTTAAGCATTGGAAAAGCGTAACATTTCGATTGAAATCCGAAAAACTTTCAAAACAAATGTAGGTAGCAGAAAATTTTAAAAAAAGCTTTCGAAGAGAAAAACGAATTTTAATGTTTACTTTTGCTTTTCTATGTAAGTGAATAAACTAATTACTCATTTAAAAATGTTATTTTCAGGTAAAAAATGGTTAAACGTAACACTTTTTAATTATTTGAATATTAATTGCTCGAATTATACTCCGAACTTCAAAATTAACAACTAATGAATATTTTTGCATATTATAAATTTACAGTTTTTAATTTATTATTGTCGTAAATTTTAAACGTGACATATTTTTCAAAATATTTAAACTATTGATTTATAAAATCAAAAGGGTTTCCTTAGATGTCGCTGACGGAGTAGCCTGGAGGTTTACTGGCCGTCAGGAAATTTTCAAAATTAAATTCAAAATTAACAACTAATGAATATTTTTGCATATTATAAACTTACAGTTTTTAATTTATTATTGTCGTAAATTTTAAACGTGACATATTTTTCAAAATATTTAAACTATTGATTTATAAAATCAAAAGGAGTTTCCTTAGATGTCGCTGACGGAGTAGACTGCAGGTTTACAGGCCGTCAGGAAAATTTCAATATAACCGTTTATTTTGGAAAAATTTTTTAGAAATTATATTTTAACAAATAATTTTTAAATTTAATGTCCTACCTTATCCTGTGCAACTGGTGCATTGGCTTCTGTTAACTTAAACAAACCGAAAAGAAGTAAACAACCATGTACGCACCACTTCACGTTCTTCATTGTTGAAAGTCACAATAATAGCGTAATTTCAGTTTAAACCTCACCACACAAACTGATTTAGAAACATAAAATAGTCTTTTTATAAGTGTCCTGGATGTGCACAACTGTAGAGATGGGAGTAATTGCAAAACTTGAAGACAATTTGAGTATAGTTTATCAATTTGCAAATAAAAACGTCATTAAAGTTTTACTACCACTGAAGGTTTTTTATGTCTTTTTAATAATGCTAATTGATCACTTTTATTAATAAAATTCTGAAATAAATATTTTACTACTACGTGTTGTCATTTTCTTTTGTCAAACTTGATATATGGACCGAAAAGAAATACTCGAGTGGCTTTTCAACATTTTCTACAAATTGTTCTTCTTCAATGTGTGTGTCACGAGAGAGACGTATTCTATTTATACATATATTGAAATTTACTACTTAAAAATTGTTTGTTTCATTGTAATACATATTTAAATTTAACTAAATTAAAAAATAAGCAAGTTTTTTATTCCTTTTTAACATTGCCATTTGAGGAAGCAACCTGTTGCTAATAATAATTTAAATGTAATTAATTGCTTTTACTGTAACCAAATATTATTTTTTACGAGCTAATAACTTATGTATGCCCAATATTTAATGAAAAAGTCGAGATTGTGGTATTAAAAAGGAAATTATGCAAGTGAAATCGAATTTTCGCTGTTCGAGTTATTTTTAATAGACCACAAAACGTCAACATTTCATTATGCGATTTTTGAAATGGGATTTTGTCGATGTGTTTGCTTTGACTTTTGTCCCATTTTATTCAAGTGTAGTTGAATATATTTACATGACTTAGAATCGAAATGGCAGTATTTTCTGCTTGCATCTTATATTGTAATGTAAACCATTTTCTTTCATTGCCGCCATAACTTTTTAAATTTCAAATTTTTCCTCTGATTTATCTTTTCCTTTTTACTTAACAATAGAAATCGTTTTCTTTTTTTTTCATAATATAATTTTTTAATTTACAGAACTGTCTTCCGTATTCTTATTAATCAAACACTTCAGCTTTTCCTTTTTTTGAAAAATGTTTTCGTTTACACGTTTAACTTGACAATAAATTATTATTCGTAATTTATGGCATAGATATTTAGTTTAATTTGCAAATGCGGAAAATATGCATTAGGATTTCGTAAGCTTTCCTTAATGCTATTCTACAGCCGGAACGTTTACCATTAAACGTCATTATAAATAAATACCTAAATACAAGATAGATTACCGGATAGTTTACTTATCGTAAATCTGTGAAACAAAGCCCACTCAAAACTCTGATAATTTTGGAAAAACAAAAGTGCAATTTCCTTAAACAATCTTACTTGTTTCATAAGCCTTCCATTGTCGTGTTCATCAGATAAACTTTTACACGAATGAAAATTCGTAAAGTTTTTTAATCGTTTTGTAACTTGATGAAGTGAATTGTTATAGCGTTTAATTGGAAAGCCGTCGATTTAAATTTGGTTTTATTTTCTATTCGGTTTCTTTTGTACGTCAATCAGACAATTTAGTTGCTCTTGTTTGAATTCCTGGGCGAATATTTATTAGGTATGCTGAGGTAATGGAATAATCTAGCTACGACGAAGAAGAAGAATAATTGCAACTCTCGATGGATGCACTCTATTGGATCAATCTCTCTCTGACATAACTTAGCAATCGTTTTCCATTATATGCACACCTTTTATCAATTAATCAGACTTAGAAGTGATAATTCCACACCGACGTATACGAATGTGCATCATTATTTATCTGTGTGTTCAAGGAATGTTTGAAGAGCGGGGGGGGTAATAATTAAAGTCTGTAAACGTTTAGAAAATTTTAAATTAAAAAAAGTGAATTATTTCCAAAGTAATCTGCTATGAAAACCATTCTCAAAAGATAATGTGGTAAATATGGAATTACTACACCATGAGAGGTGGCTACTTATTACACTTTAGGTTGTCTATCTGCATAATTTGCAGAAATTGGTATTTCCTAGGAACTGGAAGAAATCTAAACTCATTCAACTATTTAAGAAAGAGAATCGCATTTAATGCAAAAATTACAGAGGAATTCGTTTTTTAAACAACATTTAGATTACAATCAATAGTTGAACATGTTTTAGATCAGAAACAGATAGGTTTTAGGGTGCGTCAAAACTCCGAAAACAAAAGCACCAAAAACCAAAAACACGCAAATATATAAAAAATCCCGAAAACGGGCGCGATTTACATTATTTTGGCGGGAAGTGCGTTCCGATATACGCGAATCAACCGGGGCCAAATAAAGCAACGCTAGGAGAGAGTCTGTGCCTTCTTGCTATCTGTCGGGTCAACATCTACACTTTTTCGAGTAGAATCGTTCTAGGGGGATAATTTTAATTAGTAAAGCGCTTATCACATCGACTTGGAGCGGCCGGAGCGCAGCGAAATGAACGCAACTACGGCAAATCTCGATTTCACCCTAAAAATTAGTTTCGTAAAAATACTTCTTAAATCGTCGCGGTTCGATGTTTTATTTAAATAACAGTACACGTACCCACTTTAACTGTAATCTATAAGATGTATCTTATTTAGATTAGTGGTACTTTTGGTGTTTTTGTTTTCGATGCTTTAACATGGAATCGGGTTTTAGAAAAATCAGATCTACTATCGACCCAAAACATTAACCTATAACGGTAGTCCTAGATATGGGAGAAAAATTATCTCAGAAAATATCAACCAATAAAGGTGTCACAGAAGAATGCTGCATCTCAACTATGCTATTTAATATACAACCAAATTCTAGGATGTCAATCGTTAAAAGAAACACATAGCAGAAAAATTATAAAACAATGATCCGACTATGCAACTGAGACAAGAACAAAAACAAAGATAAATAAACCGAAAATGAGAACGGTAAATGAAAGTATTAAGATCGATCATGAATTTAACCCTCAGAAACAGAAGAACTAATGCTTTAATACGGAAGACTGCGAAGTTCAAAACGTGGTCAAATAGAGTAGAGTCGGGAAGAGCCATGTAAAACGAATGAACAGCGGAAGACTGGCTAGAGTTTGTAAAGATGGACTACCGAAGGGCAGGAGACGACCACCCAAGAAATAGGCCCAAAGGTGGTTTTCGTTGTCGGTTGAATAATGCAAGACAAAGAGGAGAAATTCTAGTCCAAATTGGAAGACAGAAAAAGACCAAATTCTTAAAAACTGGAAGGAAAAAGAAAACTTTGAAATACAGCTGAACAATCAAAAACATATTACTAAATAAGTGGATGACAGTCTTTTCAGTCAAGTCAGTCAGATGTGCGTGAAGTTAGCTGTACCATTTTTGAAAATAAAACTTGTGCTTAATTCAATCGTTGTTGTGTTGTGTTGATTTGTGCTGCTTTGTGCCGTAATTTTTTTTTATATTTTATTTATTTCGGCTTTTATGAAGACCGCGGATTTTGAAGGTGAAAGTTAGCCGTACCATTTTTGAAAAATAAAAATGTTGTGCTGAGTTGTGCTCGATTTGTGCTGCTTTGTGCCGTAAATAAAGAAATTGAATTTTGAAAAATAAAATTTTTATGGCCAAAATGTACTTTATCGATGGAAGTTAAAGGTGCCATTTTAAAAAAATAATGGCAGCAGTATCGATATTATGAGAAACGAGAACAGATACCAACTTCTGCAGTGCATATTGAAAGAGAAAATAGAGGGAAAGAGGAGCATCGGCAGAAGAAGAATATCTTGGCTTAAAAACCTAAGAACGTGGTTTGGCAATAATAATTTTATATTTCAAAATACAATTTTTTTCTTTACGGTTCAAAGCACCACAAATTGAGCATAACTCTGCACAACTTTTATTTTTTAATTTTTCAAAAATCGTACGGCTAACTTCATGCACATGTCAGTCAGTCCGTCTTTGTGATCCGGATAGAAAATTGTATTTTGGCCGTCTTCCACGCCAAAACGTTCGGAAAGCGCGGCGTGTAACTGCCAAATAAACCTCTCAAGAGAACCAAACAAATCCTTTAGAGAGAGGTTTGAGGGGAATGAGTGAGGCTTATGTTTAGCAGTAGACGAATATGGCCTGACTAAGAAGAAGAAGTCTTTTGTTGATTTTCTTTGGGTTCGACTTTGGTTTACTGTACTAAATATCTCTGCAGCTACCTTGGTGTTCAATTTCAATACTGCAGTGATTATACCCAACTGGAGGGTATTCCATACCCCCCAGACTCCCCGGATTGTACAAGTTAAACTATGTGTTGTCCTTAATTATTATTTCCATTTTGGACTCATTGGAAGAAAATATGTATGGTCGTAGGTTCACTTCCCAGATGTTCCCGCATACTGAAAAGCTGACGCGTCAAGTTTTTCATAATAATTAATTATAAAATATTTTATTCGCCGATTCTATTCTATTCTGCCACAATAGTGACTAAAAATGTCGCGTTACCATAGCAACGGCTCCTATATTGAAATTTTCAATTCACAATTGATAAAAGTAAACTAGAATAAATGAACCCCGGGGTCTCGAGGTATAGAATAGCCCATGCCGAGGGGTTAACCGCTGGTGAAGATTTTTGTGCACATCTAATGAAGTACATGGAGTACTGGGGGGTGTAGAACACCTTCCAGTGCACAAATTTTGGAATGAAGAACATTGCAGAACATCCCGAACCCCAGACCGAGTAGTTTACTTTTTATCAGAAGTAAACTGAAGATCTCCCGTTTCAGAAGCACTGGAGGGTGTTCCACACCCCCCAGACCCCCGGTTTAAATAATTTATTTTTATTAAAAGGAATTAAATATTTAAGCATATCTCAAGTTTATTAAAATTAGCTATGGCCAAGTAAATGTGTTTAATTCGTAATCTGACAATTAATTATAAACTACCTAATTATAAATTCCGTACTCCCTGGGAGGTAGATCTCTGCAACAGGAGAGTTCAGTTTACTTCTGATAAAAAATAAACTACTTGATCCGGGGGCTGGGGAGTGAAACACCCTCTAGTGCCTCTGCAACGGGAGATCTTTAGTTTACTTCTGATAAAAATAATCTACTCAATCCGGGGGGTCTGGGGGGTGTGGAACACCCTCCAGTGCTCAAATTTTGGTATTTCTGTAAGTCTCAGAAATTGAAAGTCTCTGATACTGAAAGTATCAATTAATTACTGCTGAATTATATGAAGGACAAAGAAGTATGGAGAATTATGATGAAGTACGTGAAGTGTGAAGTTAATTGTACACGATTTCCTCTAGCGGTTGACCCCTTGGCCCATGCTGAACGTCTTACATTAGAAAATGTGAGTCGTATTGAAATTTTTAAACGTTTGAATCCGAGCTTTCTAACATAAAAACTTGCCAGTTCCAAATATTGGAAAAATTTGAAGTTGATTGGGATGCCAAAAAGATGATCTTATAGAATTTATGCTAAAGAACATCACAATTTACTCCAACGATGTTTAAGAAGGCTATACAGCATTGAAGAAGCAGATGAAATAAATTCGTGAATGAAGGAGAATGCATGGAAGAACCAAGAATGGAGCTCGACAATGCCTGTGCATAAACATAACCCCAGATTGCATTTATTCGTTTAAGTATTATCTTAAATTTTTCTTCTTTGAACGATGATGCTGTGAATGCAGAAGTTAAAAAGTGGGATCTTAATAACCCCACCGAAGATTATAGGAACGGGGTTAGCCAACTTGGAACGCGTTGGCAAAAATTTCTGACTTTGGAGGGCAACTTATTGAGTTTCATTAGCCGGGTAGAGTCAAAAAACCCGAACTGAAAAATACACTTTTCCTATAAAAAGTGGCTTGACCAAACGAAAGAACACTAAAATACAAGACTTTTAAGGTGAGATAGGTTTCGGTAGGTCCTTTAAAATGTAAAAATATTATTGCGCAATATTAGGCAATAATTTTATACATTTTGATTTCTGATTTGCATGAGTAAAGCGTTTTACAAAACGGCCTGTAGCGGTCAAAGCGCAGCGGAGAGTAGGCTGCGGAAGGTCAGTTTTGATTGACGCAACCACAGCCGATTTGAATTTTTAAAGTCGTTTTTTAATTTGCGGACCGATCACAAATTTTATTTTTTAATGAGTAGAGAACGATGTCCTCTTTCATAATTCACTTCAAAAATCTTGAAAATCTGACACTTCGGATTTCTTGATCGTCTCCATTAGCCCGTGTTTGTCCACTTTGAACATGATGAAACGGATTGAGTTGCTATCAAATATGGTAAAGCATTAATTTGACATTGAGAAAGATGCTAGATAACATTATTAGCATATGGCCAGCACCAAGCATTTGATAACCACAATAATTATTGGTACCCCAGAAAACTTGAGGTACTCTTGGAGTAAAAATAAATGAATTATATTTATATAACTCATGCTTCTTATCAAATAAGTAGATCTTAATCCTATCTTGAACCGGGTCCGTTGTAATTTTAGCTGTAGTATTCGCAAAGCATACTGGTCAAACGCTTTTAGAGAATCCTAAAAGAATAGATCGTATTCACTTGACAGCCAGAGTCAATCACTGAATCAAACTGCATAAACCAAGCTAGCTTAGTGACGGTTGACCTGTAGACCATAAAGCCATGCTGTGATAGAGATCTGAAAGAGCTAACTAATGAAAAATTAGAAAAAATTACGGAACATTTTGAGAAATTTTAAACAATAAATGGTCAAATAATTTCCAAAAATCTCCAATAAATAAAGAATAAACTGCAAATATGTTTATATACTAAGTCTTGGTAATACAATTTTCTTCTTCTTGGAGTGCCGAATGTAATTTCTGTAATGGAGTGATTGCCTTCCTCATAACCCACACATCGTTGTTGAACTATGGATTACAGTCGAGAATCCATACTGCTGGTTGCTGATGAGTTTACATCACTTCACTGGTCGAAAATTCCTTTTACGCACCAGTTCTATTATTTATTCTTGCTCTCTCTGTTCACTGGGTATAAAAGAAAATATTAAAAAAAAATTTTAAAGCAAATAATTATTGTAAAGAAACTGGTGATTAGTTGGCGTACTTCGTGTTGAATAGCCGAAGGTTCGCATCCAGATCGAGTAAGTTTTCCTATTTTTAAGCATATCAGTTAAAAAAATTCGAATCCAGCTCTGATTGCCCTCTCTAATGCTTCAAGCTGCTAACATCGAATGCCATATTTTTAATATAGAAAATTACAAAATGGCGCAATTCAGTTTTATGTTTTTTATTCAAACTATACAATAAAGCTTTGGCCGCTGGTTTCAAGTTTATTGTAAATTTTTTGTAACACAAACTTATTTGACTTCTTTTGACATAAAAAGACAAAATATTTGTGTGATGTTGGTAATATTATTACTTCTATAGCAGTTGTTCTTTTTCGACGCTTTTTGCTCAACTACTTTAATATAGAGGGTTTATCAGTGGCGTCCAGCCAAAATTTTGTCTTCATTTCTTTTCGTGTTTTATAAGCAATTTTTTATGTAAATTTTGTTTTGGAACATTTTTGACAAGAATTTATAATATAAGTGACTTATGATGAAAGCTTTCGCTTAATGCATCTAAAATTATTTATTGAACTTTCTTAAAATGTTTTGAAATCGCAAACTTCACGTTTATTAAAATTTAATAATTCTTGATTATTTAAAAGATTGCCTTAATTGTTTGAACAATGTTAAAATGGTTCTTTTATTTTAATAATTGCTCATATGCTGGGCTTATAATTCGGGTAATTATTTTGATACCACTTAAGAGCTCAAGATAACAATTTTTCATTGAATTAAGTTACCAAGTTATTAAAGTAAATTTAGTGAGACAAATTTTTTGTTTAAAATTAAACATAATCATTTTGAGTTTTGAACTGAAACTATTTTCACTTTTAGTATGTCAATGTTACTTGCTGTTTGTTTTGGGAAGTAAATTATTATATTTAAACGAGTTGGCGTTAGGCTGTAAATAGTTGGAATAATTGAGTTGGGACTATTTTTAATTTTTAACGGCTTTAATAAATTTTCAGCGACGCTACTGAAAGAGGTCGTTTTTCCCGGTGTCATTCAGTCGTTTAGTGTTTACTGCGACAGTTGAATGTCGGTAATTTCAGCGGCTCCCTTGGGATAACATATCTGATAATATAAAATTGTCGCCTCTTCTAACTCATATGTGTTTGTTTTTTTGTTTCAAGCTGTATAAATTTATACCCAGTTTGCAACTGCATATTGGAAACTTGATGGTGCAAACACTTTAATAAAATATTTACAAACTTGCAAATGCTTAAATTTGACTGACTTTATGAAAACTTTTCCAAAAGACGAAATTTAATACTATGTGGACAAAGCGTCACCAAAGATGTTTAGCAGTAAGTTAAAAATTAAAAGTGATAAAGTAAACCACATAGCACGCACTCCTATTTACCTACCTTACTTTCTTCAGAACGAATAGAAAGTGTTATTGTTTCATAAATAATTTACAATTTAAATAAAATTGTTATCATTAATTTTAACAAGATACGTTTACCAAAAATTATTAACTTGATTACGTATTGTTATACGCAATTTAATTTATTCAAATTCTTTTTTAAATTACCCATAAAAGCTTGTCGACAATGTAATTGAAGTAATAGTTCAGTATTTCTACCCTCAATAGTCAATAAGTCAATAGAAATGGAAGGTTGACTGGGTTTGAACAAGCTAGTTCATGATATCCTAAAATATCAGATGGCTAATAGACAGCGACGAGACAACTAGAAAGTTAAAAAACTTGAAAAAGGGCACCTTTTTATTTCGCATTGATTCCTTCGAAGGTTCCAGTACATTTTCGAAAAACAAATGTTGTCTTGTTTTAGTCCTTACATTCTGAAAGATGATAATATCTTTCTGATAATTTTTACATTTTTATCTTCTAAAAGGACGAATTATTATAATTGTTCTTATTTGCGATTAATAAAACTTTCAACAAAGTATTAATTTTAAATTATTGTACAAAATGTGTTTCTGACTCGGTAGTTGTCCTCAGTAACGTATACACATACGATAACTTTGTTGAAAGTTTTAGCAATTCTCGCGAACGCTCATGAGTGCGATGGAATGCTAAAGTGTTATGATACATTCCTGGTTAGAGCAAAATTTTCCACGATTTCAATTTTTTCGTGTGTACTCGGATTGTATCCCTGAATCCGTCCGTGATAAACAAAATAAGTTTTGAATTTCTATTTTTTTTAATTTTTTGGAATTTACCAGTTTTTGCCTTATCACTGACGCGCATGAATGGATTAACGAGGTTCTGAAAAATAATCTAGTTTGCCCCCCCATAGGCATTTTTTAAATACGTCACTGCTCTAGATTAGTTTATATTTACGTTAGGTTAAGTTACGTAAAATTTACGTTCGGTTTGAATAAATTTAGATTAGGTTAGGTTTACAAAAACACAAGTTTTTATTATTTATTAGATGTAGATTAGGTTAGGCTAAGATCCAGTATAATATTAGATAGGCAAATCCATTCTTGGTGTTTGAGACGATTCTATATCAAAACTGCGGAGTCAAAACGCCGAAAACAAAAACATTGAAAAACAAAAGCACCGAAAAACAAAAATGCTGAAAACAAAATGTCGAAAATAAAAGTACTGAAAACAAAAACCCCAATGTCAAAACGCCGAAAACAAAAACATTGAAAAACAAAAGCACCGAAAAACAAAAATGCTGAAAACAAAATGTCGAAAATAAAAGTACCGAAAACAAAACCCCGATGTCAAAACACCGAAAACAAAAACATCGAAAGTACCACTTTTTATTTATATCATCATTATATATTTATTTAAAAATAATAAATCACGACATTTTGCTTTGTTGTTTTGGAGTTGAAAGTTGTAGGCGATGCCGGTCAAATAGTCGTTCAGGTTGCGCTCACCATACACCTGGACTAAGGACTTGATTTTGGTCGCAACGTCGCGATCCTTTTCCCGTCCTGTGGTTGATTTTGGCCTCTGATGTACTGTTGTTCATATCCCGTTTTTTTTTGAAATCGGTGTTTTTGTTTACGACGTTTAGATGTGCTACCGCTCGAGACAGAAAATGTTCACAATATTATCCAAAAATGGCACTAGTAATTTGAAAATGTAATGCATTGTTCTATTATTGTAATACTTGGATTTTATTGGTGCCAATGATATTTATTAATCCTTCTAATTTAATAGTGACATTTGTTGACAATCGTTATTTGAACTACTACATTAGATGCTTTTAAATCCTACAATGGGTTTAACTATCAGATACCCATAAATTTAAGGTTAAGGTAAAGTTAGGTTTAGATTTTTCTTCGAGTGCCATACACTTTATAATTAATGGGGTGGTTTCCCGTTGCCTTTGTTTACTCCAATTTTGATTAGGTTAAATTGAGGTTTCCTAGGTTAAGTTACACTGACAATAAGGTTTAGGCTTGGTTTGTTCAAATTTAGGTTAGGTTAGGTTGAGGTTTGCTCAGATTGAGGTTACAGTGAAGTTAGGTTCAGATTAACTTAGGTTAAGGTAAAGTTAAATTTAAATCTAATTAACGTTTTTAGATTTGCATTACTATTTTCAAATAGGTAGTAACTTTGAGATAATAAATTCTCGATTTTTTAGTTACATATCCTTGACTGGAAAATGGAGATTCTTTACATATTTACTGACAGGAAAATATAGATTCAGACTTAATCAAGTTATCACTTTTACAGCAGACTCAAAAATTGTTTCTTATTTCCACATTCCAATAAATTCCGAATTTAGTCTATCTGGAACACTGAACGGCTTTCTGGCAGGAACTGGGAGTTTGTATTCTAGTCAGTGGTGTAATTACGAGTACCTTTTTACTAGATTTTATTCTTAAGGCCCATTCAACTTTTTCTTTGCTTCTAATTGAAGAATTTATTGTTTATAAATAATTTATATGTACACCAAAAAATATAAAATTTATTTGATAATGAAAGCATGCGGGGGAGGTAAAACACTGTTTAAAATAAATATTTGTACAATGGTTTAATTATGTACTTACATAACAAGAATTTCCTTTTTATTTTATCATATGCAATATGAGAAAGTATTGTTTTCGTTAAGAAAAAAAAATTTGATATTTTGATAAATTTACACTTTTTGATGTCCCCTGAGTAAAATAAGACGATTTCCAAAAAATGTTTGTGTGTGTGTGTGTGTGTGGTCAAATTTTGTGTGCGAGTTACAGCAAAAACTAATAGGAATTTTCAAACAAAATTTTGGATTTTGTATCCTTATATTGAGAGAAACCCTACTCATAATATGTAAACATTGAATGTTTTACCTTTTAGCAGTAAGGCACTGGAGGGTGTTCCACACCCCCCAGACCCCCCGGTTTCTACAACTTTGGCTTATTGGGATATTAGTTACTTGAGCGTAACTTGTTAAACTTAGGATTAATTAGTATTTCTAGAGATTTTTTCTAGATCGGTTATGCTGTTATCTTCAATTTATTACTAATAAACTGCACAAACCGGGGGGTCTGGGGTGTGGAACACCCTCCAGTGGCTCACTGCTGAAAGGTAAAACATTCAATGTTTACAGATTATGAGTAGAGTTTATTATAGCGCTTTGGTTTTTGCGAACGATGACATATTATACTGGGGGGAATTCATAATCCCCCAATTCATGGTCACTGCTTTATATTTTTGTTCTAAAAACTTTCATCATTATCGCTTAATACTGATAACCATAAGTTTGCAAATTTATCTATCACAGTTTGGGTGTACCTGGGGGGTGCTCCACACCCCCAGACCCCCCGGTCTCTACAACTTTGGTTTATAATTTTGGCTAATTGGGATAATAGTTACTTAAGTGTGACTTGTTAAAGTCAGGATTAATTTTCTCGAAATTGGTAAAGAAGCGTGCCCTTATACTTGCACCTGTTGAAGTCCAATACAAGACCTAAACGCACAATGAAAATGAATCAATTCAGTGAGGGGAAGTTGCCGGTCTCCCCTCGTTAGAGCTGATTAGATTTTGGTTAAAATTGGTTCATGGAAACTATTTTTTTTTAATCTTTTTAAATTTTATTATTTAATATTAGTTTTGAATTATTATTTCAAAAAATAATAGGAATTTCAAAACCAAATTTAAGTTTTCGCATATTTTAATCGATATTTAGAACTGATTAAATTTTAATTAAAATTCGTTTATAAAAACTATTGTTTTTTATTATTTATTATTTGTCTTTATTTAATATTTTAAAAACTAATAGGAGATTTAAAACTAAATTTGAGGTATCTTTATAATTAGACTTAGAGCTGATTTTGGGTCACATTGGTTAACGGAAAATATTATTTTCTTTTTTTATTAAAAATTATTTTTTTAATATTTAATAAAAGTATGATAAAGTCATGGGCATGGCCACATCCGATTTTTTTAATACAAATAAATTAAAAAATAAAATAAATCGTTTTTGTAGTTTAATATATAATAATTTCAATTATGACAGATTGTTGCTTAATTTTTCTTGTTTTTTCGTGTTGGATCAACAACATATTTTTTACCCAACAGAAAGCTTATAATTATTGGCAAATATATTGCTTTTTTTTATTTTTATTAATTCACGGCCGTTGATAGGCTAATAAATTTGATGTTTATTTCAAAAATATCGACCGCCATGACCTGCTAGTAAGTGAATATAGTGGAACTCGATTGATGTGCAACTTTTGAGGTTTGTACACATCGCAAAAAGAAGGTTTTGGAGCGTTGTAAATAACGGCGTTCGTATTATTGTTAGTAAGATTTTAAAAATGCAAACTTCGTATTTTTTATATTAATATTATTAACATATTTGACGACATCGCATTTTGTTGCAATTTAAATTTTTATGGAAATTTTTTAACTTTTTTGGTTCAAATTTTGCAATAAATTGTTTTTGGGAAAATGTTTAGAGCTGGAAATAGCGGCGTTCACCTTAGAATACGTAGCAGAATTACCAATTAAAATTTCAGTGCGTTAGAGATTTTGATGGTTTTTGTTTTATAGTATATTAAAATTAAAAATTGAGTGGCTCAGACCCCTCGGTTTCTAAACTCATGTTTTCTCTTTGTAATTTTTATTAATTTAAAATAAAAAATTTTAATTTTTAAAAATTTACAATAATTAATTACTGAACAGCAATAAAAATTTACTAAAACGATTTCTTCTTGTTCTGAATAATTCTATCTTCATTGTATATAATTTTGTATGTTGTGTTACTACTTTTTATAATTTTTGTTATTTATACAATAAGTTGCGAATTAGAGGTTCTTAAAATTAGAAGAATTAGAGGTTAATAAAGTAGCAAAGGGTTGAAATAACGGGTATTGCAAGGTTAGGCTAAACTTAACCGAGTTTTTCGATTGGTTTTACTATTATGTAGCTTTTATCAGTATGATGAACCATAAATTTACTTTAATTTATTAAATATTTAAAGGCTTGTAAAAAAACGAAGTTTGTTAGTTGACATTTTTTATATTACAATAGTCTGTTTTAACATTCTCTCTCGATAACCATGCAAATCTGCGGATCTTTTATATTGTTATGAAAATTTATGTTCATCTACAGTAAATATGTGGCCAAAACCTTGCGTAGATATGTAAATATACGTAACAATAGCGTCGATAACAAAATTTTGTTTGAAATATTAGTTAACGCAGCCACCAGCAGTTCCAAACTAAAATCTAGAAAATTGCTAACAATTCCATTTGTTTCAGATTAAGATGTCCAATTTAATACAATTTCGACGAACGAGAAGATCATCCACATCGAGCGTTTATATGCAGGTAAATTTTTTATACCACAGTCTCGACATGGCAGTTTGAAAATCGATTCGTAACAAATTATGAATTGCTTACAAAAGTGTATAAATAAATCACATCTTTAATACTTGAAATATCCTCCGGCAGTTCTGTCGTGCTCTTTTATACCTTTAATGGATTATATGTTACTCGTTTATCATTTTTATTTATATCAAAATACTCACGTTTCATTTTGGATCACTAAGAACTCTTTGTGATGGACTATTATTTGAAATTAAAATTTTTCGAAAATACTGATGTTTTATTTTGTAAAAAGTGATCTTCGTTATTTTTAGATGGAAATATTGCTAAAACTTTTAACATGCGCTTCGGAAATCTATTATTTCCAAGTCCACACCTCAAATTCATTTAATTTTTACATTTACTTACTAAACCCACATCTAACATGTTGATGTAGGATGAAAACTGGAATAATGCTAAACAACACTTTTACTTTATTATTTAACACAGAATGCATTTACTATCGCGATGCTTCGGATGTCTATTTGATAAGCCAAAATGGAGAAGTAATATTTGGTACACCCATGACATAAATTAAATTAAAGCAATGTCACTTACATTTTATAGCTTTCTCATCAAAAAAGTAAATTTTAGAAAGTTTTTCTATTATAAACTTGCATTGAATAATATAATGTAGAACAATATTTTACGCTGTTTGGTGTTAGAGACCCCAATATGACAATCTTCTTCAATATTCTAAATTAATTTTTTTAAATTTTGGGATGACAATGTGAAGAATTCGGACACCTCCGCATTGGCCGTTCTTTTGCTGCTTTATAACCGCACGAAAATTAAAGACAAAAATGGGGTTGCATTATTTTGAATTGCAAAATTGAAGTTGTATTCTTATGAACGAACATTTCAGCAAGAAATAATAATTGTGTTATGTGTTGCTGAACAGAGACATTTCCTTTACGAAATTTTCCGAAGCTATTGCAAAATTCACAAATATTAAAAACGCATGGAATCAGACTAACAACACGGAAATAAGCTACTAAAAGCGATGAAAATTTTTTTAAAGGGGTGGAGATTTTGAAGATCCGCCACTATCATTAGGAAATATGTTTGACTTTGCTATTCTTTAATTTTCCGCACGAAAGTTCTAGCGTCTGTCGGTTCCTGTTGAAACAAATGGTTTATTCTAAATTTTAGATTTTATCAAACAAAAGCAGACGAAAATTAATAGTACATTTCTCACTTAGCTTATTTGCTTATATTTCTTTAACGGTGAAATTAATAACCTGATGCTTTGAAATGCTTTGCCCTCGAGTGGCGTTTTCCCATTTTCATATTTTAACCGCTAATTACATCTCGTTAGTGTATCGCAAATATTATAGTAGGTTCGTTTGCAGAGAACGAAATTAATGTTTGAATGCATTCTCTCTTACGTATGCCAGAAATGGAGAAGCAAATAGGGGATGTGTACACTTTGTAATTAAATAGCAATTGGTGTAGCTGACCGTGGGCTCTTATGGTCATATGGGTTTAATGTGCATTCTCTAAATTTTATTATCGTATCAATGTCCGCAAAAACCATTTAGATGAAATATATTCTAAATTGTTCTGTAAGTGTAATTTATAGAGGGTAATAAGTTACATGCAGCGTTTTCTGACCGAATTCTCATATACGCCGTTATCCGTAAGATAGAACAATTTTAAAATTATTATTACATTACATTGTTAAAACGTGAATAATTACAAAGGAAGTGACTTATAATATGATAGGGTTTGCAAAAATTACTAATTGTTTATAAAATAATTTATATGCCACAATGACTAATGAAAACTGCACTAAAATCACTATTAGCTATTAGTGAACACGGTTTTTTACTTTATCATAAAATATGAAAAAGTATTGTTTCGTGCAGAAAAAAGTTAAAATTTTGATGGAATTACATTTTTTGATTTACAAAAAATTGTTTTATAAAAATGCGCTCTATATTAAAAAATCATAAGAATTTCAAAATCAAATTTAGTATTTAGTTTCCTTTTTGGTTCAAATTTGTTAATGGAAAATATATTTTTTTTTTATTATTAAAAATAATTTTTTTTTAATTTAGTGAAAAGTCGTGGACATGGTCGCATCCCATTTTTTTACTATTTTGAGGGTCCAGATATAATTTCAAAAGAAATTAAAATGCGCCTGCACGTTATATCACACACAATATACTTTTGCTATGTTATTAGCAGCTAATATTTATATAGTTTCTGTAATATTATTATTTAATACTTTCCATTACAAATATGTTTTAACTCTCAAACTTAATATCTGAAAATTAAAATGTAGGATTGATAATAGTACGATTATATAATATTTAATAAATATCAATCAGGTCATGTTTTTTATATAAATATACAATAAATATTAATTTTCGTTCATTTAAAATTTATTTCACTCATTTTATATGTATGAGCTGCATTAGTTTGTAGATTCTCAACACCTTCGATAGCTCAGTTGGTAGAGCGGTGGACTGTAGTTGGCACCATACAAACTGATATCCATAGGTCGCTGGTTCAAATCCGGCTCGAAGGAAATTTTTTATCATTTTAACGGATATTCAAAAAATTTTATTTATGCTAACGCATAATCTTACAAACATTTAAATTTTGAAAATCCAAAATCCAGTTGGATTACTCTCCCTAGAAAATGTTGTAAACAAGAAACATCAAGCAATTTTGTATTGGCGAGGTCATAGACTATTAGAAAGAATGGACACAGCTATTTACATATTTTAGTGTAACCATGATCATGTGACCAAAACCGTGTTTTTGTTTTGAAATGCTTGTTATGATCTACAGTACATTACGCCTGTTAATAGGGTTAGGTTGTCCGCATTTCAGAAAATTTATTTTTATCTTGAAAAATATAGCTCCGTTATAAATTTATACTGCTGAATATATTGTGTATAATTTTAAAAGTCAAAACTTAACGAAGAAGTTGTTATTTTTCGTAGGTAAGTAAATTGTTATAATGTATACTATTTCAGTGGCGCACATTTCGCAGTTAAAAGAATTTCATCGGCGTGTCTAAATTACAATTTTTACTTCATAGATGATATCATTTTCATATTATTCCACCATTACCACAATACCTATACTTGAAATAAGTAGATAATACAAATTTATTTTTTAGGATTTCGAAAACAATTTGTTTAAGATGTCTTTCAAGTAATTTGAGTGCCTCGGTAATATGAAATTATAAAAATTTTATTTTATTATTTAAAAATAAATTTTATTCGTTGTTTACATGTTGAAACCTAATTTTAATTTGACATTGAATCCAAGTACCTGCGAACCCACACGCACGCCTGTGGCATACAAAACAAACATCAGGACTTTGTTTACCTCCCCGCCTTTCTTATCAATGCTGAACGATGGCATCAAAACGTTATGTGTATTCGAATAGGACATGCTGTGTCCATTCTTTCTAATAGTCTATGGGCGAGGTGAAGCTTACGGAGCCGAACCTTTTTTCTTTTTTCTTTAATATTTTTAAAAATTCAAGTTGATACCAATTTTTAGAAAGGTTTCTGTAGGTTTCAGCCTGTTTCACCGATATGTACACAATAATTGCCATCCTTCAGTGGCAGATCTATGGGCTAAACCCGCTTGAGCAATGAAATTCTAAAATATCGAATGTTTTTGTATTGAATGTGTAACATAACCTCCACTATAATTTTAATTCCACGTCAAAATGCCAAAAACAAAAACACTGAAAAACAAAATCACCGAAAAACAAAAATACCGAAAAACAAAATCATCGAAAACAAAATCGCTGAAAACAAAAAACTAAGTCAAAATGCCAAAAACAAAATACCGCAAAAAACCACCAGTACAGACAAGATGCCACTTATAGTTTAAATATTTGATTCAAATTTTTAAATTATAAGTTTAAATGAACAATAAAACGAAACATTATTTGTGAGCTTTCAGCAATGGTTACTGCTGTCATCAGACATTTATTAAATGTTTTATTAAATGTCTGATGAAATATTAATTTCAAAGGTTAATAATATATAATTTCAATAGTTTAAATACGTTTGCGACATAATAAAAGATATTTTGATCTAAAATAATAATTTATAATTTATTTCTTATTCATCTTCTTCTTCTTCAGGTGCCTATCCGTTACCGGATGTTAGCGATCATAAACTTGGCCGAAGCCAAGATGACTTTTCTTGGGAGTGTAATTCATGGGGTGGTTTCGTTGCCTTCCCCATAGTCCACAGATCGATATTGGACTTTTGATCACAGCAGTGTATCTAGCGCCAGCAGGGTTCGAACCGCAACCTACCGCTTCGCAGTCGACCCGTGCATGCTTCGCGCTATACTGCTAGTCTTACCGCTGGTTCTTATGGTTCTTATTCATATTTCTAAATATTTATGTCAAAATAACAGATCCGTAACCAGGATTTCATTTCGAGGGGGGTACTTGTAAAATTTTCCAACTTGAAAATACCTACACCTATTTATTTTCAAAATTAAAATTTTTTACTTCCAAAAAGAATTTTTTTACGCTCAAACCGTCATAGATAAATTTATAAACTTATGGTCTTCAGTATTAAACGATTAATAGTGACAGTTTTTAGCATAACAAATATAAAGCAGTGACCGAGAATCTAGGGGGAGAAAGGATTATGAATACCCCGTATAATATGCCAGCGTTCTCAAGAAAATCAAAGCGCTATAATAAACCCTACTCATAATCTGTAAAGATCGAATGTTTTGTATTTCAACAGTGAGGTCCTGAAGGGTGTTCCACACCCCCCAGACCCCCCGGTTTGTGCAGTTAATTTTTTATTAGAAATAAATTGAGAATATCGGCATAACCGATCTAGAAAAAATCTCTAGAAAAACTAATTCATCCTAACTTCAACAAGTCAAACTCAAGTAACTGATATTCCAATTAGCACAAATTATAAACCATACTTTTAGAGACCGGGGGTCTGAGGTGTGGAGCACCTCCCAAGAACACTCAAACTGTGATAGATAAATTTGTAAACTATGGTCCACACCCACTAATAGTGAAACTTTTAGCACAAAAATATAAACCAGTGACCGAGAATCTAGGGAGAGAAAGGATTATGAATTCCCTCCATTATAATATGCCATCGTTCTCAAGAAAATCAAAGCGCTATAATAAACCCTACTCATAATCTGTAAACATTGAATGTTTTGCTTTTCAACAATTAGGCACTGGAGGATGTTCCACACCCCCCAGACCCCCCGGTTTGTGCAGTTTATTTTTTATTAGAAATAAATTGAAGATATCAGCATAACCGATCTAGAAAAAATCTCTAGAACTAATTAATTCTAAGTTTAACAACTCACATTCAAGTAACTAATATCCCAATTAGCCCAAATTATAAACCATACTTTTAGAGTCCGGGGGGTCTGGGGTGTGGAGCACCCCCCAGGTACACTCAAACTGGGATAAATAAATTTGCAAACTTATGGTCATCAGTATTAAGCAATTAATAGTGAAAGTTTTTAGCACAAGAAATATAAAGCAGTGACCGAGAATCTGGGGAGAGAGGATTATGAATTCCCCATGATAATATGTCATCGTTCTCAAGAAAATCAAAGCGCTATAATAAACCCTACTCATAATCTTCTTCTTCTTCTTAAATTAAGCCTACGGCTTGTTAAATCCAGCATCAGGGTTTTATTGCGTTGGGCTGTCCTGGGATATCGACTGCCAACTATCTCGCCATCTTGTGCGCGGTCTTCCTGGAGGCCTCCGACCATCTACTTTTCCATCCTCGCCAATCGAGCCAATCGGTTTCGGTCCATTCTACCCACATGGGCATTCCACTCTCTCCTTCGTTGCCTGCCCCACCTCACAATGTCCTGCACCTGACAGTTCTCTCTAATGGTTTTATTTTTTACTTGGTCTCGAAGCGTTTTACCCACTATGGACCTTAACACCTTCATCTCCGTTGTTCTGATTGTTTGCTTGGCTTTACTGTTATCCGGTCGTGCCTCTATTGCATAGGTCATTATTGGTCGAACGCAGGTCTTATAGATTCTTACCTTGCTGTCGATGCCAAGAAATTCATTGCGCCATATGACCTCTCGTAAGCTTCCCGCTATTGACGCCGCTTTAGTAGTTTGGGCGTATACTTCTCTTGCCAGGTCTCCATTTACAGATAGGTTGATACCCAAGTAATTAAATGTCATCACTTGCTCTACGATTTTATTGTTGATAACAGGTTTACATCTGATCGGTTCTCGCGAGGTGACAAGACATTTTGTTTTATTTTCTGATACTATCATATTGTATTTTTCTGCTGACTTGGTAAAACTATGCACCATCCTCTGTAAGTCGTCTTCACTTTCTGCAATTATAACTGCGTCGTCCGCGTAGCAGATTATTTTAATTACACCGTTGTTAAAGTGATATCCCTTTCCAGTCTTTTTTGTATCTTCTATTATTTTATCCATTACCAGATTGAATAATATTGGACTGAGGCTATCTCCTTGTCTTATACCCGATTTTATTGGTATGTATTCTGTTGCTATATTGTTTACCCGCAAAGTTGTTTTATTGTCAGTATTTAGAGCTTTTATTATTTTTATTATGTTGTTAGGGACCTTTTTCTCTTGCAGTATACTCAGAACGTCGTTAAGTTTTATTCGGTCAAAAGCCTTAGTCAGATCCATAAAGCACATAAAAGCGGGCACGCAGAACTCGATCGACTTTTCGATGATTTGTCGAACGATGAAAATCGCATCAGTCGTAGATCTATTTTTCGGAAGCCCTGTTGCTCTTCGCTTATGTCTACTGTTTTTGAAATTTCTTCTCTGATAATACTTGTAAATAGTTTTGTAATTGAATTTAAAAGTGTAATGGTCCTGTAATTTGCGGGTTGTTCTTATTGCCCTTTTCAGGATGGGGATTGTGGTACTCAAGCGCCAATTCTCTGGTATTTCTGCTCGCATGAGAATGTGTTGGAACAGTTTTAGTATCTGTAATGTAACTCATAATCTGTAAGCATTAAATGTATTTCCTTTCAACAGTGAGGCACTGAAGGGTGTTCCACACCCCCCAGACCCCCGGTTTGTGCAGTTTATTTTTTATTAGAAATAAATTGAAGATATCAGCATAACCGATCTAGAAAAAATCTCTAGAACTAATTAATCCTAAGTTTAGCAAGTTACACTCAAGTAACTAATGTCTCAATTAGCTCAAATTATAAACCATACTTTTAAAGACCAGGGGTCTGGGAGGTGTGAGCACCCCAGGTACATTCAAACTGGGATAAATAATTTAGCAAAGTTATGGTCACCAGTATTAAGCGATTAATAGTGAAAGTTTTAGCACAAGAAATATAAAGCAGTGACTGAGAATCTGGGGAGAGAGAGGATTATGAATTCCCCCCAGTATAATATGTCATCGTTCTCAAGAAAACCAAAGCGCTATAATAAACCTTACTCACAGGCCCGTAGCCAGGATTTCATTTCGGGGAGGGCAGCAATTGTAAAGCTTTCCAACTTGAAAATACCTATGTACACCTATTTATTTTCAAAATTCAAATTTTTACTTTCAAGAACCAGATACTTTTAAAAGAAACTTAACTACGAGTATATGATAAGCTCTGTTCTTTCATGGAGGAAACTTCTGGTGATTTTATTTTTTGACAAATGATTTATTATTCTTAAATAAATATAATATAGTAGTTCTTTATTTTTGATTAAAATATCTTTTATTATGTCGCAAACGTATGTTACTTTATAAGAGGAATCTAGTTTACATTAGTGGTACTGTTGGTGTTGTTCTTTTCGGTGTTTTTGTTTTCTGCATTTACTTCGATGTTTTGTCTTGCGGCGTTTTTGTTTTAGGTGTTTTGACGTACTACCGTCTTCTGCCTCAACTGTTGATAAAACCTTCACGAAAAAGTTGGTCTGCCTTTTTTACTTTTGATAGAACAGAAAATTCATGATTAATCACTCTAGCTGTGAAACCAAATATTCAATATTTCGTGGCGTACGACTTTGGTCAAATAAATGCAATCACCAGAACTGAGTAAAAAATCACCAAATTTAACTACCAAACTTAACCAACACCTATTTATTAGCGTCACCAGAACATTTTTCAAAGGGCATAAAAAATTTATATTATTTAAAAAAATGTATTGTTTTTAAAAATGGGTGCTTTTGGTTTTGGCATTTTAACTTCGCCTTTTTTGTTTTCGGCGTATTGCCGTATTGAAATCCTGAAACATCGGACATATCTTTAATATGATTACGAATATACATATGACATACAGAGTTCATGGTTAGAAGGGAACTTTTCAAGGTTAAACTAATTTTTCAATGTGAAATTTAAAGTTTAACGTAACTCAAATCGCAGCTCACTCGATTTTTAGTTCCTCCCATCACTCGGTTAAACCTTAGATACTACAACCGAAACAACAGAAAATTACATGAGAAACAGGGAAATAACGTACAATTTTCTAAATTATCCTTTTCTTTTTCCCGTTAATCTTTATGCATGATAGTTCGTCTTTTGTAATCTGTCTGCCAACAGCGTAATCTATGTTATGAATTATATACTGCTATGGTTCAATTTGTTTACTGCAACTGTTTGTAAAATCAAATGGGCGCCACAAACTTATGTCGAAATTTAACCGTTTGCTGATTACGTCAATTTTCCTCGGTTTTCAGTTCCTTAGTAGAACGAACTCTTTTAATTCTAGAAAAATTCTAAAAAAAGTGTAAAATAACAATTTATAATTTAATTTCGCAAAATTTTTGTTTTAAATTTAAAAATTCGTGTATTAACTAAAATTGTTATGAAACCTAAAGGTGACGACTGACTTGTAACAGAAGGTTGTAATACATATAATGTAACACTCGCGGCGAGCATTACATTACAAAGCTCGTTTCCTGGGCGCTGCAAATGCTCATTTCAAATGCTTTGCTCAACCTGTGCTCCATAAAACAATAAAAGAGTTGCTCCAAACGAACACGTCGCTATGGTGCACTGACATGTAATGTAACAATCACAGAATGTAACAATCAAAGGAATTCGCTAGAAAATCGACAGTCTAGTGGAGTACGGATACTCCGCTCGGTGCTCAACGTTTGTGCTCGTTTTGCGCTCTTTTATCGGCGCTGACTGAACGTATTACATTACATTACATTACATTACATTACATCGCATCGCATCACATCACATCGCATTATATCACATCGCATTACATTATATTACATTACATTACATTACAACGTTCAGTTACAATTCAGTCGCCAGCTTAAGATGTAAAATTGATATTATCAAGACTGAAAATGCCCTTAGATTTTCTATAAAAAATAACTAAATACTCTTCCCGAAAAGTTTACAATTTATGAAAATATTTATTTTTTTAAGTTTTACTAGTTGACCTTCGGATCTACCGGATAAACGTGGATAACTTTGAGATTTTTTTTTAATTAAGTCGAAGGCTTCACTTCCATTCGCAATTATGTTATAAATATAAAATATTTACTCAATAGTTATTTATGCATTGGCGTGTAAGTACCATTCATTGTTTTGCGGTTGAGAATGCTTGCTAGCCAAGATCGAAATTTTAAAAATGCAAAATTTGACACACAAAAACCACCTGAACGTGACCTAAACCGCAGTTGTTTAAGTTATTTCTAAATTTTATTTTTGACGATAATTACGATCGGGCCCGCTGATTGGATGTTTTCGTTGGCAAAATGTGTTGTGAAAACGTATCTACTTGGTAGATTATGATGACCTATTACCTTAATTAATTAAGTCAATTTTTGCATTTTATAAGTTTTTAATTTTCAATTAAAATTTGCCATTAATATTCCAAATTTCTAATTTTTATTACTTATTCTTCCACCGATAAAAATATTTTTAGATGTAAACATAATATTTATTCAATTCAATAACTTGTGCATTTATTTTGGGGTTATGGTGGGTGGTAGACATGGTAGAGACAAACTATGTAGCCGAAATAGCTCAGTTGGGAGAGCGTTAGACTGAAGATCTAAAGGTCCCTGGTTCGATCCCTGGTTTCGGCAGATTTTTTTTTTATGCACTTCGATCCAAATATCGTTGTTTTTTGTGTCTTCCGGCATTGCTTGATATTCATTATTATGAATCGATTAAAAAGTTGAGAAACCCTCCATTCGAACTAAAATAAAAACGACAGTTGTCTTGATACGCCACTGCTTATTATTCATTAAAACTATGAATTAGTTCTTGTATAATATAAAGTGATGAATGACCGCATAGAAAATAGTTAAACCAAATTGAAAAAAAATTAATTTAATTCATTTATCTTAACAATGCCTGCATTTCATCTTACTATTCAACAAGTAGTGTCTCGTACTTTAACAAAGGCTTTGTTAAGACGGATTTATCCATAAGCCTATAAGTCCTTTTTTTTTAATTATAACTAATTGGATTCCCTCGGCAACGAAAAAGTAACACAGATATTTCTGCTTATTTTGATTGAGTCGAATTTAAAATAAAAATACCTGTAGTATTTCAAAGGACGGTCGTTGGTGAGAAGGCTGCATTAGTGACTCATTCTTGAAGTTTGGGTAAACCTTATCGGTTAGTAGCATAGGGATCACATTTCATTGCCCCGTAAATTGGTATCGCGTGCCAGCTAACCTGGCACATGTGCTCGTAAACAGAATGAAAGTAAAATGTAGTTGTCGGCAATCGTCCAATGTTCGTGTAAGGTTATCATTAGTTAATCCGCTTTTTAAAAATTTCGGTTGTGTGTACGAGTACAATAAATAATAAACCCGTAAAAAATAGGTGGCGTGATATGTTTTACCAGAGTGTGCAATTGTGTTTCTGTGTTTCTTACCTTGCAATAATAATAAATTCCGTGTTGTGTCATTCATAAATTTTAATGCAAATTTACTAAATGTGTGGACGTCAACAACTTTCTATTACTTTGTTGGCACCAAATTTGAATTCATCAAATGGCCGATTATTACGGGGTGGGTAATTTCTTAAATTAAAAAAATATTGTTTTGCGCACGTAAGTACTCCAGCTCTTGAACACTGGCGCCGTATGTAAAAATCTGAAGAGGATCTATTTTTATTATTATCTGTTGAAACCAAAACAAGTTTATTATTATAATCTTATTACATATTATATTATGTCTTATTATGTAAGTAATACTGAAAAGGTTAACGATTACTAAAAAAAAATAAATAACAAATAAAGTTGTGGATTCTTATGTTTTTATAAATAACAAGTTGGAAATAATGTAAACAAAAGATTAGTGGAACTTATATTTTTGTTTACGGTGGTTAGTAGCACATAACTGCATACCATACACTTGTTGGTAATCACTATACAGGGTATCCCCTGTATGTATAAATATAAAAACTGGTAGTGTCTTTAGGTAGCGCCGAAAACAAAAACACCGATTTTTAAAATAATATTATTATTTTAGGCCACTTGGAAAATTTTCTGGTGACACCCATGAATGGGTATTGGTTATATTTGGCAATATTTTTAGCTTAATTTATTTGACCAATCCGGGCACTGATACTATTCAAATCAATATTTTACCACTGTTTTTTCCAAAATTTTATATTTTTATGCGTATATTGCATTATTATCTTTCATAATTTTCCTTTTAAAAGTCGTAAAACCGGAATTCAGGATAACTCGACCAATTTTACTCTATAAATGGCATCTTGTTTGTCTAGTGGTACTTTGGGTACCTATTTTTGTTTTCGGAATTTTGACTTCGGCGTTTTTGTTTTCGGTGTTTTTGTTTTTTGGTGTTTTTGTTTTCATCGTTTTGACGTGTAATAGTCTCTTTGCATTGGTTTAATATTTAAAATATGTTCTTCTATTGGATAATTCCCTAATATAAAAAAAAAATTTTATTTTTACCAAAGCAATCTCAATAAATTATTGTGTAGAATGCGGAATTATAGCAACGATTTGCTATTCTTGCGATCAAATAGCAATGTTTTGAATAATTGCATTTATAGCAATTTTTTGGCGATTGGCAAATTTGGTGGGCAAAGTAATCCCGCGAAGAGATATTACTTCCAGCACATCATTCATCAAAAACACAGCGCAGATAATTGATGCTTATCAGAATCAGATAAAAATGAAAACTATGGGAGTTTGTGAAAAACTAACTGAATTTCACATTTGCTATATTCGTGGCTATAAATCGCAATCTATTGCAGTTAGAGTTAAGTCTATTACTCTTTCTTATCTATGGTTTTTACTTATTGTCTGATTATGAGTCGAGAGAAAAACTCTAAATCAAGGGCAACTGGACCGTACCCGGTCAACTCAGCGATGGTAAACTCGACGACGCGACGTCAACTCGACGACAGTCAACTCGGCGACGTTAACTCGACGACAGTCAACTCAGCGATGTCAACTCGACGACAGTCAACTCGGCGATGATCAACTCGGCGACAATTCGCCCAACGGCCGGGGAAATAAGTTAATGTTATTTAATCGATATTATAATCCAAAAAATAAACTTTTTTATTTGTCCTTCTTTAAAACCATTCGGGTCGAGTCAGAAAACACGAACTCGAAAACACTTTTTCCTGTAAAATAGGTTCACGAAACAAAACAGCATCAAAACACAAGTCTTTTGTCAATGAGCCCACAATTTAAAATTTAAAGTTAATCTATTCCCATAAGAAACACATGTACGTGTTTTATCACGCAATATTACGTCACAATTGAACACATTCTATCATCAGTGCGTGCGTTGTAAGTGGGTCGACACTAACAACCAGCAATCGCTCCCTGCTTTCTGTCGGGTTAACATCCCTAATTTTTCCGATAGGACCGGTCTAGGGGAATATTTTAAGTTGGTAAAGCGTTTGTCAAAACGGCCTGTAGCGGCCGGAAACGGAGGGTTAATTTTGACTAACGCAACCACGACAAATCTTGGATTTTTAAAGGAATACTAATTTTTACCGTTGTTGATGCTATTGAAATTTATGCTAATCAGCTGATTGCAATCCTCTTTAAAAACATGGTTACGAAATATGATATTAGACATAATTATATTCTATCAAAAATTACAATATTACGGATTCTAGAAACTTTTGGATACTTGACTATAATGCAGTCAATTTAGTTCTTCAAGATTTGGTTGCCCCGATTAACCGATGACCCAATTAACCGGCATCGACTGCATCTAGTTTGTTTTGAGGTTTTTTGAGCAGCCAGAAAAAGTTCACTTTTTAATATTCTCTCCTTCCGGCCTAGTCTGCCACTAGATCTACCTAAAGCCACTGAATTTTTGTTAGTCGACTAATTTGGATTCTAAAGATGCTATTGATCGGTATTCAATAATTGGGTTCATTGTTGTCTAGGGTACATAATTTTAAATCCTTGATTAAAAGGCGTTTGCACAAACCTCGTATGGTTAAGATTGTGGAGGAACTCGCACTTCATTCTAGGGTGATAATGGATTGGAGTTTTCTGTTTTCCGTTATTGACTAGTTTATTTTGACAGTTCATAATTCGAGATAGAACTCGTTTCTTTCTTGGTTTACTGACTTAACCAAGTATTTGATCTCGAGGAGAGAGAGATGATTCCTACGAGCATTTAATTCTCCTTTTCCCAACACGAAACTGTCCAGGAAGCTTCAAATGTTCAACTAAGTGTGATCTTGTTTCGAAAACATTAATGCTTCCCTCTTTGCGGTATGCTAGAGTTATTTCATTAGATTCAATAGATTAAATCTTTGATTATTTCTCTCTCATCGATAAACTCCTTTTAGAGCCCGGATGTAAAACCATTCATGTCCTAGTCTTTCTAGAATAAAAGAGAAGCTTTTAGTCTTCACTTATACATAGTATACCCAAACTTCAGCAAAATTTTGCAAGTTGATGGGAATTAATCTCAATCTTTCTAGAAAATTATCAAAATGGCGGCTTTAATATGCAGGGCCTATAGTTTTACCGAACATAGCAAAAATAGGAATACCGAAAAATAGTAAATAGATAATTTTGTAAGGAATTAAATTTTCTACAAAAAAAACGAAGGAAAATATTTTAAATAATGTAGGCGTGGAAGATCTTCAATTGTTGTGGATAACAACTAAAAGGTCAAAAGTGTGCATTTTATTTTTGCGCGTTTTGTTTTGCTGTACTTTCTTGATTGTTTCTATATTTTTTAACAATTTAATTATTTATATTATAAAAGACAAATTGATTCTGTTTCAATAATATAATAATTAAATTGATTAACTCCCAACATCATTGAACACTGTGTTTGGTGACGAAATAGGATAAATTTTCAATTCGAAGCTTATAATTAGATTAAAATGGCAACAGCTAAACCAATCTCGAGGTGTATAGACACAAAGTTTATTGATGACCACTTTTCAGTCTGGGGATTGGAATCTATAGATCATCATACAAATTTTTTATATTTAACATTGGAATTTGTTGAGTAATATGTAATTAATTCCTAATCCCGTATCTTTGTGGGAAAACTATGTTTTGGAATTTCCACAAGAGAAAAATTTCTATAGCGATAATCCGGACTTTTTACCTTTAGAGATTTTTGTAAAATGTTTTTAAACTTACTTAGGTTGCGTTAAAATTTCGATTTGGCAATTCCGGGTTATCGTACTACGCTCCAAAATTTATACATCGATAAATGGTAATTAATTGAATAGTTAATTTTTCTTTCTTCGTTTATAATTTATCAAATATTGTAGCTCAGCAGGGGACTTCGTTTGTTACTATATAAACTAGAAAAATTAAATGAAAGAGGGGAGGGTTTGAGAATTTTTTTTAAATTTACATATGATTCAGATGATACAGTTAATCTGACTCTTAATATATTAAATACTAAAGAAGATGCTGTTCTATGAAACTGAAAAGAAGATGATCATTCTAGTTCGACTATACTGAAGTAAATAGAAAAAGATTTTGTTATATCTCTCTCCCCAACCCCTAAATCTGACTACATAGTCACATTTATATTTGTTTGAAATTAATTTTTAAAGCCGTTTTTAACCAAGTTTGTGGACCGTCCGCAAAATTTTATTTTTTTTATGTGTATCTGGCATTATTGTCTTTCATAATTTACAAAAATAATAGTGAAAATCGCGATCAGGGTTAATCGACTCTCGTCAAAGAAAATTAAAAAATTCAGTTTTAAACAAAAGTCATAGTTTACTTACTCACCTTAGTTTACCCTTCCCCGCCTCTTAGGTAGGTAAAGTTGTACTTTGCACACTCAATGCTAATAAAAATTGTGCACAAGACTGAAACTAGTTAAATTTTCTATTCCAAATTCTAATGTCAATTTTCAATAAATGAAGAAGAATTAAGCGGTTTCTTTAGCTCATTAATATTTTCTCCTGTGATTTTTGGAAATTCCTTGCTTTTGCAATTTTTAATCATATTTTTGTAAAAAAGCATTGTAATTCATCCTGGGCCAGCGAGCAAAATTTCATGTTTATAAAATTTCAAAAAATTTTTAGTATTATTGCTCATTAGTAGTGGAATAGAGTGGATTCTAACATATCTTTGATATAAATTTAATCCAGATTTTCATTAGCCTTCCGATTTGCGTTTTTTGGGTTAAATTAAAATAAATGTGCGGTTTTGAGGTTGAGTTATAATAATTCTTAAAAAGAATTTTTTAAATTTTTAAAGAATTAAAAGAATTTCATGAGTTTGAAATTATGCAAATTAGAATAATTTTACTGTTTTGATGTGAAAATTACAAAAAATCAGCGGTTTGATATAGATTAGCGTCAGAAATCGCCATATTAAGCCGTAAATCTATATCAAACCGTTGATTTGTTGCAATTTGCGTATCAAAACAGAGTAATTATTATATTTTTCAAATCAAAATCGTGAAATTTTTTTTATCAAATCACATAATACACTGGAATTATTATAATTCAACTCCAAAACCGCGGATTTACTATAATTAAACTTCAAAAACCACCGAATCGAACCGCTAATCAAAATCTGAATAAATTGATATCAAAAGTGAGTTAGAATCCGTTCTACCCCACTACTTCCATTGAAAAAATATTTTTGTCATTTTTTATGTTAAAAATGTTACGTTATGGAAAACGCTAAAAATACTAGGAAGTGATAACCATTACCAGGGGCTTCCTTTATTAATTTAGCATAAAAAAATATTTCATTTTTATGTAATCACTATTACATGCTTATTTGCATAATATGAGCAATAATTACTGAAATCAACATTATTTGTGAGATTTCCTAATTGTTTATTATTTTACGACGAAAATAACTGGAACCAAATAAATAGTGCATTCAACGTTAACTGACAATATTTTGAAATTACATCATGTCGCCTTACTTTAAAGTAAAATATTTTTATAATTTCAAACTTCATTAACTCGGTTTTAATTTTTTACCGCTATTAAGTTTATTAATTATCCATGAGCAAACATTTTTACTGCAGTGTTTGTTTATATTGCAACGCGATTATTTATCAAGGTTTATTTTCTATATGAGATAAAATTATGTTCTTCAAGATAACAATTTTTAAAATGTTTGAGGTGATGGTCGTAACATAACATAATTATTACGAACACATTTCAAGTATTTCCTGTTTTCAACTTTCTGTGTATGCTATTTACGGTTTCTTAATTAATGAGTCATGCAAAGTATCGAAAATAAATAATAAGATAAACGAATACGATTTAAAAAGTGTTTTGCTATATTTATTTTCATCCGCAGTTAGAAGTACAGCACGTGGAGTAAAACATTCAGTTTAATATGACCGTGTGGCCTAATGGATAAGGCGTCGGACTTCGAATCCGAAGATTGCAGGTTCGAGTCCTGTCACGGTCGATTTTTTTTGTTACTGTAATTTTACACAAAATTCGAATTTCGTATTTTCCTTATCTTCCTTCTTCAGAACACATTTGTTATTTGTTTGCATGAATATTCAAGAGCATACTGGGGTCAGTATTATTAAACGCTTCGCAAATAGTTTTGAACATTTCCCCATTACTACCCAGGCACTTCATACTGAAAGTATTTCAAGATTTATAGCGCCATAAAATTTCAATTTGTTCTTTAAAATAAGAAGGCAGTAATTTTATGAGACACATGCAACTTTCCTTTTGCTCGAAAAATTCGATACCAACTTCTTGGAATAGTCTACCAAGATCATCTGCTAATGAGTAACCGTAATTTTTAATTAAAATTTTTGGAATGCTACGCGGATTGGCATCCCGTCGGTTTCTAACAGCTGTGAGGTATTCCAATAAGAATTTTAAAATTTTAAAATAAAATTATTGGAAAATTTAGCTTGCACTTTTCTAACAATGAAGACGAGCAAATGTAGGGGTTTCAACGCTTCACTGGTCACGATGGAGAATGACTCATACTCGAACATCCCTTTGCTTGATGTAATGGCTCTTTTGTTTAAGTTCGCCCTTACACTTAAAACTCCCTTTAACGATTTTTAGTATTAATGTGTAATTTTCTTGCAGCTTTTATCAAGCCTCGCAAATGATTTGGATCACATGCTTAGTGAATTGTGTACGACTCCGCCGCCTCCATATGATCACCTCTCGGATAACGAACTTCATAACAGGTAATCGAATATTTTATTTTGTATTGTTTTGAATTTTTGGCGAACGTGGGGTAAAACCGGTCGGTTAGAAACTTCACTGCAACCGCAAATTTATACTTTTATTATTGTAAAAGAAGAGCGCGCTGGCCACCTGGATCTGAGAGCGCCAGTACGTCAAATCTGGTTTTTTAAAAATATAATTAAATAATTTATCCTCTGTTTGGGAGGGTTTTAGTGATATAATGTTCGGAAAAAATGTTCTTTAATCTGAATTCAAGCTATAAACCGTCCTTTATTCTTCTGTGATGTACACACAGAGAGATAAATTAAGGCTCTTATGTATTGCTATGGCCCAATTTATTTTATGCTGTAATTTAATTTGAAATTGGGCGCCATAGTCATATTATGTATATGTACTACATTTTTTGTTGTATCGATGGTAAATTACTTACGGCTTCTAGCTTTTCGGTGACATGAACTCTATTTTTTTTATTTTTCTAATTATAAATTGTTTGTTGCTTTTGTTTTTCAGAGGAAAATAAATTCCTTTTATTTAAAATAACTTAAAAACAATTTAGTTTTTGAATCTGCTGGTACAGTTTCTGTTTCCATAAACCAATCTTTCGGGAACCAAAGCTTGCGCGGAAAAAATTGCAAACTAAATAAACTACCCCAAAATGTCTTTTAAATTGTATTTATTTTAATGTAAATAATGTTGTATAAATGTAATTAAATGTCAGAAAAAATATTTAATTTTTTTTTAATTTTGTCCTGAATTGCATTGTTTTGTTGTTTGGTGCCTTGTAGATGATGGTAGTTCATTTTTTGTTTTAATTTTTGTATTTTTAAGTATTATTTGAGTTTTTAAGGGTTTCTTCAAAACCCCTCTAATTCAATTTCTCTCTTTCTGCTCGAAATTATTTGCGCGCACTTTGCTTTATTCTTAAATATTTTACTTTTAAGCCAATTTTTAAAACCTTCATTTCAATTTTTTACTTCTACTTTTGTCTCAGCTTACAGTTTACTATTTTATCCATTTAAATTGTTCATTCAATTAATTACATTTTTGAAAATCTTTTTAAAAGCTCAACGCATTTTTGCGTATTGATGATTGCAAAAGGTCATGAAAAGATAAAAATTGGTGGAGACTTCCATTTTGGCAACCTAATGAAAACTGAAAAAGTATATAAGTAATTGGTGGAAAGGGTGAGGTTATGGGGTTGTGATAGTGGAGAATCAGTGAGAAAAATTTTAGCGATTGAAAGTGATTTGAGACTCTGAAGTTTGGTTGAGGAGACATATTGAAGTGAGATAAGTCTCAAGAAGTGAAGGGGCGAGTAAGAATATAGGACTGAGAGGGATAATTGTTACCGAAAAATAATATAAAGGTATGATAAGTAGTGATAAACCGTTGAAACATATGTATAAGTATACCAAGCAGCGATCTCCGAGGGGTAGACCTGGATCAAGGCTTACACGGCTGAAAAACCATTTGCAAGCCATAACCAAAGCGTTGGCAGATGCACAGGAGTACTGATTAGCTGAATAACGCAAAAGACACGGCTGAAGTGTGAAGAGTGCGTGCGAATAATGAAAGTCAATAATCTGAATATATAAAAAGAAAAGAAAACTGGACGAGATATTTCAAAGGAGCGAAAAATCCGCAAGATCACCATTGAGAACAACGGAACGGACTGATAAAACAAATGGAGGGCAAGAGATGGAAATGGATACGGTTTTAAGAGCTATAGAGTCTATAAGAGTAGAGATGCGTGATAGTTTTAAGGAAAATAAGGGTCAAATGAAAGAACTGAAGGAAAAAATTAAGAAAATGCAGGAAGACAGTGAGAAAAAAGAAGAGTTATGAACCAGAGAAAATCAAATACTCTCAAGGAGAATTGGAGAAATGAAAATGCTTTTGAAAAGCAAAAAAAAAGACTCGAAACGACGAACTCCACGAACCTGAAGGAAAGTGTACAAAAACTCCTAAAAGAAAAACTAGCCGTAGAAATCAGGCATATAGACACTTTCCAGATAGGGAAAAAATGTGGAAAACAAACCACTAGTGGTTAAGCTGTAGAGCTGGAAGGAAAAGTCCCAAATAATCAGGAATAAGAATAAGTTGAAGGAAAGAAGAGTATATATAGCGACATGGCAGTGAACGAGATACAAAGTAAGATAAGAGAAATGTGTGGAGGACGAGTGTCTATCCTCACACGTTATTACTTAAAGGTTGCGTTGGTGTTGGATAATTATTTTTATTTTAAATATTATGGACCCGGACAATTAGGCGCAGCCGAATAGGCGCAGCCGAATAGGCGCCGCCGAATAGGCGCGGTCGAATAGACGCAGGACATATAGGCGCAAAACCTTTAGGCGCGGGACATTTAGGCGCGATGCCATTTAGGCGCAACCCATATAGACGCGACCCATTTAGGCGCCGAGACATATAGGCGCGATCCGCTTAGTCGCAAAGCTATTACAGTATTTTTTTATTTATGTTCATTATATTATTATTTATTATGCAATAATATAATAGATTCACTAACTTATTAAAACCATAGATAGATTTGCTAAGTGACGAAAAAACCGTAAAAGTGAACCGATGATTCAACGGCGATGATTAGACGGTATGTGTGACGTGCCAAAACCGCTGGGAACCCCGGAGCGACACGGAGGGTCGCGCAGGGTGCGGAGAGTAGGTTTTGACAGCGCAACCACATCAGAAACTAATTCACACAAAAAGTTATTTTTTAATTTATAATATTTTTATTGCGCCTAAATGACTTTGCGCCTAAACGGATCGCGTCTATATGTCTCGCCGCCTATATGTCTCGCCGCCTAAATGGGTCGCGCCTAAATGGGTTGCGCCTAAATGGGTTGCGCCTAAATGGCATCGCGCCTAAATGGTTCTGCGCCTATATGTCCCGCGGCTAAATGGCTCCGCGCCTATATGTCCTGCGTCTATTCGGCTGCGCCTATTTGGCTGCGCCTAATTGTCCTAGACCGGGTAAAAGCGAGGTAAGGAAAGCAGAAAATTTTGAAATTTAAAAATTGAAAGTCAATTTGAATTTAAAGGAGGTGATTCGACTACTGTTACGGTAGAAGCAGTAATGGTGGTTGTCCTTGTAATGTTCTAAGGTGGGTCTAAAGGTGATTTCAATATTTGTGTCAAAATGAGTGTGATTTGTGAAATTGAAGATTTCTCAAATTTTGAGTTTTTGAGAAGACTTTTGCTCAAATGGCTAAGTGCCAGTAGAACAAAATGAAAATGGGTGTGCCGTTCAGAATTTTGAATATGTTTAGATTTAAAATTTGAAAAGTTTAGAAACCGAAGAAAATGTATCGAATTCGGATTCGATAGTTGCAGCTCAAATGTCATGTTGACAGATTCAAAAATTGCTTGCGTTGTTCAAATGGTGAACAAAAACTACCGGTCGTCATGTATGAAGTGGAATGCTACACCAGGGTATGACGATGTTCTTACGCGGTTCCGGTTTGAACGCGTTGTTCGAAATTAAACCCAAGTTAGAAGAGAAAGGAAAAAATGTATAGATGCAAGTTTTGTGTTTTATCTCATAAAATGTATTGTTGAAATCACTATGTTGACTGTAAAAATTAGTTGAAAATGAATTTGGCTTGCATGATGTGTAAAGCAAAATTTTGCGGCGGAGGTTCGAAAGGAGCGGCAGGGTGAATACCAGGTGCATCAACCATATTTATGAATAAATACAAACATCAAAAAACTACAAAGAAGGCACTTAGCTGTCCTGTTCTGTTGTACTGTGTTCTGGAAGCTAGAGTACTGGTTTTCTGGTGGATACTGCATCTCGAGTGCTGTCCAAATCGCGTTCACTGCGCCAATAGCGGTCCAAACCAATTAAAAATGTGATAATATCAAAACAGTTGACGTGAAAGGGTACCAAGTGTAGTATCCAAAAAGTCCAAGTCGGAGGTCACCAATTGTGGAGAATGTGTGTGTATCCTCACACGTTATTAATTAAGGTTGCGTTGGTGTTGGATAACTATTTTTTTATTTTAAATATTATATTACAAAATTAACTATTATTTATTTGGAACAAAATATGAAACACCACTGGTCACGAGTATGTTGTTTACCGTACTGTCTGATATAATAAACAATAACCTCGTGGTTACTGGTTACCATATCAATTTGTGTACCTTCTTTACAGCTGCTCCCTGATCTCTACATTCATCCCTAAACAGGCTGTGGCGTTGGCCGCCACAAATGAATCGAAAGGAGATCAAAAAAGGAAATAATCAAAAGTTGATGATCAATAACAAAGTATATGAATGGAAGGACATAGAAACGACTATAAAATACATAGTACCAGGGGGCTGACGGTGTAGGAGAGACAGAAAACTAAAGTGTACCCGACAAGACCATCAAAATAGATCGACACCCGCAATTCATATGGATTTTGATTTCGAAGTTGGCGATGAAGAGCATAGACAAAAAGGGAAGAAACCAGAAAAATGGAAGGAAGAACAAACAGAATAGCAACGTGGAACGTACGATCAATGCTAATGTCCGGAAGATTGAACGAAATAATTAAAGATATTTAAAAAAGACAAAATAAGTCTGGCAGCAGTGCAAGAAATAAGATGAAAAAAGAATGGGGAAATAAAGATGAGAAATTATACAATGCTGTACTATGGAGAGAAGAAAACAGAAGAAATGGAGTACCCTTCATAGTAGAAGCCTGGCAAACAGCATAATAGAATTTAAACCGGTAAATGGTCGATTGGCTTATATGTTAGATTTTGGGGTGACCAAGTAAACTTATCGGCGATAAGTGCATACGCACCGACAAAGGATGCAGATGATGATTGAAATGTATAACGGAATTGAGAAACTGAACTGAAAAATTCCAAAAAGAAATGGCATAATACTGTTGTGAGATTTTAATGCCCAAATTTTGATAGGAAGTGTAACTTAAATAAGAGAACATCTGAGAGTAACGAAGATTAAGAATTGGTATGCATCAGCAATGGATAGACAACGATGAAGAAGGGTAGTGGAAGAGGTTAAAACGAGTAGAGGACTGTGAAAACATGATATAGATAACTTTTCGATCTTGAGCCTTTGCAATTTAGACCGCCATATTGGAAAACAAGGGCAAAAAATTGCTTTTCTGTGTATATTTCACTTCTGGTGCTAGTTACGTCAAAAATATATATTATCAATTTTATTTGGTTAAAATTCCCTACATTTTTATTTAAAACTTTTTTTTCAGATCAATATATTTTGAGATATATACCTCGAAGTTGAAGATTTTTACTGAATTCTAATGTTTTTTACTCATTTCCATCTATTAGTAATGTGTTTCCAAACAATTGGATGAAGAATAGCTAGCTAGCTCCGTATCCGCTGTCTCTGTTTGGCGAAAAGGCAATAATGCACAAAATCATGAAATATTCTATTTTTTCTTTCTTGCCCATCGCAGAGGACGTTCAACAGGGAAACTGTATTTATATTTTTTTCTTCTATTTTATCTTCATCGAGTCACGTGTTGGTCATATGGCATTGGAATGAATCGTTTGCATCGATTTGCTCTAATTACGTGCAGTACGTATAATTCAGTTGTGGTTTTCGATGGATTCTATACTGATGCAACGAACAAGAGTTCGATAAGTGCATAAAGGTATCGATGACCATCGACACAATTTTCGTTTGACGTAAACTTCGGTGTTTCAAGAAAATCTTCTTTCGAATGAAACGAACAAAGTTTGTTTGCTTTCCATGTTAATGAGAAAATTTACCAATTCTTCAGTAATGCAAGCTACAGAAAACGCTGATACCTTAATTGTTAACACTTTCATCAGTAGATCTTGTACTTTTAAGAGCATCTAAAGAAACGCCATCTTAATGTGTTCTTCCTAATGTAGTACTTGAAAAATTATATAAATAAAATATATTTTTCTCAATAATGCTATGTTTATAATCAAGGAAAAATGAAATCTTTAAAGTTATTGAAAAAGAATCAGTCTTTAAAAGAGATCATTCAAATATTCAAGAATAACATTTCAAATCGCGAAGCCATCATTTCCGCTGCTGAAAATTTTAAATACAACCCATACCATCAAGTTCTATTTTGGTATAACAAATTTCTAAATCCCGAGGACTGCAGATGGAGGAAGAGTATATATTTGGTCTTATCTCAATTGCCACACTGTAAAACCTGCTCTAGAGACAATTTTAAAGTTTGTATCCTGCAAATGTAAGAAAGAATGCGGTCGAGCATGTGGATGAAAAAAGATGGGGTAAAGTGCTCTGTTATTTGCACATTTTGCAACGGAAATTCATGGGAAAAACATTCCTGAATTTTTCTCGGATTCTGATGATGAAAGAAAGGATGAAACTGAAGATGAGACGGGCAAAACCGATGAACCCGAAGAACCCCTTGAACATCAAGCCGGTTCATCTAGATTCTAGAAGATTTAAATGACGGAGGCAATAAATTTGTCAGTGTGCATATCGTAGAGTAGGCCTCACATAGAAAAACAACATTTTACCCTAAAGCTTGGTAGTGTGAAAATGAGTAAATAGAAAAATTCAAAAATAATTAAAATTTTCATGAAAATCGACGTATTTTGAGTAGTAATCGAATAAAAAATCTTCAATTTAGAGGTATTTAATCTCAGAATCTATTGATCTGAGAAAAAAATGTTTTAAATAAAAACTTATAGGGAATTTTATACCAAATTAAATTGATAATAATATGAATTTTTGACATAACTAGGACCAAGAGCGAAATATAGCCGGAAAAGTGATTTTTTTGCTAATATGACGGCGCAAACGGTAAAGGGTCAATGCCGAAACCTTAAGAGTTTTCATTAGGGTTTCTAAATGAAGGTCTCCACCAATTTTTATTTTTGCATGACCTTTTGCAAGGTAAAACTACCTATTCCCCGAACTAGTTGTCATGGAACTGATTCTTTTTAGAAATTCGTTGCAAATTTCAAAAATAAAATAAAAATTTGCAAATTTATTTTCTCCATGGAAGCAATCTTGACAAATCTACCAAATACAAAAACTCTTGTACCATTCATTAAATTATTTTCTAGCCTTTAATTTTGAAGTTTTTTATTATGATTTTTTCTAATTTTTCTGCTACTAGCTCAGTATTTTAATTACGATTATTTAAATTTTTAATAATATTGAGGTGTTTATTTGCAATGGCGTAGTGTAGTTTGAACTCTGAAGAGCGGGCGAAGAACTCTTGAGAGCGCTACCTTTGTTTTGGCTGATTATTTTAATGTAACTTTTGGTATTTACTGGCCAAGAAAAAGTATTACAAGGGGCGATTGAAAATATTAGGGGAAAGAGGTAAACGTTTTTGATGGGGGGGGGGTTACACTGTGTAAAGATTTTTCAATACCTAGGATAATGAAAATGAGCAAAAATACTTTATCGCGTGGAACTCTCATTTAAAACTCGGACCCCAAGTCTCAAGTTCCATAATTTCGAGTTGTATCGCACTCAGAGATGTTTTTTAATTGTTGCGAAACCGAAAGCTTACGTGACGGCTGGATTAAAGAAAGTGAAACTCAAAATGAGCAGAGCTTAAGGTTCGAATGTAAAGAATTGAAAGTATTACAATTATTGATTTTTTTGCGCCTAAACGTGAAAATTTTTGAATCATCTGTAGTTTATAATCTTTCTAATTACGACTTTTTTTTATAATTTTCTTTAATTTCTTTAGAAAATTCTGTATTTCCGAGTTCGACTTATCCAAAAAATAAAATGCAGAACTAAATTAAATTTATGTAGAATCAACATTTTTTTTGCCAAGTTCATGTTTTCTGTGAGCCGATTTCGCTATTTAAAAAAATATTTTTATTTTTAGTAAGAACATTTATTTTTTTGCAGTTGTTTTTAATAAAACCTTTTTTACCTAAAAACACTCTTAATAAAAGTGTCTATCAAACTAACCAAAATTGGAAGATTACACAAGGGAAAACGATTTTATATAAGCAGGGCTTATTTTACATCAATGAACAATTCTTAGATATAAACGGAAGCTCATTGAGGTGAACCGCAAATCTCTTCTTTTCGATAGTTCCGCTTTTGATTTTTTCAAAATTGGAATATTGTAATTATGCGTGTTTCTTTACGATATGGTAAACAATCTTGTATCAATTTGTCGATTGATGCTTATAGGAAACAGAAGAGGGTCGATCAAAGTCGCAAATTCTAATATGGTTTTGAGCGCGTAGGGGTTTCGGTTTACTCTTACCGATCGTAAAATAAAATGCACTAAAGGATATAATCCCATTCCTTGGGGGCTTTTTTTGATCAAAAGTCATCTCAATTTTGTCGCTACGCAGGTAGCACTAGATGGCATGAAAATTTGATAAAAATGGTAGACATCTCGACGTTTTATTTTATTCTTGTTAAATTAATGTAACATAGCTAAGGGTTGCCACAAATATAATTTATTATTAATAAATCACATTTTGTGTGCTATTTAAACTTGTATTGCTGTTTTAAGTATCTCAACGAGGGAAAAGATGCAGTTTATTCCTTATTAAAATTTCTTGAATACTTTTCCAAACTTATTTCAGTTATGATTGCCGGATAATTGAGGAGCAACCCTATAATCTGCGTTTTTATGCTCTTCTAATTATGTTTTTCACGAATGTTCGTTATTGCCAATGTTTGTTTATTAAAGTCGTTATTTCGAATCTGCTTGTAAGCAATTTAAATTTAATTTTCGTTCCTCAATCGGGGTCGCTTGGTAAAATCTCCATTTTATAATTCAAATTTACATCTACGTTTTTCCCGCAGGATCCTTTGCTATTTTGTCAATTGAAGGAAAAAAGGTTGCAATTCTTTCAAAATTAGTTGATCAGTTGACCTCACAGAGATTTTACGAGTTCCCCTGCGTTAGACAACATTTGATGAACTTTGTTTACAATAGGCACAACGACCATACTGTCGATATCAATTATTGTTCAGTTTTTTTAAGCAGTATTCGATTGTTATTTATATTTCTGTGTGTGAGTAACATTTGTTATCTTGCACCTGTCGCCGTCATGCACGAGAATTGTTTAATACTATACACAAGGGGGCAAGAAAACTTGCTACTCATTGTTTTGAAAACATCAGCTGCCGTAATGAAAGAAAAAATACAAATAATGTAACATTCGATTTGTTTATAGATTCGGATTTCAAACCAAAATTGAGGTTTCTAAAATTATAAATCATGCAAACCAGCGCTTCAGGCGATGATTTAGTATTTTCTGGATTGGTTGAGGTAACACCTAACACTGAACAACTGTTTGACATATTTCCTCTATGTTTACTTCGTGGATGAGTCGATCAATGTCGAGCACGTGCCAAGATATCAAATAGAAACTATTTTAGGTGAACCACATATTCATTTCACGTATTTTTAGACTGGCAATAGGGATTTTAATTAGAAAATTGCTACCTGTAAAAAAAACTAGCCATGTTAAACAAAACGCGTGATGTATCTTCCCGTTTGACCTATATAAACACATCGGCAGTTGCAACAAGCTGTATTTTACATATTACTTTTTATAAATATTATTTTATTTAAATCTAATATAATTTGAAGGAACTCAAGGAGAACTACATTCTAATGATTCATTCAGTAATTGTAAATCGTTTGTATTATAAGGAAGTATAAGAAATTTATTGTTTTAATATTATTGGCAGTACCTACTATATACTCATGTATTTCGTGCAGTACTTATGCAAATGTTGCTACATACTAAGAAATTTATTTTATTTCCATGAGTAATTTCAAGGTTTGTGATTAAACTATTAAACGCGAAATAATTAGAACGAAGCTGATGGAGCGAGCAAATTGGTCTGGGGGTTTCTAAGGAACGAGATGTACTTAATGTTGTTGATGTGGCACAAATACATTCCTCAAAGGTTGTCACATAGGAATTTTAAAATCAAAGAGTATTTCAGCCGATAGGGGAGTCGAGGACGGTGTAATATGAGGGTACACGTCCCTAACATGTGTCGGTTCGTTTGCTTGTTCTGTTTACTTTCAACGTACGTGGTTCTATTCTGAAATTAAATTAAAATTCGCCATCCACTCAGGATTCGACTAAACTATGTGTGGTTTTCGGTGGCGTAAATTTCTTTTGATATTTTTTATATTATGCATTGTTCACATTGTTACCAGACGCTATGCAACCCACCGAAACGGTGTGTATCGGTACCCTCTAACATTATTTATTCACCAGTTTCCCAGACCTCGTTGGTTGCTTTAACAAAAAGAATTACATTAAATTCGTTTTCTTTCTGGGTCGACATTACATCTATGCAAGCTTTTACACAGAAATGTAATTTTAACCAAAATTTCATTAGGTGGCTTATTTTTCATTCCATGTACGAAATTTCATGCTGATTTGTTAATTGCTAATTCGTTTGCGAATTAGAATACCCTTAACACCCGTCGTGCAGACATGTGGTAAATTTGACTGTGTTCGACGTCCTGAGGGAATTTCAAAGTGTCAATTTTGTGTAATTATTTTACTTTTCGCATGGAAACCTGCAATGGTTTTAATTATAGGCATTTAAAATAAGAGGTTGAAAATATTACTTGACATTTGCATGGTCCTGCACAAGCCTGATTATGGATGCATTATACTTCATTGTTCAGTTCTATGAAATATTAAAATGCTCATTATACCCTAACTTTTACTAAAGTTATTCCATGCGAATTTCCCACAAACAATGAAAAGTGTAGAAGTACGCTCGATTGTTTAATTGTCTGGAACTCTAGATAATAGCACTAGCCATTTAAATACGATAAAGAAACGTTTTGAATCGAATGTATTTAATAAAAATAGTTATTTTTGTCCTTGAAAATTATTGTTCTTTTCATCTGCACTTCAAAAGTTAGCCCTACAACCTAAGATGTTGCCATTCCCACTAGTGGCGTGTTTGAGACTAACTGAGAGTTATTACAAGGTTTTAATTGATTATTTTTAAATTCAATGGTTTTGTGCAATTGAGTTGTAAAAATTTACAATTATTATTTTTACATGTATGTATTGCTATGTTTCAATTGATGGTAGCTACGGTTTAAAATGAATTGTTGCCGATAGGAAACAAAAGTTTGCCCTACAACCTAAGATGTTGCCATTCCCACTAATCGGGGTGTTAGAGACAATGAATTTATTACGGAATTTGATTTTTTAATCCAAGGGTTTTGTGCAATTGATTGAAAAATTTAAAATTTATTATTTTTAATTATGTATTATTTCAATTATGTTGCTATTTAAAAATAATTTTCCCATGGGAAACAATACAAACCAAATTTGGATTTTGGTTCCGCTTTGCGGTTTTTTTGGCTTTGCTCTCAGTGGCATGAAGTACGTTGCGGGAATAATTTAAAATCTATTATTTGTAACAATTGATAATTTAATTTCTGATATGTGCAGGTTTTCTGGTAATTCAAATGTTATTTTTAATATTATAGTTTTTATTTAACATTTTACATAGAAACTAATGGGAATTTCAAAACCAAATTGAGGATTTTGGATCCTATATTCAGGATTATTAGATGTTCAATTTTTATTAAGATTATTAGGAGCTGATTAAATTGTGGTTAAAATTGGGCTTGAGAACTATTTTTTTTATATTATAGTTTTTTTAATATTTTAAAAACTAATATGAGTTTCAAAACCAAATTTGGGATTTGAAATCCTTATATTCAGGATTACTAGATTTTAATTTTTAATTAAAGATTATTAGGAGCTGATTTAAGTTTTGGTTAAAATTGGGCATGAGAACTATTTTTTCAATATTATTTTTAATATTATAGTTTTATTTAATATTTTAAAAACTAATGGAATTTCAAACCAAATTTAGGATTTCGGATCCTCATATTCAGGATTATTAGATTTTAATTTTTAATTAAGATTACTAGGAGCTGATAAAGTTTTGGTTAAAATTGGAAATGATAACTATTTTTTTTCAGTATTATTATTTAATATTATAGTTTTTATTTAATATTTTAAAAACTAATAGGAATTTCTACACTAAATTTAGGATTTCGGATCCTCATATTCAGGATTATTAGATTTTAATTTTTATTAAGATTATTAGGAGCTGATTAAGTTTGGTTAAAATTGGGCATGAGAACTATTTTTTTCAATATTATTATTTAATATTTTAGTTTTATTTAATATTTTAAAACTAATGGAATTTCAACTAAATTTAGGATTTTGGATCCTATTATTCAGGATTATTAGATTTCTAATTTTTATTAAGATTATTAGGAGTGATTAAATTATGGTTAAAATTGGGCATGAGAACTATTTTTTTCAAATATTATTATTTAATATTTTAGTTTTTATTTAATATTTTAAAAATTAATGAATTTCTAACTAAATTTAGGATTTGGATCCTATATTCAGGATTATTAGATTTCTAATTTTTAATTAAGATTATTAGGAGCTGATTAAGTTATTGTTAAAATTGGGCATGAGAACTATTTTTTTCAATATTATTATTTAATATTTTAGTTTTATTTAATATTTTAAAAATTAATGGAATTTCTACACTAAATTTAGGATTTTGGATCCTTATATTCAGGATTATTAGATTTCTAATTTTTTAATTAAGATTATTAGAGCTGATTAAATTATGTTAAAATTGGGCATGAGAACTATTTTTTTAAATATTATTATTTAATATTTAGTTTTATTTAATATTTTAAAATTATAGAATTTTAAAATTTATTTCAATTATATTCGGATTATTAATTTTAATTTTTAATTAAATTTTGGATATTAAATTATGTTAATAATTTTAGAATATTTTTAAATTAATTATTAATTTAATTTTTTTAATATTTTTATATTAATTTTAAATTTATTAAATATTGGATTTAAAACTAAATTAGGATTTGATTTAATATTCGATTGATTAATTTTTTAATTTTATTAAGATTGATTAGGATGATATTAATTAATGTAAATTATGAATATATTTTTTTAATTTTTATTTAATAATGTTATATATTTAACTAGATATATTAATTTGGATTAATTTATTTTATTTTAATCTATTATTATTTAATTTGTAAATTTAGATTTATTATTATTTATGTTTTTATTTTATAATTGAATTTAATATTTAATATAATTATTATTAATTGTATTTAATATATTTAATAATTTATGCATAATATTTAAATTATTAAATTTTTATAATTTAATAATTAGATATTCATAGGATTAAATTTTTATAGATATTAGGATATTAAATTTATTTATTATAATTTTAATATTATATTTATTTTATTTATATTAATAATTATTTAATAGGGAATTAATATTGGATTAAAATTTTTAGTTAAGATTATTATTATTATTAATTATTATTTTTTAATGTTAATTTTTTAAAATTAAAGGTAGATATTATAGTTTAAATTTTTAATTATATTTAATTAATTAATTTTAAAGTTTTTAATTTTTTTAAATTTAAATATTTTTAAATTTAAAAATTTATTTTTAAAAATTGGGAATGAAATTTTTTTTTAATATTATTTTTAATATTTTTTTTAGTTTTAACTTTTTTAATAATTAATTTTAAAAAATTTAGGTTTTGGGATTATAATTGGGTTATTAGTTTTCAATTTTTTTAAATTAAATTTTTAAAATTTTTTAAAAATTTTAAATTTTTTTTTTAAAAATTTTTTTTAATATTTAATTTTTTTTTAATTTTTTAAATTTAAATTAAATTTTAAAAAAATTTGGTTTTAAATTTGGGATTTTAATTTTATTTTTTTTTAAATTTTTATTATTTAATATAGATTAATATTAATTAAAATTAGAAAAAATTTTTTTTTTAATTTATTTTTTAAATAATATTATTTATTTAATTTTTTAAAAAAATTTTTTTAAAAATTTTAATTTAAAATAAATTTTAATTTTAAATATTTTAATAATTTATTTGGGATTTTTTAATTTTATATATTTTAAAATTTGGGGATTTAATTTTTTTTTAATTTATTGTTTTTAATTTTTTTTAAATTTTTTATTTTTAAAATTAAATAAATGTTTAACAATTTAATTTGGTTTTAATTTTAGATTTTTTTTAGATTTAATTTTAGATTTAAAGATTTTTAAAAGGGAAAAATTTTTTTTAAATGTTAATTTTTAATTTAAAATTTTTTTAATTTTTTAAAATTTTAAAAAATTTTATTTTTATATTAATTTATTAATTTAAAATTTTTTAATTTAAGATTATTGGATGTTTTTAAAATTTATTAAAATTTTGAAATTTTTTTTTTTTTTTAATATTGTTAAATTTTTTAAATTTTTATTTAATTTTTTAAAATATTAAAAATTAATTTTTAAAAAATTTAATTTTTTATATTAATTTTTAAATTTTAGATTTTTAATTTTATTAATTTTAAAGATTTTTAAAAATTGGGGATGAAATTTTATTTCAATATTTTAAATTTTTATTTTTTTTTAATTTTAAAAATTTTGGTTTTTAAAAAATTTGGTTTTTTATTTTATTAGATTTTTAATTTTTTAAATTTAAAGATTATTATATTTAAAATTTAGCTTATAAATTATTTAATATTTTTTAATATTTTATTTAATTTTAATAGAATTTATTAATAATTAACTAGATATTTTATTAATATTAATTTAAATTTAGGTAATTAGAATTTATTAATTATTAATATTATTTATTTTATATTTATTAATTAATTATTTATATATTTTAATATTATAATCATATTATATATTAATTAAAATTGGATTAATTTCTAATTATTAGTTATTATATTTTATTTATAAATTATTAATGTTATTATAATTGTAATTAATTATTAATGATTTTAATTAGATTAATATTATATTGTTATTAGATATTTTAATTATTAATAAGAATTTAATTATTAAAATATTAATTTATAATTTATAATTATAATATTTAATTAATTAAATTTGTCAAATTATAGATATTAAGTTTATTTCATTTAAAATATAGGATTTAAATATTAGATTTGTATTTTAATTTAATATAATTACTTAAATTTATTATTAATTATTAATAATTAATGATTATGATTTTTAATTATTTATTTAATATTTTTTTTAAAATTTTTTAAAATTTAATTTTTAAAAAATTAATTTGTTTTATATTCTTAAATTAAAATTTTTAATTTTTTAATTTAAAATTTTAATAAAATTTTTAAAAATTATAAATATTTTTTAAATTTTATTTTTAAAATTTTATATTTTTTTTTAAATTTTAAAAAAAAGGAATTTGGGAACAAAATTTAATTTAAAAATTTTTTAATTTAAAGTTTTAAATTTTTTAAATTGGGATTTAAAATTATTTAAAATTTAAATTATTTTTTTTAATTTTAAATTTTTAAAAATTTTGTTTTAAATTTAATTTTTTAAAAATTTTAAGGGAATTTTAAAAAATTTAATTTATTTAATTATTTTAAATTTTAATTTTTTAATTAAATTTTAATTTAAAATTAGGTTAAAAATTTTTTGAATATTTTTTTAAAAATTATTTTTATTTAATTTAAAATTTTTAATTTAAATTTTTAAAAAATTAAAGGTTTAAAAAAATTTGGGATTTAAATTAATTTTCGGTTAAATTAAATTTTAATTTTTAATTAATTTAATGTTTAAAATTAGGGTTTAAAAATTTATAAATTATTTTTTAATATTTTAAATATTTTTTTTTTTTTAATTTTTTAATTTTTAATTTAATTTCAAATTAAATTAATTTAATTTTAAATTTTTAATTTTTTAAATTTAAAATTTTTTTAATTTAAGTTTTATTATATTTAAATTTTGTTTAAAATTTTGGGATAAAAAATTTTTTAAAATATTATTTTTTAATTTTAAATATTTTTAAATTTAATTTTTAAAATTTAATAATTTTTAATTTTAATTTAATTTATTTAATTAAAATTTTAAATTTTTTTTTAAAATTAAGGATAAAAAATTTAAATTTAAGAATTTTTAAACTTTTTTAATTTAATTTTTAAATTTTTTTTTTATTTAATTTTTTAAAATTTAAAATAATTTTAAATAATTTAATTTAATTATTTTTAATTTTTTTTTTAATTTTAAATTTTAGATTGAAAAAATTAAAATTTTAAAAATTAAATTTTTTTTAAATTTTTTAAATTTAAAATTTTATTTTTTAAATTTTTTAAAACTAAAAATTTTAAAAAAATTTAATTTTTAATTTTTAAATTTTTAATTTTAATTTTTAAAAATTATTGGGATTTAAAATTTTTAAAAAAAATGGTTTTTTTTAAAATTTTTAATTTTTATTTTTTTTTAAAAATTTTAAAATTAAAAATTAAAATTTAAAAAAAATTTTATTTAATTTTAAATTTTTAAATTTTAAAAATTTTAAGATTTTTTAAATATTATTTTAATTTTTAAAAATTCATGAAAATTTTTTTTTCAATTTAATAATTTTACTAAATTTATTCAAATCATGTTACTTAATTTACAATTTATTATCTTATATAAATGTTGATTAGTCAATTTCAAATTTTTTACCTATTCAATTATTATTTATCATTCAATTTATTAATATTCTAAACATTTCGATTCAATTTATGATAATTGATTACTTTAAACTTTAATATTGTTATAGATTACAATTCTAATTTGTTGCATTATCATTGTCATTTAACTGATTAATTTAATTGTCTATTTGATTATTATTTCTATTTAATTTATATTTTACTTAATTTGTTATATTAATTTTAATTGATTTTATTTATATTTAATTAGATTTTATTATTTTTTTGTATTTTATACATAAGTTTATTACTAGTTTTAAATATTAAATTTCGGTCGGTAATTTTGAAAAAACGTATTTAAAAATTGAATCGTCGATGCTCAATGCAATCTCGTACCAGCTACTGCTTCGTGCTTAAAAAAACTTTGAAATAAATAATTTATAATCGTGTGAGTAATATGAATTAGACATCAGTATGCATAGTATGCTGAAAATCTATTAACATAAATTGTATTCATAATAATCATAATAATTGAACCAGCTACGGTACATTAACATAAAGAATTCTGAATACTAAATTAGAACGGGATATTTTATTTAAATGTTTTAAATTTATAGAAGTATTTATTAAATGTAAAATTTAAAACTAAATTTAGGATTTCGGATCCTAATATTCAGGATTATTACATTTCTAATATTTTAATTAAGTTTATTAGGAGCTGATTAAATTATGGTTAAAATTGGTGAATGAGAACTATTTTTTTAAGTATTATAATTAAATATTATAGTTTTTATTTAATATTTTAAAAACTAATAGGAATTTCTAAACAAAATTTAGGATTTGGGATCCTTATATTTAGGATTATTAGATTTCTAATTTTTTAATTAAGTTTATTAGGAGCTGATTAAATTATGGTTAAAATTGGTGAATGAGAACTATTTTTTTAAGTATTATAATTAAATATTATAGTTTTTATTTAATATTTTAAAACTAACAGGAATTTAGGAACTAAATTTAGGATTTCAGATCCTCATATTCAGGATTATTAGATTTCTAATTTCTTAATTAAGATGATTAGGAGCTGATTAAATTATAGTTAAAATAGGGTACGAGAACTATTTTTTGAATATTATTATTTAATATTATAGTTTTTATTTAATATTTTAAAACTAATAAGAATTTAGAAATTAAATTTAGGATTTCGGATCCTTATATTCGGGATTATTAGATTTTTAATTCTTTAATTAAAATTATTAGGAGCTGATTAAATTATGGCTAAAATTGGGCATGAGAACCAATTTGTTTTTAATATTATTATTTAATGTTTTCGTTTTTATTTAATATTTTAAAAATTAATGGAATTTCTACACTAAATTCAGGATTTCGAATCCTTATATTCCGGATTATTAGATTTGTAATTTTTAATTAAGATTATTATGAGCTGATTAAATTATGCTTAAAATTGGGCATGAGAACTATTTTTTAAATATTATTATTTAATATTATAGTTTTTATTTAATATTTTAAAACTAACAGGAATTTAGGAACTAAATTTAGGATTTCGGATCGTCATATTCAGGATTATTAGATTTCTAATTTCTTAACTAAGATTATTAGGAGCTGATTAAATTATGGTTAAGATTGGGCATGAGAACTATTTTTTTTAATATTATTATTTAATATTTTCGTTTTTATTTCATATTTTAATAATTAATGGAAATTTCTACACTAAATTCAGGATTTCGGATCCTTATATTCCGGATTATTAGATTTCTCATTTTAATTAAGATTATTATGAGCTGATTAAATTATGGTAAAATTGGGCATGAGAACTATTTTTTAAATGTTATTATTTAATATTATAGTTTTATTTAATATTTTAAAACTAACAGGAATTTAGGAACTAAATTTGGGATTTCAGATCCTCATATTCAGGATTATTAGATTTCTAATTTCTTAATTAAGATGATTAGAGCTGATTAAATTATAGTTAAAATAGGATACGAGAACTATTTTTTTCAATATTATTATTTAATATTTTAGTTTTTATTTAATATTTTAAAAACTAATAGGAATTTCAAAACTAAATTTAGGATTTCGGATCCTTATATTCAGGATTATTAGATTTCTAATTTTTTAATTAAGATTATTAGGAGCTGATTAAATTATGGTTAAAATTGGGCATGAGAACTATTTTTTTCAATATTATTATTTAATATTTTAGTTTTAATTTAATATCTTAAAAATTAATGAGAATTTCTACACTAAATTCAGGATTTCGAATCCTTATATTCCGGATTATTAGATTTGTAATTTTTAATTAAGATTATTATGAGCTGATTAAATTATGCTTAAAATTGGGCATGAGAACTATTTTTTAAATATTATTATTTAATATTATAGTTTTATTTAATATTTTAAAACTAACAGGAATTTAGGAACTAAATTTAGGATTTCAGATCCTCATATTCAGGATTACTAGATTTCTAAATTCTTAATTCAGATGATTAGGAGCTGATTAAATTATGGTTAAAATTGGGCATGAGAACTATTTTTTTTCAATATTATTATTTAATATTTTAGTTTTTATTTCATATTTTAATAATTAATGGGAATTTCTACACTAAATTCAGGATTTCGGATCCTTATATTCCGGATTGTTAGATTTCTAATTTTTAATTAAGATTATTAGGAGGTGATTAAATTATGGTTAAAATTGGTCATAAGAACTATTTTTTTAAAATATTATTAGTTAATATTATAATTTTATTTAATGTTTTAAAACTAACAGGAATTTAGGAACTAAATTTAGGATTTCAGATCCTCATATTCAGGATTATTAGATTTCTAATTTCTTAATTCAGATGATTAGGACCTGATTAAATTATGGTTAAAATTGGGTATGAGAACTATTTTTTCAATATTATTATTGAATATTTTCGTTTTTATTTTATATTTTAATAATTAATGGAATTTCTACACTAAATTCAGGATTTCGGATCCTTATATTCCGGATTATTAGATTTATAATGTTTTAATTAAGATTATTATGAGCTGATTAAATTATGTTTAAAATTGGGCATGAGAACTATTTTTTTAAATATTATTATTTAATATTATAGTTTTAATTTAATATCTTAAAAATTAATGGGAATTTCTACACTAAATTTAGGATTTCGGATCCTTATATTCAGGATTATTAGATTTCTAATTTTTTAATTAAGATTATTAGGAGCTGATTAAATTATGGTTAAGATTGGGCATGAGAACTATTTTTTTCAATATTATTATTTAATATTTTCATTTTTATTTCATATTTTAATAATTAATGGGAATTCCTACACTAAACTCAGGATTTCGGATCCTTATATTCCGGATTATTAGATTTCTAATTTTTAATTAAGATTATTATGAGTTGATTAAATTAATGTTAAAATTGGGCATGAGAACTATTTTTTTAAATATTATTATTTAATATTATAGTTTTTATTTAATATTTTAAAACTAACAGGAATTTAGGAACTAAATTTAGGATTTCAGATCCTCATATTCAGGATTATTAGATTTCTAATTTCTTAATTAAGATTATTAGGAGCTGATTAAATTATGGTTAAAATAGGGCATGAGAACTATTTTTTCAATATTATTATTTAATATTTTCATTTTATTTCATATTTTAATAATTAATGGAATTCTACACTAAACTCAGGATTTCGGATCCTTATATTCCGGATTATTAGATTTCAAATTTTTTTAATTAAGATTATTATGAGTTGATTAAATTAATGTTAAAATTGGGCATGAGAACTATTTTTTTCAATATTATTATTTAATATTATAGTTTTATTTAATATTTTAAAACTAATAAGAATTTAGAAACTAAATTTAGGATTTCGGATCGTCATATTCAGGATTATTAGATTTCTAATTTCTTAACTAAGATTATTAGGAGCTGATTAAATTATGGTTAAGATTGGGCATGAGAACTATTTTTTTCAATATTATTATTTAATATTTTCGTTTTTATTTCATATTTTAATAATTAATGGAAATTTCTACACTAAATTCAGGATTTCGGATCCTTATATTCCGGATTATTAGATTTCTCATTTTTAATTAAGATTATTATGAGCTGATTAAATTATGGTAAAATTGGGCATGAGAACTATTTTTTTAAATGTTATTATTTAATATTATAGTTTTTATTTAATATTTTAAAACTAACAGGAATTTAGGAACTAAATTTGGGATTTCAGATCCTCATATTCAGGATTATTAGATTTCTAATTTCTTAATTAAGATGATTAGAGCTGATTAAATTATAGTTAAAATAGGATACGAGAACTATTTTTTTCAATATTATTATTTATATTTTAGTTTTTATTTAATATTGTAAAAACTAATATGAATTTCAAAACCAAATTTAGGATTTCGGATCCTTATATTCAGGATTATTAGATTTTTAATTTTTTAATTAAGTTTATTAGGAGCTGATTAAATTATGGTTAAAATTGGGCATGAGAACTATTTTTTTCAATATTATTATTTAATATTTTCGTTTTATTTCATATTTTAATAATTAATGGAATTTCTACACTAAATTCAGGATTTCGAATCCTTATATTCCGGATTATTAGATTTGTAATTTTTAATTAAGATTATTATGAGCTGATTAAGTTATGGTTAAAATTGGGCATAAGAACCATTTTTTTTAAATATTATTTTTAATATTATACTTTTTATTTAATATCTTAAAAATTAATAGAAATTTAGGAACTAAATTTGGGATTTCGGATCCTCATATTCGGGATTACTAGATTTCTAAATTCTTAATTCAGATGATTAGGAGCTGATTAAATTATGGTTAAAATTGGGCATAAGAACTATTTTTTTTCAATATTATTATTTTATATTTTTGTTTTTATTTAATATTTTAAAAATTAATGGGAATTTCTACACTAAATTCAGGATTTCGGATCCTTATATTCCGGATTGTTAGATTTCTAATTTTTAATTAAGATTATTAGGAGGTGATTAAATTATGGTTAAAATTGGTCATAAGAACTATTTTTTAAAATATTATTAGTTAATATTATAATTTTATTTAATATTTTAAAACTAACAGGAATTTAGGAACTAAATTTAGGATTTCAGATCCTCATATTCAGGATTATTAGATTTCTAATTTCTTAATTCAGATGATTAGGACCTGATTAAATTATGGTTAAAATTGGGTATGAGAACTATTTTTTCAATATTATTATTGAATATTTTCGTTTTTATTTTATATTTTAATAATTAATGGAATTTCTACACTAAATTCAGGATTTCGGATCCTTATATTCCGGATTATTAGATTTATAATGTTTTAATTAAGATTATTATGAGCTGATTAAATTATGTTTAAAATTGGGCATGAGAACTATTTTTTAAATATTATTATTTAATATTATAGTTTTATTTAATATTTTAAAAATTAATGGAATTTCAAAACCAAATTTAAATTTGCGGATCCTTATATTCAGGATTATTAGATTTTATTTTTTAATTAAAATTATTAGGAGCTGATTAGTTATGGTTAAAATTGGGTTTAAGAACTACTTCTGTCCAATATTATTATTTAATATTATAGTTTTTACTTAATATTTTAAAAACTAATAGGAATTTCAAAACTAAATTTAGGATTTCGGATCCTAATATTCAGGATTATTACATTTCTAATATTTTAATTAAAATTATGATAAGCTGATTAAATTATGGGTAAAATTGTTGAATGAGAACTATTTTTTAAGTATTATAATTAAATATTATAGTTTTATTTAATATTTTAAAACCAATAGGAATTTCTAAACAAAATTTAGGATTTCGGATTCTTATATTCAGGATTATTAGATATTTAATTCTTTAATTAAAATTATTAGGAGCTGATTAAATTATAGTTAAAATTGGTGAATGAGAACTATTTTTTAAATATTAATATTTAATATTATAGTTTTATTTAATATTTTAAAACTAACAGGAATTTAGGAACTAAATTTAGGATTTCAGATCCTCATATTCAGGATTATTAGATTTCTAATTTCTTAATTAAGATGATTAGGAGCTGATTAAATTATAGTTAAAATAGGGTACGAGAACTATTTTTTTGAATATTATTATTTAATATTATAGTTTTTATTTAATATTTTAAAACTAATAAGAATTTAGAAATTAAATTTAGGATTTCGGATCCTCATATTCAGGATTATTAGATTTCTAATTTCTTAATTAAGATTATTAGAGCTGATTAAGTTATGGTTAAAATTGGGCATGAGAACTATTTTTTTTCAATATTATTATTTAATATTTTAGTTTTTATTTAATATTTTAATAATTAATGGGAATTTCTACACTAAATTTAGGATTTCGGATCCTCATATTCAGGATTATTAGATTTTTAATTTTTAATTAAGATTATTATGAGCTGATTAAATTATGCTTAAAATTGGGCATGAGAACTATTTTTTAAATATTATTATTTAATATTATAGTTTTTATTTAATATTTTAAAACTAACAGGAATTTAGGAACTAAATTTAGGATTTCGGATCGTCATATTCAGGATTATTAGATTTCTAATTTCTTAACTAAGATTATTAGGAGCTGATTAAATTATGGTTAAGATTGGGCATGAGAACTATTTTTTTAATATTATTATTTAATATTTTCGTTTTTATTTCATATTTTAATAATTAATGGAAATTTTTACACTAAATTCAGGATTTCAGATCTTTATATTTAGGATTATTAGATTTCTATTTTTAATTAAGATTATTATGAGCTGATTAAATTATGGTAAAATTGGGCATGAGAACTATTTTTTTAAATGTTATTATTTAATATTATAGTTTTTATTTAATATTTTAAAACTAACAGGAATTTAGGAACTAAATTTGGGATTTCAGATCCTCATATTCAGGATTATTAGATTTCTAATTTCTTAATTAAGATGATTAGGAGCTGATTAAATTATAGTTAAAATAGGATACGAGAACTATTTTTTTCAATATTATTATTTAATATTATAGTTTTTATTTAATATTTTAAAACTAATAAGAATTTAGAAACTAAATTTAGGATTTCGGATCCTCATATTCAGGATTATTAGATTTCTAATTTCTTAATTAAGATTATTAGGAGCTGATTAAATTATGGTTAAAATTGGGCATGAGAACTATTTTTTCAATATTATTATTTAATATTTTCGTTTTTATTTCATATTTTAATAATTAATGGAATTTCTACACTAAATTCAGGATTTCGAATCCTTATATTCCGGATTATTAGATTTGTAATTTTTAATTAAGATTATTATGAGCTGATTAAATTATGCTTAAAATTGGGCATGAGAACTATTTTTTAAATATTATTATTTAATATTATAGTTTTTATTTAATATTTTAAAACTAACAGGAATTTAGGAACTAAATTTAGGATTTCAGATCCTCATATTCAGGATTACTAGATTTCTAAATTCTTAATTCAGATGATTAGGAGCTGATTAAATTATGGTTAAAATTGGGCATGAGAACTATTTTTTTCAATATTATTATTTAATATTTTCGTGTTTATTTCATATTTTAATAATTAATGGAATTTCTACACTAAATTCAGGATTTCGGATCCTTATATTCCGGATTGTTAGATTTCTAATTTTTAATTAAGATTATTAGGAGGTGATTAAATTATGGTTAAAATTGGTCATAAGAACTATTTTTTAAAATATTATTAGTTAATATTATAATTTTTATTTAATGTTTTAAAACTAACAGGAATTTAGGAACTAAATTTAGGATTTCAGATCCTCATATTCAGGATTATTAGATTTCTAATTTCTTAATTCAGATGATTAGGACCTGATTAAATTATGGTTAAAATTGGGTATGAGAACTATTTTTTCAATATTATTATTGAATATTTTCGTTTTTATTTTATATTTTAATAATTAATGGAATTTCTACACTAAATTCAGGATTTCGGATCCTTATATTCCGGATTATTAGATTTATAATGTTTTAATTAAGATTATTATGAGCTGATTAAATTATGTTTAAAATTGGGCATGAGAACTATTTTTTTAAATATTATTATTTAATATTATAGTTTTTATTTAATATTTTAAAATTAATCGGAATTTCTACACTAAATTTAGGATTTCAGATCCTCATATTCAGGATTACTAGATTTCTAATTTCTTAATTAAGATTATTAGAGCTGATTAAATTATGGTTAAGATTGGGCATGAGAACTATTTTTTTCAATATTATTATTTAATATTTTCATTTTATTTCATATTTTAATAATTAATGGGAATTCTACACTAAACTCAGGATTTCGGATCCTTATATTCCGGATTATTAGATTTCTAATTTTTAATTAAGATTATTATGAGTTGATTAAATTAATGTTAAAATTGGGCATGATAACTATTTTTTTAAATATTATTATTTAATATTATATTTTTTATTTAATATTTTAAAACTAACAGGAATTTAGGAACTAAATTTAGGATTTCAGATCCTCATATTCAGGATTATTAGATTTCTAATTTCTTAATTAAGATTATTAGGAGCTGATTAAATTATGGTTAAAATAGGGCACGAGAACTATTTTTTCAATATTATTATTTAATATTATAGTTTTATTTAATATTTTAAAACTAATAAGAATTTAGAAACTAAATTTAGGATTTCGGATCGTCATATTCAGGATTATTAGATTTCTAATTTCTTAACTAAGATTATTAGAGCTGATTAAATTATGGTTAAGATTGGGCATGAGAACTATTTTTTCAATATTATTATTTAATATTTTCGTTTTATTTCATATTTTAATAATTAATGGAAATTTCTACACTAAATTCAGGATTTCGGATCCTTATATTCCGGATTATTAGATTTCTCATTTTAATTAAGATTATTATGAGCTGATTAAATTATGGTAAAATTGGGCATGAGAACTATTTTTTTAAATGTTATTATTTAATATTATAGTTTTATTTAATATTTTAAAACTAACAGGAATTTAGGAACTAAATTTGGGATTTCAGATCCTCATATTCAGGATTATTAGATTTCTAATTTCTTAATTAAGATGATTAGGAGCTGATTAAATTATAGTTAAAATAGGATACGAGAACTATTTTTTTCAATATTATTATTTAATATTATAGTTTTATTTAATATTTTAAAAACTAATATGAATTTCAAAACTAAATTTAGGATTTCGGATCCTTATATTCAGGATTATTAGATTTCTAATTTTTTAATTAAGATTATTAGGAGCTGATTAAGTTATGGTTAAAATTGGGCATGAGAACTATTTTTTTTCAATATTATTATTTAATATTTTAGTTTTTATTTAATATTTTAAAAATTAATGGAATTTCTACACTAAATTTAGGATTTCGAATCCTTATATTCCGGATTATTAGATTTGTAATTTTTAATTAAGATTATTATGAGCTGATTAAATTATGGTTAAAATTGGGCATTAGAACTATTTTTTTTAATATTATTATTTAATATTATAGTTTTTATTTAATATTTTAAAACTAACAGGAATTTAGGAACTAAATTTAGGATTTCAGATCCTCATATTCAGGATTACTAGATTTCTAAATTCTTAATTCAGATGATTAGAGCTGATTAAATTATGGTTAAAATTGGGCATGAGAACTATTTTTTTCAATATTATTATTTAATATTTTCGTGTTTATTTCATATTTTAATAATTAATGGAATTTCTACACTAAATTCAGGATTTCGGATCCTTATATTCCGGATTGTTAGATTTCTAATTTTTAATTAAGATTATTAGGAGGTGATTAAATTATGGTTAAAATTGGTCATAAGAACTATTTTTTTAAAATATTATTAGTTAATATTATAATTTTATTTAATATTTTAAAACTAACAGGAATTTAGGAACTAAATTTAGGATTTCAGATCCTCATATTCAGGATTATTAGATTTCTAATTTCTTAATTCAGATGATTAGGACCTGATTAAATTATGGTTAAAATTGGGTATGAGAACTATTTTTTCAATATTATTATTGAATATTTTCGTTTTATTTTATATTTTAATAATTAATGGAATTTCTACACTAAATTCAGGATTTCGGATCCTTATATTCCGGATTATTAGATTTATAATGTTTTAATTAAGATTATTATGAGCTGATTAAATTATGTTTAAAATTGGGCATGAGAACTATTTTTTTAAATATTATTATTTAATATTATAGTTTTTATTTAATATTTTAAAATTAATGGAATTTCAAAACCAAATTTAAATTTGGATCCTTATATTCAGGATTATTAGATTTTATTTTTAATTAAAATTATTAGGAGCTGATTAGTTATGGTTAAAATTGGGTTTAAGAACTACTTCTGTCCAATATTATTATTTAATATTATAGTTTTTATTAATATTTTAAAAACTAATAGGAATTTCAAAACTAAATTTAGGATTTCGGATCCTAATATTCAGGATTATTACATTTCTAATATTTTAATTAAAATTATGATAAGCTGATTAAATTATGGGTAAAATTGTTGAATGAGAACTATTTTTTAAGTATTATAATTAAATATTATAGTTTTTATTTAATATTTTAAAACCAATAGGAATTTCTAAACAAAATTTAGGATTTGGGATCCTTATATTTAGGATTATTAGATTTCTAATTTTTTAATTAAGTTTATTAGGAGCTGATTAAATTATAGTTAAAATTGGTGAATGAGAACTATTTTTTTAAATATTAATATTTAATATTATAGTTTTATTTAATATTTTAAAACTAACAGGAATTTAGGAACTAAATTTAGGATTTCAGATCCTCATATTCAGGATTATTAGATTTCTAATTTCTTAATTAAGATGATTAGGAGCTGATTAAATTATAGTTAAAATAGGGTACGAGAACTATTTTTTTTGAATATTATTATTTAATATTATAGTTTTATTTAATATTTTAAAACTAATAAGAATTTAGAAATTAAATTTAGGATTTCGGATCCTCATATTCAGGATTATTAGATTTCTAATTTCTTAATTAAGATTATTAGAGCTGATTAAATTATGGTTAAAATTGGGCATGAGAACTATTTTTTTCAATATTATTATTTAATATTTTCGTTTTATTTCATATTTTAATAATTAATGGAATTTCTACACTAAATTCAGGATTTCGAATCCTTATATTCCGGATTATTAGATTTGTAATTTTTAATTAAGATTATTATGAGCTGATTAAATTATGCTTAAAATTGGGCATGAGAACTATTTTTTAAATATTATTATTTAATATTATAGTTTTATTTAATATTTTAAAACTAACAGGAATTTAGGAACTAAATTTAGGATTTCAGATCCTCATATTCAGGATTACTAGATTTCTAAATTTTTAATTCAGATGATTAGGAGCTGATTAAATTATGGTTAAAATTGGGCATGAGAACTATTTTTTTCAATATTATTATTTAATATTTTCGTTTTTATTTAATATTTTAATAATTAATGGGAATTTTTACACTAAATTCAGGATTTCAGATCTTTATATTCCGGATTGTTAGATTTCTAATTTTTAATTAAGATTATTAGGAGGTGATTAAATTATGGTTAAAATTGGTCATAAGAACTATTTTTAAAATATTATTAGTTAATATTATAGTTTTATTTAATATTTTAAAACTAACAGGAATTTAGGAACTAAATTTAGGATTTCAGATCCTCATATTCAGGATTATTAGATTTCTAATTTCTTAATTCAGATGATTAGGACCTGATTAAATTATGGTTAAAATTGGGTATGAGAACTATTTTTTCAATATTATTATTGAATATTTTCGTTTTTATTTCATATTTTAATAATTAATGGAATTTCTACACTAAATTCAGGATTTCGTATCCTTATATTCCAGATTATTAGATTTCTAATTTTTAATTAAGATTATTATGAGCTGATTAAATTATGGTTAAAATTGGGCATTAGAACTATTTTTTTTAATATTATTATTTAATATTATAGTTTTTATTTAATATTTTAAAATTAATGGAATTTTAAAACCAAATTTAAATTTGCGGATCCTTATATTCAGGATTATTAGATTTTAATTTTTTAATTAAAATTATTAGGAGCTGATTAGTTATGGTTAAAATTGGGTTTAAGAACTACTTTTGTCCAATATTATTATTTAATATTATAGTTTTTACTTAATATTTTAAAACTAATAGGAATTTCAAAACTAAATTTAGGATTTCGGATCCTAATATTCAGGATTATTACATTTCTAATATTTTAATTAAAATTATGATAAGCTGATTAAATTATGGGTAAAATTGTTGAATGAGAACTATTTTTAAGTATTATAATTAAATATTATAGTTTTTATTTAATATTTTAAAACCAACAGGAATTTCTAAACAAAATTTAGGATTTCGGATTCTTATATTCAGGATTATTAGATTTTAATTTTTAATTAAAATTATTAGGAGCTGATTAAATTATGGTTAAAATTGGGCTTGAGAACTATTTTTTTTAAATATTTTTTTATATTATAGTTTTTTTAATATTTTAAAAACTAATGGGTATTTCAAAACCAAATTTAGGATTTCGGATCCTCATATTCAGGATTATTAGATTTTTAATTTTTTTATTAAGATTATTAGGAGCCGATTTAAGTTATGGTTAAAATAGGGCATGAGAACTATTTTTTCAATATTATTATTTAATATTTTAGTTTTTATTTAATATTTTAAAAACTAATAGGAATTTCTACACTAAATTTAGGATTTCGGATCCTTATAATCAAGATTATTAGATTTCTAATTTTTGAATTAAGATTATTAGGAGCTGATTAAGTTTTGGTTAAAATTGGGCATGAGAATTATTTTTTCTAATATTATTTTTAATATAATAGTTTTTATTTAATATTTTAAAACTAATGGGAATTTCAAAACAAAATTTAGGATTTCGGATCATCATATTCATGATTATTAGATTTCTAATTTTTATTAAGATTATTAGAAGTCGATTTAAGTTTGGTTAAAATTGGGCATGAGAACTATTTTTTTTCAATATTATTATTTAATGTTTTAAGTTTTATTTAAAATTTTAAAATGAATGGAATTTCTATACTAAATTTAGGATTTTGGATCCTTGTATTCAGGATTATTAGATTTCTAATTTTTTACTTAAGATTATTAGGAGATGATTAAATTATGGTTAAAATTAGGTCTAAGAACTATTTTTTTAAATAATATTATTTAATATTTTAGTTTTTATTTAATATTTTAAAATTAATCGGAATTTCTACACTAAATTTAGGATTTCAGATCCTCATATTCAGGATTACTAGATTTCTAATTTCTTAATTAAGATTATTAGGAGCTGATTAAATTATGGTTAAGATTGGGCATGAGAACTATTTTTTCAATATTATTATTTAATATTTTCATTTTATTTCATATTTTAATAATTAATGGAATTTCTACACTAAACTCAGGATTTCGGATCCTTATATTCCGGATTATTAGATTTCTAATTTTTAATTAAGATTATTATGAGTTGATTAAATTATGGTTAAAATTGGGCATGAGAACTATTTTTTAAATATTATTATTTAATATTATAGTTTTATTTAATATTTTAAAACTAACAGGAATTTAGGAACTAAATTTAGGATTTCAGATCCTCATATTCGGGATTATTAGGTTTCTAGTTTCTTAATTAAGATTATTAGGAGCTGATTAAATTATGGTTAAAATTAGGCACGAGAACTATTTTTTTCAAAATTATTATTTAATATTATAGTTTTTATTTAATATTGTAAAACTAATAGGAATTTCAAAACTAAATTTAGGATTTCGGATCGTCATATTCAGGATTATTAGATTTCTAATTTCTTAACTAAGATTATTAGGAGCTGATTAAATTATGGTTAAGATTGGGCATGAGAACTATTTTTTTCAATATTATTATTTAATATTTTCTTTTTTATTTCATATTTTAATAATTAATGGAAATTTCTACACTAAATTCAGGATTTCGGATCCTTATATTCCGGATTATTAGATTTCTCATTTTTAATTAAGATTATTATGAGCTGATTAAATTATGGTAAAATTGGGCATGAGAACTATTTTTTTAAATGTTATTATTTAATATTATAGTTTTTATTTAATATTTTAAAACTAACAGGAATTTAGGAACTAAATTTGGGATTTCAGATCCTCATATTCAGGATTATTAGATTTCTAATTTCTTAATTAAGATGATTAGGAGCTGATTAAATTATAGTTAAAATAGGGTACGAGAACTATTTTTTTCAATATTATTATTTAATATTATAGTTTTTATTTAATATTTTAAAAACTAATAGGAATTTTTAAACTAAATTTAGGATTTCGGATCCTTATATTCAGGATTATTAGATTTCTAATTTCTTAATTAAGATTATTAGGAGCTGATTAAATTATGGTTAAAATTGGGCATGAGAACTATTTTTTTCAATATTATTATTTAATATTTTAGTTTTTATTTAATATTTTAAAAATTAATGGGAATTTCTACACTAAATTTAGGATTTCGGATCCTCATATTCAGGATTATTAGATTTTTAATTTTTAATTAAGATTATTATGAGCTGATTAAATTATGTTTAAAATTGGGCATGAGAACTATTTTTTAAATATTATTATTTAATATTATAGTTTTTATTTAATATTTTAAAACTAACAGGAATTTAGGAACTAAATTTAGGATTTCAGATCCTCATATTCAGGATTACTAGATTTCTAAATTCTTAATTCAGATGATTAGGAGCTGATTAAATTATGGTTAAAATAGGGCACGAGAACTATTTTTTTTTCAATATTATTATTGAATATTTTCGTTTTTATTTTATATTTTAATAATTAATGGGAATTTCTACACTAAATTTAGCATTTTGGATCCTTATATTCAGGATTATTAGATTTATAATTTTTAATTAAGATTATTATGAGCTGATTAAATTATGGTTAAAATTGGGCATGAGAACTATTTTTTAAATATTATTATTTAATATTATAGTTTTTATTTAATATTTTAAAACTAACAGGAATTTAGGAACCAAATTTAGGATTTCAGATCCTCATATTCAGCATTATTAGATTTCTAATTTCTTAATTCAGATGATTAGGAGCTGATTAAATTATGGTTAAAATAGGGCATGAGAACTATTTTTTTAAATATTATTATTATTTAATATTTTCGTTTTATTTCATATTTTAATAATTAATGGAATTTCTACACTAAATTCAGGATTTCGTATCCTTATTTTCCCAGATTATTAGATTTCTAATTTTTAATTAAGATTATTATGAGCTGATTAAATTATGGTTAAAATTGGGCATGAGAACTATTTTTTAAATATTATTATTTAATATTATAGTTTTTATTTAATATTTTAAAATTAATGGAATTTCAAAACCAAATTTAAATTTGCGGATCCTTATATTCAGGATTATTAGATTTTTATTTTTTAATTAAAATTATTAGGAGCTGATTAGTTATGGTTAAAATTGGGTTTAAGTTAATTTATTTAAGTTAACTTTGTCCAATATTATTATTTAATATTATATTTTTTACTTAATATTTTAAAACTAATAGGAATTTCAAAACTAAATTTAGGATTTCGGATCCTAATATTCAGGATTATTACATTTCTAATATTTTAATTAAAATTATGATAAGCTGATTAAATTATGGTAAAATTGTTGAATGAGAACTATTTTTTAAGTATTATAATTAAATATTATAGTTTTATTTAATATTTTAAAACCAACAGGAATTTCTAAACAAAATTTAGGATTTCGGATTCTTATATTCAGGATTATTAGATTTTAATTTTTAATTAAAATTATTAGGAGCTGATTAAATTATGGTTAAAATTGGTGAATGAGAACTATTTTTTTTAAATATTATTTCTTAATATTATAGTTTTTATTTCATATATTAAAAATTAATAGGAATTTCTAAACCAATTTAGGATTTCGTATCTTTATAGTAAAGCTTAGAGCTGATTAGATTTTGGTAGAAATTGGTTTATGGAAACTATTTTTTTTAAATATTTCTATTTACTAATGATATTTAAATTCCCAAAACTAATGTGAATTTTAAAACTAAATTTAGTATTTCGTTAATTTATCTTGAGACTTAGAGCTGATTAGATTTTAGTTCAAATTAGTCAATATTTTCTTTAATCTTTAGTAAAGTATGATCAAGTCATGGGCATGGTCACATCCAATTTTTTTCATTTAACTCTATTCATCCATATTAAATTTTACGTTTACCAATTAAATTTTCCATTATTTTATAATTTTCACCGTACTTCCCAAACTTGTCATAAATATTTCACTTAGAAGCAATTTTCAAGGCCTTTAAAACTGCAACGTGAACTTATATCGACTTGCATTACTGATTGAAATGGGATTGGAGAACCATGTCAAAATTTGACTGGTTTTTCAGTTCAACTTTTAAAAAAATCAATTGCTTTGTTCGATGTTCTTTTAAATTTAATGCTGTTAATTTTCACTTTTATTTAATTTTACTGGTTAATTTCTTATTTGTTTTTTATTTATTGTATAATTACGATAGTTTATTACGGTGACAGTTTGAATTTGCGGATCGGGATTTTTACCATTTTTGAAGTGGTTTATGAAAGATGAGGGTCTAATTAGCATATAAAAAAAATAAAATTTGCGGTCGGTCCACAAATTTTGAAAAAAAAACGACTTTAAAAATTCTAAATCGGCTGTGGTTGCGTTAATCAAAACTGACCCTCAGCTCCACTGCGCTTCGGCCGCTACAGGCCGTTTTGAAAAAAAAATTTGAAAAATATAATCGATGTAGTATTGGAATTAGACAAAAATATTAGCATTAGTATGCCGAAGCTATGGTATAAATCTGCATTCCCCAACATAAATTGTATTTGCCATTCACCAGTAAGTACAATATTGAATCGCCACGGTACATAACTAGTATAAAAATTCTTGTAAACTGCTAAATTAAAACGGGAGTTTTTTTTATTTATAATGCTTATAAATATAAGGAACTGATGCTTTCAGTAATTGTAACCTTGTTAAGAATATCGCTGAGTCAGTACTGATCTCTCAAAGGTGGATCTTAAAGATACGGGATCCGAGGTTGATGTGTTATTTTGCAACCCCGCCAAGTACCGTGGACCAATTGAAAGAGGAGAAAGTTCTCCCATTAGAATGATAAATTTGTCAACTTTAAAATCGATTATTTCAGCAATTAACCGAAAAAATGTTATAACAATTTTTAAGGATAAAAAGTCTCGGTTAGGGTACTAGAATCGAAATAGTTATATTCTTGGGAGGTAATCAGGCTCTACAACCGGTTGCTCAAGTTCGTATGCAGAGATTTTAAAATACTTACTAATATAGTCTGTGCCATCGTCAACCATTCTTCCAAATGGACAAACACAATAAAATCACTAAATCAATAATAAATTGTAATGCGCTGTTAATGTGACTAAACATGAGTGTGGGAACAGGAGCAAAAATAAAACTGGATGAGGGGAAATCGGGAAGTTTTCTTCCCAACTACTAAGTTTGTCAAAAAAAACGAGTGATTTAATCTGTTCTTCCATGTAAATTGGTGCTTTGTTGACTATTCCATTCTGTAGAAACTACAATCTTAGTGGTTCACAGACAGGGGTGGGCAGAATTAAAATACATGTATTGGAAATATATTTTGTATTTCAAATATTAATATTGCAAATGTACATATTTGGTATTTCAAACACAAATTGAAATATATTTCGTATCTATGTATTGCATTTTCTATTTTTATTATGTATTTCAATTACATAAATACATTTTGGAGGAAACCAATGCAACAACAAAGTTGATGCTTCTCAATTTTGACGATTACCCAAATGTTAAAAACACTTTTATTAAATTTCATGCAAGTTTGTATTCTTCTGTACATGTAAAAAGATATTCTTCTTTTGCTAGGTTAATTCATTCTCCAACTAGGAGAACCTTGAACCACAATTTTAAAACGCTTCTATTTTTGAAGGAAATCATTTATTTAAAAATTAAATTGTATATACATTAAACTGTTGAATAAAGAATGGCTATTATTTATAATACTTGATATTTTTTAATTTTTTTGAAAAAGATGTATTTTAAATGTCGTATTTTGTATTTTAAATGCCGTATTTTGGAATTTAAAAGCTGTATATTGTATTTTAAATACTGTATTTTGTATTTAAAATATTGTATTTTGTATTTCAAATACAAATTGCAAATGTATTTTAAACACTCCCATAAATGTATTTTGTAATTTGTATTTTAAATATATTTTGTCATGTATTTTACCCACCACTCCCTACAGAATCAATGAAACAATTATCTAGGATACTTCAATTTTTGTTTTCGGTTCAATCGCTAAATTTAATTGACAGTTTAGCATGCAGGGTGGTGCTAATCAAAATCACAATAATTTTAAGTTTTTGCTTCAAGTGTGAAATAGATAACAGCTTAATCTATGTTCATATAAATTGATTTCTTCCAGTCAATTTTCATTCCATTCAAAGTATAGCAAGCTTGAAATTTAGTTATTCTTTATGATAAATCAATCATTTAACGAAACGAATCAAATCTTGTACAGTTTTCACTATGCCATGTGGGTGTATTATAGAATTATTGATAAAATTAATAAGATTTAAACAAATTCGATGATGAACAATCAAGTTCTCATTGATTGCAATACTCACGCAGCCTTGTACAGTTGAGAAGTTACTGTGTAAATTTTAAACAAACACTGTAATAGTTGTATACAAAAATGGAAATTTTGTGTGAATGCAGTTTTAAATTACGATTAAAGTGCATTGTCCCGATATGCGAAAATATACCTGGGTAATAATTTACATGGTCCCTGAATATGACAGCTGTTTACCATATTCGTCCACAATTATGACAACCCCTGTGTATAATATAATTTATATCTAAACTTTATACCGAAACCGGAAATTAATGTGTTTTTAGAAAGGGTGGGTGTATGTATGAATCGACAGGTGATTTGATTAAGGAATACTACGTACAATAGATTACAGGCAAACTTTTGGAAGCAAAATCCAGCACAGCTTTTACTGCTGAAACAATTATTCCTCCAATACATCATATGGATAACTAATAAATCGATTTTTATTTATTTTGCATGGAAATTGAATGTTGACCAATGGCCACTATTAACTTCAACCGTTATCCCTATAGTTTATGACACGTGTTATGGAATATCCCTCAGAAACCACATTATGTGGTGTGCTGTTACTGATGCGATATTAATGGTTGATTATGAGATAAAGCACACAACACACGTCGGGTTTGTCTACAAAAATCAATACACACAAATCATACGAAAACAATCTGAACGAAGGGTTAGTGTTTTATTTTGATTACTTTCTATAAATGTTCCCGCTCGCCCGGAATGTAAACGTTTCGAATCAATCCAATAGTTTTCTGAGCTTCAGGCTATCATTTAAACTTTAGTTGAGCTGAAAGTCCCATTGATGGTCGTTTTAGCAGCTTGCGGACACATTATTCAAAGCACTCTAGAGATTCTATTTCTTTTTCGGTAGATGACCTTTCACCGAGTTTTCCTACCAAGGGATTTTAAAAAACACTTTCAAAGCGCTTAATTAACGAACTCATTATTTTATTATTTTCCTTGTTCGGAATTAAAAGCAGCACCTGCAAATCGAAGCGCATAATTTCATTTGCAAATTGAAATCCCTTTGAATTATTTCCGACTGAAACTTTTAAGTATTTAAATGTGTGGAAACTTGTAAAAGCAATCCTTAAGAGTTTTAATTCAATTTTGCATGGTTCGTTCTTTTAAATTGATTGAGTGAACGCACACTGACTGCACAGCGCCGTCGGTTATTCGACGCTTTTAGATCTCAACACTTTTTAAAGAAAATTTGTACTATTTTAATCGAAATACAAGAATATTCTGCCCTAAGCTTACATGTCTGTTTTATATGCAAGGAGTTTCTTGAATTTTAAGATGCGGAATTATATTGCATAGAGTCCCACAGTGCTATATCAAAACGCATATCTAAAGATTATAATGGACCGCTTTACACTTCCAAGCGCAGGGGTGGAGCTCATATTTTAGCATAAGTATTTAATAAAACGGCCGTTACTGGCATAACAAATAAAAAGGTCCAAGTGCACACATTGACAATGTTTTAAATGACTTCGATTTTTGTTAAAATTCCCCTTGTCGAGTGACAACATTTTTAAGTTAAACATAAAAAAATTAATTTGACGAGTCGGCCCTGGTTTCCCCACGGCTGTAAGAGACTGAACAGCTCTGCTGCTTCACGAAGTGGAAGATTTATGTCGGAGATTTTTTCTTCTTTTCACCCTCTCTAACTTTAAGGGAAAGTTCGCGGCAGGTTCTGTCAATGTGGTAGATCCTCTCTACTTTATTCGCCAATCCAGATTTTTCAATTCTCTGACCGTTACGATCAGCAAAGCGGCAATTCTGTAAGAAAGACATTTTTAGATTTTTATCGTGAATGTAGTATTTATCGGAAAATTTTTGGTTTGGTAGATTTTTAAAATATTATTATGCAAATGTGTTGTAGCTATTATGTCTAATTGAACAGTCAATCATGATGGCATGTGGTGCAGAAAGCACGTTGCTAGTATCATTTAATTGATTGATTTCCTTTTAAGTAATTGTGTATTCGAGTAATCCAGAATGATTGGACCATAAAATCATTATTACGGCAGTACATACAGGGTGCATTCCATTGTCCAGGTGCAGGAAAGTCTAGGTTGGTAAAATTTGAATATTTGCATTTAAAACGAATATTGAATGTGATGACGCGAAGTATTAGTAGTTCATTTCTTCCGCAAATCACATTTGGAAGCCGTTAAGCATTCATTGTTCGGGATTTTAGTAGTAACAATTTGTTTAGTAAAAAAATCATTGTAACGTTTTGACATTAAAGATTGATTGTACGTCAGGGTAAGAATGGAAGACGTTCGGTGTTGCATTGCTTTGGTACAGGTGACATATTGCTTTGTAATGGTTTTTCTACAAAATCTACATAACACGGTTGGATGCTTAGCATCACATTCTGAGATAAACTCCCCCATTTCCTATGTAGTCATATTATACTGGAATCATCGATGCCGTTGAAGTTGTCTGCTGGTGAAAAGCAAACATTACAAAAAATTGCAGTTGTGTGTACACTTAGGCTCTTCCAACAGAAAAATTGAAAATTCATACAACGGATTTTCCAATTGAAAATTGAATACAAATTGATTTAAAGGTTCTAACGATTTAATTAGGTTCAATAACCCGAATTTCTAATGCAATTGGTTGATCATCACTAATGGCCGATGATTAATAACATAAGTGTGTTAAAATTAACTCACTCACTGAGCAGTGAATATACTCGTTCTTTAGACTAATATAAATAATGTGATACAAATATGACAAACAAAGAGCTGGTTGGACTATTATTAACGGGATGTGACTATTATGAATTGCGAGCTCACCGAAAGTTCCATTAATCTCGATTCTGTTATGTCAGCTATCGATAGATTTGGGACATTACCGTTTTTTTACAAATATGTATCTAATGGATTTTGCACCCTTTACGATAAATCGACTCTTCTATACATTGTTTTTAAATTCGTCGATCAGTTTGTTGGTAGGTCGATTTATTATTCCAAGTGAGGGTGACCAGCAAACCTTTGACATATTTATTTAACGACACCAAAGGTTCACGTTTTAGGAATCAATTTGTACCCACGGGACTGTAACGTGTTCCCCTATTTCTACCTACAAGACTATTTTTGCACTTTTGCTTTATAGGTTACACTTAACTTCACAACTTACCAGTGGCGGATCAAAAAACACATAAATTACTTTGTAAAAAATATTAACTTTCCTGCACCTTGTTTTAACCTGCATTTTATAGCCCGTTAGTGTTTCACATGTTATGTGAAACAACACGTTTTATCGTTTCCACTTTTAAAATGTCAATTGGAAATATTTTCTAGCACTTTTGCACATTTCCCCTTGATCTTTCAAATGCTACCACAACTACGCCAATGTTTTGAAACGAAGTCAATTGCATTTTTGTAGTATCCGATACATCAGTTCTTTTTGTATTTCTTTTTAGAGAACAAGCTCATTGAATTACAGATGATGGTTTGTTACCGATTTAAGTAGCATCGTACTTCTTTTATTTCCTTCATTGATGCTGAAAAACTTTCCAAATAATCTCATCGTTTCGTTTTCTATTATTGATGTTTTTGCAGTCACTATTACAATTCTGTATAGCTGAGTGAAGCTAGTGAGTATGAAGACAACATAGGTTAGCTAGTAATCGCGGCGTGGTTTAATTATCTTAAAATAAAAGGAAGCCAAAAATGAATTTGCCTATAAATCTATTATCGTCCATTAATCTAATATGAATTTACAGTCGATTCATGATTGAGGATAAGATGTTGCCAATTTTTATATTTGGCAAGCATTTCTCTATTGTCTTAAATTTTGTGAAGATATCGGATACTTTTAAAATAATTATTTATTATATTGTAGGTACAAAAAAATATGCTAGGCGTGACACCACTGACTTTCGTATGTTTAAAATGAATTACCTATTTTGCAGCTGGGACGAATATTTTCAGTACCAAAAGTGGAATAATTTTTCAGAAGACGATCTAGATTTGATTGCGATGATGTGTTTGCGTCACGTAAATGTAATTACGAACAAATTAGCGTGGCCCCTTTAGTTATTATATAAACACATAAAGACTTATTATGAGTATAATATATTTCGAATTCATGTTCGTGCAAAATGTGAGCTTTTTTGGAACACATTCATTACTTGTTTGGTTTGTACATTCTCAATGACTTCCAAAACAAACAAAAATTCATTTGTATTTTATGTAGTGTTATTTATGAATAACTCAAAACGAAAAGTAGTTTTTGAAATTGCACGTTCACGAATGCTGTTGATATGGACCCTTATCCACCTTTATGGTAATTGAGATAATTAAAATCACTGTAACGATTTCATTACCAACGTAAAACACGAAACAAATATTTTCGAATAAATTTCATTATGCATAATCGTGAGAAAAGTTTCCATTGTACTTCTTCGATGTTTATTATTTATGTATGTGTATAATTGACGAGAAAAAGCATTTTGTAAAGTGAAGGGTAAAGTTGTCAATGTTAAAGACATAATAATTAACGGTGTTTTTTAATTATTACAAAAAATTCACGAAGTACTAACTGATATGACTGAATTTATTAATACTAAAGTGCTTGAGCTCCCGTTATATGAGTTGTAACTTTTATGGTAGTGCATTTCCTAAACTTGATTTTGCTCATATTTCCTGCTATTTCCGGACATGAACGCCACTGGGAATCGACAAATACATTTGTAATGTTGAACACGTTTCTTGTGGGTATTTTAAGTAGGAAAATGTATCCTGTTTTAGTGACTTGTATTGGTGAGACATGTTTGTGGTTAATATAAGCTTTTCTGGATGTTCACTTTTTAAAAGTCAAAAAATTCATTTTAATGCGTTTTTGAAAAATTCACAGTTATTCAATTAGATAACTACATCTGTTGATTTTATTATGCGATTATTTACAATATTTGAACTGATAACAAAATGTTATCTAATTGGAGCAGCTGCCGATCACAAATATTTTGACACATTGAAAATTTGCCCGTTATCTCGGTCTCCAGAAGTCTGAAACTTTTGTCAATATGCGATTGGGATGGTTTTATCACAATACATAATAGAAAAAACGTATGTAATATGTATAACAGCGTAGGTACATATATGCTACCATTTTAAATTTTTATCTTACCGGCATTGAGGTCGACTGGTTTTCTTATCAGTCAAAGATTTAATTAAATTTAACTTTGCATGTTTGTTTTCCGTAGCATTCTTAGCCACAGTCAGAGCTGGGATTGATGCTTTTTCAAGTTATTTTCAAAAATTTCAAAATAACATTGTCCGGGTCGGTTGATGTTGTTTTCGTTAGTGTTATTAACTCTAACCCATTTTCCCCACTGAGAATTTGGGCTTCTATCCTTGTTATTGCTTCATCTTTGTCGTCGCTCTCGATGATGACCTATGGTGCATTTTTGCATGATTCACTATTGCAGAATCCACACCAATTCGCTTTTCTTGTAACCACATGTTTTACTGAAGCCCCTCTTTTTCTTCTTTTTTAACTCCTTTGACATCTGCTGATCTGTTTATTCTTAACAGTAACATCGGCGATATTTCGAAGTCACTGTTAGTACTGTAAGCATTACTTGCTTTACATCTGAAGTAGCTTGCTAGGCTCAGATGTGCCTGTTAGCCTGTTTTATTGTTAATAATGGTATTTCTTTAACATATGAGGCTCCCCAGCTTTACGTGCTTTCCAAAGCACGGAGACGGTCACAACAACATGAGGCTCTGTCCCAATTCGAACTAGGTTAGCAGTTGATCGCGCTAACAACCAGGCCAATGACTTCTATCCTTTTTGTGATTGCATGAAATGACATTTAATAAAGTATGTGCGGCAGGTTTCTCTGACATTGATACTGCAGTGAGCCCAAGTTTCCAGCCCCAGTCGAATTGATTATTTTAAATTCCACACCATTTTTGACTTGGTGGTAGATTTTAAACGCATGGCAGCGTCCTTTGTTGGTCGTAAAGAAGCTAGGTTGAATTTGCTTTTCAAGGTTTTCTCTTCCATCTTGCCACCATACAAAGCAACAAGAAAGCGTGTTCCAACGTCTGCGATGTTTTATGGCTGGGCATTCTGATCTTTGAAGACCCTAATGATGGAATTGAGTTTTTTGTTTTATTTTAGACAAGCGAAAATTTTTGTTTTTCCTTAGTTGAAGAGGAAGGATGTCGTGTCACAGCCATTAATCGTACCTAAAAACACAATATTTTTGGTTGCTTTTTTTTACTTTCAAACTATACGCTTAATACACTCTTTCAGCGATGTTGCTTCTCTCCAGTATGCGAAGGTGGATGTCGGTTTTTGAAGATCCTAATGCTGTCAGCAGAACTAAAAGACCAACGTCTTAACCAAAGATAAAAATAGCGTTGAATGACGAGCAGAAGGATATCGTCGTGTTGACAATCAAGACATCAGCATCTTCTTCAGCCTTCGGTAAAAGCCGCCTGTTCGAATTTTTTATCGGCATCAAAATCAGACGCGCTTTATTTTTTTATTGGCCAGATTTACAATTAAATTGGCAATAATTACAATTTTATTTATAAATAATCATAATATTATTATTATTACAATTTTTTAAGAATTTATTGTGAAAATATTAAGTTGGAGGATTTTTTGAATGAAACTCTCTGCTGTTTCTCGTTACACATCTGACTTAGAAAAACAGTATCCAGACAAAAAATGTAGGAAATTGAGTTTTCTTCAAATTTGTTCAACAAATTTTTGTTCTAGGATTAATCGTTGGGGAGTTATTTTGAGAAAACTAATTTTTTGTACCTTTAATCCTAGATGACGAACTGCGCCGACCTCCCTCAAGGCCGAAAATTTCAATTTTTCATCGGTGCCGGAATTAAATAACATATATAAAAATTGTTTCTACCCCACCTTTTGTAGGATAAAGACCTTTTTTAATCTTTATTGACTGAACTACTTATACAGATGTAGATTTGGGAAGAACACGTGGGTGTAGCAGTTCGAATTCCCGGAATTGAAAATACACTTTTCTCTATAGAAATGGCTATACCAAACGAAAGAACACAAAAATACAAGCTCTTTAAGGTGAGGATCAATCTTGTCGGAGTTGTAATAAGGCCACAATTTAATTTTGAAAATTGCAATTTTCCCATAAGAAATACATGTAAGTGTATTATTGCGTAATATTGCGCAATAATTTTATGCATTTTGATGACCGTCCGTGCAGATTTATACTAGCGGTTCTACCTTAAGGCGGGGCCAACTAGAGCAGTGGTAGAAACGAGTCAGTCGCTCCCTGAGATCTGCCGCGTCAACTTTCAAACTTTTCGAGTTGGAGCCACTTAAGGGATGTTTTAATGAGTTTAGCACGTGTTAAAACCGTTCGAGCGCCGTTCGCGCCCGTGACGGGCGCGGGCGGCTGCGGAGAATAGGTTTTGACAGTGCAACCACCTCAGAAACGAATTCACACAATAAATAATTTTTTTTCGAAAATTTGTTGTCCGATCACAAATTTAATTCGTTTTATTAGCGAATTACACTATTATCTATCGTAATTCGTCGTGAAAACCGAGTTTCTGGTATATTTACTGTCGCCACAACCTCTTTCAACTTTGGGGCGGGGTTACAGTTCAAAAGAGCCAATGATAAAATTGCATTCCAAATTAACTTTAAAACCGTTTTTTCAAAATTGTGTGAATATTCCGCAAATTTTATTTTTTATACGCTAATTAGACACTCCTCTTTCATAATCCACTTCAAAATGGTAAAAATCGCCATCTGGGAATTCAAACCGTCACCAAATAAGTCAAAATGTGGTGGATATTTCAACTTGCGATCATTAAAAGCATCCACGATATAAGTTTAGGAAGAGTTTACTAACCCTGACTCAAAAGAGGACATTTTTAAAATACTTTTAAGGTGAGGATGAATGTGGTAGGTTCTGTATTAAGACCACAGTTTAAAATTGAATTTCACGAATAGTGTAAGAGAATTATTGCACAATATTGCGTAATAATTGATTTAATCTGCTGTCAGTCCATGAATCCTGGGTGGGTTCTCTCATTCATCGTTGCGTTAAGTATCCGTAATTTCTAGTAGGACCGCACTTCAGGGATGTTTTGTATAGTGGGCGCCGCCGTAGACAGCTTCAACCTTTAGCACATACATTTTAAAAATAAACTCTCGCCATAAGTTTAATTTAATTTAATTAAGGGCAGGCTCTATGACTCTTCCTGCCTTCATCTTTCTTTTAAATTAATATTATACTTAGGAATTTAAAAAACAAACCAAACAAATAAAATCAATTGTCAAGAAAGATGGGAGACTCGTGCAGCCTATTCTTAAATATTGAAGAAGAAAAGTTATTGTAATCAAAACTAAACACCATTAGTAGCATATTTAAAATGTGCTTGTTGGGGGGGGTTAACCATATTAACAAAAAAATTAAGGTAGTAATTTTGTTTATTGCAATAAAATATTGGAATTTCGCGCTGACAGCAGAGGTAGTTACGTTACTCTTTGGTATAGTATACCAGGGACTTGGCCTGTTAAACTAACCATACTTGTGAAAGGGGACGTCCAATAATTACGTGAGCTAAAAATAGGGGGGGGAGCAAAATCTCACCAAAATTCGTTTAATGGGTGGGAGGGGCAATGAAAATCCCACATCAACTTTGTAATTCAGAGAATTATGTTATTATGATATAACAGATTTACCGTAAAAAATTACTGGTTTCCGGTGTGGTAAAAATTGTAAGGCAAATCTCACGTGAGGAGAACGAGGAGGAGGGTCCAAGTTTAAAGAAAAACACCTCACGTAATTTATGCACATCCACTTTTGACGTTGACTTCTAATTATATCTATCTGAAGGATAAATAAAAAATCAGTAAAATCGTTATTTTTCCTACTAGTCGTTACTGAATCCCAATTACCTGGGTTGGTGATTTTTGCAGTTATTTAATTTTGTGGAAATTTAAAATAATCAATGTATTAAAAAATTTGATAGAAAAGAGGCAAAGGAACAAACTTTTTTTGAAAAAAAAAACTACAAATCTGAATCACATTTAGCCTTTATATGTGGATGTGGAGAAGGCATACGACAACGCACTAATAAACAAGTTGTGGATTGTAATGAAAACAGTGCAAATATACTAAACGTTGATATAAACTACAGAAAAACCTATACACGGTAAATAGGTTATAAGTTAAATCCTAAAAGGCGATATCAGAAGACTTTAAAACCAAAAAAGGTTTAAGACAAGGGATTTCCTTTCCTCAAACCTATTTACATCAAGCATTTGAAAAATAGCAAGAAAATGTAAGAATATAGGGATTCTGTTGCGGCTGTTCACCGTTTATTTTGCCAATGATGAAGTGGTAGTCGTTGAAGATGAAATTGACATGATTATATGAGCATGGGAATTGAAGAAGCAGATAATCCTAGGTAACAATATTGAAAAAATTGCAAGAAGAATAAATAATGGAAGGAATGTTACAAGAATAATTGAAAATATAACTTATGGAGCAGAAGTTTGGAATATTGGCTTAAAAAATAAAAAGAAGCTTGAAACAATAGAAATGGACTTTTGGCGTAGAAGTTCTAGTGAATCAAAGGTCGATAGAGTGAGAAATGACGAAATCCGAAGAATTATGGAGGTACGAACAAATATTGACAGGGAAATCGAGGAAAAACAACTACTATGGTTTGGGAACGTTAATAGAATGCTAGTAGACAGATGGCCAAAAAGGAAGACCAAAATTAAGTTGGAGACAAGGAATCGGGGAGGCAATGTCTACAAGAAATCTAGAGGACGAACTTTATCTGGACAGAGGAAACTGACAAAATTAAAATATTGGCATTATACAAACTGTCGGAGTTTTATTTCATTCTGGAATATATCAGAGTGTGTGTTACGATACTCTTACGGTATTATCGTTATAATATTCTCCACAGCTGATTCCATTTTATCTTCTCAAAAGTATGAGATTAATTCACAAAGCAGAAAATCTTATGCTCAGGATAATCGTGCTCTTCGCAGGAAAAATGGGCCTAATTTTTGATTATTTGAAATAGGACTTTTATTTTTCGTCTATTATATTTAGTAAAGCCATACTTGCGAATGAGATCATAGTCAGCGTCAATCACAAGAGAACGTTCTCTAAATTTTGCATATCCTTGGAAAATTTTATTCGCGCGTTTTAAGTGGCACTAAGATAATATAGAAGAATTAACTTTGAGGTAATGAGGTAAAACAAAATAATGTAAATTTTATGTATTATCTTTGCCTAGCTCTTAATTTTTAAATTTAATCTTAAAAAATCTGGAAAATAATTCTGGAGGTCGATCCACAGTTACAACGGTATCCTGGCGAGGATTTTGTAACTTTATTTTAAATCTAGATGCACAAAGCAACAGAATGGAAAGTTTATCTGTTTCATTTTTGTTGAAAATCGACACGAACATACCCAACCTCAGTGCAATAATAATAATTAGCAAGATAATCGATAATTTCGTAATAAAAAGCAAGATGGTATTTAAAATAGGTACTCTCGATTAACGGTAAATTGAGTTTTTACAATTGTCATTTTTCACACTTTCACAAGTTTTTGCCTGTAATTTAAAATAGAAAACACTTTTGCTAATATTCAGCTGTTTAGTAAAAGTTCCAGTTTCTCGATGATTGCATGACTTAATCTTACTTCAGGAAATGGCTTCATTATCATTATGGAAAAGTTGACAAATGCAATGTACAATGATTATGTACATAAACACCTGCGAGTAGGTCATTCGCTTAGTTGCTCAGGAAATAGTTGAACAATTTGACAGTCATATTATTAAAACCCACGATTATTATAGTAACGGTTTAACTCGCACATTAATCGCATGTCCGCGAATGTGATATAAAAAATTTTAAATGAAAATAAAAGTTTTGAAAATATGCTCGTTACATATGGCGGCGACTAAATACAACACATTTCAGTGTCGGGTTGTGGGGGACTACGCCAAGCGAGATTATGCACATGAATAAACGTACATTTGCTCATCCATACGCAAATTTTCTAAATTGCAATAATTTTTCGTGCGGAATATTAAAAACATCAATGCAGCTTGTATTCGCCTCTTTTATTAATTGAAAAACGGATATAATCATAAGTGTTTTGAAAAGTGACTTTCGGCGCTAACTTATGCTTCTGCTCATAAATTTAAGCTTGATCATTACGGAGAAAGCGCTAATGGAGTAATACCGGAAAATTAAGAGGGTTTCTTAAATCGATAGATATTAACTGCACGCCTTATCATAATCTGAGAAAGAGTAATTATTGATATAATTCACTTCGCTAACGCCAAATAATATTTGCTCAGCGCTTACAGCAAAAATCTACCTTATAAATTATTTTAGGAAACATTGCAGTTTACACGTTTAAACTTCCATTCCAAGTTGATATTGCTCCAAAAAAGTTTAAATTATCTTTGCAGTATGTAGCTTTATAAAATCCTGGCGAAATCCTGGGGATAAAGGGTAACGCTCGCATGCGTCTTCTTGCCTTACATTTTATTTAAAAAATTGTAACTTTCATTTTTTTTTTATCTTTCATGCTATTAAACAAACCTTATCACAAAAATTCCAGTTCAAACGATAACGGCCTGATAGCTTTCCTCAGTTTATTTCTTTTATTGTGTCGTGTTCGGCGTAACTTTCCTTTTCAAGTTTTATCGTAATTTTAATTATTGTTTATTTATATTTCTATGCAGCCGTAAAAAAAATGCTATCATTGTTCCATTTTTTTTATTACTACCACTTTTCCGTGAACCGTGTGACTAAATCTCAGCACGGAATGTCACAGTCTAGTGCCACTGTTTTGTGAGTAGTGTCCCGGTTTGGTACGTCTGATGTCATTCATTCATTGTTAGTTGTTTAATAATATTTAACGAATTCGTGTGCCAGTGGTTACCACTAAATCAGTTTCCCTGATTAGTTAGAGTGTAGATGCTGGTGCGATCCTAATGGATGACCAACCTAGTCCAAATGTAAAATCGGCGGTTAACTTCTTTAACAGCCTAACCAGAAATAACAATGGCAAATTAGATAGTTTAAATAATAAGTTCGGCGGAAGTGTTATAAAATCTCCAACGATCGAAAGTAATAAAACAAAATTAAATTGTGTGGTTAATTCTCCAATTAGTAATTTTCAAATGTGCCTCTCGTCTGAGATATTAAATCAAAGTGTAAATAAATACTGTGATAATAATTCAAAATGTGATTTTTTAAAACCTCAAGTGCCTTTTATTAAATCTAATAAAAGTTGTGGTACCACGGTGTTAGAACCACCGCGGGTTAAAAAAAGGGAAACTCCCTTGCCCGGAATTAAGATTTTGGCCCTTAGTGGTTTGCAAAGCGAACAAGCTACCAAGAGGTATACAAAGTTGCTGGCTGTATCAACTTTATCGGAATTTAGTTATACAAGGTAGGTAACCGGAATTAGATGATAAGAAGTGAATTGTTCTAGCACAAAGTTGCGTGGAGAATTGAAAAAGAGATGCTGCTATTCAGAAGTTATCTCATGAACCAACACAGACTTGCCTTATCAGTATAACAGCGGTAACAATAATTTCATGTTCAGGTATTGTAACAAAGGATGAACACACTGTTCTAGAAATTGAAGATAAAGCAAGTCACACCTGTAAAACATAACATTGAAAGTATGGAAAATATTTTTTGGGTTAATACACTTGGAAAGACCTTGGATTGGATGTGACAATTTCAGAAGGATCAATGCATTCATCGTCATTACATAACAAATAATTGAGCCGAATAAAATTAATTTTATCGATACTGCTACTAATTTTTTAATGACTGCATGACCAAATAACTTAAACATTTATTTTTGGTTCATGTTTACATAATTCGAGTTAACGGTTTTAATAAAACATATATTTGCGATATGTTATCAATTTAATCGTCAATATTGAAATAACATTCGTATCTTGGGTGTACCCACCCGTTTATATAAATTTAATCTTTGCAAATATGTCACGTGACTACGATTTTGATTTTTGTAAAGTGAATAAAGTAAATAATCTTAAAACGAATGCATAAATATTGACAAGGCGATATAATTGCTTGTAAATAAACCGAAGCTAAACCAATACAACATGTATTTTGGTGTGCCGAAGGAATCCAAAGGAACTTTCCTTCATTGGGGATTCCATTTTTCCTATTAAAATTATCTGAGAGGGGCGGGAGATTTATTAATTTTAATGTTCGGTGGAATTTTACATTAAACCAGGAATAACTGTTGGATTCCAGCGAGGGGTTAACCGCTGGTGAAGTTTTTTGTACACATCTCATGAAGTACTTCACGTGGAACATCCTCCAGTGCCTCTGCAACGGAAGATCTTCAATTTACTTCTGATAAAAATAAACTACTGATTCTGGGCGTGGAATACCTCCAGTGCCTTTGCAACGGAGATCTTCAGTTTACTTCTGATAAAAATAAACTATTCAATCCGGGGGTCTGGGGGTGTGGAACACCGTCCAGTGCACAATTTTGGAATGAAGAACATGCTGAACCCCAGACAAAGTAGTTTACTTTTATCAGAAGTAAACTGAAGATCTCCGTTTAGAGGCACTGGAGGGTGTTCCACACCCCAGACTCCCGGTTTAAATAATTTATTTTTATTAAAAGTGAATTAAATATTTAAGCATATCTCAAGTTTAATAAAATTAGCTATGGTAAGTAAATGTGTTTAATTCGTAATTTGACAATTAATTATAAACTGCGTAATTATAAATTCCTTACCCCCGGGAGGCAGATCTCTGCAACAAAATAAAAAATAAACTACTGATCCGGGGGTGTGGAACACCCTCTATTGCTCAAATTTTGGAATCTCGGTGAGTCTCTGAAATACCAATGATGTACGTGAAATACAATGAAGTATCGATGAATTAGGTGGAGTACCGTGAATTATTGATGAAGTACGGCGAAGTCCCGTGAATTACTGCTGAATTATATAAAGTACGAAGAAGTATGGAGAATTATTATGAATTACGTGATGTGTGAAGTTAATTGTACACGATTTCCTCTAGCGGTTGACCCCTCGGATTCCAGATTTCAATTTTAAGTCGAGCTAGCTTGCAGCATGGTGGTACTGGGAGACAATTTCTGCTCTCACTCTCTTGTGCAGATTATTACTTCTTCAATTTTTTCAAAGAAGGACCCGGTGGATTTTCTACAATTGATCTGTCTTTGCATCAAAAGGAAATTTTATGTTTTTCTTAACCTTTAAATGTTTTTCACATATTTTTGTATGAACTTGTGGTCGTACGAACAAAATATGCTCAACGTTTAGATAGACCACTACTTTAAAAATGCCAATAAAATCCGTGATATGGTGGGTACTGTGAATTTGTACACCAAACAAAATTATGAATCATGATCTAGGGAACCCTAGTGCCTCTCAAGAGATCTTATTTACTTTGTAAATAAACACAACTCATGACGAATTTGAATGAAGAAATTGAGACTGAAAAGACCAGTAACTTATAGAATCAATGAAATCTCGAGATCCGTTAAATTTTTTAGATTTTAATATAATTTATAAATCTATGGTTAAGAAATTTTATCTATTTAAATAATTATATTAAATTTAAATTCGAATTTAAATAAAGTATGCAAATTATATGAATTATAAGTTGAAGTTTTTACAATTTTAGCGTTGACCTCGAACCAAAATGCTATCAGATACCAACAAATGCAAATTGTCTTATGTTAGTATTGTTTAGCTACTTTTTTATGTGTTTCTTGCGATTTTCTTAATTATTACATAACTTTTTCTGTTGGGTACCATTTTTTTGCAACACCCTGTATATTTGTGCATATCTGCAAAATGGAGTCCATCAGTTTTGGAGTGGTCGTTGTGTGGCATCTCTATTAAAGAAATTAAAATTAATTATTTGGAATTGAGATGCAAAGTTCTCTATCATGTTCTGTTCTATCATGGAACCCTTTTCTGAGATTGTCGATTAACCGCTGGTGAATTTTGTAATCTATGAATACATGAAGTACTTATGGAACATCTCAGTGCCTCTGCAACTGAAGATCTTCAATTAACTTTGATAAAAACTACTCGATCCGAGGGTCTAGCGTGGAACACCCTCCAGTGCCTCTGCAAGGAGACCTTCAGTTTACTTCTGATAAATATACTATTCAATCGGGTCTTGTGAACACTCCAGTGCACAAATTTTGGAATGAAAACATTTCAGAACATACAGAACAGACCAAGTAGTTTACTTTCTATCAGAAGTAAACCGAAGATCTCCGTTGCAGAGGCACTGAGGCTGTTCCACACCCAGACCATGTTATTATTTATATGGAATTTGAATTTAAATTATGCTGGTAATTTCTCCAATTATTAAATTATCTAAATTCGTGTCAAGTGAAACTTCAGTGCTCTTAATATCTTAATTTGAACACTTTAGTGGCAGGGAGCCTTGCAAAATTATAAAATAAACTACTTAATTCGGGGGTCTATAGTGACAGTGTGGAATACCATTTCTGCAACGGAACCAATTCAGAGTTATTACTACAAGATAAAAATAAACTACTGTCAGAGCCGAGGTGTCCTCCATGCTCAGACATTTTGAAATCGTGAATATTTAACATCTAAGTTTATTAATTATCTTTCTAATGTTAATTCAATTTGACCTTTGACAGATCTGACAAAATATAAACTCTTAATTGTACTGTCACCTGTCTTTGCATTTTCATTTCTAATGTAATAACTACTTGTTGACCTCCTTCTCAATTTTGGAGATTGTGGATACGTAGCAAATTATCTCAATGTAAGTGTGACCAGTGATTGTCACTACTCTAGAAATGGATAAAATCGAGATTGTGTGACGTACGAGCAAAATTGCTCAATGTCAAGGTAGACCACGTGACGTCACTACTCTAGAAAATGCCGATAAAATCCGTGATATGGTTTGGGTCCGGAATGCTATAAACATGTGAATTGATTACTATACCCCAGAAACAAAAAACAACGTATAGAATCTGATAGAAGTACCTTTTTACGTACCTTTCAACCATCCTTTCAACCACCAACATCAAACTTTTTTATGTACCTAACACCTACAAAATTGTCTTATGTTAGTACTGTTTATCTACTTTTTTTATGTTTCCTGCGATTTTATTAATTATTACACGATATTTGTATATTCAATAGAGTCTATCGGTTTGGTTGGTCGTGGTATCTATTAAAAGAAATTAAAATTAATTATTTGAAATTGAGATGTAAAAACTCTCAATTAATGTATTCTTATCATATTTTTTCGGTTTCGATGCCGAACTTTTGGCTTCATAGGAAATTAGTTTTATAATAAACCCAGCTTAGTACTAACGACAGCAGAATTTGTTTTATTTCTACTATGATTTGTTTATTAAATGTATTGTGATGTTCTTTTATTATAAACAATTAGAAAAAGTTAATTATGTAAATTAAAAAGCAAACTTAATGAAATTTTCAAATGTTGTGCTCATCTGAAAGAAAGCGAGACGACCGACACGACGCCTAGTCTTAAAATTTGGTACCATTGTTTGCAACGCCCTGTATATTTGTGTATGTGTATCGAGAATGAAGTCTATGGTTTTGGCGAGGCTGATCTATTAAAGAAACTAAAATTAATTATTTGAAAGATGCTCTCGATTGTATTCCTATAATATTTTTTCGGTTTCGATGCCGAAGTTTCTGGCTTCATAGGAAATTAGTTTTCTAATAAAACCAGCTTAGTAGTACTAACGACAGCAGAATTTGTTTTATTTCTACTATTATTTGCTTATTAAATGTATTGTCATGTTCTTTCATGAGCTAAATAATTCGAAAAAGTTTATTTTATAAATTAAATAGAAAACTTAAAATGTATAATTTTGTTTGATCAAATTTTTGCTCATCTGAAAGGGAGCGAGACGACGCCCAGTGGTACGCATAGTTACATAATATACATACATATTATATGCTTTGAATATTTAATTGTTTTACGTAATATGCAACCATTATCGTGCTTATCTTCCAGAATGAGAAAGTAAAATTTACATTGTAAAATATTTTAGAATAATGCACCTTTTAAGATTGAATTAAGCATTTTAATGAATTAAGTTAAATATAAAGTGAGAATTATTATCAATAATTTCGATAAAATAATATTCACTTTAAATTTAACTTGATTCCTTATAATGCTTACATTTATTATGAAATTAAAATGAAGAAATTAGCAAGCTAAACAAACAAAAAATTGAATTTATTTGAGTTATAAGCGACAATTAATAGGTTAATAATAACTTAATTAGGTTAATTTAATTTACAAATTATTTTTAGTTATGTTATCCATTTATATAATATATTATAGTAATTTATCTTTTATTTAATCATACATATAAATTATTAGCTCGTGAAAATTATTAATTTATATTCTAAAATAATTAATTAACAAGCTAACTAAACAATAATACAATTAAGATCAAAAGAATTTAAAACTTTTTATTAGGCAATCGGTCTAATAATTAATCCATAATTTATAAAAGGGGACGCTTGCAATACTTTCACACTTCGAAGGTGGTTGAGTTTCTGTTGGGAATATTTTATGTTTTTGCTGATTCATATTTTTTCATCAGTACAGGATGACCAATGTGTTGAAAGTAGTATTTATGAGTAACACTGCAATTTGATGTATTAAAGTTGAATTGTTTGATTCAAACTTTTGCATTATCTTTAATAATCAAATTTAAATATTATATGAAGAATACAAGAACGCATTTGTCAATTTCTTCTATAAGATTATTTTGACTTTTGTTGAAACATAATTTTGACAGAATTTTTCAAACAGTTTCAACTTTTTTCATTGTCAGATTCTATGCAAAGCAAAGAAATTGCAAACAGAAATAAAATTATATTAAAAATTGAATCAAATCATTGTTGGCTCCTTCTTATTTTGCATCTGAAACCGATTGAAGTGGATTTCGAAAATCTAATAAAATCAAGCGGTTTATTTTTTTTGATAGAATTACATCCTTTTACATAAAAAAAATAAAAAAATTGAGTAAACATTTTCTAATTCTATTTTTCTGTTCCAGGTAACAACAATTTTTATTCCATACTTCTCATCTTCTTAAAACAGGTAGTAGCAAGTTTAAAAAAATTTTATTTTTCATTTTCCTCTTTAAATTTATAACTTCGTTTTGTTTGTTAAAAGTTTTGTATTTTTTGCACCCTTCTTTAAAATTTTCTGATAAAGTACAACGGGGACAGTTATATTGTCGTATTATTAATGACGTTAGATGGAGCGTATAAAAATTTCGCTGTGAAAAATTGCGAGCGTGAACTGTTGCCAAACAAAGTTAATCAAATCGAGTGTCTACAGTTTATAAAGTGGCACTCATTATTCAACACTTTTAATTTATGAACTCGAATGGTCGAATTTTCAAAAATATTTGGAATATTTTAATGAGTTTTTGAAGACTGTTAGTCTTCGGGGAGTTGCGACATCAAAATTCAATTATGTTTGGTTATGATCTTTGTGTTGGTATAAAGTCGAGGACAAAAGGAACAGTTTAGATTTTCGAGTGCGCTTTATTAAATTTCTTTTGAGATTTACTGATGTATAGAATTATGAAGGCTCGAAAGATAAAGAGATCATCACGGGGTGGTTCTTATAAAATTTTATGTGTGCGTCTTATAGATGAAGAATAATCTTTTTTTCGATCACTCAATAGATGACGTCTCCGAATGAAGGAGTGAGGCCACACAATATATTTTTATTGTTGCATAAATTACCATGTCTACGTTTAAACATCTAGCGACGATGCCATTAGCCTGGATGATGTGCTTCTAAGTGCTTTGGTGACCGTAACATTGCATCTAGATGTCCTCTCTAACCTTCCTTGAGGGCCACAGCTGCATGTTCACTACCCTGAATGTTAAGTATTACAGATTCAGTGTAGGGTGCTAACAACGTATGCAAAATGCATGCTACAGACGCGAGATGATGTGCATTTAAATATTATTATATATTTTCATACAATTACGACGAAAAACCTTAACAAATGGTATGATTACGCCTCAGATGTTTTAACTTGAGCTTCAGCTAAAAGAGTTCATCTTTAGTTAATATTTTGTTCCCAAAGGTAAGAGCATCTGTTCATCTTTTCTTTCACCCGATCGTGGTATGAATAATTTACCATTTACAGTTTATCCCACAACAAAAAGCAATATTCAAAAACATTCGCGGCCTATTGAAGCTGCATTCACAATCTCAAAATTACAGATTATAATAATTAACATTATGTGTTTGTCCAATTCGACCGATTTCAAGGTTGTCCAACTAAAGAGATCAGCATGGTCTGCTGAAAGTTTTATTTCCAATTTTGCGAGAATATCGAAGTGACTGACGCTCTCTGTTTTTATTTCCTTAAAAATTGTCCCAAATCAAATTACCGCCCTCCAATTAAAAAATTATTTTTCTGGAAAGATTTTAAAAATTTAATTTAAATTGAATAAATTTAGGAACGTCACGTTTCACAGTAAATTGATTAGCGCCATTTAAAATAACAGGATGTAAATTTTATTCCTGCAAGAATTTTATTCTTAAAAGCTTTATCCACTTTTACGAATTTATTGGGATCAGCTCGCCTAGAAGAATGCAATAAAATAATTATTGATACACTTTCATGTTTAATTTAATCTTATCGATAAGGTGTAGGTGGGCTCGGTAGTTTTACGATTATAGGGGTTGTTTCGCTCCAACGTTACATCCTTGTAATTTATCCCACAAGATGGATATTTAAATGGGTTTTTTAATTTTACAGGAAAACTTCTTGTATGGCATATTTTAGATTTAAGTGTTATGGAGATTATTATAGCTTAAGGTGAATGTTTTAAACTGAGATGCGCCATTTTAGGGCAATTTATAGTAGGAAGCAGCTGTAACATAAAACATAAGCGCCACTTTCCTACGGATAAATTATTAATCCCTCACTTACAAGATCAGAACGAACACCGATGTCGTCGTTAACTACTGAATGGTGAATAAATTAAAGAAAGGAAATGCTAGTTTGTTTTACAAAATAAAATGATTTAAAAATCATTTTGCTTCCGTAACATTTGTATTTAACGCGAATTTCATTGCCTTCTTTTAATTTGTTATTCTGCCCACTTAAATCCCACACATTTGTTACCACGACAAATTATTACCATTAGTCCATGCTTTCTGCACAATTCGTTAGCCTCTTAATTTGTCTCTTAAAGACAAAAAAATAAGTTTTATTGTCTAAATCTTAGAAGCTTTTCTTGGTAATTCAAAATTTTGACCGGCCCAAAATGTGTAATTTCATAATTGTATGAAGACAGGAAATGCAAAATAATTTTTTATAATACCAAATAAATTAGTAATAAAGTGGAGGTTTACTGTTTATGAACCCCCCAAGGGAAGCAGGCTTTGTTTTTCAAAGCATTGCGCCGAATATATGGGAATATCTGATTCCATTCAGGGAGAGTATAAAATTATTGACACCTTCATGGCCTAATTATCGTTCTTGGGAAATTATGTTGAAATTTAAAACAGTGTCTGATCGGCTGCGCCGATTTTCTTATTTCGGCTCGCCAATCGGAGGATGTTAACTTTCAATTCTCACTTGACAGTTTAAAAAATTTCAAAAATGGACAAAGGAAGGATTAGTGCAAATTAACGGTTTATTCTCTAGTTCAAGTAGTAGTCCTGATGGGAAAAAACCGACCAACGCCAAATTTTTCAAATCTATTATGGCCAGTCCGGCTCTGATTGAAGGAGGTTGATTGATGAGCGAAATGTTCCATTTTAATGAACCAAGAGAAATTGGGTTAACGACATATTGAATAGAATCATTCGTCTTATCGGCTGCATTCCGGATGCATTCATTAAAACATCTCCAAAACCATTTGAGGAAGTTACATTACCAATGCTGATTTTTTAGGCCGAATGTATAAGTTGAAATTATTTCTGATTTAAATATCTTTGGATCACTTTGACCCCCCTAATGAGATATTCAGTTTTATTTACTCTAAATTGATTAAGTAGAAAGCATTTTCTATTTAGGGCTGTTAATTTAATACACACCGTACCATTTTCTTTTATAACGCACTTGATGACCAAGACTTCTAACGTTCAATTGAAGCAACAAATTGAATTAGTTTTACTATCTCGTGACGTGAATCATTGCTGGTTTTTTCCTACATTAATTCAAATAGAAGAAATTTTATAATTTTAACTCGCGGTCTATTAGTTTGTTTCTTTACCATTTTCCGCACCCTTTTTATTTTTTCATTAAATTTTTTTTGTAATTTTTTAATATCCTTGTATTTTATAAAACAGAAAGTTTTAACAAAATTACACTTAGCAGCAATGTTCAGTACTTATATTTAAGCTAATAGCTCCATCCGTAATTCTAAAAGCTTCTATGTTGCTGGCGTAAAATAAAATTACAAAAAGGATAATGTTACCTGCACTTGGAATTGCATTTCCAACTACATCGCAAAAATTTATATTTCTTCCTGGCTACATATTAAATTTTGTTAATATTCCAGAAGGTAAACTTGTCGAAATTCTTTTACGGTGTGTTATTTCATCCGAGTTGAAATTTCATATTTATACGATACACAAAGGATTCTGCTTTAGTAAATCCCCTTCGGGAATGAAATTAATCTGCAAGGGATGTTCGAGGAGTTTGTCTGAACATTAGCGGGATCAGGTGTCTAATTTTTCTCATTGTTTCGATGACTGCTACTTTGGGAAATACGTCATCATTACTTATAGTTTTCCCTAACTTTAATTTATTATTGCAGAACAACGTGAATATTGAAAGTAAAACTTTTCATATAACCGATTTGTTCTTCGAATAGCGTTTGCACCCTATAAGAAGACACGTAATATGTAAAATACTGCACCACGTTTTATTTTCTCCACTGAAGTGCGCTTATATACTGCTTGCATGGTTTAAGGATTTATGCCATTTAAATTTTTGTATTTTATTCCACGTTCTTAGTTTTTTAAAATATTAGTCTAAAAGGAAAATCTGACCGACATTTTACTGTATTTATGATTAATACCAATACTAATTGACTGCTACCATCTCACTTTTGCGCCATCTTTGGCTTTCCATCTTTCTCATCGCTTTTCATATTCCGGATATTAATTCCATAAATTATGTACGCTATGCGATCGCTATGACATCGTTTGTCTTTGCTTTTCATAGACCCCTTCGTAACTGCCTCCGCTATAGTCACATTTTGGATAAGACTGTTATTGTTCGGCATTGCATTCTTAGACTACGAATTTGTTGTATCTGTATCCATTGTTTGCCGCCTCGTGAGAAGTCCACGAATTGCTTTGTACATAATGAAATGCTCGTATATTAATTAAACACTGTTATTCATCGATGCAAAAAATAACTTGATGAAATACTAATTTATCATAAATGCTTGCATTATCGCAAACCCATGAATCAACACGATAATTACACAATCTGCTTTGTTTTCTTCTTTATTTTTCGTATGTGGATAATATTTAACTAATTGCTTCATAATTATTTTGAAGGACCCTCGCATCTAACAGCAGTGTATTTCAAATGTGTTAATAGTTTGTTATATTGATTTTTATCTTATATTCTGCTTGGTGATCGCAAGAAATTGTTAACCGGTTAGGTAGCTTGATCAGATATTTGAGAAAAATGGAAAGTTTACCACTGCCTTCGAGAGAAGACGAAAACGTTTAGAATAAACTTTTTACTTCATTCGTGCTCGAACCGGGTATCTCGGTTTGGTAGCTGACACTAAAGACCTTCCTCACTTCAAACATTACTTCATTGTTTTGATATTTAATTTCACTTCCTTTTAACGACTACGATAACTAAAGACATAATACATAATATTTTTCTACAGCTAAACGAGTAGTAAATAAATAGAAGATACTCCGAACAGGGATACTCGGAACATTATCTTTGATAAACGATAAGCAGGATTATTTTTGTAAACTTTGGGGACAAAGTCATCGCCAACATTTCCCGACTATTTGTGTCGATGTGCTTTGCTAGACAAAATTTACATAAGATTTGCAGCTCCCCGACTTAAATGGTTCTGTAAAAAACTCATTCTAGAATGTCTTTACACCATCTAAATTGATCTCAAGATAAGGAATAAGCAGGAACATAATAACGGAAATATTTTCCTGCATTAGAAGCTGACGTGTCCAGGTTACCTTCTCTCCTATGTCCCAGAGCAGGATTTTACATAATTAGTTTTTTAAGAAAATATTCATGTAAAAAGTTAAAATGAAGTTAATGAAATACAGAGTCGTTTTGATCTTCAGTTACAGCATGGAGTTTGTTACCCTAAATTTTTTTACGTAGTTAAATTTTAAAAAAATTTGGATATGGGGAACATTAGATCTGTTAATAGAGCATTTTAATACTTTTTACCTATAGAATAATTTGTAACGAGAATTTTATGTGACGAATCTTGGTTTCCGTTATATTTATATACTGCTATGAGCTCAATTATTTACCGCTACTGTTTGTATGAATTTGGGCGCGATGAACATTTTATTACAAGATTTAATTATTTCTGTTTCTTTGAAGATTTTCCTCCTCTGTATCACTCTTTGGTGGCATGAGCTTCTAATTTTGTGGTTTGCTTTTACTTAGGGGGTAAATTAAATGTTTTTTGCGAATGAATTATGTACAGCTTAAGTTGTTTAAATTAAAAAATTCGTGTTTTAAATTAATGTTAGGGAATCTAAGTCGTTTATTGAAAATGTCTTCTATCGGAAAATTTCCTTTTGAAATAAAACTACCCCAAAATATTTAATAATGAAATTTTTATTTAAATTAAAGTGTTGAAAATTTGTGTGTATGACCAATTTTTGTTTAATAATTTTGTCTAATTAAGATTTTTTAATTCAGTGTTTTTTTAAAGCTTTTACCGTGGTGTGTTTTCCCTTTTATGCTTAACTTGTTCTATCTCTTTTTTTAGTGTTCCATTATCTAGCTTCTGCAAAAATTATCGTTAATTGTAAAATTAAATTCCGTCCATCTTTCTTTCACATTGTAATTAAGTGCACTGCAGTGCCTTCATAACATTTTTCATCTTGCCAATATTAAATCTTTAAATTGCTGATACCACGGCCGTCAGTAATTCTTCACTGTTCAATCTAAAATATTTAAATACAGTGAATATTGATCTCCTCAATTTGTGAAATTCAAACTTGAAAAAATCTTTGAAATATTATACTTTTAAAAACGTAAATGCAATTTTGCGTTTTTCCACATTATTGGCTATTTTGGAACTCATTTTTTTTTTAATTTGGCTGCTAAGCCGTACGTTCTAATTCAAATTGTTAACCATTCCAAAATTAGCTTTAGCTTTGTTTTTTTTTAAATTTAAACTTTGTTTTGTTTTCATAAAACTTCAGTATTTTAAATTTGTTGTTTAATCAGTGCTCAATTGTTTACATTTTAATTGATTTTTAGTAATTGCTCCTGAGCAATTATCAATACATACGCTGTAGACCTGGGGTTGGAGTACTGCATATTCTTTTTTTTTAGTATTATAGAATAAAAAGCTGTACTAGCGTTTTGCAGTGGTCGGAATCTGACTTGTGCCACTTTGGTAGATCTAAGTTCTTTTGAGTTTTGTCGCTGTTGAAGCTGGGGTGATTAGCTTGAAAATGTGCTTGACCTTCAAATTAAACCAAAAATTTTGAAATAGTTTCTATTGCGGAACCAGTAATGGATACAAAGACGACGAGCTCAGTGAGATATGCTCGAGAAGAAAGTGTTTGCAAATCACCAAATTGAAATTTGGGGGGATTCGTACCCCAGATACACTTATGTAAACGGCAATGCTTTGTATTACGTTTACTAACGTAAACTCTTTTGTAAATGTAAAATCCTTTTTATCGAAGGTAAACACTGTGAAAATTGTGCTTCTTGTGGTATAATTGATCCACTGGCGCAGATAAACCATCTATGCAGAAAAATATTACTTTTTGCTAACTTTTTTGTTATGTTCGTTTCATTGAAAATTACTATTTCTAATAGCAAAATTTTTAGTTACATCAACAAATTTAGTTATAAAATGTTATTTTTTGTAAGAGAAATGCTTGTAGTATGTGATGAAAAGCTAAATTTATTTTAACTTGATCCAAAAAACTTTATTTTCAACTTAATTGATTCAATACAGATAATTTAGTTCACAAAACGAAAAACTTCCAAGAAATACAATTTTGTTCTATTTACCAATTTGTACATTTGTATAATATTGCCTATATAACTGCAATATAGTTTTAAAATTGGGGAGCAATATTTGTTTACTATGTTGGTACAATATTCGTTTATCCATATTCACACAATGATGCAATTGCAATGAAACAATTGATCCAATAAATATAGTCTCAATATTGCTACGCAATATTGGTTCACTATTGGTACAATATACATATGTATTGATTATCTATATTCACACAATATTTAAATACAATATTGGTGCAATATAGTCGCAATATTGGTTTACTATTATATGTATTTATTGTAATCTCTAATTTGTAATATAATAATAATTAAAAAAAAAAAATTGTAATAGTTACACAATATTAAATGCAATATTGGTGCAATATAGTCTCAATATTGCTTTACTATGTAATCCTAATATTGATGCAATGTTTGTTTATCCATATTCACACAATGATGCAATTGTAACGAAACAATTGATCCAATAAATATAGTCTCAATAATGCGATGCAATATTGGTTCACTATATAATCTCAATATTGGTGCAATATAGTCGTAATACTTGTTTATTTTGTGTGCTCAATATTGGTACAATATTGTTTATCCATATTCACACAATATTTAAATGCAATATTGATGTTATATATGTAGTTTCAATATTGCTTAACAATGTAATCCCAATCTTGGCACAATATTTTCTTCTTTTGGTGCCCATCTGCTTTAGATGTTGGAGTCAACTTAAGCTGAAGCCAAGGGAATATAATTAATGGGGTGGTTTCCCGTTGCCTTCTCCATGGTGCACAGATTGATATTGAACTTTTAATCACAGCAGTTGATCCGACGCGACTAGAACTCGAACCGCGGTCTCCCATTTTTTAGTCGGTCGGTGTATGCTTTGCTTTGAGGGGTCAACCACTAGAGGAAATCGCGTACAATTAACTTCACGTACTTCATCATAATTCTCCATACTTTTCTAACTTATGAAATTTCAGCAGTAATTCACAGTACTATCACCTAATTCATCAATACTTTATTGTTTTGAATATGAAAACTGTATACTCAATGTAAATATTTATATATTAGGTTTGATCAGTATATTCTTACAAATACAAATACTAATTTGTCACCGGTTTCGCTAATTATGCACATCTTCAGACAATTATAATAAATATTAATGAATTTGACAATGAACACTTATAACTCCAATGTCAAATATTTAAATATTAGTTATGATCAATATAATACCAAACTTAATAAATTCACACATGATTTCATATACCATTTCGAAATGATAGATTAAAAATTTTTAATGAATTTAATAACTATTCTTAAATATTTACGCGTAAATATTTAAGATGTTCTGTATCTTGTCAAATTATATATATTTTTAATCACAGATTGTCCTGACCAGATATGAAGCTCGAAACCGTTACAATATTAGTATTTGTAGTTTTGTAAGATATATCCTGATCAAAACCTAAAATACTTTATTGTATTTCACGTACTTAATCGAGGCACAGGAAGGTGTTCCACACCTCCCCAGACCCTCCGGATTGAGTAGTTTATTTTTTGTTTTGTTGCAAAGATGCGCCTCCCAGGGGGTACAGAATTTATAATTACGCAGTTTATAATTAATTGTCAGATTACGAATTAAACACATTTACTTGGCCCTAGCTAATTTTAATATACTTGAGATATGGTTAAATATTTAATTCACTTTTAATAAAAATAAATTATTTAAACCGGGGGGTCTGGGGGGGTGTGGAACACCCTCCAGTGCCTCTGCAACGGGAGATCTTCAGTTTACTTCTGATAAAAAGTAAACTACTAAGTTTGGAAGTTCTAGGGGTTTTGCATATTCTGCAATGTTCTTTATTCCAAAATTTGTGCACTGGAGGGTGTTCCACACCCCCAGACCCCCGGATTGAGTAGTTTATTTTTATTAGAAAAAAAATTAAGATCTCCCACACCCCCTAGACCTCTCGGATTGAGTAGTTTAATTTTTATTAGAAGTAAACTGAAGATCTTCCCCCGTTGCAAAGGCACTGGAGGGTGTTCCACCCCGACCCCCGGATCAAGTACTTTATTTTTTATCAGAGGTAAACTGAAGATCTTCTTTTGAAAAGACACTGGAGGGTGTTCCAAACCCCCCAGACTCTTCGGATTGAGTAGTTTATTTTTATTAGAAGTAAACTGAAGATCTCCCGTTGCAGAGATCTACCTCCCAGGGGGTATGGAATTTATAATTATGCAGTTTATCATTGATTGTCAGATTATGAATTAAACACATTTACTTGGCCATAGCTAATTTTAGTAAACTTGATATATGCTTAAATATTTAATTCACTTTTAATAAAAATAAATTATTTAAAACGGGGGTCAGTGTCCTGTTGCAGTGCCTCTGCAACAGGAGATCTTGGTTTGGGGGGTGCGAAACACCCTTTAGTACCCAAATATTACAATGCAGGCAAACATATTAAAGATTTGAAAATTTAGTAGAAACTCTCCGCTACCGTTTGAGTATTCTAAAAAAATTATAACATATTTGGGGGGGGGGGGGCAACAAAAAGGTACAGCAAAAATAAATTATCATGAACAAACGATTACTAAGATTATTTTTAAAATCGAAAGGATGGAGATAACAGGTCTTCAGCCCCTCCCCAACTAATTTTCTAAATAATTCGAAAACAAAAAGGTCCAATCGAAAATAAAGAATGCACAATAGATTTAGACTTTTTTGAATTAAAAATTCGCAATAGAAGGGGGCTGATGATATGCACCTTATCCCATCCAATCAGACCACAACAAAATAACCAAGCCCACAAAAAACCAAAAATAAATCAAACACCTCATTAGTAATTTCGTCAATTTAACTTTAATGTATTTTAACTGATGATAACTATAGTTGAAGAAATCGGGCGTAAGAAGATAGTTTAAATTGTATTATTACATTCTGGAGCCGTCTCTGTAAAACCGGGATTAATTAATTAATCACGACGAAATAATGAATTACCAAAGCTTTTTATTGAGCTACCAAACCTCCATGATATTCAATTTGATATACTTCATGTACTTCACATGAGATGTTATGTACTTCATGAGATGTGTACAAAAAACTTCACCAGCGGTTAACCCCTCGCTTTACTCTATACTGCTAGTTTTGGTACAATATTGTTTATCTATATTGCAATATAGTTCACAATATTTAAATGCAATATTAGCGCCATATAGTCCCAATGTTGGTGTGCAATATTGGTTAATTATGTAATCTAAGTATTGGTACAATATTGATTTTACATATTCACACGATATTTAAATGCAATATTGGTGCAATATTGAGGCGGGATATTGATTTACTATGTAATTCTAATATTGGTTCAATATTGATATTATTGATTATATTGATGTTCACATATCTATATTAGAGCTAGATTGTAAATCAATATTGCATCACTATATTGGTACTATATTAGACATCAATATTGCCTCAATATTTATACTATGTAATGCACACATGTAAGATCTTTGATTATTTTATATCGAATAAAATAATTTATTTCTTTCAAACTTTCAATTTAGTTTAACTATTTTAGAGGTTTTCAAAATGTTCTACACAATTTGCCTATCTAAAGATGAAATAATTAATTTACTATAATCAAAGTCACATAAAATTCTAAGTTAAGTTTCCACATTTATTGTTTTTTAATGGAAAGGGTCTCTCACGCCGCATAATTCTTGTTGAGGGGTACAAAACTCATCAAAATTTACCGGCTAATCAATATTATCGAGAACCTTATTTTTAGAACTTCCGGGGATCAGACTCAATCTTTTGGTGAGTTTACAACGATTGAACTAATTGTGATCAATACTCAATATGTCTGGGTGGAATGTGGTAACTTTTTTTGATTTTTAAAAATCTCAAGAGTGTAAATTGACTGACGATGTTTACATTTTGTGCTAAATATTTGGTATGGTGTTTATCTATAGGAAATATCTTGCTACGGCTCTGGACTAACCACACATTTTAGTGTCATATATCAATTATCATGCATTAAATTCGGCGTTAAGCAAACCCAGACAATTTAATTAACGCGTATAGTTATTGTCCATCTTTGCATAACAGCGATGTAGAATGTATTTAGTAAATTTCACTAACGAGAGCTTTGCATAATTAATTTAATTTTGCGGCGTAATTTACATCCTACTTGATAAAACTTATTATTAGGGTTGATAGTGCATCATCTTGAAACTTTTGTATGTATCAACTCAAATTTTTGCATCATCAATCTTGCAAGATTTTTGCTTCTTTTAGTTCTAGCGCAGGGTGTTAAATTTGCATGGAATCTTTAATTGTGCAGTTTATATCCTGCTTGTTTCCTCCTTCATTGCAGTTATTTGCAATTGTTCTCGTAAATTAGCTTTATTGGTTTTTGTTGGTTTGGTTTTTTTTTACATTTTATGTACTAACGGTCTAGCCGTTGTACCTTCTGTCCTTGGAGGACCGCATTGGTGAAATTTCCTAATGAATAAAAATTGAAACGGTAAAGCGAATGTAGCTTGAATAATGAAATTTCATTTCGTCTCTTACACACTATCGTGCAATTTTGGTGTGATTCAAAAGAATATCCTTAAGCACCCGTAAGCACTTCATGCTTTTTTGCACCACCTGCTCTTTCTCACCCTAATAGCACTTCTTTTGGTTTATTTCTTACATCTTTGTCGTGCTAAGTAGCTCGTTCTTTGCTGGAACGCTCTTCACAAAATGTCGTTTAATAAAATGTATTCCTTTACACTTGTGCGCGCTTTTTTCTATTTTGTTGCACATACACAGTTCTTCTTTTCCTTTTTAATACAAAATCACGAGAACAAGTTTTGATGAAACGCGGTTTATTATTAGAGAGCGCTTTAGTTGACTGTTCCTCCGACAGAGTAACGACGCTATTTGCGATAAGTTATCCCCATTCTGTAACAAGTAAATGGTTATTAAATTTTTCCTACATTTTTTTCAATTACTTTTTCTTTGTGGTTTTATATGGGTGGGTAATTTTTTATGTCTATACGATTTTGTGCGACGTGGTAGATAACACCTTTAACGCAATTTGAAATTTTCTTAGTTCTCACTCTTAAAAGATATTTTAATATTTTGTGATGTATGTCAGAAGCTTTACAACAGAAAAGCGTTGAAAACCTTTCGGTATAATTTAGCTCAAACAGGCCCAATTCTAAGTGACAAGTTTAAATTTGGAACTTTTGTTGCACTGAAATGTTATTGCATATACAGTGTGTCCACCTTTTAATTTTTTTTTATCGATTGCTTTATTTTTAGCAGTTCCTTCTTGCCACGAGCTCGTGATTCTTGATGTCGTGTCAGGGTCTAATAACAGTTGAAGTGAAAATTACACAGAAAAGCAATGTCAGAACTAAACACGAGAAAACAGGAATGAAAATATATTGCAAATGAAAGAAGAAAAAAAGCTTGAATGAAATATTGATTGATGCTCTGTAGCTGAAGTATCAATTACGAAATGATTTTAATTTGTTTAACAAGTTGTTCTTATTATTGAAGGACGAGTAGATATAAATACTTGCATCTTAGTAATCGAAGTCTTTGACTTTAAGCTTCGTAATTAACAACTTATTTATTATTAGAACCGGGTTAACTAGCAAAGTTAAATAATTTTATGAAAATTAAATAAACCACGCTATTATAACAACACAGATTGATGACTGTTTTATTTGAGTGATGCTAATTTCGAACCTATCGTTTCATCTTCAGACTACAATTAAAATAATTATAATTAAATTTAAAAAAAAATCATAATTAGCTAGTAATAATTATAAAAGCACTAAATAAAATTTTTATAATTAATCAAAAAGTTATCAGGTCATTGCTTATCCATTTTTTAAATTTATTACATTAATGTAGTAGGTAATATTGAATGATAAATAGGTTCAACGACACTAAAATGTTGTCCATCAAAGTCAGTTATTATTTTATTCAGTTGCAATATTTGGTTAGTTGGATCGATCTAAAAAATTGATAGAAAGCGGACTAACAAGCTGCCACTCGAAAAACTAACTGGAAAATTGTCAGAATAAGATTGATTCGTGCGTAAGGTATTACATGCCAGAAAAGCTGTAACTTTTTAATTGATATCAAAATGTTCTGTTTGATAATCCGTGGTGCAACACGCACGTGTGAACTCACGCAGGCGTTTTCACGTATAGTAACAAAGAAATTTATCTTTCGTTTATAAATTAAGGCAGAGAAGTAGGTCACTCCAACCCTTCAATTTGTAATATTAATTATATCCAATATTTTTTCGTAATCACCAATTTTCTAGAAAGAATTGCCCTTATTGATTAAAAAAAACTCTCCCGAAAGGAAATAATTTATAAGAATAAACACGAAAACAATAAGAAGAAAAATTATAGAGACATTATTGAAGAATTATTGCAGGCGGTCGCTGAAATATTAGTGGCAGAGAAATTGCACTTTCAAGAACTATTGCTTATTAACAAGAGCTACTGTGATTTAGGACCATCTGGAGAAGGGTAACTACCCAGCACGTGGTCGAGATTATGAGAAAACTTATATAATATATAACAGGTAGCATGCATATAAGTTCAAAAGAAAAAGCATTAAATGGCCAAACAACGCGCAGTTTCTTAAATACTGGAAATTTATGGTACGCGAAAATTAAAAATCCAATTTCCTGGTTGTAAACTTAAGGAAAACGCTTTACACGCAAGTGCAGTGTTGGAGAAAACTTTGGTCGGAAAGTGGGATGCACCTGATAGAGTGGATGCTATAAGAGGTGAAACAAAAAACGTGAGACAACTTCGATGTGTTGAACTAACTGGAGAAAGAAGTTATGAAAGTTCACTCAACAGCGTGTAACAATTCAATAAATTCTCAGCTCATTATGGTAAAATCAATTAGCCGTTCGCGTTTGTATTAAAACTCTTCTGTGTTGTGTAAATTTCCACATCGTGATTGCATTTTACTCAAATACAATTGTGTTCATTGGAAGACCTATTGCGTATACAATAAACGTTAAGTAAAGTGCAATACAAAGCATCCGCATTCTTTACGTTCAAGTGGTAATTTCAAAGTTCAATGATTTATTTATAAAAAAGGTTCAATTGTAATAATTCAGAAATAATGAGAGATTTGCAGAATTGAAAATTACAGATTTACATAATATAAACATAGTTTACTGCGTACTTAGGTCACGGGCCAAGGTATTTTTCGAGAGCTGTAGGGGGGAGGGGAATTGGAATAGAATGTGAAGTGGACAATGCACTACTACTGAACTATGGAGGTTGCAAATATACTACAGTAAAAGCTGAACTAAACAAGATGAAGGATCCCCCCCCCGTTGAGTAAATAACGGGCTTGAGTTTACCTATTACTGCAAGCGACGGGTGACACTAATCGTTAAGTGAAAATGGGGAAACCATTTAGTCTGATGTCCTCTAATCACCAAAGCTTCAATTCATATCCTCTTTGAATTATGGAGGATTGGCATATCTATTTCCGTCTCCTCTGTGGTTTTACTGATGCAAACTTTGATTTTGTTCCAATTTTTTCCTTTTCTTCTCTGCTTCTTCTTGGAGTACCAAATACTCAATTTGCAATGCGCACTCGAACGATTTTACTCCTGGAGACTTTGAAATAGCTTGTGCAAGTATTTTAGGGAGATTCATAAACTATTTTGACAACCTTCAAGAGCAAATAGCCTTTTGTTCTTTCTTCATTTCTTAGATCAAAATAAAGTTTCCTGGGCTAGCAGTGATTCTTGTTTAGTCGTGGTCAAGGGGTCAACCGCTAGAGGAAATCGTGTACAATTAACTTCACACTTCACGTACTTCATCATAATTCTTCATACTTCTTTGTCCTTCATAGAATTCAGCAGTAATTAATCGATACTTTCAGTATCAGAGATTTTCAATTTCTGACACTTACAGAGATACCATTTGAGCACTGGAGGGTGTTCCACACCCCAGACCACCCGGATTGCGTAGATTATTTTTATCAGAAGTAAACTAAAGATCTCCTGTTGCAGAGGCACTGGAGGGTGTTCCACACCCCAGACCCCCGGATTGCGTAGATTATTATTATCAGAAGTAAACTAAAGATCTCCGTTGCAGGGGCACTAGAGGGTGTTTCACTCCCCTCTCAGCCCCCGGATCAAGTAGTTTATTTTTATCAGAAGTAAACTGAAGTCTCCTGTTGCAGAGATCTACCTCCCAGGGAGTACGGAATTTATAATTAGGTAGTTTATAATTAATTGTCAGATTACGAATTAAACACATTTACTTGGCCATAGCTAATTTTAATAAACTTGAGATATGCTTAAATATTTAATTCACTTTTAATAAAAAATAAATTATTTAAACCGGGGGTCTGGGGGCGTGGAACACCCTCCAGTGCTTCTGCAACGGAGATCTTCAGTTTACTTCTGATAAAAAGTAAACTACTCGGTCTGGAGTTCTGCACGTTCTGCAATGTTCTTCATTCCAAAATTTGTGCACTGGAAGGTGTTCTAGACCCCTCCCAGTACTTCATGTACTTCATTAGATGTGTACAAAAACTTCACCAGCGGTTAACCCTCGGTCTTGGTAGAACTGAAAATGGAAAGTTTATTTCCCGTAGATTATGTGTGTTACGTCACTGCTGTATTTCTTTTATCTTAGAAGCTCAACTTTCAACTTTGCGAGGTAAATAAAAACAATAATAGTTTTTGCATTCCAACTCTACAGAAATGACTTGTAATATTCTCGATTTTATATTTAATAATTTTTATGTCTTGTAAATAACTTATTTAAACATCGGAAAGTTTTCATTTTCATTTAATTTAATTAATTGATGTAATATAAGCAAATTATTTAATCTTTCTTCGATTAAAATATATTATATTTTTCTTGCCAATTATTTTAATATATAAATTAGTGCAAATATTTAAAATACCATGTTTTATGTATGTTATCAATGTTGTTATCAATGTTATGAAATTTTATGCTGACCTTGACGTATATATCAAACTGTACGTGTTTAATCTAAGGTGCTAGAAATTCTGCCATATATTATGACATCTAACGTCACAAACTTACCTTCAGTATCAATGGCAGAAAAATTCAGTAACCTAAGCGTTTTGTCTAAGGTGAAAACGAGGGTTAACCGCTGGTGAAGTTTTTGTACACATCTAATGAAGTACATGAAGTACTGGGGAGGAGGTGTAGAACACCTTCCAGTGCACAAATTTTGGAATGAAGAACATTGCAGAACATGCAGAACCCCAGACCGAGTAGTTTACTTTTTATCAGAAATAAACTGAAGATCTGCCGTTGCAGAAGCACTGGAGGGTGTTCCACACCCCCAGACCCCCGGTTTAAATAATTTATTTTTATTAAAAGTGAATTAAATATTTAAGCCTATCTCAAGTTTATTAAAATGAGCTATGTCCAAGTAAATGTGTTTAATTCGTAATTTGACAATTAATTATAAATTGCGTAATTATAAATTCCGTACTCCTGGGAGGTAGATCTCTGCAACAGGAGAGTTCAGTTTACTTCTGAAAAAAATAAACTACTTGATCCGGGGGCTGGGGAGGAAACACCTTCTAGTGCCTCTGCAACGGGAGATCTTTAGTTTACTTCTGATAAAATAATCTACTCAATCGGGGGTCTGGGGTGTGAACACCCTCCAGTGCTCAAATTTTGGTATTTCTGTAAGTCTCAGAAATTGGAAGTCTTTGATACTGAAAGCATCGATTAATTACTGCTGAATTCTATGAAGGACAAAGAATTATGGAGAATTATGATGAAGTACGTGAAGTGTGAAGTTAATTGTACACGATTTCCTCTAGCGGTTGACCCCTTGGGTGAAAAGCATGAATTATTTTATGTTTTCCTTTGTATTTATTTTTTCCTAGTTTAACATCCATAATTTCTATGTCCGTGAAGTTAGCCCCTTTTTTAAAATTGAAAAAATTGTTGTATACATATATTATATTGTTTTCAATTTGTTTTGAGTGTTTTGCTAAAAATTTAGTTCTAAACTTAATAATCGCGGAAATCAAATTTCAAATTTTTGAAAAAGAGGACTGGCACAAAATTTTGTTTCGTGATTTCCGCGGTTTTATTAAGTTTAGAACTGAAATTTTAACAAAACACCGAAACAAATTGAAAACAATATAATACAAAAAAATTGCAAATTTTTGAAAAGGGCTGGCAAATTTTGTTTCGTGATTTCCGCGATTTTATTTAGTTTAAAACTGAAATTTTTAACAAAACACACGAAACAAATTGAAAACAATATAATACAAGAAAAAATTGCAAATTTTTGAAAAAGGGCTGGCGCGAAATTTTGTTTCGTGATTTCCGATTTTTATTTAGTTTAAAACTGAAATTTTAACAAAACACACGAAACAAATTGAAAACAATATAATACAAGAAAAAAATTCAAAGTTTTTGAAAAAGGGAGCTGGCGTACTATACTATTTTTCGCGGTTTTGCGGTTATTATTAAGTTTAGAACTAAAATTTTAGCAAAACACTCAAAACAAATTGAAAACAATTTAATACAATCAATTTTTTTAATTTAAAAAATAGGAGGCTAACTTCACGGACATATAATTTCTTGAGCCATTGACAAAGGTTTTTGATTTCATCCTACCACCGCCATTATCTCATTTAAGCTTTCTTTTAGTAATCCATTGGTTTCGTTCTTTTTTTAACTGAACTTTTAAAAATCAGGTAACTGCCATGTTTACAAAAATTGGACGCATGCTTGTAGACAAATAACTTCGTGTGCGTAAATTCCCGTAAAATACAACGAAATTGATGGGATTTTTGCTTTTCTGCGCTCCCTTAGCTACTTATTTTTAATTTTTATTATTGCAGATATACAAGCAGCATACACTTTCATTTTTCACGCTATGAAAGACATTTTTCCAAATTTTACTGTTCTACTAGTTTTTTATGTGTTCATCCGAAGTTGGTTATTCCGGGATCTTCCCTTTGATCTCGCATGTTCAAAACATCCAGTTTCATTGTCTTCAATTGTCCTTTTTATTACTTCTTACTTATTTTTTATAAAATGTTTTATTTTTACACCTGCAAACCCTATTTCCATTTTCTTTTAATTTCTCTGAAGTTCTCTAGAAGTTGGTCTGCTACTACTAGATTTTAGAAAGGATTTCTTTTGATAGATTAATTTTCCTGTGGGATATAAAGTAATAACAATAACAAGATTATTTGTTAAGTGCTTCGCATTTTAGAATGCATATTTCGATTGTTAAACCACCCTATAGGCTATAAATAAATTCTACAACCCTAACTTGACAAAAACTTTTGATTACGTTAACTGAAACAAAACGTTTCAAGTGACTCGATAGTTTTTCCAAGTTTCCGATTTAAAAATAAATATATACAAACAAATCCATTCGTTCCAATGCATTACTGTAATTAACAAGGATTCTATAATATTTTATGACCCACAATTTTCTAGTTAGTTAATTATCTTTAATAATAATTATTATTTTGCTAGTACTATTAAACTTTTAAATTTGTTATAAGTTGTTCTATTATACCTATTTCTCCGTGGGCGAAGTGATTTATATTTCTATTTGTTTCGTGAATTTTTGAAGTAGTGAACTCTATCGTGCCACTTTCCTCGGTGTTAAGGGGTAAATTTCACATTCTTGTTTGGAAAATTGCTTTATTACGGTTCTTAGCGCCTGCTCGACGCGGCTATTACAATTTTAACTGATTTATAGCAAATTGTAAGTTGCTTTTCGCGATTATAAAACTAGTCGATCCGGCTTTTGGAAACAAGAAAACTTTTCACTAAATATTCTATTTGAATGGAAGGATAGGTACCGGAAATTCCATTGTCGAGGTTTATTTATTATTTACCTCGCTCTGTAATTAGATTTTTACTTTACGTTCTACTCGTATGCTCTGAAGAGAGACTCCATGCGTAGTCGGTGTATAAAGCGTCTAAGGTGGGTAAACTTGGTTTAATTCGCGAATCCAAGGTCATTCGCGCCTCCTTACTTCGACAAGCTCTCTTCTTCCAGTGCTTAATGCTGTCTGCTTACGGGTGTACGAATCGTTCAGACGAAAGTGATCGGCGCGTGTTGATTTCATTAGATGTGATTAACTTTTTCAGTGGTCAAAATGATGATTACACGATACACCGCATTACTGTTACAAACCCAAGGATATAGGAACTCTTTTTCATCTTACGAGTGAGTAGAGGGGAAGAGGGATTTAAAATATAGATTATTTAAAAAACACAGAAGTTGCCTTAATTGGAGCAAATAAATTTTGTTTATTTCAATTTATGATTCATCGAATTAAAGGTTGGATGATTGTAGGCGTAATTATGGTAACTAAAATTTATTTAAATTAGGAAACAACAAACAAATGGAAAGGTTATCGTGCTCGATTTGTAAATATGTGTTAGGACTACCTAATTTGAAATCTACGTTGCGTTTTAATCTTACGAGATAATCCAAATAAACACGTAATATTTATTTTGATTAAATGTAAATAATTTTTTGGTGGTCAAAATATTAGGGTTCGAGGTGGCTATTAGCGTGCAAAACCTCCCTCCGGGAAATGAGCGTGGACAATTTTAGGTTGTGATCAAATAAACACAACCCTTTACCTATTTTATATTGAATATTTGTTAAATTAAACAAATGAATGACCAAGTTAACCGGAAATTGAAGTTTTATAATCATTTTAATAGCTACAACCAACCGCGTCGTTGAAATATTCGCAATTTTATGTAGGTCGGCATTGTTAATTTAATAATTGCTAATTATGATTTAGTAATGAGCGGTCTGTGAAAATTTAATTAGTAATAACATACGCATTTTTTAATTTCTAATTAATATATTGTGATGTTTTCTATTAGATTATCTTTATTGATGTCAATTTTGTGTTAATAAGCCATTTACTTTTGTATGTTTTGAAAATAAAAATAAACTTTAATTTCTGCTTTTTAAACAACAACTAAGGGTTTATCTGAATCAGCGAAGCTTAACCTTTTTGCCTCACAATAGACTTTTAAAGAGTGGGTTTTGTTATATTTTTTGATTCCAAGACAAAATAATAAGTTGATGCTAGTGTTGTAGTTGTCTTCCCACGCAACACAATTTTCTTAGCGAAGATTATCCCTATTATTATTTTTATGCCTTTGAAACTCGACTTGAAAAGCACCAGCTCCATGTGAATAGAAAATTATTAATGATCGCATTAATTAGAATGAACCACGCCAATTCTAGCAGTTAATATAGGCAGCACATAATGCAGACAGTTCTAATAGATCAATTTATTTGAATCGAGTGTTTCTCGGAGTTAAAATTTTTGTTCATGTAATTGTCATATTCAGCCGTAGTCCTAAGGGAACATTTTAGGGTGGTTAAATCCGTGTAATTCTCAAGTTGAAAAATAATAATTAGTACAAACCAAATCCAAAAATGAGGCGCTCTTTCGGTTTACCATAAAATTACTGAAGGACTTGAAAAAAGCTGAGGGACCGAAAACTTTTATAAAACCAACAGTCTCTAGGCTAAATAAATTTTGAAGGTTTTATTAACCCACACCACATTTGGGTAACACGACCAAATTCTACCACCCCTCGGTCGGTTCATCTTCCCTTAACTCTGAGAGCCAGTTGTATAACCAAAGTTAATTCTAAGATTACAGTGATATCAAGTTCGGTAATTGGTTAGTTTTTTAATTTTCAACCAATCACCGAAGGTGATCCGAGGATTAACTTCGGTTATACAACTGGCCCTGAATGGTGTTTGAAGGTGCAAAATAATTGAAGTTTGGCTTTGGCTGAAAATATCTCTTCTGATCGGAATTATACCTTGAACTTGAAAATAAATTTTTCGCGCTACCACTGAACAATCCCACGAGTCGCCACCGGCACTCACGTAATTTCGAAAGCAAACATTTTAAAATTTTTCTAGTTATAGTAATAATTTTGAAAACGAAATTCCAAATGAAATAATTTATTTAAAGTTACCATCAATTTTTTTCTTCGATATTTCAAAAATAAATGAAGTTTTGAATTCAAAATAGGAGGATATCATATCGGAAGGTATTCATTCATGATTTTACATTTCTCATAAACTAGACGAAATATTAAAAATATCTAAAAGTCACTTGTCTTAAAAGGGGACTGCGAGAACAGCCTGCATGCTCTAGGACCCACTCATTTGAACTCGAAAGGAACTGAGCCCTTGTTACACCTTAAACCAAAGATCCTATTTTTGCAAAAAAAATTTTTTAGTTATTTAAAAATATAATAATTTTGTCTCTTAATAACGATGTCGGAGTCCATGTCTTTAAATAAACCCCAACATTTCGTTTCCGACGCGCTGATGTAGAGAAATGTACAAAAAGTTTCTTACACGCTTTAATGATCATCCCTCTTCGAATACCAAATAAATACGAAATTAATATTTAATCCATTGTATGTAGTCGGAGGAACTTGTCAAGCTTCTATCAACATCTGTCAAATGCGGTTATAAGAAAGAAAAACATGACAAGCTCTTCTAATTGGCATCGATTTAACAAAATAATTTGAAATGGGAGCTTTTTAACTAAATACCTGTCAAGCCATCCAGACACAGATTTATTAAATTGAAACTGACTTTTATTTTTTATTGAAAAAATTCTGCTTGGTATAATTAATCTCATTTTAATTATTGGGATGTTTCAAATCTTGGTGATCGAAATTGAGTTTAAAAAAAATGGTTACTATGGTTACTGATATGTTCAAATGTTTATCAATCGGCAATACAGCAGAAAAGTGGCGTAAAGCGTACACCGGCAGGCTAGAGAGCGGGTTACCGCGATTCTATTCCTAGTTGCGTCAAGACGCTATAGCGTTTCGTTGACAAGCCCAGACCAGAAAGTGAAACAGCTTCAATCGTGTGATGCATCAAAACGAATATTTTCTTTAGAATACATGTTCCGAAGCTTAACGCGAAGTTGTGGCAGGGATAGCGCTTTCTTCATAGGATACAAATGCAAATTTTAGGCAAAACCGAGGGGTCAACCGCTAGAGAAAATCGTGTACAATTAACTTCACACTTCACGTAATTCATGATAATTCTGCATACTTCTTCGTACTTCATATAATTCAGCAGTAAATCACGGAACTTCACGTACTTCGCCAGTAATTCACCGTATTTCATCAATAATTCACTGTATTTTACCTAATTCATCAATACTTCATTGTATTTCACGTACATCAATGGTATTTCAGAGACTTACCGAGATTCCAAAATTTGAGCAATGGAGGTGTTGCACACCCCCCCGGATCGAGTAGTTTATTTTTTATCAGAAGTAAACTGAAAATTTCCTCTGTAGAGGCACTGGAAGGTGTTCCACACCCTCCAGACCCCCGGATTAAGTAGTTTATTTTTTATTTTGTTGCAGAGATCTGCCTCCCAAGGGGTACGGAATTTATAATTACGCAATTTATAATTAATTGTCAAATTACGAATTAAACACATTTACTTGACCATAGCTAATTTTAATAAACTTGAGATAATTAATTCACTTTTAATAATAATAAATTATTTAAACCGGGGAGTCTGGGGGGTGTGGAACACCCTCCAGTGCCTCTGCAACGGGAGATCTTCAGTTTACTTCTGATAAAAAGTAAACTACTTGGTCTGGGGGTTCTGCATGTTCTGCAATGTTCTTCATTCCAAAATTTGTGCACTGGAGGGTGTTCCACACCCCAGACCCCCCGGATTGAATAGTTTATTTTTATCAGAAGTAAACTGAAGATCTCCCGTTGCAGAGGTACTTGAGGGTGTTCCACGCCTCCAGACCCCCCGGATCGAGTAGTTTATTTTTTATCAGAAGTAAATTGAAGATCTTCCGTTGCAGAGGCACTGGAGGATGTTCCACGTGAAGTACTTCATGTACTTCACATGAGATGTCATGTACTTCATGAGATGTGTACAAAAAACTTCACCAGCGGTTAACTCCTCGGGCAAAACCAAATCTCGTTTCAGTGTTAAACTATGATAGTAAAATTGTTTTTTCCTCTAATGAAAAGGAGTCGAACAATAATTAATCTAGCAGAAATTTTATTTTGTGCAGTTCTGTATGTTCACCTAGCATAGTTTTTTCGCTCATAGCGAAAGCTAGGGCTAAATCCAAATCAAAACGCCGAAAATAGAAACACTGAAAACAAAAATACCGAAAGTATCACTAATACAAACAAGATGCCACTTATAAGAGTAAAATGGAGAGAGTAAAGATACCTGAACTCTGACTTTGACGATTTTTAAAAACAATTATGGGGGCGCGTAATAAACCTGAAATTCACTATTTTTAAAGTGAATTATGAAAGATGAGGGTCTAATTAGCATATAAAAAAATAAAATTTGCAGACGGTTTACAAATTTTGGAAAAAAACCGCTTTAAAAATTTATTTATAATAAAATTTTCTTATTGATTCTTTTGAACTGTAACCCCGCCCATCGACAATTAAAGTAAGTTTTCAACGCTAAAACTAATTTATTGTAAATAAGTAAATATATTAAAATACAAAATTAATTGTAAACTACGTTCTGAAATAAAATTAAGCGTATATTTTTAGGGTGAATCCGAGTCAATAAAAATGTCCCCAAGAACGATCCAACTTGGCAAAGTGTTGATGTTCAGTATCATAAATGATAATGCGGAGCACATTGGCTCGGCGAAATGCGCATAAAAAATATAAAATTTACGATTGGTTCACAAATTTTGAAAAAAAAACGTCTTTAAAAATTAATTTGGAATGCAATTTTCTCATTGGCTCTTTCATACTGTAACCCCACTCATCGCAAATTAAAAATTAGTTTTTAGCGCTAAAGGTAATTTTAAATAGTGCATTTTATATTTACAATATAAGTAATTGCAAATGATGGTTTCGGAACAATTAAAAAAACATCCCTGAGAGTAACATAAATTGAAATTATGGAGCTTGAACCGCCGGATGCGAGTGTCGACTGGTAATTCATAGTGTTAAGACTCTGACAGGATGCATGAACGGACATCAAAATGGTTCCCATATGTTTCGTATGACAATTTCGTGAGCTTCAAAATTTAATTGTGGGCTTATTATAGGACCTATCAAACTCTACCTCATCCGCGATACTTTTAGCGTTCTGTGCAGGGTTAATTGTTGGCTGCTGATATATTGCTGTATCCTGAGTTCATTCATACCCTGTTCTTTCTACGAAATATCTATAAACTTCAAAATTGAAGAGTAGTAAAACTGTTTTTAAGTAGTAGCAGTGCCCAGATTGGTAAAAAGGTGAAATTACTAGAAGTGGGCTAAAAAATCATCAAATTTTACCAATAGCCATCATGGATGTCACAGAAATAATTTTTAAAAATTTATTGTTTTTAAACATCGGTGTTTTTGTTTTCAGCATCTTGATTTCAGCGCTTTTGTTTTCGTCATTTTGACTTCGGCATTTTTGTTTTAGGCGTTTTGACTTCAGCGTTATTGTTTTCGATATTTTGACTTCGGCATTTTTGTTTTCGGTGCTTTTGTTTTTCGGGGTTATTGTTTTTCGTTGTTTTATTTATACATGTAATTCTGATTGCATCCTTGGTTCTTTGGCTGTTGGTGTCGTGTTCTATGATGAATGATGTGTTGAAAATAGTATCCCTGTTTTGTTAGACCAAATAACCGAATAGCCTAATAAAAAAAATTGACCTATCATATAGTTTTTTATATTCAAATTTTTCTACAAAAATAAACTAAAAATATGCTATTATTACATTATTTTCCAGTCAAACACCCCAACAGTAATAAATTTACTAGATAATACAAGCGAAGTGCGTCGACTTAAGAACTTTTAACCTCAGAACCTAGTTGATGGATCCAATTAATTAAATTAGTTTAGTTTAGATTCTGTTAATTCTATGTTGTCATAAAATAGCTTAGCTAAAGTTAAGCTGAAGTTGAAAAGATGGCATCAATGGACAATAACCTACATGAGCTTTAATTGTTGAATATCTTAATTTTTCAAGATTTGAAATATTTCTAGAACGTTAGCCCAAATAATGCAAATTTTTCCCACTTTCGCCATGGTCACAGAATGGAATTCTGTAATTATTACAAATAATCCACCACCATAACAAATTTCAAGTTCAGCAATTTTTAATTTCAATCATTTAGTATCTTCAAGCGGTTTGTATCAATAAAAGCGACTTGAAAATTTAAATGTTTTACTAATCAGCACGAAACAATCGAGTTTAATAAGCGAATGCTGTGGGAAAAAATGTTAATAAGATAAAATGTAGGTCATCTAACTAACTACTAATTAATCATTTACTTCCTTTAACTTGAAGATATTCGCACGAAAATTGTAATTGTCCTTTTCCTTTTACTTCTTCTCACGAAATTATCTCCACAAGTCAAACCGTAAAATAAACAATGGCAGTGCAAGTATAAAATTTAATATTTTACTGCGGTTCCGTTTTTTAAAATTTAACCAACCAGTTTTTAGGAAACGCCAAATAAATTTTTAAACATATTTACTAGCTTTACAAATTTATGAAGCACGAAGAGTTTTAAACTTTTTATTTAAGAACATGGAAAAACTTTGTAATTTAAAATTTTCTTTGCGGTTTATCCTCGATGTCCTGTAACCTCAATGTAAGCCAAAATAAAATTGCAATTTTAGTTTTAACTCTTCATAATATGAATTTTTTGTATGTACACTAACAGAAAGCGAAATCTGGGAATGTCCGCGGGTACCATCAGCTATTATTTTGTTAAAAATGTAAATTTTGCGATACTATTTGTAAACAGCGCTCAAATAGCTTTACCTAATTGTCTCCTCTGTTTAAAAATAATTTCTCGCGAGCATTTTAGGGCTTTTTTCAATCTAGATATGCAAATTTTCTTTGACTTTATGTTGAAAATGGGGTGCAAAGTAGTAGAGCGGTTTTCACTTTGTAACTAAAATACCTTTTAATTAAATTAAATAATTAACATCCTTTGGGCATACTAAATTTATTAAATGCACCCAGGGGTCCTAGCTCTGGCTGCGATGATATCTCGCCTGTGAGTTCTTGAACTTTCACGTGGCTTTTCGGCTACTCACCGTTTCTCACTTTCTCTTGTGGTTTATCTCTTAACAAAATGCAGTTGCATAAGAAGTTTAATCGTGTATTTAAATTTAATGGCTGTCGGAAATATTATGTCTAATCCGAGTGTGCGGTTACTTTCAGTTTCTAAATCACTGGACCGTAGTGAGATAAGAAATTTGTTTGCACTTGGATATCATCTTTTTATGGTGAAGGCTTCGTTGGATGAAAGGCCACATTGTGCATTCGACTTGCTTCTGTGCAAACAGCTTCTGCCAGCATTATTCTACTACAACAAATTAGTTTCGCCTTTAGGTGATTTCTTATTTCCTTTTATGGATCTATTGTCTCGCATCATCTATTTCATGGTAGATACTACATGTAAACCGGAATGAAAAACTGATGCAATTGACCTCTACTCAGACAAATATTTCGAATTATCGATTTCGAACTCGAAACCTGCAATATGGTTTTCAGATTCAAAGTTTTCGTTGTTATTAAAATACCGTCTGCATCATTTTGTATTCCAGCTAAACCAATACTATACTGTAAGTGCAGCGAAACTTTGTAATCAACTTTTCATTAAAAATGCATTAAGCAAACGGATTGTTTCAATAAATTAAATCAACGAATTCTCTCTCGTCCTGTCTGGCGCGGGCGATATTTGAAGCTTGTTAATCTGTTTGGATAATGAGAAATGCTTGCCATTTATTTTTTCAATTCATTGCTGTATATAATTTGAATGAAATTTCAGGACGAATAAACTGATATTATTTTTGTAAGATCAGGACCGCACTGGCTTCAATATTTTGGTGTAGAATTATTTTTAAAGGACCTTTATTCGAATACGTCGTTTAATTACGTGATGCAAGAACATCACCGTTATTAAGCGCTTAGATCGTTAATAGAGTGTTTTGGCGATAAAGGTGGTTTTTGGGAGCTTCTAAATTTCAATTTTAATTTATTTTACATTGACGAAGGAATTAGTGACCTTCCATATGGACGATTCATGCAAGGGTGCTAAGCGATTGCACACAGTCGCCGTTTTAAAAAATCGCAGAGTAAAAATTTTCTTGACACATCATATTTTGTATTACGAAAATTTTCTGAATCATTTGTCATTGTTGAAGTATTTCTGATGAGATGTCTAAAATTCTCACAGGAAACGCGTGTTGGAGTAGTTCGAATCGATGAATGCGATTTTGTTTAAGGGCTTCTTTGACTTGAGCAGATTAATATTTGAAGTTCAGGGGTTTCTTATTTGCATGCATTGTTAGTGCAGTTGTAAGTAGCCGATGCGGGTAGTAAATAAATAATTGGGGTGGGTAGGCTTATAATTTTCAGTTCAATTTTGGTGATTGATTATTTGGTTAGTGCAATTTATCAGATCAGTGACTGTTTTATTTCATTTTTTCTCTAAAACAACATGTCGTATATTAAAAAACGTCTCAAAAATACCAAAAGGTGAGTGAAGCTTTTCTATTAGTTATTTTGACGTACTTAACCTAAGAGTAATAAAATTTTCCGATTATGTAAAATGCAATAATTTCGAATACAAATATTATGATTTATCGCTCACGTACACCAGCGAATACTAAATGGAATGAATGCTGAATTTTAGCTGAATATTGCCTCACGTTCTCAATACTTATTGGTCCAATCCAAATAAATAAACACAAATTTTTTCTATGCATTATGAATTACAAGCAGTCGTATTTGCAATTTTAAACAAATTGATTTATTCATTTATTGAACTTTATTTAATCTCACTTGTTAGGGTGAGCGACCACCTAGAGCTTACCTCTCGGTGGCTGTTTACCCTAAATTAAAAGTTAATGCAATTCTCCAAAAATCTTTGTTTATTTCTAGTACCATTTAATTTATTCCGCATAAACTTTAAAGACTTAAAGGTAATAACAATAAATCTTGACGCGGCGAAAGGATTAGCGCCCTTTAAGATAAAGTGCTGTTTAACATACCTCCCTATATAATTCGAAAGACATACATTAACTTTACCAAGAGGTGATAAAACTAAATATATTCGTTGCTGTAAGGATTTACTTTTATAATTTTGTTTGTAACGTTCCTTAATTAAGTGGCCATTTTGCGCTAATTCTATTGAGCTGATCTTGTTGGGGTTGAAAAGCACAGTTTGATTTTGTAATTAAGACGAAAATCGATTTTGTTTAAACATGGGGCAACAATCGAGTATTTATTGCTTTTTTGCTGACGTGGTTTTCGAATGTCACAGTAATGAACTGGACGTGTCCGGGTGGTTTTCACTCGACGTCTTGAATTTGTTAGCCTCCTTTTTCTCCACCATCTTTGTGTTTTTCACGATATCATTACCACTATATTGTTTTTTTACGTTTAATCGCTTTTTCCTCTGGAGTCATTATTTTTATATTGTCTGCTCTGTTTTATTTGTTTTCCTGTATTTGTGGATACTCCTTGATTAATAAGTACAAAAGCTGCGGCTTCCTTTTCCACAGTTTCATTTATCTCTAGCACGTCTGTTTCCAATGATTGTTACTTTTGAATTGTTTGCGTAGTTGATTGCAAGCAGTGGCGTGACACCCCCATTTCTAATTTTATTGCAGCGTAGCAGAAAGTGTACAAAAAAATGTTGCTACGCCCATGTCATCACACTCGGTTAGGGCGCGTCTAATTAGGAAAGTTGCTCTCCCACACTTCTTGATTTCTTGAAAACGTTTATAGCTGTCCTGAGTTGGGGATTGTCACCAAATTAGGGGCAATAATATAGAACTAAATTTTTACAATATTTGTGTCTATGGTACAATTTTCTTGAGTACTTCTGAACTCAGCTTGCCCTCATCATTCTTTTAAAGTACAACCACCGACAGTTCTATTTTCATGCAACCAGCATCATTTAAATTTATTGGAATAGCGGCTAAATAATAATATGAAAACCACCATAATTTAAATTTTAATAATGCGCTACTTAGTGAAATTATACCAACATAATTTATTTTGGTTTGCATACATGGATTTTGTTGCCCCTAAACTAAACGAGTTTAGCGAAAATTGGATTGCTAATTAATTTTGAATCCACTTTATTTTATAATATGATGTCGTTCATTGTTTCATCTATATGATAATGGCGGTGTTGCATTTTCAAACTATACAGTGCTCCTGAATATTTAAAAAAAATTAAATTGTCGATCATTTATTCATTTTTGACGACGAGAGACGTAAGAATTTAATTTTTTTATAATAACCCCGTAGATTTCGTGATCATTTGCTGAAAATAAAAAGGGTCTCCAAGATGTATTGGGGAGGAATTGTAAAGAATTTCCTCCGATGCATATCAGGTGAACCGAGGGTTCCACAAAGGAGGAGCATTTTTATTTTTTATAATCTGTATTTTCTTTTCAATTTAATGCTTTTCCATTCGTATTTTTCCTAGGCGTAAAATAACTTTGCGGTCGTAAAATATTATGGATGCGGTAGTAGCAAATATTTTTATTGGCCCTAATAATTAAATGCGCCAATCTATTAATCGAACATAACAACAATAAAAAGTTTCAAGTGGGATTGCTTTCGTTTAATTGCTTTGCAACTGATAAGAGTTTATGTTTTGTTGACGTAAAGTAAAAATTATTATTAAATTGGTATCAAAATCGTTATTGATGAAAATGGAGGGGAAGTGCACTTTTTAACTAACAAGGAATGTATTTGACGGACTTGGCCCTCTAATTGGATTCTTGTCCAAAAAAAGGCTAAATTAAATTCTACTTTTATAAACGATTTGTTCTTTGTCATTTATTGAATGAGATGGGCCGAATCGAAGGCAGAGGGAATTTGTAGCGTAACAAAATTAAATTTATTAGGTTAAATAAATTTGATCTGCGATCCATTTAAATTAAAAATTTTTTTGGGTGCATCACTTTTACCGTTTTACTTTCAATCTTGTTTTTGCGGATGAGTAACGAGTTATTGTTTGCTAATTTTTATTCCATATATGCAGGTTAGTCATCACCAAGTGAATCAACTGCATTTACAGTTTTAAATTTTTATCTACCTACACCTGGGCTTTTCCATCTTAAGTCGGTGATAACCGCGTTCCAAGTAAGCTATTGTTTATTATTCGTTCCCAGTTTAAATAAAAAGAATGTATAAGAATAAAAGTATTTTAACAATGAGACTTGTCGAGTTCTAACTTAAAACTTGAGTTTACTGCGAAAACTGTGCTGATTTCATTGTTCACATTCTTATATGCTGCGATTCAGAAAGGTTTAATTGGGCTTCTCTCCCTGAAGCTAAAAATGTTGTTGTATTATTTTTATTATTTCATGTTCATATAAACATCACAACAGTCTGTTAATTGGGGGGGGGGTCGCAAATTGAGAGCACATTTTGTGTCCTGTTTGGAAAGTATGATTTTCTCATCTCAAGCGTTTTGATAAATTTCCAGCCGAATTTTTAGATTTTCTACTAAGCTCAGTATTGAAGTTTGTCTTTCCTGTTACCGTTTTCCTGTCCTAGACTAGCTCTTTGCAGTATGTGAGGATTGTGATTCACCTCGCGGTATCTGAAAAAATAACACACCAAAATAATTGCTGTAACGCATAGAATATCAAGTAAAATCATTGATTATAAAGAAAATGGACACTAAAACTTCTTGTTAAGGCTTCACGCTTTGAATTACACAAATCAACTGACTTGAGGATAACTAATTAAAAATTCAAAGCGTTTACTCACCTATGTATCGACAAGCCTGTTTCAAACAGAGCTTTACAAAGTGGCTTTGATGTAAATTATCTTGAACTTCAACGATTTCGTGCTACAATAATTTATTAGGCACTACAAGTTACTATTTACGTCAGAACCAAAATTAAAAAATAAAAGTTGGACAGTTTCTCGGTGCGATAAATTTTTTGTGTTAAACGTCAACTATTAACTTTAAAACCATCATGTGGTAGAATTTAGATACTTTTAAGCTGTAAACTTTAAGCTGGATAATCCAAGAAACTTTTCCTCTTAAAGTCTTAAACCAATTTATTACTTACACGTGGTGGTCAATGCAACAGCAGTGAACTGTTTAAATGGTTTTTAAGGTAAATGCTACCTGGCAAGTCGATATTCGCAGCAAAAATTCAGGAAACATCCAATTTTCTAATAGAGGAAACTAAAAATGGCATGTTTCTGTACTCATTTTCAATTTTGCTTGAATATTTTAAAAATTTATGTCACGTACTCCGGCACAATATTAGGTAAAGCCTCGCAAGAAATATATTCTTGTAAAATTCGTACGACTTCCTAAATATAAATCATTTGTTTTTACGGTTCTTAAAACATAAGTTTACAACGTAGTAGAGTTTTCTCATAATTTAGCTAAGGTAACTCCCAAGGGACTTAAGCAAACCTTAGGGACGAGATAAGAGTAGATATAGGCCGGTAGTAGCGTAGGAAACATGATAAACTACAAGACATTTCTCAAATAGATATGTTGATGTTTATTTGTCTTTGATAAAGGCTTCAACTGATTTGGTTGACTTGTCTTCCCCAGTAAACAAATACCGCTCCCGCGTTTTTATATCTTCAAAACTTTGATTAATTAAATAACGGTGACGCAGCTTAAGTGCGTGCATTGTTTAGTTTGCTGCAAGACGTTTATTTGTGCTAAGTAGGCGTTTTATCCACTTACTAATTTTGCTTCTTTCCAAGAGAAGGGAGTCTCATAATGCTCAACAATATTCGCCTTGAAACTTTACAAAGATTGAGATTAAGGGAGAACGATAAGAGTGTAAAATATAATTGAAATAATTTCTCTTAATTTCATTTCGTCCTTTGTTTATAAAAGTGAGGTAGTTACGACACAATGGGATATTCTCGCCTTATTGTCGTTTATTATAAATTGGTGCAATTATAGAATAAATCGTTCGTCTGGATTTTAATATTCAAATTTGAAAGTTTAATTAATATTGTGGCACTGCCATGAATAGGAATTAATTTAGAGCGCGATGATCCAACGAAAGGTGCAAAATTTCGAAACTGCTTCTTTCCAGTAAAAACAGCTTTATTTTCGTAATTTTCAGTATATTTCACATATTATCAAGATCTCCAAGTGTTCTTGTTGAAAACCACAATGAAAGCAGCATCGATTGAGTTCGTTGCAGCATGCGGACTTCTATTTTTATTTCTTGGTTTAATATTTGAAATACTTGAACTTTTAACATTTCATATTCAAAGAGAATATCTATCAAGTATTTGCATCATTAATTTACTATGTACATAAAATTCTTTAGTGTGGGCACATTTTTTGTATGAAAAAGTTATATTATGTGGGAGTTTTGATTATGTTTTACATTATAATTTTATTTAAATTAAATAAATTTTATTTACTCTCATGTTTAGCAGTTTTCCTTGGTTTTGTTTGAAACTGTAACAAGTTCTAAAACTTAAACACGATGTGAAAGATATTTTCTAATTTCGTCTCAAGTATTACAAACTTTGCATAAGTATAATTTTGTAGCAGATAAAATTATATTTTTATTTTATTTTAGGGTCAGTGCCCAGATAGAGGTAATTATTATAGATTGATAAAATTTTTGCATTAATTGACAATTTAATTTATTGTAATAATTATCTCGCCAAACAAGTCCATTAATAATCATTGCACATAAAAGTTATCATTTTTATTTGTAAACTATTTTAATCTATTAAGTTGCATTAATGCTCGTTAGTCTATTCATTGGCGTCGATGTAGTAAGCTTCACACTTTTAAATTCATCGAACAAAACTGTTTCTTTCTTTTATGAAGAACTTGTAGATATTAAGAAACTGCAAAATTGCACTCTGTTCATCCGAAATGAGAGATTATTTTTATAGTGTAATATTCCACAAATCTTGAATGAAATGTCACAAAAACAAGACTTTTGCAGATTAGGAACGACTAGGACTATATGTTTACAGGATTATCTCAGAAACCGGCAAGCTGTTTAAGAAAGAAGTTTTCGTATAAATTTGCCGACAAATAAGCCCACCAAAGTTTTGCTTTGTGTCGCAATTTGTACAAGATCAACATTTTATTTGTTATTTGCTTAATCTCATCAAGTCATTAATTACAGTTGACTATTGAAATTCACAATGCACCCTAATTGGAGATCTATTATAGTTATCTGTTGTGTTGCACTTCTCATTCAAATGGTGTAGTACCTTTCGCAGCTTCAATTTCCGGATTTTCACGTTTATTTCCCGAATGTATTCAGCTTTATTTAAGTTATTCATTGGAACGATTATCAAAAATTTGCTTGCTTGCATACAAATATAATTCTTGTTTATTTATGTTTATTTTGCAAATAAGGACGCTTTTCTTCCGGGAAAATATATTTCGGATAGTGACAATAACTATTAAGTAGAGTGTATGGGATATGTTATCTAGACAGCTATGTAAACGATTTGACTCGCGAGTTTGTGCCAGCCGTGGACGAAAATCGATGAGTTATCGTTGCAGGAACAAGTCAGTTGTGCTGTATGCTATGCTATTCTATTATCTGATAACTTTCCGGTCAAAGAACTCCGTTTATCATCATAACAGTCATCCAACAAATTTATTTTCTTTTTAAAGTCACACTTGCACGATATTGGCCGTCTTAATTTCTACAATAAATAATTTTATGCCATATTTAAAATTTAATCGCACTCCGTTAAATCCGGGAAGCTAAAATTGTTATAATTAGATGAGCTTCAATCAATTTTCCGGGCGAACTAGATACTAGATCAATCACTTTTTTCATATTTTCCGAATTTTAGGATTAACTTAATTAATGGGTATAAAGTTACCTATTTATAGTTAATAGGGGGATACGTCAAATGTCATGTAGATAAGGTGTCAGTGATTTAGTTGAAAAGGGGAGATCATCTTCGTTGGCATATCTCTTTGATATTAATGCGGGATGTTTGTCGATGCTCTTTAATTAATCAATTACGTCTTTAATTAATTTACAGCACCCTCGTGATACAGTTATTTTAAGGTATGGAAGCTTTTATTAACAATGAAATTAGTTTCGTATGATGCAGTGCTGACGAGCTTTTATTAAAATTTACTGATGGCACCAGTTTATTGAATGATGACTACCAGATTGAATTAGTTGCTATCACTTTAATTAAATTTAAATTTCTCAAATTCTAACAATGATCTCAAACAACAAAGAAAATGTCTGAAACAATAAAATAGTAGTTATTATTGTAAGAGTTTTTGTAAGCTTGAAAGAACAAACGAACAGAGGTCTGTTGGTCGAACCAAGAAACAATTGATGTTTAAACCTAAATCATGATGGAAAGTTAATTTTAATAGAATAGCAATCACCGCCCGCATTGTTGTTAAGTTGTTATGCAACTGGCATGCGAAAGGGATGTGTCTGTTTTGCAGGGTTGATATTAACATAAATAAATGTTTTTGATTTTAAGCAAAACGGTTCACTTTTGAATAATAATTTTTTTATGCACAATCTCTTTTACGCGATTTGTTTTATACGCGGTGTTACTTTTAGGCGATTTAATTAGATGACCTTTACACTAATTACCTGATCGCATTCCATGTGAGTAAAAAAATTAGTAATTTTTATCAGCAATAATAGTGAATATTAAAATTGACAAGCTTTGCCCAGTTATTGTGTGGAGCAAACTAAGCTTTTCTCAGCGTTAATTATTCTTCTTCGCTGTTTTACTACAAGTAGGAAGTCGGCTGTCAAGGCTACTTTACCTTTATATGTTGTGGTTCTAATCAAAGACGTTGTACCAGGAGATTATTTTCCTCCATAATAAAATCTTCTTCGACTCATAATTGAAGATGAAGAGAAGTCAATCACAACTTACACTAAGCAAGATTTTCCCGAAGATAAAGTTCGGTATAAATTCTACGTACATCTGATACCGTACAACTGTCAAACTTTGCTCACAAGGAATAACTTTGCACCAAAAACATGACTGCTGCATCAGCTGATAGGGAAGGTTGTCTTCTTTGTTATCAACCCAAAACCAAGGTTCAAAAATTCCCATTCTTCGCTTATTACGTAACTGAAGCTTATACACTTGTACTTCTTCTACATGTACTTTTTTGGTGCAAAGTCAAAGCCGAGGGGTCATCCGCTAGAGGAAATCGTGTACAATTAATTTCACGTACTTCACCAATAATTCACGGTACTTCATCTAATTCATCGATACTTCATTGTATTTCACGTACTGTATCGGTATTTCAGAGATTTACCAAGAATCCAAAATTTAAGCACTGGAGGGTGTTCCACACCCCCCAGACCCCCCGGATTAAGTACTTTATTTTTTATTTTGTTGCAGAGATCTGCCTCCCAGGGGGTACGGAATTTATAATTACGCAGTTTATAAGTAATTGTCAGATTACGAATTAAACACATTTACTTGGCCATAGCTAATTTTAATAAACTTGAGATATGCTTAAATATTTAATTCACTTTTAATAAAAATTAATTATTTAAACCGGGGGTCTGGGGTGTGGAACACCTCCAGTGCTCTGCAACGGAGATCTTTAGTTTACTTCTGATAAAAAGTAAACTACTCGGTCTGGGAGTTCTGGGGTTCTGCATGTTCTGCAATGTTTTTCATTCCAATTTGGCACTGGAGGGTGTTCCACACCCCCCAGACCCCCCGGATTGAGTAATTTATTTTTATTAGAAGTAAACTGAAGATCTCCCACACACCCCTCGGATTGAGTAGTTTATTTTTTATCAGAAGTAAACTGAAGATCTACCGTTGCAAAGGCACTGGAGGGTGTTCTGTCCCCCGGATTGAGTAGTTTATTTTTTATTAGAGGTAAACTGAAGATCTTCCGTTGAAAAGACACTGGAGGGTGTTCCAGATCCCCGGATTGAGTAGTTTATTTTTATTAGAAGTAAACTGAAGATCTCCCGTTGCAGAAATCTACCTCCCAGGGAATTTGGGATTCCCTGGAATATGGAATTTATAATTATGCAGTTTATGATTAATTGTCAGATTATGAATTAAAACATTTACTTGGCCATAGCTAATTTTAAAAAACTTGGGATATGCTTAAATATTTAATTCACTTTTAATAAAAATAAATTATTTAAACCGGGGGGTCTGGGGTGTGGAACACCCTCCAGTGCCTCTGCAACGGGAGATCTTCAGTTAACTTTTAATAAAAAAGAAACTACTAAATCCGGAGGATCAATGTAATTAATTAATCACGACGAAATAATGAATTACCAAAGCTTTTTATTGAGCTACCAAACCTCCATGATATTCAAACAAATGAGCTAAAAAAAATTACAAAATTAACTAAAGAAATCTAAGTTTAATTTAATTAATTGATTACTATTAAACTAGCAACTACCAAAACTTTTAATTAGTAAAATAATGACCGCCAAAGGTCTATTCAACGTTTAAGATAAAAAAATGTTAGGAAAATCTACTGATGTAAGTTAATTTGCTATCAAATAATGTTTATTGATTGCATGTGTCGTATCTATGATACACATTGACCGTAGCGCATGCGCATAAGCTAGGTTTAACTTCATGTAATTCACCAAAAATTTACTAACTGCATGATACTTCACTTGTACTTCAATATCCTTAACACGTATTTTACCTACTTCACACGTACTTTATGTATTTTACCAGTACTTCATGTACTTCACAAGTACTTTATGTATTTCACAAGTACTTCATGTACTTCATGAGATGTCATGTACTTTATGAGATGTGTACAAAAAACTTCACCAGCGGTTAACCCCTCGGTTTTACGGTACTGAAATGATTATTGAATCCCCCTTAAGGGGTTCCACCTTTATATGAATATGACTCCGCTATTTCACTACGTAAAAATTTTCCAGCTTCTCATACGGCAGCTTCTCTTTTTTTCACTCATTCGGGTGCATTTTCTTTCGCAAAAACTGCAAAAGCTAGACATAATAATAGTATGTTGTTGTTTCAGGACATTCTGGGTTTTGTCGATCTTTGGGGCTATTTTTGTTTTGCTAAAAATTGGAATTCTCTTCTGTGATGGTAGTGTTGGATTCTTACCCACTACAACCCCCTCCCTTTAAATCTCTCCTTCTCTAATGTTCCACTGCTTTCACTTGTTGTATTCTTTTCACGTGAACTTTGTGTTATTTGGATTATCATTTTTTTACAGCTCATAATTTTTTCATGAAGTTATCTGTCTCGATTTCCACTTCTATCTTTTCTGTTGTTTTCTCCCGGTTTCATCTCATTTTTGACATTTAAACAAGTGCCTTCTTGTACGTTAGAGAAACAGAAGTTGCTTTTTTCCATATTCGCTCAGTTATGATGAAAAGGCCCCGTAGCCATACAGTACCTATTTTGCTGCTCATTTTTTTTTATGATGTTATCTGTCTTGATTTCCATCTTTATTTTTTCTGTTGCTTTCTCATGTTTTCATCTTATTTTTGACATTGAAACAAGTGTCTTCTTGTTCGGAAGAGAAACAGATGTTACTTTTTTCATTATTCGCTCAGTTATGATGAGAAGCTCCCGTAGCCGTTCAGTACTTTTTTTCTGCTCATCATTTTTCTATGATGTTATCTGTCTCGATTTTCACTCCTATTTTTTTCTGTAGTTTTCTCCTATTTTTATTAAATTTTTTACATTTGAACAAGCGCCTTCTTGTTAGGAAAAGAAACATATGTTCCTTTTTACTTTCCCATTTATTTTCTATATTTGCTCACTTATGATGAGAAGCCCCCGTCGCCGTTCAGTACTTTTTTTGCTGCTCATCATTTTTTCTATGATGTTATCCGTCTCAATTTTTACCTCTATTTTTTTCTGTTACTTTCTCCTGTTTTCATCTCATTTTTTACATTTACACACGTGTCTTTTTGTTCGAAAATTAAGCAGTTGTTGCATTTTTCTTATATTTGTTCAGTTACGATGAGAAGCCCCCGTACCTGTTTTTTGCTGCTCATATATTATTACTATGACGTTATTTGTCTCGATTTCCTCCCCTATTTTTTTCTGTTGCTTCCTCCTGTTTTTATCTCATTTTTTTGCATTTCAACAAGTGTCTTTTTGTTCGGAGAAGAAACAGGTGTTGCGTTTTTCCATATTTGCTCAGTTATGATGAGAAGCCTCGTTGGCTGTTCAGTAACTCTGCTTTTGCTGCTTCTCATTTTTTCTACGAAGTTATCTGTCTCGATTTCCACTCCTATATTTTTCTGTTACTTTCTCCTGTTTTCATTTCATTTTTGACATTTAAACAAGTGCCTTCTTGTACGTTAGAGAAACAGAAGTTGCTTTTCTTACATATTCGCTCAGTTATGATCAGAAGCTCCCGTAGCCGTTCAGTACTTTTCTTTGCTGTTTATCATTTTTTCTATGATGTTATATGTTTCGAATTCTATTCCTATTTTTTTTCCTTTTGCTTTCTCCTGTTTTTATTTCATTTTTACATTTACACAAGTGTCGTCTTGTGCGGAAAGACAGATGTTGTTTTTTTTCATATTCGCTCAGTTATGATGAGAAGCCCCGTAGTCGTCCAGTGCCTTTTTTTGCTGCTCATCATTTTTTTTGATGTTATCTGTCTGGATTTCCACTGCTATTTTTTGCTGTTACTTTCTCCCATTTTCATCGCATATTTTATATTTAAACAAGTATCTTTTGTTCGAAGAATCTTTTGAAGAGAGAGAGAAGACCAAGTCATGGTAGTGTACAAGGCTATTAGTATGAGAAACCTAGCTGAGAAGGATTGAGACCGACAGGGCTGGAAGTTAGGCATCACAACGTCGAAAGACGTTCTAAACCGACAATATATATATATATATATCTTTTGTTCAGAAAAGAAACAGATGTAGCTTTTTTGCCATATTTGCTCAGTTATGATGAGAAACCCCATCGCTGTTGAGTGAGTACCTGACTGAGGTGAAAACTGATGTTTCCGTACTTTCTCTTCACTCATTCATCCATATCCGAGATTAGCTGATTTGCCCATTTCCTCTGTGAGATTTTCTCATTTTTCTTGCCTGAAGCCATCTTATCTTCTATTCTCGTCCTCATTGCCTCTTGTTAGGGAACTTCGTATGTTCGGTATCAGCATTAACAACGCCCTTACCGCCTTCTCCGTCCCTTTTTTGCTTTATTCCTAAAAACTTCGTTGCCTTATCGATCATTATTTCTTCTTCATTCTAAAAAGTAAATGAAAATTTACATTGTATCGCAGTGTAAGTTTACATCGTAAACCGATGTAAAAGTACAAATTAGTTAGTTTTGCCAGGTAAATTTACACTACAAAAACATAAAATTATGTTCACTTTTTAGGGCGTAATGCACTTCGGTAATGATGTTATCTTCATGATGTAGTTCCCAGGTTTCCATCCACCCTTTTATTATTTACAGAGCTCTGTGTAACTTGCTAGCGAATCAATTCAGATCTTTACCCGTAGTCACTAGGATCAGGTCGTCTGTGAAACCTACAACTTCCACTTCTTGCTATAGATCAAGACTAAATACCCTATTGTAGCTGTTATTTCGGAGCCCTGTCTTTTGTTTGTAAATTTCACTATTTCCTTAATTGTATCTTCGTGTATTATTATTTTAAGTCGCTCAGTTAGTTGTCAATATTGCGTAGCTAGTACTGGGATTCCCCTGCGCAGTATCTTTCCTCCAAGTGCCGGCATCTGCTCCTCTACTTAGTTGCATTACGCCAAATCGGCATTCGTTTCTTGGTGATATTGAAAGCATCAAAATTGACAAGAAGCATAAATAAATAAACTATTTTTGTTCGCCAAATCGCAAATTGCACGTTGAGCTTAATATAAATCTAAAAACGCTAACAAAGATGAAGAGTATCAATTGAACAACAAACGTAAACCCAAGTTTTGCAATGTGCCCAAAGTAACCAAATTATTTATTAACAACAAACTTGGAATTATTTATTCCTACCAGACGCAGTAATTTTGAAATAATAAAATTAGTAGAATTCAAAGGGTAAAATTAGTAAAACAATTTTAAAATGCTAACAATTTCAAATCGATTTTTTTGTAAAAAAAAAAGTAAATTAAATTATTTCCTGCTAGAATTGTTAGAAAAATTAACAATATTATTGCCTAGTAGTCTATGGTGGGGGGGGGATATACACAATATTACATGAATCTTTTCTGCAAAGACTGTTGATTTGGGGACGAGGTACGATCCCTCTTTGTTTTTATCGGCTACGGGAGTGCGTAGAACGTTCAAAGTCTCAGAAATTTCTATTTAATCTTTGAATTAATTTTCAAAATTTAGAACATAGTTTTCACAACTTTTCTGTATTCTAGTTTTGATATTTATTTTTAACAACCCGAATCGAAATAATATGTAACTAACTGCTGAACTGTAAAGTTGATGTAATTATGGGATTTGTTGTTTCGAAAGGACTTCAAAACGAGGCAACGGTCTGTAAGCTCTTCTGTGTAGGATGACAGTAGTTAGTCGCTCGATGAAAGTTTGAAGTGATGATCTGCAAGCTCACTTCCATATCTCTTGAAGTTTCAAAATTTTAGAAACGTTGCCGACTATTTTACTTTTTTTTATTTTATTGATAATAAAATTTTACTATTAATGTTTTAGAATATTCGTGAACTATGTTAACCACGTAACAAGATTCATTTAAATTCTAACAATTACCACTAATTATTTCTCATGCAAATTTCTAATGGCCTTTAACTATAATGGAAGTTCCTCTTATTAAACACTACAAGTGCACGTCCTAAGGCGGGAAACCACCCCCATGTGGTTTGACCGCAGCAGCATCCAGTACCCTAAGCAATCTACCCCTTGTACATTACATCGCGTCTCTTTATTTCGTCTGCAGTGCTATATTTATAATTGTGAATATGCATAAGTTGACTCCGCGGTATAACCGTTCGCTATTAGAAAAACGAAGGGTTAACATTTAACCCTTTATTATACGTTTCATTCAGAATTACTTTTAACGCAAAAACATTTTTGACAAGATAAAACCCATTGCCGAAGGTTGATGTGGGGTACAACGACCACCTTTATTCAGACGAATATTATTTTGATTTATTAACGCTTTGTTTTTGTTTTAGGTAAGTCGAATTTGGCTGACGAAGGACTTGTTGCCCATTGTTGGTGAGAATTTTAAAACAATTTATAGATAAACGCTTTTGTATAACCAAACATTAAGTACAGAAGTCACTATTCTTGGCTCGTACTCTGCGTAATCGAAAGCTTTATTTGTTAAGCTGACAGATTTAAGAGGCGTTGTATAAGCGTTAGGGAAATCAAAATAACAATGTTTGACGTTTTTGAATGACTTGTTGAATAATATTTTCAAATAAGTAATAATATTTACATTCTGAGTGCAATCTATTTAGAAAATCCGATTTTGGGGCATGTAAGATAATAAGGAAATATGGGGGTTCGGTAGGCATGTCTGAATACTAAACAAGAATTGATTTTCCAGTAGACAATAAGCAGAAGCAGTTTCCTTTTGAAATACACCACATCTGTTTCTATTTATCAGTCATTTATACATGCGATTGAAATAAAGAAATTTAATTTCCCTCTTCCATTCAGCCCTAGTTTGCATCGATGATGTTAAATTTCAAGGTAAACATTTTAGCAGTTTGCAAGAACCAATCAAATTAAAGCATAGGAGAAGAACAGTATAAATCCTTTAATTTGATTGGTTCCGGCAAGCTTTGATAATCTAATGAAAATTTTCAGTTAAAAATGCGAGAACCTTCTCGTATTTTACAAAAATTTCGTTACCCGAATAATTAGGATAATTTATATTCAGGTGACAATAAAACCGAGTTTTAAATTTTGCACAAACGAAATGAAACGTTTTTAATGTCGGTATTTTAATTATTTGTGGCCATTTTATTCATCGAGGGAGGGTTATGATGGTTGACTTAAATTAAGACGGGTTCTCATCATCCGTTAGTAGTTGCTATTAAAATTAATACCGACGCCTATAAACTTGAGTGGAAATTTCCACATCATAATTTTTTCTGTTTAATTTTATTACTCAACTTTATTGCCGTAATTTAATTAAGTGCTTTTCACTCTATTGGTAATAATTGGACTATTTTTGGATAATCAGGAAGCCTTATTAAAAATGATCGTTTAAAAAGAAGTAAGGCTCAGGTTCCGATGACTCCAAAAGCAGTTTTCGAGTTATCAGATAAAAACTGAGTCATATTCGAGCACAAATGTTGAAGTTTTAATCAAAATATTTGAATTACTAATGACCAAACGTTTTGTTATTTAAATTAATGCACAACTTGGTAATATTTACGCTTTCGAATTTTATTGTTTTTATTAATATTCGTGTCACAATGCATCGGTTTAAGATGCAACAAACTTTTTAATTTTATGAAATGCAAATGAGAATGCTTTAATTAAGCATTATATTTAGAAGTGAATGGGTTTCGTTAAAACTTGCCTGAGGGATTTGAAAATTCTAAAGCTTTGTAACTAAGTTACAGACTTCCTCGTTAAAATTTTTTACAATTATTTTACAATAACGATTTTATGTGCTGTGCTTGAAAGCATTAGCGTAAGTTCGTTTAAGTTGAGATTACGCCAAGTTTTCCTAGTTTTTGCTTCGTCCATGTCTCTCGAGAATATTAGGTTCGTTTTGTGATAGTTTGAGTGAAAAAGGGTTCAAAGGGTAGACTAGCAATTGCCGCTTCTCAATACCTAATTCAATTTTAGGACTATCGGGGTGAAATTCACCCGAGTTCTTGCTAATTGACACTCAGATTGATTCTCGAGAATCTCTTTCGTCCTTTTATATGCTTTGCTATCAATGGATTCCCCTTTTTTATTGCAGTGCATTTTACAAAATTTACTTCGCAAGGTTACCCTTATTTTAATTTTTAACGAAGGCATTCTTTTAGATATTTCGTATTGGAAATGAGTTCATCGGAACTAGAAATTAGGAACCTTTATGCTTTAAAAAGGATTTAAATTTTAATAAAATTCTTTTACATTGGTACATTTTTCCACTTACGCATTTTGTACTTTTAGTTTAAAATATCATTGAAAATCATGTTTCAATTTTGAAATCTCATCAGTTAAACTTTCACCTGTAATTTAAAAAGGTTTTAGATTTTTATTGCTTTTCAATTAAAATGAAAGTTTAATCCGGTGCAGCCTCACAATCATTTCGCTTCTGCTTGCCTTCTTGGTAAGCAGGAAGCCGTGATTGGAGATGTTATCGAGAGGTAGTATTTGGGTTTGGGCACCAAAGAGAATTAATAAACCTTTAGAGATAAAACTCATCGAAGATTACGAATAACTCTTTGGGAGTTCAAGTTTTACCAAATTTACCAATCCTCCGAGGTAACTGATAAAGTTTATCATTTTTATCGGGAAAAAATTATTTTGGATTATTGTTATTCCAAGTTTTACTCTTCTCGTGCTATATTTTTATTGCCGCGAAAGAAACCTTTGGTGGTACAGCTGTAGATTCTCTTCCACACAAATACAGTTTCTACTGCTGCGATAATGCTAGGTCGATGGGTGCTTAAGAAGAAGAAACAGTTTGATTAATGAACCGTAAGTTCTGGACCAACTTAGTTACTTTTGGTGATAGCTGTAATATTTCAACAGATATTGAAGTACAACTCAGGTGTCAACAAAACTCTTACACGGATTTCTGTCTCTCATTGGAAATTATTGGCCATTGCAATTTTTTTGGCTTGATTTGAGTCAATAATATTAGTATCGCAGTGTCGATAAATTGGCACCAATACTTTAAGTTGCGAGAATTCTAAGTTAAGAACTTCAGATCTTCAAACTAATAGCTTAACATTTATATTAATAACTTGTAGTTTTGAATTCTATGTTAAGATCTTCAGATATTCAAATTAATAACTTAAAATTCAGATTAAGAACTTGATCTTGTGAATTATAAGTTAAGATTTTCAAATATTCAAATTAATAACTTCAAATTTCGATTTAATTAAGAACTTAAAGTTGTGAATTCTAAGTTAAGAACTTCCGATCTTCAAATTAATAACTTCTAATTCAGATTTTATTAAGAACTTGAAGTTGTGAATTCTAAGTTAAGATCTTCTAGATCTTCAATTTAATAACTTCAAATTTCGATTTAATTAAGAATTTGAAGTTTTGAATTCTAAGTTAAAACCTCAGGTCTTCTAAGTAATAACTTCAATTTTCGATTTAATTAAGAACTTGAAGTTTTGAATTATAAGGTAAAACTTCAGAACTTCAAATTCAGATTTAACTAAGAACTTGAAGTTGTGAATTCTAAGTTAAGATCTTCCAGATCTGTAATTTAATAACTTCAAATTTCAATTTAATTAAGAACTTGAAGTTGTGAATTCTAAGTTAAGATTTTCAGATATTCAAATTAATAACTTCAAATTTCGATTTAATTAAGAACTTAAAGTTGTGAATTCTAAGTTAAGAACTTCCGATCTTCAAATTAATAACTTCTAATTCAGATTTTATTAAGAATTACTTGAAGTTTTGAATTCTAAGTTAAAACTTCAGATCTTCAAATTAATAACTTCAAATTCAGATTTAATCAAGATCTTGAAGTTGTGAATTCTATGTTAAGATTTTCAAATATTCAAATTAATAACTTCAAATTTCGATTTAATTAAGAACTTAAAATTGTGAATTCTAAGTTAAAACTTCCGATCTTCAAATTAATAACTTATAATTTAGATTTTATTAAGAACTTGAAGTTGTGAATTCTAAGTTAAGATCTTCTAGATTTTCAATTTAATAACTTCAAATTTCGATTTAATTAAGTACTTGAAGTTTTGAATTATAAGGTAAAACTTCAGAACTTCAAATTCAGATTTAACTAAGAACTTGAAGTTGTGAATTCTAAGTTAAGATCTTCCAGATCTGTAATTTAATAACTTCAAATTTCAATTTAATTAAGAACTTGAAGTTTTGAATTCTAAGTTAAAACTTTAGATTTTCAAATTAATAACTTCAAATTAAGATTTAATTAAGAACTTAAAGTTGTGAATTCTAAGTTAAAACTTCCGATCTTCAAATTAATAACTTCTAATTCAGATTTTATTAACAACTTGAAGTTTTGAATTCTAAGTTAAAACTTAAATCTTCAAATTAATAACTTCAAATTAAGATCTAATTAAGAACTTGAAGTTGCGAATTCTTAGTTAAGATTTTAAATATTCAAATTAATAACTTCAAATTTCGATTTAATTAAGAACTTAAAGTTGTGAATTCTAAGTTAAGAACTTCCGATCTTCAAATTAATAACTTCTAATTCAGATTTTATTAAGAACTTGAAGTTGTGAATTCTAAGTTAAGATCTTCTAGATCTTCAATTTAATAACTTCAAATTTCGATTTAATTAAGAATTTGAAGTCTTGAATTCTAAGTTAAAACCTCAGATCTTCTAAGTAATAACTTCAATTTTCGATTTAATTAAGAACTTGAAGTTTTGAATTATAAGGTAAAACTTCAGAACTTCAAATTCAGATTTAACTAAGAACTTGAAGTTGTGAATTCTAAGTTAAGATCTTCCAGATCTGTAATTTAATAACTTAAAATTTCAACTTAATTAAGAACTTGAAGTTGTGAATTCTAAGTTAAGATTTTCAGATATTCAAATTAATAACTTCAAATTAAAATTTAATTAAGAACTTAAAGTTTTGAATTCTAAGTTAAAACTTCAGATCTTCAAATTAATAACTTCTAATTCAGATTTTATTAACAACTTGAAGTTTTGAATTATAAGGTAAAACTTCAGATCTTCAAATTACTACTTTCAAATTCAGATTTAATCAAGATCTTGAAGTTGTGAATTCTATGTTAAGATTTTCAAATATTCAAATTAATAACTTCAAATTTCGATTTAATTAAGAACTTAAAATTGTGAATTCTAAGTTAATAACTTCCGATCTTCAAATTAATAACTTATAATTTAGATATTATTAGGAACTTGAAGTTCTGAATTCTAAGTTAAGATCTTTCAGATCTTCAATTTAATAACTTCAAATTTCGATTTAATTAAGAATTTGAAGTCTTGAATTCTAAGTTAAAACCTCAGATTTTCTAAGTAATAACTTCAATTTTCGATTTAATTAAGAACTTGAAGTTGTGAATTCTAAGTTAAGATCTTCCAGATCTGTAATTTAATAACTTAAAATTTCAATTTAATTAAGAACTTGAAGTTGTGAATTCTAAGTTAAGATTTTCAGATATTCAAATTAATAACTTCAAATTTCGATTTAATTAAGAACTTAAAGTTGTGAATTCTCAGTTAAAACTTCCGATCTTCAAATTAATAACTTCTAATTCAGATTTTATTAAGAATTACTTGAAGTTTTGAATTCTAAGTTAAAACTTCAGATCTTCAAATTAATAACTTCAAATTCAGATTTAATCAAGATCTTGAAGTTGTGAATTCTATGTTAAGATTTTCAAATATTCAAATTAATAACTTCAAATTTCGATTTAATTAAGAACTTAAAATTGTGAATTCTAAGTTAAGAACTTCCGATCTTCAAATTAATAACTTATAATTTAGATATTATTAAGAACTTGAAGTTGTGAATTTTAAGTTAAGATCTTCTAGATCTTCAATTTAATAACTTCAAATTTCGATTTAATTAAGAATTTGAAGTCTTGAATTCTAAGTTAAAAGCTCAGATTTTCAAGTAATAACTTCAATTTTCGATTTAATTAAGAACTTGAAGTTGTGAATTCTAAGTTAAGATCTTCAGATCTGTAATTTAATAACTTAAAATTTCAATTTAATTAAGAACTTGAAGTTGTGAATTCTAAGTTAAGATTTTCAGATATTCAAATTAATAACTTCAAATTTCGATTTAATTAAGAACTTAAGTTGTGAATTCTCAGTTAAAACTTCAGATCTTCAAATTGAAAACTTATAATTCAGATTTAATTAAGAATTTGAAGTTTTGAATTCTAAGTTAGAATTTAAGATCTTCAAATTAATAACTTCAAATTTAGATTTAATAAAGAACTTAAAGTTGTGAATTCTATGTTAAGATTTTCAAATATTCAAATTATTAACTTCAAATTTTGATTTAATGAAGAACTTGCAATTTTGAATTCTAAGTTAAGAACTTCAGATCTTCAAATTAATAACTTATAATTAAGATTTAATTAACAACTTGAAGTTGTGAATTTTAAGTTAAGATTTTCCCAGATCTGTAATTTAATAACTTAAATTTCAATTTAATTACGAATTTGAAGTTTTGAATTCTAAGTTAGAATTTAAGATCTTCAAATTAATAACTTCAAATTTAGATTTAATAAAGAACTTAAAGTTGTGAATTCTCAGTTAAAACTTCCGATCTTCAAATTAATAACTTCTAATTCAGATTTTATTAATATTTACTTGAAGTTTTGAATTCTAAGTTAAAACTTCAGATCTACAAATTAATAACTTCAAATTCAGATTTAATCAAGATCTTGAAGTTGTGAAATCTAAGTTAAAACTTTAGATTTTCAAATTAATAACTTCAAATTAAGATTTAATTAAGAACTTGTAGTTTTGAATTATATGTTAAAAATTTCAGATATTCAAATTAATAACTTCAAATTTCGATTTAATTAAGAACTTGAAGTTGTGAATTCTAAGTTAAGAACTTCAGATCTTCAAATTAATAACTTCTAATTCAGATTTTATTAAGAACTTGAAGTTGTGAATTCTAAGTTAAGATCTTCTAGATCTTCAATTTAATAACTTCAAATTTCGATTTAATTAAGAATTTGAAGTCTTGAATTCTAAGTTAAAACCTCAGATCTTCTAAGTAATAACTTCAATTTTCGATTTAATTAAGAACTTGAAGTTTTGAATTATAAGGTAAAACTTCAGAACTTCAAATTCAGATTTAACTAAGAACTTGAAGTTGTGAATTCTAAGTTAAGATCTTCCAGATCTGTAATTTAATAACTTCAAATTTCAATTTAATTAAGAACTTGAAGTTTTGAATTCTAACTTAAAACTTTAGATCTTCAAATTAATAACTTCAAATTAAGATTTAATTAAGAACTTGAAGTTGTGAATTCTTAGTTAAGATTTTCAGATATTCAAATTAATAACTTCAAATTTAGATTTAATTAAGAACTTAAAGTTGTGAATTCTAAGTTAAGAACTTCCGATCTTCAAATTAATAACTTCTAATCCAGATTTTATTAAGAATTTGAAGTTTTGAATTGTAAGTTAAAACTTCAGATGTTCAAATTCTAACTTCAAATTAAAATTTAATTAAGAACTTGAAGTTTTGAATTCTAAGTTAAAACTTCAGATCTTCAAATTAATAACTTCTAATTCAGATTTTATTAACAACTTGAAGTTTTGAATTATAAGGTAAAACTTTAGAACTTCAAATTCAGATTTGACTAAGAACTTGAAGTTGTGAATTCTAAGTTAAGATCTTCCAGATCTTCAATTTAATAACTTTAAATTTCGATTTAATTAAGAACTTGAAGTTTTGAATTGTAAGTTAAAACTTCAGATCTTCAATTTTATAACTTCAAATTGAGATTTAATTAAGAACTTGAAGTTGAGAATTCTAAGTTAAGATCTTCAGATATTCAAATTAATAACTTCAAATTCAGATTTAATTAAGAACTTGAAGTTTTGAATTCTAAGTTAAAACTTCAGATCTTCAAATTACTAACTTCAAATTCAGATTTAATTAAGAACGTCAAGTTTTGAATTCTAAAGAATTTCAGAACTTCGAATTAACAACTTCAAATTCAAATTTACTTAAGCAGCCATAATAATCGTGTGGTTTCTAAATCTTTGAGAATCTTTCCTCTTTTGACTTTTATCTCTAACTATTTACAGTGGAGTATATCTATCGCTACTCAATATGATCCAACATTTAGCAATATGCTGCTTTTCTCTTTTTCATCTGCGTTGATATTATTTGATCTTACTTTTGGAAAACTGATTTTCCGCGAACCCCAATTGGTTCAATCAACCTCGTTGGAGTGCGACAATAATTTCAAATTTGTAAAACTAAAATATTCTTACTATTTTGGGCTTTATTAAGATCATGGTAACCATGGCAACAGTGCGGGCAAGTATTAAGAGATTAATATTTTTCTCGAATTTTCTCCCAATTTTTTTTTCCTAAATTACTTTTATTTTAACTAATTATTTACAAAAAATACTGGGTACATAATTGGAGTTGTTAATTGTAGAAGTTATTGTGATTGATGTAGTTATGCAGACGAAGGAACAGAACACTGTCAATGTGATTTGTATTGGAAACTTTGACTCAACAGCCTCAAATCGGCGGCAACTTTACCACAATAATCCCGAAGTTAACAAGTTCATTTTAAGTTAAGAATAGCAATGCTGAAACGGAAAAAGTTGCATAATGTCTCATTTAGAAAGCCCTGGTTCTAATCCGATATTGTGGTATGATTGACAAATATTTGTTAATCGTAGATACGTGTCTCGTCATGGGATCGAGTGTACTTGTACAAATCTAAACCACTGATTTTCCTCTCCAGTTGTTTGTAAAAATAGCGCCAGCAGAAAGACGGCCAATAATATTATAATCTCTTCAGTGATCAGTCAACATTTAATAAGTACATCGAAGCTCGAATTATACCAATCGTGGCAATTATTCCCTTGTACAACACGTAATTATTTGTGCATTTGGCAAATCAGTCGTGGGTTGCAGCTATTGGTATGCTCATCAAGTGATGAAATCGATTGTTACGGTGTTGCTTTTTAAAAACCCTTGCATCGAACCATGTACACGAATTTTTCAGAAAAATATTTTAGAAAGTCTTCGTATGTAATGCCGAAGCATTTCTCTAATGGAAACCTTCCATTGATTCTAACTCCTTATGGCCTCTGTCATATGAAGTTAAAACAATGGCGGTTTCATTGTTGCAAAAACTCTGATAAACCGAGTTTTTAATCTCGAGATTTAGATTAAATTTTAGTTTAACAATTTATATTCTCTTTAATCATTGTGAGTGCTTTCTTTGACACTTGATGTTCCAATCTCAAGTAATTTTTCTTAAATTTCCAGCGGTTTCATTTGCTAATGCTAGTATCAAATATTACAGCGTTTGTCCGTAACGTAATTAATTTTAACTTTGTCGAATTTTACCTTTTACATAAATAAGGAGTTGTTGGGTCGTAATTCCGTTAATATTTGAGGATCTGTGATTCACGCAGTGTCAAATTGCTCCTAGGCGTGGTGTAACGATGTACCTATGTCAGTTCCGGAAATTTAGGAAGAGCAGCGATCCTTTTGAGATAGAAAATTAAATTTATGTTTGTTTGCTTGATTACATTATAATTTAAATTAAATCTTACTCAGATCCATTTTTTCGAACAAGCGCGATACCTACCTGTGGTTTGGATAATTTAATTTTCGCTGGAAACAGCGATACAGTACGGATGCATATGTACGTGGAAGTTATATTAAGTATGGCACACGACCGATTTTACAGACGTCACAACCAGACTTTCCGACTTTTATTTAATAAGATAGAACTGGCTCGACATTTACATTATTATGTCAAAATTACTGACGTCTACACGGAAGATATCAAATTAGAATTCAGAGAGTCATAATTTGGGTTCATAGCTGGGTAGGTCGTCAATTTTTTATGGAATTCAATTAAACTAAAGGATTATGTTTATTAGCATCTTTAGGGCTTGGATGAGAGATCTCTCATTAGTTACTTTTCAAAAATGAAATAAATTATAGCAATGAAAATACTAGCCACGTTTTGGCCTATAAAATAGTTATTTATTTTTCATTTTATTTTAAATTACATTTTTTTTGCTCACGATGTGATGCTGTCTTGGTAATTGGGTTGGAACCCGATTTGATAAAAATATTTACTACCTAATCGAATCCGTATTTTTCTTATAAAAACGATTTTCCTCGACTAAAGAAGAAAAAATTTATTTTTTTATTATTTAAATTGGATTGCGGTAGGTACATGAATATCCCCGCGTGATTTGCATTCTGGTGCTTGCTTGAAATCTCTTTCGATTTAGTCTGCCTCTGTAAAGCCTAGTATATATTGATTTCTGAGAGGTGTCCATTGACCGACCGTCTCTGTGAAATGGGGAGCCTTTACAGGTTGTTTCCGGGCAGTAGTAGTTGCGGATTAACCAATACGTCACTTCCGGAAACGTCAGATTGCGGATTAATGTCCGAACCAGTTGAGCTAACTTTGAAATCCAATACTTTTCTTATATGTGGCATCAGAACTCTCTAATTTTTGTTTGGAAAGTGGAAAACTAATTACATTTAACCCAAAGTAACTTGGAGCATCTACTTCCATTTTTCAAAATTTGCATTCATGGTCCCAAGTATAATAAATGTAAATGATGGTATGTTGAAAATGAAATTATGCTGGGGGAATAAAGAATTATAATCAGATTAAAACGAAATCAATGTGTCTCGGTGATGGATGTGTTGTAGAATGGAATAGCATTAATGAGAGGGTGTTATTTCTATCTTCGTTTACTGCTAATGGCCGCCAAATTAAAACACACGTTTTTATTCTGGCATCATAATTCGTGCGTGTGCCTTAATTACCAATTCGAGGCTTTGATGTCGTATTCAAAAGATTAAAAAATTTCAAACGACAAAGGTTTTTCCACACTTTTTGCATCAATATCAATTTATATCTGACTTTTTGTCACGAACAAAAATTATGTATACTTTTTATGGGTGTCGTTGTCAAAACGGGCTTAGCACTGTAATTTCATGAAAATTACCTACCTCTCCATATCCACTTTAATTTAAACATCAAAGTTAACTCGAGTAAGTTCGTTTTAAAAAGTGTCTCTTTGACTTTTTGTCGTCAAACTTTCCCGGCTACACAAATTTATCTAAAAAGTTTTCAAAAATAACAAATAGATAAAAAATTGTCTTGTTAGTGACACAGCAACTCGGGCTTCAGTTTTTGCAGGAAAAGAAACTTTGAAGTGGTTGCATTTTATAACCTCGCGTGCTCTATGCTAATGTGGCAGTGGTTCATCCGAAATTTTGTTGATGCTGCCGAAGTAACGATTTTTGAGTTTATACCATAAATTAACTAAGTGGAAACAATTGTGACTTTGTGCGAAGAAAATTCAATATTTTCTGCATCGGTAAGGTCGTCTTGAAATCTCCAAGGAGATTTGAAGTATCTAATTGCGAGTTAGTAACTTTATTCCTTGTTCAACCACTCAAACTCAGTTTAATGTTTCTTCATGTAATCGGAAGCTGTAATTGTAGTGTGAGTCGCTCGGCGGATCCCCCAAAATAATGCATTTAAACTTTTGCTTTTGAATCGAGTGTCATCAATTAGAAGATAATGTGCGTTATCGTTCAGCGGCTGGCTATATAATGATTAGAGGGCCCCCACACGCTATCATTCGCGAGCACGCGCTACACCCCCACGTCGAGACGCGATTCTCGCGACTCGCGCGAGTGGACGAAATACCAATCTGCGCTCTCCCGCAACAGTCTGTTGGGTACCACGGTCTAAGTAGGTTGTTGATATTCTCAACCGAATTTGTTAGTTAACGTGTGTGAAGTCTAACCGAATTTTTATCAAACTATGACTTAATTACTTAAAGTGACGTTAAAAAGGTTCGAGCTACACACACAGACGCCGACTTAATTATTTTTTATGCATGGATTAATTAGCCAATAACCGTTTGGGTAATTTTAATTGTTGCTAAATACTATATTATTAACCGGACACCTGTGCTTTGCACTTGGAGTATTTAAAGAATTTTAATACCAAACGACAATATTCGCAATCAAATCTTTCGTTATGTAATTTGAAGGTTAGCAAGTATCAATTAAAAATAGCAATCAATCTGATACTACGTGCATGAAAATATTAAATTGGTCCCCATAACTTTGAAATTGAATTTGTATTTGCACGAAGCCCCAGAAAAATTGGATCGAGTGTTTAGGAATGACAATTTTTGTTTTAATCCAAATTTTGAAGAGGGTTGAAGATCCTGAAGAATGCTTTAGTAATTGCCTGGTTGCTTTCTTTACATAGTGAGATTTTAAGTAAACAAGTTTAACTCGACATTTGTATTTACAATTCAAGGGTTTCATTTATTTTGGTATGTAAGCCTGAAGAAGCATTGATTCCATGCTTTATCGAATTTGTTATAAAAACAGTTCATCACGATTTTTATTGGTAGTAAATAATTGACTGGAAAATCCTACTGGATTGTAAAAATTGCAAAATTGAAATATTTAGTTGTCCGGTGAGCTGATTATGACAGATTTGCAGCTTTCGTTCCTGTTTTTCGCTGACAAAATTAATAAATGCATTAAAATGTTCACAATCAACGTGACGAAAAATTGTGATGGTATTTATTTGCACTTTTTGAATCCCCACGGTATTTCACATATTTAATTATGTTAGTATTTTCTATTTTAAATTAATGCAAATGCTTGCAAAAATTTACATTTTTGAATTTTTATAAATTGCAATGCATCTTGATTTTGATGATTAGGTTCAAAATCGTGAGAAGTTCTTAAAATAGAAGATGTTTTTTCAAACTAAGATTAAATTATAAAATTTTTATTCGTTTTTCTATTGGTTCACGATAAAGTATCACAGATAAGTTATTTAAATTTAAAGTGTTTTTCAAGAAGTCGAATTTATTATTCAAATTTTGTTTTTTTAAATATTTTTTGATACCAGCTGGAGTCACTATAAATATGCTAAACGGAAATTACTACAACTATCAATTTCATCCAAGAAATTCTGCTTTTCATTTGTAGTGAATTAGAAGTGGAATATTTTTCAGTTTTTGTTCTTTCCACTCTTATGACTGTTCCTTTCCAATTGTTGGGCAATAAAAAACAGGGCTCCCAAAAAATGCTACCTCTCTCGTCACTGCTTTGACATTAATCCTTTAGAATTGACGGAGTTAAACAGTACGTCCCCCGTATGCTGTAAATAAAATTATTCCTATTAAAACCTTTATAAAAGTGAACTCAAAATTACAAAATAAGCAATTTTCTGCATCAAAATGAAGGTTTCTTTTTGAAACATTAAAGCTTTGGATTCACACAAAAACTTTAGTAGAAATTATTTAATTTCAGCTTTTGAGTTCACATTTACTACAAAGTTAACTGGAAAAACTTGTTTTTTACTTAGTTTTCTAGTATTTAAACCAACTTTAAATTTTGAGAGCTTAGTGCTTTGGGTTAAAATAATTGAAATTTTTGAGTCATTTCTTAACAGACTGGAATCAATTGCAAAGCTGCAATCGTTCAATCATAAAATAAAAGGAAAAAATAAGTACATACTTAAAACTGATCTTAGGTCTTCTATTGATGCATTTTTAATATGAGCTATTGAGTGTAATTACATTGCAATTTTCTGCAATTCTAAAATTGATTTCACCTTGGAACGTTAATTGTGAAGTGCGTGTAACTAAAGGAGGCTCTTAAGTATGCAAAATGACCTCCATTATTGGCAATTAGTTTGGATCAAAAACCAATCGTCAATCAATTTTTTAAACCTTTCAACTAAAATATTTTACGAGTCGCATAATTTACGGTCTGCTTAAAAATTTAGTAGTAAATTTAACCATTCTATTATTGAAAGTAAATTTTTAAAACGTCGCAATCAACAGCGTAGTTGAAAATTCTTTATGCCAGCTGAAAATTTGTTTTTATGACATTTTCCCTGAACTTGAAACTTTTCTAATTGAAATTTCTGAAGACTACTAGAACACGCGCTATTCGCGAAGAGCGAACTTATTAAAGAGATACGCAAAGTGATACTTTAAACAAATCTAACGGACTATGAAAGATGAAGTATGATTGCGTCTTTTGATGTACAAAATAAATCAAACACCCCAGGGCATGTAAAATATACATTTTGTGAGCGAAGGAACTGCGTTTGGTAGTCAATTGCTATAACATCGAGAAGTATTGGATCTCAAATTTGTTTGACACAAACATTTTGCATATTTGAGCTCTTTTGTGTCAGGATATGGAAATCCATTTTAAAAATCATACAACGAAATTTCATAATTCGTAAAGTTATTCTCCGTTTTAGGTAATTTGCTTTAATGAGGGTTTCGTGTACTCAGTGATGATAGATGATTGCTAAGTTTCCAAATATCATTAGTTAGCGGTATCATTTACCCAAGAGAAAGTCGTAATTCACTTCCTTGTTTCAAGCTAACTTTAATCCCATTTGTGGACCAAAAATGGATTTTTAATTTAAATATCGTTAGGACTCGGTAGGAATTTTTCAATTTTTTGTATCATGAACTGCATTATGTATAAGCACAATAGCATTCAATGCAAAATTTCTTTGTATTTTTACGATGCAAATTATGTGGTGGTAAACCATGTCTGTGTTGGTTTGAACCCCAGATATCAGATCTTATGCACGAACTTCTAAAATTATACTTTCTCTTGTGAATTAATAAATTTTCGAGTAAGTGGGCGTAAACTGTCATGAACAGGTTCACCAATTTCGTCGTACACTTCTAATTTAGTGAAGCGCCAAAGAAAACAAATTATCCAACTTAGCTCCTCCAAAGGATTATGGCAACAAAAACTTTTAATCGAATTCTTCGCGACGTTTTTTTGTTTTATACCTACCAAGGACTCCTCGTTATATTATTCAAATCGATCCGGGGATGCGAAGCTTGCATGCTAATAAATGGAAGGGCAAGGGTACTTCCGATATTTAAATTTGTGCACACAGTAAAAGCGAAAGTGTCCACCTAATTTTTTTGGAAGACAACAACTAATGTGGGTTTGGTGAGTGTCACCAGGGTGCAGACGCGACGATGTGGAATGCAAAACGGTCGGCCAGTGTGTCTGCATTAGGCAACGTTTGATCGAATTCGGCACTTTGCAGACTGTTGAACTCATATTGCCAATTTTTATGAATAATTCAAAAAAATTGAAGTTTCAATATAGTAACATCGGACTTCGATAATTCAAATGTCCTTGAATCCTACCAAAATAGCAAATTATACTTTATAATTACTGTTTTTTCGATCGACGATGACCACTTTTATTTATATTTTGATATTTTGTAGTTCTTGCAAAAAGTTTTTCATTTAAGAGAAGGTCAACGAAGTAGTAATTTGAAAAATAAACGTTTATCATTTATATAAATTACTTGGCAGACTTCGATGGAAAAAAATGAAAAATAGAATTGCTTCTGTTGTCGCAAACGATTTATTTTGCTTGATATTTGCTCAATTCTTCAGCCTTAATATCTTATTGGTTTCAAAAACTTTTATGGATCCGTGATCTTTGAATGAATTATGAGACCTACTCGAAGAAAATTCTTGTTTTGCCGGTTTCTCTTATTGATGACTTTATTTTGTCAAAATTAAATTGCGACAAAATCGAGGTTTATTTCACTTAATTAAGTTTCTACCTCCATCTTCGCTCGCAAAAGCAACTTTTCTCTTGTATTTTTGCTACTTTTATTTTATCCGTCATCCCGTGCACGTAAGCTATAAATAACTGACAAAATAATTAATTTAACTTAGTGCTCCTTTCTGTTTGTTGTTCTTGCACAAATTTCCAGTATTACATTACGTCGCAGTTTTTGTTTCCAGATTTCACTTTCAAATTAGCAATTTTCCAAGGGGTAATGTTTTGTGAACGAAAATCTTAATTTGAGCTTACTTTTTTTTCGGTGACACTTTGTCTTTGCATATAGGGGACCTACAGTTTAACGTGAAAGTGGAAACTAATTAAGTTTGTAACCAGATCGAATAGATTGCATTAATTTTTTTTTATCGATGTTTTAACCCCTGAACTGTTGATATATTTGTTAGTTTAATTGAATTTGCACTTTGGGGTAGATTACATTGTATTTCACGAATGTATTGATTTTAAACGACAACACAAATCTATGACATTGCAATATGAGCACACATTACGTTGATTACATATTCGAAATTAATTCAATGACTTAATAATTTGTGTTTAATGACTGAGACCGATTGAAATCTAACTAATAATTTTTTATGATTTCATTGTGAGGTTATGATTAATTTTGCAGTCATTTGACTTGTAAAGCCTCTGTAATATACACGTGGACAGTTTAAATCAAAACAATGCTGACGTTTTGCGCCACGGTCCATTAATTCCTTTTCAACCAAGCCATACAGGGTGGCGTCTACAAAATTGCATTTCCTAGCAGTTGGGACGCGAAACAGAATTTTCTTGTCGTCATTATTTAGTGCTTCGGAAGCGACTTTTTTTAAAATATTTTCGAGTTATTTGGTGACTTTTACTATAACAGATTATGTATTTGTTTTATAATGCAATAAAAGGAATTGGTACTAACTTTAGAATTATTTACTATTTCTAATTATTGAAATTAAACGTTTGCTGATATAAAGAATTTATTTCTCTGAGTGTGCAGCCATTAGACGATATTCTAGAATTAACATTCACAATCCTTTAGGAAGAAACTACCAGGCAATTATTGAATAAAACGAGACCATAAGTTCCAATACAATGATTTTAAATGACCCGTTAATTAAATAAACGAAAGTTTTCAATTTTTATTCAATTCTCAACTTTAACATTTAAATTTGGATATTTTTGCTCTAATTGCCCAATTATAAATAAAAAACGATCGAGAATTTTATATTTACTAACAATTTTCACACTTGTTTGACCGACTTAAGTGGGTTAATTGCGCTAATTAAATGTTGGGTGACTTTAATGGTTCAATAGTTTGATATTTTGTATTGAAGTTTCAATAATAATTAATTTTAGGGAAAGATGGTGGCTTTCTAATAGTTTGTATGGTAGTTAAAGTGTTGTTGAGTGCCGGTGTATTAAAAATCACCCCAACCAAACGAAAGTTTTCACGAAAGGGAATGGATTTGTGATGCAATTTGAGAACAATTTCTCTGACCAGAAAAAAATTTGCGGTCGCTTTGAATAATTTTCGAATGTCCTATCCTTGAAAGTACCTACTCGACTTACAGGTTTTACTGTTACTTAAAAAAAGTTGCACAACAATTTTTGCATGATTTTTTGTGCGCTTGGTTTGAAACGCCAATTAATAGGCTGCAAGCGATGCATCAACTATCATTCGAACAATTCTGATGAGCAATCAATTCATTGATCCGTACACGATTGAGTTACATTTCCTTTGAGAGAGCATAGATAATTACGTTTAAATAACATGGATTTATTGTGATTGTCAGTCGGTGTTGAGATAGCTTTGATGTGATATCAAAGTTGGGAGTAAACACTGCAACTTGGTGAATTGTTTTAAGTTTCAGTACAACCTTTATGGGCTATTGATCCGTTTTATTTCCCTAATCTCTTTCGCTTCTAGTCGTGTCTAGTGTGTGTCGCTCACCCTCCATTTGTCAACATTTATTATAACATAGGCGGACGCGTCATAAGCCACCGATTTTAAGATAAGCGATGGAAAGTGTCTATAAAACTGGCAGTTACAAAGTGATTCTACTTTAAAAAAGTGGGTGAAATGTTTGCTCGATCTCATTAAAACGTCATGTTACCAGAAACTCTGGATAATGGACTTCGTAGTCCCAATAATAACAGTCGATTTCCTCGTGCGAGAGGAAGTTTGTGCTTAAGTCCAACGACAGGAACTCCAATCGTCGATAACAAGCGTAGAAGTTGGTGTGGAACTCCTACCACGTTTCAAGCACCATCAAGAAGATATGGAGAATTGGGACACTTCATAAAACCACGGTAAATGAACGTTTTTTATTTCTTGTTTTAAATGAAGCTTTTGGGTAAACGAAACATTTAAATAACTTCGGTGTCATTTGCCTGCAGCCAAACTGTCACTAACACAACCCACTCGTTAGTAAATGAAATGAAATTTAAACAAAACGATCAAAGCAAAATGCCATTTAAAATCCATCAACTGTGTTGTACAGTATCCTAATAAAGTCGCATGTCGACTTTATTTAGTTTACAAAAAAATCAATGCCTTTAGCGAGGTCCTTTCAAGTTTGATTGCAAGAACTATGAATTTACCATTTTAATATCATTGGAAAATTAACTATTTCCGTAGTTGTAAAAGGACGACCTGATTTATGTAGTTTCGTCGAAAGTCCAGAATTTATTTTTAGGATCAAATTTTATTTTTAAATGAGTTACTTTTGCTAAAAATATTACAGGTTTATTACACTATTTTCAAGGTTATTAGGTAAATGCTTGTTTGTTTACTTTTTTCTTGTACATTACCTCGGATGTATTGCATTTAAACGTTCAAAATACAAAGTTTTTAATTTTTTTATGGTAATAACTTTTCTTGTTTAGCTTAGTTGTCGGTAGCTATTTACATGTTAAAACACCTCGAACTTGGTAATTTTTGCAAAACTTGATCGTACCAGAATTTAAAGTTTACCTTGAAGTTGTGTTTGTGTGAATGGGAACGTGACAGTGACTTTTATGTTTCTTCGTTAAGCCAAGCGGACACAGCTTGTATTTATTTTTAACATAATATTATTTGAAGCGTCTAAATCTACTGGCATACTTAGTCTGTTTATCCAGAGATGCTAATTAACGCATTGGTGTCAAGGGTACCCCTATGTGCGGCATGTAGGCCGCACCACCGTGGTAGTGGAACTAATTAATAGTTTCGTTTATGTAACATTTTGAAATCGTAAACATAAACAGGGGGATATGGAATGCTCTCCAGCATCACACATTTTATGGTTTAGGAGTACTAAGGCACTGATAGGTATTCCATACCCCAACCATGGTTGGTTGTGGTTTTTTCACTATTGCAGTAATATTAATGCATAATTATAATAATTTACGGTTACGAGGAATAATTTCCATGCTGTACAGCCGATCGAAGACAATAACTTCATCGAGTACCAGGAAGTCATGGAGGGCGTATTTTAATTTACATCCACCTTTAAAAATTAATTTGACATGCCTGAGCTTACCGTGGCAACCTGCATCTGCTTGGCTTTAAGCAGCGGAAATGTTGTAAATTTTTTGAATAATAATTTATGCGACCAGAGTCCGCAAATTAGTTATTGCTAATAAATTCACCCCAAATAAGATGCCAACTTGTGTCTCCTCAAGTTTACGCTCAAGTGACTTATTCATTAAACCACGGTGGATAAGAATAATCCATGTGGATCTGACATGCAACTTAAAAGTCGCATGTACACGGTCATATCAGATTATTAAGCGATTAAACTATTGAATTTTCGTACAAAATCCATATTTTTCAAGGAAGTTTTATTCGTTCTTTGTTTGTAATCTTCGACTTAAGTGATTTTTGGACAGATTTATTTATTGGAATTTATTCTCTCCCTAACGTGTTGCTTCCGTGGGGAGAACGAAAATTATTTTGTCTTACGACTCCTTCATAATTGCCTCGTTATTGAAAATTCCGTTCGGTAAATCGATACCATCATGAATATTTTCGGTGACTTTATCACCTAATCAAATATTTATTCTAATAAGTGCACACCACTGCAAGATAACATCAAGAGCCACCAAATTCTAATTTGTCCCTTCGAAGTAATAAAACTGGAATGTACTTTCAATTTAAAAATTTTATAGCAAAATACACACGAATGACAAAATTTTCCTCGGAAAAGTTCAAGTTATATGCTCGAGTTATCTTTCAGAGCACTTAAATTTGTGCTGGACACTTGAAATTTCTGTGGGGAACTTGAATTTTCTGATGCGGTTTTCCACTGACCGACCGCTTTCCTAACAACTTTGTTGTAAATGGCAAATTTTCGAATAAATTGCACCGAGAAAATTTTGATTTTTATTTTATTGGTCGGTTACGGTCTTCGTGTGACCTTTCTTGAAATAACCAATTACGGTCGGTTTGGACAGCGGCGTACGTACAAAATTTTTACTTTTACTATTGTAAATATTTAAAAGTTTACTTTCGTTCGTAAAACTCGTTTTATTATACGTAACTACCGGATATGTAACTTATAAATAAACAAAACTTCCTCATTGTGGTTTATCCAAACCGCAGGTGCACCACACTGATATTGTTCTTACTGTTATGGAATCTAATTAATATTTACATAGCCAACTTCATTTAGTTCGTAATTAATAATTCATAAAATTATGTAACCGGGTGATTTAGGAAGTAAACATTTTATTTCACCCCAACTGGGTTTACGTATGCTAGTGGTAGTTAAAAATTTATTGCATACTTTGCACACCTTTCACATCTCCGTCAATAAAGAATTTAAAAATTTATAAGAACACCAACATTTACAGCACTAATGGAGCCATACACCCTTGTTTCGTAACAGCGGTTGTTGAACTATGAACTCTATAACGAAAAAATGCATTCGTTTCCTCAAAACTGTACAGTTTAAACTCAGCATTGGCCAGTCGATTTTTTCTAAGGTCGGAGTAAAACCGAATGTCTGGAATTTAAATTTTCGTGTAAGTCATCACGATGGGAATTCATAATTTGAGATTCCTAACGATTTCTGAAAGCCTTAGGGCTTACACATATAAATTATCACACGTCGATGCCATCAAGGTGTCAATTACAAAATGATGTTCCTTTCTACCTTCGTTCTCCCAAATGCATCCACGGCACTGTACCTAATAATCATGGACTTGAAAAGAGCCCAAAACAAAGTTAAAGCGCACATGACTAATGAGTGGATGAGGGCAAAAAGTCAAGTGCAGTATATATAGTGGAAACCGTCCTAAAGAACAAGTGGAAATGGGTTGGACAAATATCAAGTTCAACATAATAAATGATCTAGAATTATAAAGGAAGCATTAAAAGGAGTCTACATCCGCAGTATATTAAGATAGAAAATAGATAGATATTATGTACTTAATACTTTTGTACACTATGCCAAAAAGAGAAATAATTGGTATAAAATAAGTAAAGCAGTAGATAATAATACATCTCCTTTAAATTTAATAAATTGATACCAACAACGTCAAATTTTGATTAAGAAACGACAACGTCGGATATTTTCATATATTAAATTTTAAAATGAATTTAGTCGATTTTGAGCTTGATTGATACGATTTTAACCCATGACGTAAGCATCAATTTGTTTGGAATGAACTGTATCTAATAGAATAATTACAGTACTGGGCACATACAGGCACTTAACCGTAAAATAAGAAGCGACAGCAAGCACCGAAAAAAAACAGCGTGTGGCCTCTTTAAACAAAGTAAACTTGAAATTTTATTTTTAAACTTGGTCCACTTTTTAATTAATCGTTAAAATGTAGCAAAAAGTGGTTTGTCAGCAGATGTTTTTTTTTTATTTTTTCTCTGGCACATGTTCTGTTAGAAAGTGTTGCATTAACATTGCAAATTTGAACCAAGCCCTATATACATATTTAATAGTTCGATTCAGTTGCATTTTAAGATGCAGCCGACTCCAAAACCCATTAGCCTCTCTCGAAATTAGAATAAAAGCTGCACTTGCGAGAGGAAGGTTTACATTTTTACAATTAACGTTTCCATTTGTGGTTATTTTTTATTGAACACCCAATTCGTGATGCAAAAAATTGTCGTTCACTTGGGAACACGAAACCTGCAAACACCACAACCGAATATAAACTTCTTTAAGAGCCTTTTTATGGTTTTCGCAAAATAGATGTGCTGTGTAGTTTTAATTTCGTCGATGGTTTAATAATTTGTCGTGGGAATACAAAACACAATTAACCGCAAAAATTGTAATTTGCCGCCGATTTTTTATTTAGTACTAATAAATTATCTCTAAAATTGGGAAAATGAGTTTCGATATAAAAACAGTGAAATATAGCGGAAAATGGTGGCATTTCTAATATCGCGAAAACAATATGAATTGCAACAATTTTTCTTTTTTCTCCGACTAAATTTGAGATTAAAAACCTCTCACGTACAAATTGTGACTTGGATATGTTTTATCAGACTTGAGTTGAAGTGGAGAATGGTGAAATTAATTCAAAATTTAATGCCAAAAATAAATAAACTTGTAATGTTTTGTCTGATAAAACTAGGAATACCGCATAAGTAGTTTATATTTCCAAGTTGGCAAAAATCCAAAACACATTAATAGTTTTTCTAGATGAAACTTGCATGTGAAGTTAAGTGGTCGCTACACTACAAATGCTACTTGGGTGACGCAATTTGTGTTTAAATGGAATGGACGTCTTGAAATTTTAAATTATAAGGGACGGATTAAGCCATTTCAACTATTTAGTTAATTCTCCTTTACACCCTAATTTGTAATGTAAGAAAGAAATGGCACAGCTTCGCATTTTGCATTCAACTATCCCTTTTCGTCTGCGATGCGGATTTATCGCGGTTGCCATGGAGTTTCGCCAATGCTCTATTGTCCCTACATCATCCCGAATTACGGGAGACGTGAGTGACTAAAAACATTATAAGAAACTTTGCAAATTGCATAGAAATAAGGAAGGTGTCGTCTACATTGGTCCTTGCAGGATTTATTCAATTTTGATTCGTGATTCTTTTAAGTGCTTTCAAAACGCCAACTTTTTAAAAATGTGATTTATGACTTCCGAATTAATTGAGTACACGGTTAAGTCTCTAGCAGATATAATGAAATTTTATTAAAATTTTCTCATTTCGAAACGAAATTTTGACGTAAATTAAAAAGAAGACGTCGTTTATCGTTATCGAATTTAATAATTTAAATTTTATCTAATAAAAATTTTTATTTAAAAAAATTCCAGACCACCGGTTCTAATTTTATTGTAAGTGTTGCTAATTAGTTTGAAAAGCTTCCTTAAGATGCTAATTAAATTTGGATATAACTTTAAATGATGGAACATTTTGTGCGAGCACTAATTGTAATGTTAATTAAAACTTAATTGCAAGTACATTTAGGATAAAGTTTTGAATTTTATTAACTGTCGTTTCAAAGTTAAATAACCGTAAAATTTTCCTTTACTCTTTAATCGATGGATTTTACGTAGTGCGAAAAAGTAAACTGTTGATTAATTTTTCTTTGGTTTTGTGTACAATGTCAGTCGTGACAGGACAAGGCTTACGTTTTAATTTATGGATCTAAATGAAGTGAACGGGTTTTTTAATTCGAAATTTCTGTAACGCTTCCTAATATAGGAACAGAGAATTTTAACGTTTTCCCTAGTTAATTATTACGTTATCGAGTAATACCAAGTGATTGTGCTTGGTTGGCGCCATGAGTCAAGTTATACTTTCGGAATGACACAGATAATCTCTTTAAACTGAGAAATTAGCATCGAAATTGAGGAAGACAGACCCTAGAAGACCCAAAAGGCTCTGGCATTCGCACAGGAATTTCTCCGAATTCTTCAGTCAGTAAAAATTGCATTTAAACTAGAAAAAATTGGTGCCCAAGCTTGATGTAACTAAAAGTGTAATTGAAACGTTTGAATGTGTTAAAACGGACTTTTGTAAATAATTCAAAATTTTCAGCAAATTTGTTTATAGCTGATGAAATTACCTGCCGTTTTCACACTTCTGCAAAAGTTAAACTTTGAGGCGAATTTTTCACGATTTGCTCGAAAGGTAAAGATTTTGCAAGAAAATATAACATACAAAGTTAAAAAGTAATTTAATTTCCTGTAATTTTGTTTTTCCTTTTTCTTAAACAAATAGACATTTAAATTGCATTATGATGTAAAAAAAAGTTATTAGGTACTTTTTGTAGCTTTTGAGGGCTAACTGAAGTGGGGTGGGTATATTATTTTCTCTGTACAACATATCATAACCTAAAACTTACTTTTTTTGAAAATAGCTGGGTTGTAGTTATGAATTATCTTGAAAAATCTTGAAACAAATAAAGTTATTATCCGCTTATCTCATTTTTGCCCATAAGTATTTATGAGAAAATACATTTTTATCTTAATTTTACATGACACCATAACTTTGAAACATCATAACTCGGTCAATTTTTATAGCTGGAATTTTTTTGAAAATTTAAATTGTAGCTAATTTGGGCAGTTTTAAATTTTGTTTTAACAATTTTTTGATTTTTGCTAGAAATTTCGAGTTATTTGCAAAAACTGCTTTGCTCCACCTTTTACCCCCCTAACCCAGGTGGATATAGTAACATTAATTCCAGAGGGTAGATTATAATTATTAGTATTTGTTACTACTAATAAATCAGGGAAAACCGTCGCAGCCTGGCGGTTAAGTGCGTCGATTGCTAGTCGAGATCTCCCAGTTCAAATCCGTACGGAATCTGAATTTGACGGCGATGGCAAACCATCGAAGTAGAATGCCAGAGGATTTTAAAATAGAGTCACCAAACCCTCTCGATGGTAAAGGGACTGAAATGTAAGGAATAAATTGGGACTGTTGCCGATCGGCAGGTTTCAGTGCTTAGTAAGTAATTCTTATTGTCAAGGTTGTGCAGCCTGAAAGCCGCACTTAGGGAAATAATTTTGAATTTATTATTTATTAATAGATAGATAAATTTAGACTATTATTATTTAGCTAGGGAGAGGGGGTAAAATATGCAATTTATTAAAATGTGAGTGTCTGTATAACTTCTTTCGTGCACGCTAAAACAAGAAACTTGATGTCAATCAGTACATTTAACACCTTAATGCACAGCTGCATGGTATTGTAGACCGGGGGTCTGGGGTGTGGAGCACCCCCCAGGTACACTTAAATGGTAATAGGTATATTTGCGAACTTATGGCTTCAGTATTAAATGATTAAAGTAGAATTTTATTTAAAACAACAAAAATTTAAGATTTGAAATTGGGGATTTGGGCGGGGGGTTATGACTTACCTTGCAGTATAATGTGTCATCGTTCTCAAGAAAACTAAAGCTCTATAATAAGTCTTACTCATAATCGATAGTGAAGGTGTTCTACACCCCCGGTTTATTTAGAGTTTATTTTTTCAGAAGTGAAAATCCTGTTTCAGAAGTTATCCTAACTTTAATTTGCTTCTGTTAACAATAAACCACACGGACCGGGGTCTGGGGTGTAGAGCAACCCTCAAGTAAACTTAAATAGTAAAATAAGGTAAAGCTTATGAGGAGCACCTTCCCGTGCCCAAGTATCAGAAGATGCAGCATTAAATGTTTGAAAATTATCTAAAAGCTTTCACACCCCCCAGACCCCCAGTTTATACAGTTATAAAACTGTAAACTGTGTTAAAAACAGTTTATGCTGTTATAAAAAGTGAGTAAAAGATTTCACATCAGGATTTTCTCTGTTAAATTTAATACTTAAGTCAAATTTAAGTAGAAACATAACTAGAAAGCATGGTTTCTAGAGACTTCCAGCCACATAATTGCATACCTGTCAATATACACAGCTAAAAAAATTTTTGTAATTACAAAGTTGAAAATAAAAAGAATACTTAAAAATGCGGATAAAAAATGATTTACTATCCTAAATTTGGCAAGTTAGATTTTAGGAAAAATTTTAAACTAGAAAGCAAGGTAACAGAAACCGGGGGTCTGGGGGGTGTGGAGCACCCCCCAGGTACATACACTCATATTGCAATAGATATATTTGCGAACTTATGGCTTTAGTATTAAGTGATTAAAGGAGAATTCTATTTAAAACAACAAAAATGTAAGATTTGAAATTGAGGATTTGGGCGGGGGATTATGAATTACCTCCCGGTATAATGTGTCATCGTTCCCAAGAAAACTAAAGCGCTATAATAAACCTTACTCATGATCAATAGTTAGGTACTGGAAAGTGTTCTACACCCTCCGATTTACTTACAGTTTATTTTTTTCAAAAGTGAATTGAAGATTTGGGCAAAATTGTTTGGCCGTTGCCGTAGCCTGCAGAAAATCCTGTTTTAGAAATTATCCTAAGTTTAAGTTACTTTTATTTAGCAAGCTAAATTTAAGTAAAAAATCCCAAAATTTCAAACTAGAAAGCAAGGTATTAGAAACCGGGGGGGTCTCCAGACACCCCCCAGGTACCTCATATTGTAATAGATATATTTGCGAACTTATGGCTTTAGTATTAAGTGATTAAAAAGAGATAAAATGTAAGATTTGAAATTGGGAATTTGAAAGGGGGAATGATGAGTTACCTTGAAGTATGGCCCTTACCTTATCATCGTCCGCAAGAAAACTAAAGCGCTATAATAAACCTACTCATAATTAATAGTTAGGCTAGTTATAATTAATAGTTAGACCCCCGGTTTATTTAGAATTTATATTTTTTCAGAAGTGAATAAAAGTTTTTGACCGTTGCTATGGTAACGTGACCTTTATAATAATAAAAAATATTTCAGAAGTTATCTTAACTGTAACAATTCAAAACTTTAATTTATTTCTACGAACAATAAACCACACGGATCGGGGGGTTGGGGAGTGCACCTCCCAGGCACAATTTAGTAGTAAAACAAGTAAAGCTTGTGTGGAGAACCCTCTCGTGCCCGAATACCAGGGGATGCAGAATAAAATGTTTGAAAACTATTTAAGTGTACCTGGGGGGTGCTCCACACCCCCCAGACCCCCGGTCTATACAGTTTACTTTTATAAGAAGTAAATTAAAGATTTCATAGGGGGTCGAAAAGTCTTGCTCAGGGGTCGCGGTCGCTAGTCAAGTAAAATAAAATTTTGTTTAAAAAAATATATTATAAATTTATTATAAAAATGAAAAAATATATAATTTCAGTAAGAAGTCTGTGCCTGTTTATTTCTTAATAATTTGTCGAATCGTGGTTCTGTTTTTAGACGCAAATAATCAAATCATTTTCTAACTGGAGCCTATTTCTTTTTTTAGTTTTTATGTTCACCATTGAAGAAAACGTTAGTTTGCATACGTAGAAGTGGCAAATGGCACTAATAATTGCAAAGCTTTCTTGCTAGCTTTGGATATTCTTCTTTTCTCTTCATCCAGAAGACGTCGATGTTTTGTGTATTGAATTCTATTTTAAGCATACTGTCAGCAGCCGAATTTATAAAATTTTCTTTCATCTTCAGTATCACTATCAGCTTCAGAGTTTAATTCTGGAAAGTAACTTAATAGTTTCTTTTTCAAATTATGCAATCTCTGTATTATCCAAGACAATGTGTGAACTTACTACCAACGATTGATCCATTGCAGTTTAATCGACAATCTTCTGAACGCAAGGGAAAGAATCAAACATTATTTTTTGTAAAGACATTGATCACAAACTAAATTTTGCGAGAAGAATTCTATGATTTTATCTTAGGCCGTTGAAATATCCGCGAGAAATGCTTAAATAGCCAAACAGGATCACAAAAATAATTCGCATAGTCAGATTTAGCATCTTCTAAGAACACTAACAAATCAGCTTTTAGTTCCAGAACTCGTGTTAACACCTTTCCTTTGGATAGCCACCTGATCTGCGCGATAAAAGAGATTTTGATGAAGTGAATCCATGTCTTCACAAATGATTTACTGCGCTGGTTTGATTCACAGCCACTTTTAAATTATTTGTGCCGTGGTTTGGATTTCACCTATTAGGTTCTACTAAGAAAAAACTGCTTGTGTTGTAATTTACAAATTTTCTTCAATTAAGAGTTAAACAGGATAATGATTTAATGATGTTAGGAATGTTATTATCTGAAAATTATGGTTTTTAAGTGCGGCCTTCAGGCCGCACAACCTTGACAATCTAGTGTTAACGTTTTGCAGTTATATAATAATTTAGTGCAATTGATCAGTTAAACCCTGTATATTAAAGGGTAAAAAAAACGGTAAAAATTTAAATGGTAGTAGGGTTATAAAATATGAAACAATAAGTAACTCTTTCGTTGCTTTGAAGGAGCGAACTCAGGAAAACGAAGCTTAGCGAATCGAAAAATGACCTCATAACACTAAATTAGTCATTATGTGAAGTTGAATAACACAGCAGCCCTTACAAAACCATTCCATAATTTAACATAAAAGTTATAAATCTGCAAAAAACATAAGTTTCTAACATTAATCCTCAGGAGACCTCCCAGTCTCGAATGCGTAATGTAAGCAAAATGTACAAATGCAGACAGTAAAAATTTGTTGTCAAATTTAAATCTTAAGGCAGATGACACGACGTCCTTTAATCGAATTAAGAATCTTTTGCCGTAATAAATATTTGACAGGATTGAAATACATAACCATGTGGAATCTAACGTCACAAACCTTGAACAATTACATAATAATTACAAATTCAGAAAATTTCCTGCATGTTTACTACTTTTAATTGCGGATTTAGAACTTCTGGTCAAAATATAATTTTACTTATTTATCTATTCGCTCAGAATGGTCCCCAGTGATATCTTTTGCTTTTAAACCAAAGCATGCAGAAAAGCATTTTTTTAAATATGTAAATACCTGCAATTTAAAAAATTAAAATATGAAATATAAAAACTGAACATAAAATTTTAAAATATTTATCGAAACTTTGAAATCAAAAAGTGGAGGGTGGACTCGAAAATATTACGGTATTGATTTTAATTTGTTATTTTTCTTCCGTTTTTCACATAATTTTGATTTTCATTCGAATTTGACAATAAATTTTTGAAAAGATTTTAGGGATAACCCATTTACTTTGAATCTATTCTAAAATGGCACACAATTAAATCACAACCTAATGTTGGATTTCCTTATATTACTGCATAGGATAGATTTTTGACTGTGAAGAGCTCATATGTTTCTAATAATCACTCCGTAAAGCTTAAATCCTGGATTAATTCTACAAAAAAAAATTTATAATATAGAATTTATTTGGAATTTCTTTAACGTGCTGTAAAAATACCACCCATGCAGTTTCTACCCTGGAGGGACACACCTAACGTTAATTGCTCTTTGATAAAATTGAATAGGCCATTACAAACTCCCCATAATATAATCCTATATAATTTTCATATTTAATATCCTATACTTTCAAGTATTCCCGCTGCACTGATTTTCCTATTATTATTTATTTATTTTTATTAATCTTCGGTTTGAACGAGTCGCATTGTTACTTTTAATTTAAAATTTTTTAATTAGAGAAGAGAACTACTATATTTTTCCAAAAAACTACGCCACTGATCGTATTTCACGCTAACTATGAAACCAGTGCCATTTCTTAGGGTCATTTGACACATAAGCCGAGCGAGGAATCGGGGATGTAGGATTATCACTCAGTGCTTATGTTCTGGAGAAAAGCTCGTGTCCAGAAATATCAATCTTACTTCTTAATCCACCACCCTTGACTGCTATAAGAATCCATCAATTTTCAATTTCTTTTTTTCATAATTTTTGCGGAAACAAATTTATCAAATCTGGGGCAGTAAGATGATGCCAAATTGTATTCCTGGATTCCCAAAGAGCACACTTTGTAATAATGGGGTTTTTAACCGAATTTCCAAACAGATTGTTTCTTTTGATGCAACATCGTTGATGATTGTTTGCGAAAAATTAACAACTATTTTCATCATTTCATATGTGTACTATTATTGTGTAGTTTGTAATTAAGCAATTAATTTTAATGAAGCACAACGACCACTCTACTATAAAGAGGCTTTGTTACTCATTGCGGCCAAACATTTTGTTACGTAATTCGTGTTAAATTACGAGGTATCGTGTGCATTTTTGGACCATTAATTCTAACAGATGTGGTTATAGTTTTTTTACAACCGACACCAAATTTGCATTTACTATGTATGTACAAACTTTTACATTTCAAGTCAAATTTTATTATCTTCTGGGGAGCGAGTGTCGAGTCAATCCATGCTGCTTGCATTGCTGTAGGAAACAAACGATGGAATAATTCAGCATGCATTAGTTTTTGCAGTATTTTCAGCAGACATGCACAGTGGTAGTTCTTTACGAATGTTTTATGAACTAAAGCGTATAGCGGGGATTTATTATCGGCGCAAGCTTAATTTTGTGAAAATTATAAATCTGCCAAATAAATTTTCAAGGTTTTGTTGTAGTAGTTGCTTTAACAGTTATTTTTGTTTAATCTTAGAAGTGCACATCTGATTTATTTCTACTACAGTAGCACAGAATTGCGTAATTAGTTCCGCATTTTAAACATCATCATTGTAACATTGACTAGCAAATCCATCTTATTTTGTATTAGTTAACGGCTCATTATGAGAAATTTTGGCTTTTATTTACGAACTGTTAATTATTCTAACAGTTTTTGTATACCTACTTTTTAATTAGATTAAATTACTTCGGCGGTGACGACAATAACCCTTCCAAGCTCCTTATTCGCCCTACGTTGAGGCAAATTGAATTAAAAAAGAAAAGACTAAAACAATTATTTTAAAAACTTCTTCCTTATGGCTGAATTGTTAGTTTTGTTGCTACAATTTCCAAGTTTCAACAAAAATTTGAATACTGTTTAAATTAATTAATCTTGAATATATTTACTTAATTTTACGCAGTAGTCACTACCAATGCCGTTCTCCACACCATTTACGACTCTCCAGGCTCCTTGAAGTAGTATCCCAGTTTCAGAAAATGTTATGGCTGTTTAAATAAATTTTATTTTCTTATTACAGATCTTATCAGCCACAGGAAAGTTGAAAGTCGAAAATTAATTTTGTTTCCAAGACCGCCGATAAGTGCAACATTAACTTTAATCTGGCGGTTATTTGTTTTGTTCGATGACCGGCATATTAATTTTTCCCTACCAATCGAGAGCTTTCTCTAATTTACCTTCATGATAAATATTTTCTGCGATGTTATATTTGCATGTAAATATTTGACCACCGAACGACCTTTAAGCGGTGCGAGATTGTAAAAGTAAGTTTACAAAATGGCATCAAAATGTCAAACATGGGGAACGTTAAAATGCAATAAAATGTTTTATCATCCTGACTAATTTGATATATTTATGTAATAATTTTTTAATAAGAGAAGAAAACTTTTGCATGGACGAATCCTTACAAATAGTGCGCGATTTAAAGGGCTTAATGCGCGAGCTTTGTCGTAATCTTCTCGGATAGAAAATTGTTGAACTTCATAAATTCTAAACTAAAGCTAAATTTAAATGAAATTGCATAATATTGTATTTTCGTGGTTACTTCGCTGTGATATAATGGAGTGAAGTAATACAAAGGTTTCGTATTTTACAATTCACACACGTTTTCGTTGTAGAAATGAGGTTTGAATGCGCCGGCTCTGAATGGTGCCGGAAACAGATTTCAAAAATCGTGCGTTAAGATTTATGGACAATGGGTTAACACCTATACGATTAATAAACTTCAAGTTAATCCGTAATGGTAACGTTTATGTATACACAAATATTTCACTCCTACAGAACTTTATTACTCCCATGTAAAATATTTTTTTGGGTTGATTTTAATTTATTTAATGTCAGAAACAGTGAAATTACTGCGAGTTTAAATTATTTTATTATGTTGTCACATACAGGGAGACATAAAATATATACTGGGATATAAGTGGAGCGGATTATATTTTGCATGTAAATAATTCTTCCTGGCGTGACTGGACTAATCGGGATTTGTTATTTTTATTGCCTTAAATTTCCAATTTTAAGTAAAAAATTGCGATAGAAGGCGATAAATATTAGTTTACCTGAATCCGTTGTTATAGTTGCTGAACGTTGACTGGATTTTTTTGTCCAAGTAATGGGATTTGGTAAAAATAAATCAACACGTTTCCTGTTCTTTAGCCTAAGGCCTAAGGATTACTACTAACTTCCTGTTAGGCGTACTAGCAGTAATATGTTTTATGAGTTGATAAAAGCTTTGTTGTGTTCGTATTTCGTAGTTTTGGTTGTTTGCCCGCGAGTGAGGTTTTCCAACAACGGTTGTGACACATTCAATTTTCTCTATCAATGGCATTAATGTAGTTGAAAGATCGTATCGATTTAAAATTAATTGCACAGAAAGGTTGAGAAAGTTACAATTTTTGCTGAAATAGGGACGTGCACGATCAAGATTTTATTTTCATTAAATCGTTCAACGAAAACGTCCGCTATCTGTTATCTGCGGTCTTCATGTTTTACTATAACATAAATTTTATAGGAAGTGCAAATATAAAATCTAAAGTGTTAATAAAATTTCTTGCTTTTATGTTTAACATGTGACGATATACGAATTGAGAAAGCGAAATTGCATAATTAAAATGTTTGTTGATCTTGTTTGAATAAGTGGATTCACTCGACTCGGCTAACAGAGTTACGAAACTTCAGGAACTCTGCTCTTAGTCTACTGCAAACTTATACTACATAACTTTTTTTTTGCTTTTGATATATAACCATGCATCGATCGGTCTTCCTCTTTCAAATACTTGAACGTCGCATCAGCTCTTGGGATTGCCTATCATGCTAATAAAATATTTTTTTCAATACCGGAAGCCAGCAGTAAGAATTCGGACGCAAGAGATATTTATTGGCATAATTCTACTTACAAAGAAATCAAGTTTTTTCTTTTCAAGGCAGGGAAGTTATTTGTGGTCAAGTGGTATTACTGTGGCAACGAAAGATATGGGTTGAAAAAAGGTCATTCCGAATATGGCAGGAAATACTTACAGAATAGTTGTTTTTTAATTGTTAAGCCCTCTCTGCGCAAAGTTCTAGGTGCGCCTCTGTGTGTATTAAAAATTATGTTTTAGAAATTGTTTTCGGCGTTACGTCTATGATTTACTGCCTGTCCTGTCGTAATTAATAAGGATAAATGGTAACAAAGCGCAAAAAATTTATAGGTTGTAGTTAAACAACGGCGCAAACACCCACCAATCAAATGCTAGCTCATCCAATTGACAGCTTAACCTTAAAACATTTACGGGATGATTTCAAAAGCAAAGGTTATGCGTTTGAGTCGTGCCAAGTGATAATTAAAATAAATCGACAAAATAATAGATGTAAGTTTATTTTTATAGTTACAGTTGCTCTCTTTTTGCTCAAATTCAACTGAAAGCAATGTTGCCAAGTTTAAAATGTATATTTCTTTAGAAAAATCTTCAAAAATTTCGTAGATTTCCCTAAAATGTAAACGAAGACGCTGATTAATTTTAGCTTGTAAAAAAATTGGGTTTTCCCCAATTTTCAAAAATTTCTCTACAGTTGTGGAAGGTCTCAGACCCGGCTCTAGGGCATGGACTTGTAACTCCTTTGTTAAAATGCCGAAAAAAAGAACATATTCATACATTTTATTTACTTTAAAATAAAAAGTCAAAATTATGTTAAATTTAATTTTTAATGTATAAATTTCTTTTTTAATTATTTTGTAATTTATAATTTACTGCAAATTAGTTTTATTTTAAATTAAATAAAAATGTACGGTTATGTTTTTTATTTTTTTCTACTCCAGCACCGCCGCACCACCTGGTGGTTTAGTTTAATTTGATACGGTTAAGCGCACGCACAATTTAGGACAGTTACCAGTCCTTACCTTCTAAGTCCCTGCTCAAGGGTGACTAGCGCTTGGATGCAGTGTTGCCAGTCTTTAGTAAGCTGTGGCGCCAACTAGAAATCAAAAAAGCGACCAAAAGCGCAAATAATTCATCATAATAGCGTCAAAATTCACTTTAATTTATTTTATATTCTATAATCCAATCTAATCAAGATTATTTCTTTAATCATGGATTAAATTTTAACTTACCTTTATGAAACCGGGCATTAAATAAAGGTTAAGTAATTAACGTTTCCAAAATTGTATTATCAGGGCCGGTACCAGGGACAAGCGGTTGCTGCTTAAAAAAATTAAATTAATAACTAATAACAATCCCAAACTATAACATAATACAAATTAATTTTAGACAAGAGATCTAATATAATTCAAAAAAAATGTGTAACTTTATGATTGATTTACAAAATTTTGTTTTCTTCAAACATCAAGAAAACTTTACTTTATGTCATTCGATTATCAAATTTAAAGTTTCACTTAGTTGTGATAGCAATTGGTTTTCAGCAGTGGTAAAGTTGACTACGTAAAACTCAAGTTCGTTATTTATTTGAGGCGGGGGGGGGGTTATCAGCTGAAAATTCTCAATTTTGCTTAACTTGTGAAGAAAAGGAAAACACACCGTTAGTTAGCATTGCCACCACCCAGGACCCACCAGTTGATCAGCAACTACCGAAGTCGATTATTTATCGCAATAAACCATAACCTAATTTCTCAGAAATCGCTCAAATTGTGGTTTGCGACTTTAAAAAAAATTAAGTGCAAAATATCTCCAAAATCGCTCAATCTTCAAATATTCCGTAAATAATTTTAAAATATTGAGATCTACGGAACTTAGAGAAATTTCCGTAATTTCATTAGATTTCAGCAGAAATTTAAAGAAATTTCTTTTTCCCTTTAATATCAGAAATTGCCCTAGATTTAGAAAAAATTCCCTGCGCATGGCAACCCTGACTGAAAACAACTGTAATACAGTAATACAGTTTTTTACATTATCTGCTTGTTTGCACGTGTAAAAGGTTAGGCGCGCAGTTCGGAATTTATTGTTACCAGAGTAGTCATCGCAAACAATCAAAACCAAAAAAGCAAAACGACAGATAACGTTCGCTAACATTACAGTCCATGGGAAATTCGTAAGTTGAAATTAACTTAAGTTATTAAAAAAAACTTATATTTAAAGTATTCTTCTTATATTTTTATCCGAAGAAAACGGAGTTACCGAAGCTGTAAGCCTGTCAAACAGGCTTCGGTGTTTTTGATATTTTAAAGGCATAATCATAGTGAAATGATTAGGTTAGACTCCTGGTAAAAGTAGTTTCTACTTTGGCGTACAGAATTCTTCAATGCCATGTAGGAAACCATGGCGTCTACATATCTACAATTATATTATTTTTTTCACACATTGTCATTTAAGTTTAAAATTCTAAAAATTAATAACAGATGGCGTTGCTAATTTTGTAGTTAAAATTTTATTTGTGCTACTATTGGTTTGTATTGAGGTATTCCATATTCTAGACCCCCCCCTATCGTGATTTGTACAAGTTTAAGCTGCGTTTCTCTAATTATTATTATTCCTACCTTGGATTCATTAAAAGAAAATAATATGTATTTGGTTATTGGTTCGATTCCAAAAAAACCTGGTGGGTAAAATTTTTTGTATTTCTTGTTCTTCCACAATGAAAACTAAAAATGTGAGGTAACCATAGCAACCACCATTATACTGCAATTTTCAATTCACTTTGGATAAAAATAAGTTGCATGACCAGGTGGTCTGGGATATTGAATGGAAAAATTCCCCCAGTACCGCAGACATATTAAATCTTGAAAAATTTGGCAAAAAATTTCTTGGAAATGATGTCATACGGGGGGAGGGGGGTATGGAATTTTTCCCAGGTCCCCCGGTCTCATATCTCTTTATGGTTTCTATAGATATCCTAGCTTATTTGCACTATGTTTTGAATACTCTTTAGCCGCAAATACATTCTATTTATCAGAACCGTATACAGGGTGTTCATTAAACAAACGGCAAAATTCAAGGGGTTATTCCTTGGATTATTCTAGGAATATTTTGTACCTTGATGATTTTTGAAAAAGAAGAAAAGATACGGGGCGATAAAAATTTTAATCTACAATTAATCTACAATAACTGTTCAAAATGACTACCTCCAGTTAGGATGCAAGAATGCAATCTTCTCATGGACTGCTGAACTTTAAAAAAAAAGCGAAAATTTTTATCGCCCTGTATCTTGGAAACAAAGGGGTTTTTCAAAAATCATCAAAGTACAAAATATTTTTGGAATAATCTTGAATTTTTGACGTTGGTTTAATAAACACCCTGTAGAATCGGAGCTTTAAAATCATTAAAAATAAGAATAGAGATATAAAATTTTAATTAATCCGATTTACACTATTAAAACAATTAAAGAATTGTGCGTTACATCAGCTAAGTATTTTTTTTTAAATTATAATTTAACTAATATCGTACTTTTAAGACTTTACGACACCAAACCAGTGGCGTAACCGGCCGCTTCTGGTGCATTGTTCTTCTATTTGCAGATTTTTCTTCGTCAATTTTGACTGAAATTTTCAAGCCAGAGTACGCATTACACAAATTAATTTTTAATTCTAGGCAAGAGTCAATTAACCCTGATTCGAAAGTACACTTTTTCTTATAAAAATAGCTTCACTAAACGAAAGAGCACATAAATACAAGTCTTTTAAGGTGAGAATAAATTTGATAGGTCCTATATTAAACCAAAATTTTAAGTTTGAATGTCATGAATTTCGTAATAATTTAATTTTTTTGTTGCCAGTCTTTGCGTCCTGAGGGGGTTTTTTCGCTCAACGCCCGGTGTGGTAAAGCATCCTATAATTTCGAGTAGAACCGCATGTCAGGGATGTTTTTTACAGTTGGCGCCGCCGCAGGCGGCATCACATATTTTTGATATAAAATCCGTTAAAACTTAATTTTCTAATTTTTGATGGGTGGGGTTAATCGTGGAGATGCGAGTAAAATGAGAAATGAGGGCATCAATAAAATAATCGCATTCCTTAAATGCCGTTTTTTTTCGAAATTTGTGATTCAACCACAAATTTTTTTGTCTATTGCATTATTAGCTTTCATAATTTAAAAAATGGTAAAATTGCAATCAGGGTTGATCGACTCTCGCCTAATTCTTTTTTAACAGGGGGGGCTTTTTATTAGACAAATTTTAAACTTGATTTTGTGTTGAACACTTATCAGATGTTAAAGAAACTCTCCGTGCCAAATCTTAAACTAAAGTAGATTTTTTCTTTAGGATTTACGAACGTTCAAAGAAAACAAAGTAACGAATACGACATTCTAAAAGCTTAATCCTTGTTTTCAGTCGGTGAATTAAAAGGAAAGTATATGAGTTTGGGATGTCATGCATTTTCTGCTTCATTTGTGATTTAATGAATCAATAAATATTACAGCAATTCACTTAGTAACTAAATGTTTCATAGAGAGCTTTCTTTATTTCCGTTTTTAACTTATACTTAAAGTATGCTTAAAGTGCAGTGTTTTAATATAACTAATAATTTCTGTAGAATGCAGCTATAAAGCTTCCAAGGCTACCATATCCGGTGTGTTTGAGGTTTTTCACGGTCATTTAAAAAATTGCTTAAAGGATTTCATTCAAATTTTGAAATTATGTTTATCGCACAGCAACTTACAACAAACGACGCTTTTCATTTGGTTAAATTACCAGCTTATTTCTAAAATTTCCCAAAAATAAAAGTCAATTTAAAAAGCGGTTTGGAAATTGGTTATTTGGATAAGCACGAGCTACTAATTAATTACTTGTCGTGATTAGTGTGCTCTCCTAGAATGCACAAACAACCCAACTAACAAAAGTATTGGCTAACTATGAAGAGTTCAAAACTGTTTGATGTAATTTTAGATTTTTTTTGTTAACACTTCGTTGAAAGCACACAATTCTATCTTGTAAAGTTATAAAATTTTCTTTCTCGAGGAATTTAGTTTATTTTTCTAATCAATAATGGCAAGTTTGGAGGTTTTTCTTATATTTTATTTCCTTAACGATTTCAAGTTACACAAAGTTGATTTTATAGAAGTTTCGTTACAGCTCAATGGAAAAAAAGAAAATTGAGTTCTCTAAGAGTAAGCGGCTACCGAAAGCTAAACTAAACAAACTTTTTGTTGCTTTAGTGCTTTCTTTCTGCAGCACTTACGCATCAGTATTTGGCAGTGGAAAATTATCCTAATAGCTTTTTAATTAATTCAAATAATAAATTTTTTTTATAGCACCGATAGTTTTATTTATTTTTACAAGCAGATGAACCGTTAAGTTCCTTTTTTTAGCACTTATCTTCAGTATGCAAGTATAACTTGGCACCAAAATGAACATTCCGATGCACTATAATCTAAATTTATTGACTAAACTTATCTTGTCTTAAGTATTTTTAATCTACATGGTTCTAGATAAGCACCATGAGAGAATTTTATAGTCGAAACGATGATTATGGGAAAAGTTAAAAATAATTATATTTTATATTTTCATAAAACTATTTTAACTCTTACGGAAGCGAATAGAAGTTTCTACGTGGAGAGGTAACCAAAAATTAGGTTCTCAAACACCTAGCACGTGTCTCATTCCTTTGAATGGGTTTTTTGCAATTATTTCACTTATATTCTCTCCATGATGCTTATTATGTTAATTAGCCATCCTTATTCCGCTCTTGTTTTTATTGTTTACTATATTTGCATATATTTTCGATTTGTTTTGTACATAGTCGTGTTTATCTAGACAGCTTGTAATGAAATTTAATGTGCAAAGAATACTTAAAACGTATGGCTAACAATATGATTGGCATAGAGCAACAGGTTTATTCGTAACTCTTGTATGTACATTTCTGTAATTGACCAATTATTTGTAATTGACAACTTTTAATTTTTTTCAGAAGTGATGCATTCCTGGAGCCATACCTTCAGGGTCTCGGTGACCGCCAAAGTCCTGGAGTGGTCACTTCTTCACCATCACCCCCTCCAGATTGCCGGATAGCACCTTGCCTCTTACCAACCCCTGCTCCACGAACACCATCGAGAGAATCGTTAATTTCTTCCAATGGAGGATCGGATGCGGGTAGTGAAGACAGTACAGACACAGGTTAGTTCTTCTTCTAAATTGGTCTTGCAGGATAACACCCGACTCGAGCCAATTTACAAGTTTAGACATGTAGAAGACTACTATATAGTATATATTTATGGAACGACCGTTGCAAACTTATTCAGTATTCTGCATACGTTGATGTGATTCGGGTGTATTAATTAATTTTAAACAAAGACTTGGTGATAGTTTTCAATTGCACAAATGAAATATTTTGGCTTTACTTTTGACTTTTTAAGTAATTAAAACGGTCGAGGCCTAAGTGCATTTATTAGTGTCTGTTCAGTGTCTCTTTGAAATGGAATTTTGGCTAAGTGCCATCGAGCAATGTTTATTATTGCCCAAAGGTTTTACTATCAGACTACTTCAAAACGGCAACCGATAACAATTTTTCTAAAATTTCGGTGTCCTCGGAACCTTTTTGGAATGTCACCTACCGGAAGGAAATGCAATATTGCATTTTAATAAATTAAACTTGAGGTCAATGAATGCGATGGTTTTGACGTTCAATTTATTAAAAATATTTCGGGTTAATTTTACTTTCATGAATGTTTTAATGGAGAACTCCTCATTCCTCTCCGTAATGAAACGTAAGTAAATCTATTTCGTGTAATTGTCTTGAAATTCTAAAATTTCTATCTGAAGTGTCAAGTGAAGTCATGGTTGCATTATTATTAAATCACTTAATAATCTAACAGGTGCGTAAGTAGATCAACGGTTAGCGGGTTAGCTTCGCCTGCCAAGATTCAACTCTCCTGCTGGCTTACCTACAGTAAATTTTTACAAAATGCCTGCCTGGTAGTTCTAAATAATATGGCTTAAACTTGCCTGGTTTGCAATTGATGGCTAGTTAGCTGTAGGTCCCCTATGTCCGGCAACTATATTTTTAGTATGCCAAATTCATCTTCCTCGCGGAAATAAATTTAATCCGATCGTATCACACAATAAACAGGAGGGATATCTCTTAAAAAGAGCGAATTGCGCAAGTATTATCATGGTAGCTTCCTAGCTAAAATATTTTAACTTAATGCATAAAGTTAATTACTTTTTTACTGTTTTTTTTTCTATATTTATATTATTTTAATTTTATAACAGTATTTTCAAAGAGGAAAAAATGAACCACCGCCGTATAGTTTTGAGTAATCGATTTTTAAAAAGTTACTCTCTTTGATAATGTTGAATTTTATGTAACAGTCACCGACAGTACTAAAAATAGATTTATAATCAAATCCCTGGCTTCGGTTTCCAGGTAAATATAATTTCAAAATTCGACGTTTCTGTCAGCTCCATCTTAACATATTCGGTAGGTTTGCGTAGCTTCCACGAATTCGTAGTTTAATTTTATGGTACTTGTTTTAATATGTCGTTTCCTATGTTTACTGTAATACTTTTGCCATATGACTGTTTAATCTGCTTTACGAATTAATTTTTTTCATGAATGTAAGATCAACGTAAGCAGTCAGTTTTTGGATAATAATAAAAAAAATCCAAAAAGACTGTCGACAGTTGTGTGAGTTTTAATGAAAAGAAATTAATTTATAGTATTCCGTGCATGAGGATTTACTTTTTTTTCCTAATAGAAGCAAGACAATAGCAATAGCAACAATAATAAGCCATTTCTGCATCCGTGGGCTCGAATCTATTAATGCGTAAAAATTTGGTGAGATTATTTCATTTAAATCTTTAGTCGCATTCTGATTTTTAATTAAAAAGTAAAATTAATTAAAAATATATTCTTAGATTTTTTAATAAAAAAAAACCCTAACTTGAAGTTTAATTTTCGTTCAGCTCAGATGTTATTTGCTCATCCTCCAACTAGATAACTTCTGTTCCACATAATCTATTGATTGTAATTATTGGAAATTGCAATTATCGGAAGTGGTTTAATTAACACCATTGTTATAGCACTAATTAACGTTAGGTTATCGGTTTTGTAATAAATCAACGATTTACATAGCCAATATCACAATGCAATCTTTGTATGCAATTAATTTTTTTATTAAGGGCTCATCAGTTCTGTGCCGAGAAGTAAATTATAAATTTTCCAACTTAATATTCAAATTGAAATCGAACATTTGATATATTACATCGAATCGCAACTTGTTAACTGGTTCAAACATGAAAAATTAGCATTCAGTAATTTGCTTCTTATTAGGTCATCGCAGGTCATGTTTTGTTGTTTGAATCGGAAATACCAAAGCAAACATTCAACTTGTAAACAAAACATAATTTTTTTCTTTTCTTTAAGGTTATGGAGCTGCCTGTGATATTGGACTAGTGGAACGCTTAATTCGTTCTCATCCGATTTGGTTTTTACCCGGCATTCAAAGAGCTGGAGCTTTTCACCTACTGCAAGGAAAGGAGGAAGGTTGCTTTGTTGTACGGCAATCATCGCAGCCGGACACGATGGCTTTATCCGTACGTCTTCCACCAGATAAAGGCCCCTACATAGAACACTATTTGATTCAATCAACTGGGGGCCGCTTAGGTCTCGAAACAAGCGAAAACGTTTTGATAACATGCCAGCTTTGATCGCTCATTATGCAAACTGTTGTGATGAACTACCTGTACAATTAACCCTTCCTAAAGCAATTAGAGAAGCACGAAGCCGACAGCAACTGTCCTCTCTAGCTCTTCTCGGTCAAGAATTTTGGAGGTACAGCCCTCCACCATCAACCGCTTCTAGTCCTGATGCAGATTTAATTCTAAATTTGAATCCCTTAATGAGTACGTTTAAAAAGGCAGAACCTTCCACGCCTACCAGCACCGAACTTCGCCCAACCAGACCTAAGACTTTAAATCTTGTAAATAAAACAGATCCCATTAAAAATGAACCAAAATCATTCGATAGCTCAAGAAATACCCCACCTTTAAACAGAAACGATTCTGCATCAAAAATTCCACCACCGCCACCACCAAGATGGTCGAAACCTTCCACTCCTCAAAATAATTTCACGGTAACCACCACAGTTACGTTTAGCGTAAAACCAGACAGTCCTAAAAATGACTTTCCTACCCAAATGGAGGTGGTGTGTGATCCTAAAAGAATGTCACCAGACGGTCAGTGTACTTCAACTATTTCTTCAAAAGACAACAGTTTAAGACGTGGTCCCGACCATAGTATACTTTCACCTGTTGGTTCAGTTCTCTCGCCAAACTCAGACCCAAATAGTTTAATATCACCCGATACGTTATCGCCCCTTTCGCTTACAAAAACATCACGGCACAGTAGAAGAACAAAGCACAAAATATCGAAACATTATCAAGAATCAGACATTTTAGAATCACCCACCGTTTACAATCGCAGCGCAGTTGGAGATAAAATTAGCGACTACGAAGATTTGTGGACAAACGACCACTCCAGTTTTAAACCAAAAAATCGCAACTTCGCTTCACCTGATATCCTGCAACACACTCAAAACGTATTATCATTAAATAACAACGTTCTTAGTCCTAGCGATTCTCAAACTGGCTCCCAACATAGTCACTGCAGTACACCGCTAACCAATCAAATTTCTCATCACAGTCTATCACAAAATTCAATTCAGTCGCCTTTGTGTGACGATCCCAAGACACCTTTAATTAATGCAAATAATAACTCACCTAAACAAAATAGTCCTTTCTATGCGGAACCTGCCGACTCTTTGGGGCCCGTTGTAGCACCGAGGCGATTACTAGGAAGAAATTTAGTTCCTATACAGCAAAGACATTCCAATCCCCCTACTTTAAATTTGCATTCCGCTTTGAGCCCTGGCTTGGAAAGGATAGAATCACCCGAGTTTACCGGTAAGTCCCTTTATCACAGGTAAAAATCTTAAATTTTACGCTCTCACTTCATTGTAGGAACGATATCGTCTTCTGTTGACAATTTAAGTCCCAAACAAAAGATCACAGCGCTACGGAGGCCCGAAGTGAAAGCAGTGCAACCACCGTCGATAAAACCTCGAGTTAATGATACTTGGCAGATTGACAATAGTTGGAAATTTATGGGTAAGTTTTATTTAACGTTTTCGTTCTTGTGTCCTGTAATCTTTTACAGCATTGACTAATTTTATTGATAAACGAATTCTATAGATATTACTGGTCAATGTAATTATTTTTCCATTACTCATAATTTAATGTTTACCGTGATTATAATATGATTTGGAATTTATTGATATAGCAGTTTGGTGATAAACTTCAAGAAGTAAAAACCTTTTCATTTTTGAAATCGTAAAATAGGGAATTTAGCGCCATGTGTTCTAAAATTTTTATCAAGTATTTGTTATTATTTACAAAGTGCGGTGAGTTTAAATGTCGGAAATACCTTCGTTTGCTCTGAGATTTTATATTTAATTTGAATTAAAACGAAATCTATTGTGTAAGTTAGTCGGCCTGTTACTCAAAACGCTGCAGCAACCGTACGAAATAAAAGAAAGACTTATCAGAACAGTATCGCAGTTAATTAAACCGTAGGTTTGAAAATTATGCAGACTTTGGTTAGTAAATTCAATTAGTTTCTTTGCATATCTGAAAACAAAAAAAATTAACGACGAAATTGGAAAACAAAATTATTAATGTTCTTTATAAACAATAATACAAGTACGTTAACTTCTCAATTTAAATTTAATCTGATCGAAGCGAAACTTGACAGAAATATAAAGAAGTCGATTCCTTAGGAAATAAAACTTCCGACCAAATGTTGTTCAGTTGGTAAATAATTGTTGACATTCTGAAAATTTAACTAAAGTTTATTTTTTAACAGTGGCGGAAAATTCCGAAAAGTTTTCCTATTCTGAATTGAAAAATTTCAATTCTGAACAAGCAAAATCGTTAAAAGTAATTTTCAAAATTTGAAAATTTCTGTCCCGATTAACCGATGTCCCAATTAACCGAAATCGATTCTACAACATTTTTGTATTTTGTATGATTACTGCAGTGTTTGATGTGAAAGGTTGCGACGTTTTTTTTTAGATATTAAATTATGTTCCATAATATTGTCTGTGACCGAGTTTAATCTAAGGTATTTTATTAGTTATTTAATTTAAAAATTAGTTATTTTGATTTTATTATGGCCTGCACCAATAACAGTCGTTTTTAACGGCCGCGCCTAAATTACCCCGCCAATAGGATTTTTCTTTATATTTGTTACATTTTTGCACGCCTAGTTTATAAATTCCTTCAAACTAAAAATGTTAAAAGTCAACATAATATTATGCTCTGCCATTATAAGTTTTTATGGTAAACATCCATTTGTGTTTACATATTTGTAGAATAAGCATCTTTCGAAACACAAGCTACCGACTGAAATAGTAGTGGAGTCGCATTTTTGTTGTTTCCAACCTCATTTTACAACTTTTCTTTTAGGAAGCGAATGTGATATAACCATGGATTCGAGTGACGCGGATTACGATTCTGACTGGCCTTCTGCACCTCCACTTCTTCCACTGTCGCCGTATACACCTGACCCAGATGACAGGACCACAGTGCAGGATATGATCGCACAAAGGTACCGATTATTGGATTTTTCTACGAAAATTTGTTTTTTAAACTGAGGTTTCAGATTTCCCGATATAAAAACATCGACGGATGTGATGTACGACGAAGATATGTGTCGCATGTCGTCTTACGATAACGTGGAAGACAGAAGAGTGCCAAAACCACCCCCCTCAGAAGCTAGTGAAATAACAGAATTCTCGGATCCTTGGACGGAAATTGGTCAGGGAACGTCGTGTGTTGAGGTTTATTTAAGTTGTTTATACGTTTTTCGTAAAATATAAATGTAAATTTTCAGACTGACGATACCTTATCGGAAAATTGCATTGGAACAAGTAAAGTAGCTTCCATAAAACGTTCAAAAAGTTTTAAGGACAAGTTGGATCCGTTACTCTGTAAGTTTTTGGTTTTTCACATTTCATTTACACTCAAACTCCAATTACAGCCGGGTCACGTATAGAAGCGTTACGAAATCCCGAAAATGGAAACACAGGGGTTGGAAACACAATTAGACAATACGCATTGGACCTTGCTCAAGATAAAAGTACAACTTTTGCTCAAAACATTGATAATTTTATAGCGTGCACGTGCGAATCAAAGGAGACAAATCCACAAGTTGTTATGCGGAATATGAGACAATTCATGTCGGGAATAAAAAATTACTTGGTTAAAAGTGGAGAAAAGGGTTTTGATAAGGAAGTGGAACGGGAACGAAATAACGTAAGTTTTTACTTTCCTGCATTGTCGGCACATAACGATTTTTTTATTAGTTGTCCTCGACTCAATTTTTAAATTTGGATGCAATTTTGGAAGGAGTATTACACAAGTTGGTGGTTAGGCCGTTAAAAAGTCACCTGCAGAAGTTATTTGTGGACCATTACACTAAGTCAGGTGCAATTAGATTATTAGCTGACAATATACAATATGCCAATACACGACCAATATCTGAATTAGCAATCAAGGTTGGATAATTGCTTTTTTTCGTGAATTTCGTCTCTAATCTTGTTTTTTAGCCAAGCATCAAACCTCCTTCTGAAATTGTTTTGCAAACTATATCGCAATTTTTGATCCGACTTCAGGCCGCTGATTCTCCGCTAGAGAAATTGGAATACCTTTTGGCAGCTATTGCAACTATTTTTAATTCAGTAAGTTGGAGTTTAATTGGTTATGCAGTGTTTTATTGAATTCTTTTCAGGTGAAGACAACTCAGTTTTCCGGTTCAGGAAAAGGTTTGGTTTTGGGAGCCGACGACTTTTTACCGTTGTTTGTATGGGTTTTAGTCAAAACAAACTTTGTTGCTGCTGAAATTGAGGCTGAATATATGTGGGGTAAACATCCACAATCTTGCTTCCAAATTCCAAAAGTGCTAATTGCTTATTTTTTTTAGGTTTACTACATCCTTCTCTGCTTTCTGGAGAAGGTGGTTACTACCTCACCACTTTGTCTTCAGCAGTGCATGTACTTAAAAATTTTAAAGACAGCAATGAACAAAATACCAATAAACATCTGAAACCTGATGTAAGAAAGTTTGGTGACTGTTAGGTTATTTCTGAAATTGTCTTTTTAGTCTGTTTTGAAGGTAGTCGTTCCTGACGAACTTCATGGCTCAATTTTAACGAAAACATTACCAGCTAGACCGCATATGACAACCAAAGAAGTGTGTAAAATTATTGCTCATAAAGCTAGGATTACAAATCCTCAGGATTATGCACTGTACAGATTAGTGGAAGGAGAAGGTGAGTCTTAATCTGCACATATAATTTAGAGGAGGATCAGTAGCGGATCTAGCACTGAGTGAGATTCAAATATAATGTAAATTTAGCTTTGAGTTTGGAGTTGAGGCATCGGTTTGCAAAAATATGAAGGCACTGGTTCTGCCATGGTCCTTGAGGCTTTGCACCGAACTACCCGGTGATAGATCCGCTACTGACAGGGATTAATATAATCAATGACATCTGCATTTTTTTATAATCAGAAAACAATCGATCACAACAGCTATTTATGCTAGTGAAAGAATTTGGTTTCCTTGAGCGTTTCGAAACCATTTTCTGAACCAAGACGATATATTTTTATTAATTAATGAATCAGAACCCGTTGACTTGCTTAATGATTTATATGTTGTTTCAGAAACGATGTTGGCAGACAATGAATGTCCTCAGGATTTTATGAATGATGGGAAACATGTGATGTTGGCCTATAAACGCATTGACGCGAAGATAGCATGGCCCAAACAACAGTCAAACTAATTTTTTATACTAGTCACTGAACCTCCCCGATGGTTTGGCTGTAATTTTAATAGTAATAATTTTTGCTACCTATACACTTTCGTAATTTATTAATAACATAACGAGTGTATGTCTTTTGTATTTAAAATATAAAAACTGTTTAATTTGAAAGTATATAAGGTCGTTTTATACTTTTTTAAATTAATGACAATGTAAGTGTTAAAATTGTTTGTTTTCATTTTGTGAAATTTAACAAATTTTGTATTTATTACTTACTGTACTGAGTATTATTAAAATAGATTAATTATATTCTTAACTTTCTAAATGTTTTATATTTTGTATTTACCTGTTTTTGGCATTTTACATTTTCAGAATATTTTACTCGTTTATATGGATTCCTTGATGGAGTTTGTCGAGAAATTTATATTTTTATAGAAATTTGAATGAAAATTCGGTTTTGAGTTCGGAGTTTAGGCATCAGTTTGCGAAAATATGAAGGTCCTGGTTTTGCCATGGGTCCCAGGGCTTCGCACCGAACTGTCCGGTGATAGATCCGCTACTGACTTCAAGATAAGGAATAATATAGCAAAACAACAAGGGCAAGAATTGAATCATGCAACAAAAGTTGGAGTAAAAAATAAAATACTGAAATTACAAAAGTCCAAGTGGAAATGATCAAACTAAAATTAATGGAAGATATCATTTATATGTATTGATAAAAAAGATACTGTCATTGGCTTTGTTGTTAGTGCGATCAACTGTTAACGTAAGGCGCCCAGTTCGAATCCGGACAGAGGGTCACTTTGTATGGCCGTTTCCATGTTTCGGAAGGCATGTAAAGCTGGCGATTCTCTCACAAGGTACTAACAACATTTTGGAGGTGTTAAATGCTACGAAACCTTCTGAAAAATAGAGGAATCAGAAGACATCTTAAGACTTCATCTTGGGACCGGTAACGTCAACTGCTGAGCTATTCAATTCACTCAGCAAACTGAGTTTTGTCTTTTGTGTGCATCTAATCAGTTCTTTGAATAGCAAGATGGATTTCAAATGACCACAGTTCTTCGGCTTCTATACAGCTATCTTTTGGTTTAATCTGATGCCTCCGACTGCAATTATTTTTCATATTTGATTGAATGATTTTTTACCGATTCCACAACCTGATCTACCACCTTTTAATTGGCAAGCTTAAGGGGCGGATAATAACAATGACTATTTTAATTTATGGAAATAGCATTTCCATGTTCACTATGTTCCTACGTCATCTAGTTTTTAGTCATTTCTTGTGTTATTTGACGGAAGACTGTTTTAAAAACTTCGAGGAGAAAAATAAGATATAAAACAAAGAAAAGGCTGAAATCAGATTAAGTAGAAATATTACTTCAAGTTTTACTAATTTATTAAAAAAGCCTAATAAAATAATATAATAATAAAATATATTAAATATTATAACAGACTGGTTCATTATTAAACAGCGTAGTTATTAATCCATAGCTAATTAAGAAAACTTCCTGTAGGATATAGGCAAGATCATCTATTTTGAGATTTACCGTTGCCGTCATAAGGTCCTTAAATATAGATTTCTCAGTTACTAGTTCATCAAGATTTAAAGGTTTGGCTATTTCTTTGAAATTACTTATATTAATTTCTTCGCGACTTCGTGGTGGGTCATTTTTATGATAGTCCATCCACTTCAGAAGCAGTACCATAATGTCAGCCTTGACATCTTTCATGAATATAGTTCCTTTAAAAGCAGTGGGTAGTTCGTCATGAAATCCATTGATGAACCTTTCAGCAATTTTACTATCTACGTCAACTTCAAATCCATCAATCGACCTGAATATAACATAGGACATTCTTCTTTCAATAAGACACTTGTAGGGTTGTTTGACTTATTTATTGTTCCTCCAGATTTTTAGTTGCTTTATTGCACAATTTTCCTTATATATAAAAGATATTACAAATATAATACCAATAAAAAATAAGATTATCGATAATATACCTGGGTGCCAGTAAAGCTCTTGGCCCAAAAATTATAATTATAAGAAATAAGCTCTGTCGTTCAATCCATAGTTTTTGAAGATGTGCCTTTCCGACATTACATTAATTTAACAGGAATTATGAATCTAGAATGAAGATTTCAAACACAAAACCAAGTTTTGTTTGCCATAAAAATTAAAATGGCTAATATTTTGACTCCTGAAATACCTGTTCGTGGATTTTGTTTTGAAAATTGCATTAGGTAAGTAATCCTCTGCATGGGTTACAGCTACGGACTTGAATGCAAAATCATAAATTCAACTTTTAGAAATGCTGGTTTAGTTAATAAAGGATTCTCGACACCAACAGCCACAAAGACGGGAACGACCATCGTTGGAATTATTTATAAAGATGGAGTAATTCTTGGTGCTGATACTCGCGCTACTGAGAGAACAACAATTTCGGATAAAAACTGTACGAAAATCCACTATCTTGCATCTAACATCTAGTAAGTATTCAGAGAAGCAGTTCACGATTTAAATAACTGTAAAATTAAAATTTTAAAATTAACCAGCTAAGCAAGCTTTAAGCAAAATAATTTAATTTTAGTTGCTGTGGTGCCGGAACTGCTGCAGATACAGAAGTAACATGTTCAATGATTTCATCTCAGTTGGAGTTGCATCGTTTGAATTCCAACCGCGTGGTTCCTCTTGTCACTGCAAACCAAATGTTGAAGCAGTATTTGTTCCGTTATCAGGGTTATGTTGGAGCCGCACTTATATTAGGCGGTGTGGACAATTTAGGTCCCCACATTTATTGCATTTATCCACATGGTTCCACAGACAAGTTGCCTTACACCACCATGGGTTCGGGTAGTTTAGCAGCTATGTCCGTTTTTGAATCATCTTGGCGTCCAAATCTATCCGAAGAAGAAGGAAAACAATTAGTGCGGGATGGAATCGCGGCTGGTATTTTTAACGACTTGGGGTCGGGTTCCAACGTTGATTTGTGCATAATTCGCAAAGGTAATGTAGAATTCTTGCGGACATACGAAGAGGCTAACAAGAAGGGCGTTAGGCAATCGTCATATCGTTATCCTCTTGGAACAACCGCAGTTCTATCCAGCAAGACTAAGAATATTGTGATGGAAGATGTTGAAATTCGCCATATAGAAGCTATGGACACCCCTTTATAAGTTATTTAATATACAAGAAGGAGCAAAAGTCTTCACTTGATTTTCCAAAGTGGTATAACTTTTTAAATAAAAATAATTGGTTGTGTTTAATTAGATGTTTAAATTTTGTTTTTAATCGCGAAGTGGCCGTCGCGACGCTAGAGTTGATGCACATTCGGTCTGGTTTCACAGCATTTTTCATGACTTTTCTCAATACTTTTGCAAGCACAAAGGTAATCTAATCAAAAAAATTTATTATTTATTATTTCCAAACCGTGGCAAATCCAGCACTGCGACGGTGGCATTTTTACCACTTTATTAGCCCGGTGGCGGTGGCAGGCTTGGAAACCTGCTGGCAGGACGCACGTACCTTTTCAACAATATTGAGTATTCTTACCAGTTTTTAAGCAGTATAGCGTAAAGTGTATTTCATATTTATTAAATTACTTAAACTAAAAAAAAATTTTATTAAAATTATATTTACAAAAATATTTAATACAAATTATTTTTTCAGAAACTAAAATTAGTAGTATTTTAAGTAAATATTAGCAAAGTGGTGACATAAACATTTTAGAAATTTTTTTTTTTTATTGACATCCTATATTATTTACAATCTATTTTACAACATTCAGTAAATTTGATTAGCTTTACAACGTCATAGAAGATCATGTCCAGTGACATGACTTCCTCAAAGGGTTACTTACTAGGTTAGGTATTGCAGTATTGCTAAGTTCAGTTTAAACCACTATTGCGATTTAGAGGGCTTACACAAATCTATTGGGTAGATCCGCGGGTAGTGTTTTTAGCCTTCGAAGTATGAGGTTGGGTTCAAGAGGTTCACAGCTAACCTATTTGGGTGGGCACTTAACTTATTTCGATGTTTTCACTATAGGTTTGTATTTCTTTATTCACATTTTTATTTGCAGATCGTTGTGAATGGTTTCATTTGTTATATACCAAGGTGCGTTAACGATGGTGCGGAGCACTTTTGATTGATATCTCTGGATTATCGCAATGTTTGAGTTGCTAGCTGATCCCCAGAGTTGGATGCCGTATGTCCATATGGGCTTAATAATGCACTTATACAGTAGAACTTTGTTGTCCAGTGAAATTTGGGATTTGGGTCCCAGTAACCAGTACATTTCTCTAAATTTGAGGCCCAGCTGTTTGCGCTTTGTCCAAATATGCTTTCCGTACGTAAGACGTTTGTCTAGGTGCATGCCTAAATATTTCACGTCGTCTGCCTGTGGTAGTATACAACCATTGAGGGATACCGGTGGGCAAACACCTTTCATCGTGGTGAATGTAACATGAACCGACTTTGTGTTATTGGTTCTAATGCGCCATTTTTTTAACCATTTTTGAACTTGGTCCAAACTGTATTGTAGGTCTTCCGACGCATGGAAGGGGTCTTTATGTGAGGCCATAATTACCGTGTCGTCGGCAAAGGTGGCAGTCGTGGTAAAGTTTGTTGTTGGAAGATCAGCCGTATACACGAGATAGAGCACCGGACCCAATATGCTTCCTTGTGGTACCCCAGATGTTATAGCACAGAGGCCTGAGTAGTGTTCTCCACACTTAACTCGAAACGTTCTCTCCGAGAGGTAGGATTTTAGCAGTTGGTATGCTTCAGGCAGTTTTTGCTTGATTTTTACTAACAGCCCATCGTGCCAAACCTTGTCAAATGCCTGTGAGATGTCTATGAAGGCAGCAGTACAATACTTCTTAGCTTCAAGGTTCTTGCCGATTTCATCCACCACCAGAAAATTTAAGAGGGTGATTTTATTCAATGAGGAAAAATGTCGTCACTAGGTGACGCTACAATAGAAAAACATAAAAATACAAATAGATAAGTTTTGTAGATGAAAATATTTTTGTTAAGATGGAATTCATAAAATTCATAGACATAAACAATAATTTCTCTAAAGAATGAGATTGTATAATCTTTCAATGATGAATATTTTCAAAAACATCTGACCAAAAGCAATTAACAGACAAAACCATACAATTGTCATTCTATTCTAAGTACAAAGCTAAATTGTAAAATTGCTGTACAGTAAAGCTCCTTATTCGCGGGGTATACGTTCCAAAATTATGCCGCGAATAAGGAAACCGTGAATATGGAATAGTGATTTGTATGGAAATGCAAGGGTTGGGTTCCAAGGTACGAAAATAAAATAAAATAGATAAAAATAAAATCAGTTTAATCACATACCTATCATTATTATTAATTATTATTGTTTGAATTATTTGGTTTAAAATATTTAGTAATTTTTCTTGCTTTGCCGTCTTTAAAATGCCTTTTAATTCCGCATGGTATTCAGCTGTGGCAACTTCAATTTTCCTTTTAAAAGGAAGGTTTCTTTCCAAAAACGGGTCAATTTTAATGAAGTGATCTCACAGTTCATTTGCCATTTGGAAACCTGCGGTCTGGTTTTTTAAGGTGATTGTCATCGTATCATTGTAAGATGTTGAAGCTTGAAGGGTTTTAACATTTCCTGCAAGTCGGCTTCACTTAAATCTTCATCGTGTGATTGAAGCAGCTCTTGAACGTCACTCGAATCTATCTGTTCAAAACCATCATGTCCTATTCCATTAGCAATTTGTACAATTGTGTCAGTTAATGTTTTAATTTGTTTAAATCCTCACTTTCACAGACTGTTAGATCAACCTATAGTTTTTCCAATATGATTGCAATGTGTATGCAATGCTTGAGCTCTTGTAACGATTCCTTTATGTTAACAATGCACATTGCTATGTTAAATTTTTCCAGAATTCCATAAAACTCACGTCAGAATCACATTCCATGATATCCAGAATGATTTTAAAGGTTCGCCTAATGTAAAAGAACTTCAAAGCTTGAATTATTCCCTGGTTCATTGGTTGAAGTAAAGTCGTCGTGTTCGGAGGCAAAATATCACCTTAATATTCGGATGCATAGTTTCAAGCTCACAAGGGTGACCCGGAGCATTGTCCAAAACAAGAACCTCCTTGAAGTCTAAATTTTTTCGTTTAAATATTATTATTTAATTTTGAGTTTTGAATATAAATTATAATATTCAAAATCGTAAATTATTAATCCGCGAATAATGAAATTTTCGGCCGCGAATACAGAAAGTGGTCTCAATTTTTCTTCCGCGAATACTGAAACCGCGAATAACAGAACCGCGGATAAGGAGCTTTACTGTATTATAGTAATCATCATATCACAAAGTGTTATTTCATAACGGTAACCTTTAAAATACCGTTTTGTGATACATAATAAACCTGAATATTTCAATTTTTTTGTAGTTTTTTGTTCAGAAACAAGGAAACTGAGGATAATGTATTTTGATTTCAATGATGTGATTCCAATTTTCTGTTATTTGCGCCATGCATTCTACAATTTATTTTGCAGTTTATGTTACAATATAATTCAATATTCACACATTTGACGATGGAAAAACATTAAATTTTGTTATTGGTTATAAATAAGCGTTAACCATAAAATGTTTTTCTCTCCACTTCATGGATATCCAATTTCATGTATGTACATATCGTCGCTTGAAAGCCACATTGAGATATATTGCAAAAATACGATTTTGAGTTAAGTATTGAATTAAATTGTTTAACGTCCAATTTATTTAATGCCACATTGAAATATTTTAATCTAATATTACTATCTTTGTAAATAGCCATAAACCACTGTGTAATTTTACGTTTTGCATCGATGTTTTGCAATGATATTTCAGATCAGTCAGATATTTGTATTATTTCAGTGTTCCACTATTATTTGTGAAACTCGAGTGAAAAATTTGAATTTTGAATTATTTTTTATAATATTAATAATTTTCCTTTCCTCTGTTGTTTAAAATTTATGAAAATAAAATACGAACAATGATGCCAAGAAGACAAAAGTTATGCGTTTTAGCATTAGAACAAAATACAAATAGGTAAGATTGTCGTGGTTTGTATTAGCTCAGATATTGCAGCATTTGAAATATTTTAAAACTGTCAGTTGCATGAGCTACGCTAAAATAAGCTTGTTTGTGCTTCCGACAGTTTCAAACTTCGACAGAAATAAAGTTAATATTTTTTCTTTTTAAATTTTACCTGTCTGTTCCTAACCACTGGGCTAGCTTTTAAAAATTATGTAAAGATGTAAATACAAATAATATAGGATAATAAAACTAAAATTACATATTGTTTCAGCCTTACGACATCATCAGTATAGCAAAATACACATATAGAAAACACCGAAAATTGCAAAACATTTGCGCTTACACCCGGCTTTAGCCTTCATGCAGCGTCGAGTTAAAATCCAGTTTTTCTCTTTGAATTTTTAAAAACTTGTTTTTTTATTCACAAACGTTATTCAAAAGATACTTTATTTAAATGGAAAACTACACAATTTTCTTACATTTACTTTTATGAAGCTAAACTTAATTAAATATGAATTATATGTTGCATGTCAATTTCTAAAGAAGAAATGCCTTCTTTTCCTTCTTCTTACGTGAGGTCTGCGACCTGTGTTTTCCAGCAGCACCCTCGGATAAGATCCGAAGTCACTGCTAGTACTCTGAGCATATTATTTGTTTTACATCTGAAGTAGTTTGCTAAACTGGCTTCAGATGTGCCTGTTACCCTATATTATTGTTAACGATGGCAATTTATCAACATAGAAGAAATGCATGAAGTGTCTTTTATCATCATAAAACATTGTTTCACGCTTTTAGTTGTATTGCTGGAAACTATTATCTCAGGTTATTAATGAATCTTATGACAATATGTACATATATAACTCATAGAACAACATTATATTTTTACATCACAAGCGACAACACCACGCGTTCACGAGTTTTACCTCTATCGAAAACGAATGATAACATATTAAAACTAAAGTAACGCATTCGTGGTACTGCTTTAATTAAATTAAAACAATACTTTTCATATTACATATGATAAAGTAAAATTGCCAAAACTCAGTATAAGGTTAATTTTTGAAGAAGTATCATCAATTCCTCTAATGACCGTGGGGTGACGGTAAAGGGTAAATTGACCAAAGGGTAAACTGGGCCAAATTTAGAAAATAGTAAACTGGGCCCAAGACAAATTTCAAGTAAAGAAAGAGATGTAAGGTTTCTTTAGTATCATTTCTAAAAAATATCAAAAACTAACTGTAACATACAGCCCGATCTACCTTTTCGTGCAGATTCCATCTATTTGGTATCAGCTCTAAAAAATATCAAAAACTAACTCTAACCTACAGCCCGATCTACCTTTTCGAGCAGATTCCACTTATTCGGCATTATCTCTAAAAAATTAAAAACAACTTAAAACAGTTTTACTCCATCCCTCCACAGGGCAGTTTCGGAGAAAAAATGTTCAACCAAGAGGTGAAGCCTTTTGTTAAAACAATACGTTAAACCCCCTGCCCTTGCTCTGACGATATGCGAGGCCGTGAATCCAACAGGTAACCTATAGGGAAGAATAATAAAACACAGATCTAAATCGGATCTTATCGGAATATGAGACATACAAACATAAAACACAAAATAAAGCAAGTAAAAATAAACTCAGATTGAAGAGCTAAAGTTCACATGTTCAAAACCAAAAAATACAGTTTGGTTTTCCCCTGAAGGGAAAAATTGGGGAAAACAAACAATGGAAGAAAGCTACGCTACGACAATGAAATGCTACGTGACATGGCGCTACAGTCGACAAAAAAATGAATAGCAAAACGCCTACAGGATTCCATCACTGAATATTAAACATTGCATGAACTTAAAGCTTTAAAACTTGCCCAGCATCACATAAGAGAAACGTATTCGTCTTATCAAAAATATACTTTGTCATTGGGAATCCTTCTAACTCCGGTATATTTCTGGTTCGACGGAAAACGAACTCCGGCTTTGCATGAGCGAAGAATTGTCACGGTTGAAAATTGAATTTTTATTTATTATTTAAATTTTAAAGTGCGGCCCTGTCCTGTTGATAGGTACTATCGCGAGACCAGAAAACAGTTGATATTAACAACAATTTTTAAAAGTATTTTCGAAAGTTAATGATTGTTAGTTGGGAAAATTATTAGATGTGCCGTTTGCACTGAAATTTTGGTATATATTTTTACCGCTCCGATTTGGGATTATTTTGTGCAACGAGCTGTATCGAATACTTTTTTTATCCGTCGTTTGTTTGCGAGGTGAAATTAGTGTCTCTTTATGAGGATAAGATCATCTATATTTTTTGCGACTCAGCATTGACCGAATACTTGCCTTTATTTGAATTATACCTCGATTACACCATCTACGAGGTAAAGTTGTTTTTATCAAATGTATTTTCTTGTAAAGGAATTCCCTTTTTAGGGTCCTTCCTTGGTTAACATCAACCAAGTTTCATTAATTAATTGAGCTGTTCGATTTTCTGGAGGTGCGAATTGCTATCTTTCGACCTGGAGTACCATTGTAAAGTACGAACCAGTTTTTTGTTTTGAGAATTTTGAGGAATTGGTGCCGTTCATTGATACCGAGCTTGATATCGAGCTCTCCTATCACTCTACCTTATTTGGAAACTTCAGTTGGAAGAAAATTATCCTTCACATACGGACAACCAACATCGAAGTCTGTAATTATTAAGATAAGTGTTTTGTGCTGTCTTTATATTAATTGTTATAAGTTGCGTGGATATTGCACTAAAATTTAGATTACGAGTTGATTTATTGTTATTCAATTGTTTATGCTTTGTGCATATAGATATATAATTTTTTTTACCATTAAATTGTGACCCTAAATATAGCTATACGTGGGGAAATCTTGCTTTTGCAAGAAACACTAACGCGATTATACATATCTTATATTTTTTGCTCGAATCAAACTTTGGTGCCGTTGTAATTTTACAATAAATTCATTTGTTCACAGTTCAAGCTTATCTCTTGCAACTCTTGCAATTTTTTATTTTATATCGGGTGACTTCTTTTCTAAAAGCTACTCTTCGTGATTTGGGTAGTAGATTTTTTTTGGGAGTAACGTTTAATAATCACGTGGCGCCTAGGGCAAATTTTTGTTACTTTCCTTAGTTTTTTGCTTGAAAAGAAGTCGCCAATTAAGTTTTCTTTCTTGCTCCAATTGATATAGCTATAGAAGCATATGCCAATACCCTGAGATTTGGGAAATTCCATCAAACCCCTTTGATACCACCTTTACCGAGACAGAATCTAAAACTAAAGAGCCCACAAAAATCTTATTAAACAAACGAGAAATACCTGTAATCGGTCTTATGGCAAAATATTTGTAAAGACAGCATCAAACATAATGCAATTACGATGGCCACATATGGTATTGGCCGACCCACAAACGGCTATCCGGGAAACCAAAATACATTTGGGTCTCTAAAAGGCGGTAGCACCAACCATGGAATTCGGCAACAAAAGAAACTGAAGCTCACACCGCCGAGGCAGTATTAAGGAACCAAAAATAAAAATTCGTCAAACCACGATGGTCCAACTTCCACACAAGCGACTGTTACCATCAGCTTCATCTAACTAACTCAGATATCCACAATCGACGCACCTAACATCCCATAAATATGTCAACCTCTATCAATCCCACCACTCGCAATCAAATCACGCCATACACATGTCATATCCATGACATAATGGATCAATAAAAAAATCCAAATCGGGATCCAGAAGTTTCCAAATATCAAATAGAAAAACTAATTACAAAAACGACACAGGACAAACTTGTGCAAACGCAGACGCTCCAATACATATCACGGGCGCAAAAACAAAACCTCCGGAAAATCGCCAAAAATATAAAAGTAATATTAGATTAAAATTTTATAAATTAAAAGGTTAAATAAACAATGAAATGGAATATTATTTGTAAGCTTTATAAAAGTAATAACATCTACTCCCTTTTCAAGCTGTAAAACAATTCTTACCCATTAAAAATCCTTTAATGGCGAAGGTAAAATTAAAATACAAATTAGCGTGCACGAGTGTAACGTAGAAATGACAATCTAATCGTCCTGCTTGCGATATGAAAATATTAATTTAAAATTAAAAATTCTACGTGGTATAGTTCGTACCAGCACTATGGGCAAAAATAAGAATCATAGTTGCGAAATTTAACAAAATTCCGTAACAAACTGACTCTGACCTACAGCCCGATCTACCTTTTTGCGCAGATTCCACCTATTTGGTTGATTTTACCGTCAACTTTTTATATATAAAATTTTTAAGTACTACCAATGAAAAAACTAAATAAAAATTTTTTAATTGCCAACAAAAAATTAATTTTGCAAAATGTTGTTTTTGACCCAGTTCACCATTTTTAAAATTTTATTAAAATTTGCCTTTGGCCTAGTTTATCATTTTTAGGCAGTTTTTTGGGACAGTTTGCCTTACCTCTTACCTTAATATTAAATAAAAATAAGGAAGTATACCGACAACTGTCTGGGGCAGACAATTGTACCTTTTTTACTACATCGTATTCAACGCGAGTATATTTGATTTGATTCTTATTTTTTAACTTGGCTGCTGGGGTAAAACTTGTTCAAAAAGTCGATAAATGTTTATGATAATAACAGATTAGATTACTTTTCACAAAAGGAAATTGTAATTATTAAAATTGTAAATATTATTGAATTCGGTTGGTTAAAGACATCAAATGGCTGAAGATAGAGAGGCTTGGAAGAAATTAGGGTAGGCCTATGTCAAGAAGTGGGCGAAAAACGGCCAAGAAGAAGAAGAAGAATTTAAAAATTATACACAAAAAAACAATAAAAACTAAAAATTGAAAAGGTAATTATTGAAATTTAAAATGACCTTTACAAATTGAAATAATTATTTACTTAGTTACACGAAATTAAAATCCGACTATGTGCATTACTTTCCTGTGATATCTTATATTGTGCATCCTGGTGTTTGAGTTTTAATAACACATTTAAATGTTTATAATAAAAATATAAAAATATTGGGAGTTTAATTCTTATTTTGAAGGATGGTCGAAGGTACCTGTTTTTCAATTATCAAAAGCTTTATAATTAACAGTGGCATTAAAAACTAAAACTAAGTTTTCACGAAAATTTATAAAATAATTTTAGGATAATTTTAGGATGTTCGACAAATCAAATTAAAATTTAATAATCAGTAAACACTTGAAATAACTAGTGACAATTTACAATTAGTTAAGTATTCCTTTTTATTTTGAGAACAAAACAGTCGTTTTACATTCGTCTACAGTTGGATCAATTTCTTTAATGATTAAAACGTTTGAAGAAAATTTAAATTTTAAACATTCTTTTTACTCATAAAAATTAAAAATTGTCGAAAAATTTCATATATTTGAATAAATTACATTTTCTTGAAACATCAAAATTTGTAAACTTTTAAAAAAATATTACATTTTTGTCTCCGCAAACTGAAGAGCCCGTTTATAAAAAATCACTACAAGACGTACTATGTTCATAATAGTATGTGGGTAACTTACAGTACGGTCTTTAATCTGTTAAGAAAATGAAATAAATACAACATTGTAGCTTATTAAAAATTTTATTAGATAATCAAGTTTGCAATGTATAAAAAAATTTAATCAATAATCCAGGTGAACAACTCTAATTTACCAAAACAACTCGAAAAGGATTTTTGATTATAATAGATTTTTTAGTAGGTAGGGCGGATCATGCGGATTTTCCAAATATTTGAAAAATTAATCTAATAATTAAAATATTTAAGCCGCATTATTTTGACACCCAAATTTTTTTACCGGACTACAAATAATATCAATAAACAGTTTTATGTTTTCGGGGTATAGGAATCGGGGCGATATATTTTGTAGAACACATCCGCTGTAGCTATTATCTGTTCACCATAAATATAATCAAATTTAGCTCTGTATTCTCCACTTGGTATGAAAGGAGGAGATTGAGATTCGTCAAAATGGGCATTCCATACTTGATAGGTCGTCCCTACAAAAAAATATTTAATAATTTATTTCCTCATCAGTTTAAAATAATAATTTTTACTTGAACCATTCCACATGAGGTATAATTTCCAGATTCAAGTAACATTTTTTGTAATCCCAAAGATTTGCAGTAAAAGCCCTACAATAATTCACTTGATAGTTCATCCCAGGAATTTCACGATATTCGTTACTTAGAAATTTATATGCTTGCAATGCTATCTAAAACAATAATCAAAACATAAAATGACGTTGAAAAATACCATAGAACATTTTCGTGTGTACCTCCAATTCAGTACTCATGTTCACTTTTGTGTTAATCGTCATGTTCGTAACTAACTGTGTTCGATTATATTTGAAAGCTTTAAATTCCAGAACATTGAAAAAAGATTTGTTATAATCACTTAACTGCAATCTTTGGACCTCAACCTTATAGTCTTTTTGATGAAACTTGAAATCAAAAGATTTAAACAAATATTAACAAGCAAAAATATTACCTTGGAATAAAAATCATCTGCTAGATTGGGAGATGAACACATTAGAAAAACTATTGCAAAACATAATTTGTGCTTCAACATTTTGAGTGAATATGGAATTTTGTTTGCATTTTAACCTTTTTTTATATAAAAATTGCATATTTAAGTTGTCAGGGGTCATTAAATATATTATTATGGTGAATATAATTTAATGACCCCTGACAAAAAAATGCATCGTATTTTGTTTTAAAAACAGCTTGTTAATTTTTATGTTTCTCCCGTATCCTGCTCATCAAATACTTTTAATACCTTTTTCTTAAATTCTTCTTCTTACTTGAAAATCTAAGAAAAAGAGTTTTCTCAATTTTACTTTAAGAAGTGCGGTTATATTGATATTTAATTTTTGGGAGATGAATACATTAGAAAGGTTATTACAGAACATAATTTGTGCTTCAACATTTTGAGTGGATATGGAATTTTGTTTGCATATTAACTTTTTTTTATATAAAAGTTTCATAATATAATAGTTAAATTGTCAGGGTCATTAAATATTATGGTATTATGGTATATTATTATGGCGAATAATGAATATTTTTTTTAATGACCCCTGACAAAAAATGCATTGTTTTATTTGAAATAAGCTTTTTGTTCAATTTTATAGTTTTTCCGTATCCTGTTTATCAAATACTTCTAATTCCTTTTTCTTAAATTCGTCTTCTTACTTGAAGATCTAAGAAAGCAATTTTTTTCCACTTTTACTTGAAGTAGTGCAATTATATTATTATTTAATTTTTGTTGTTAGAAAAATACAATTATTTTATAACAATAAATTATGGTAACATCCAAACTAAAAACCTCTACTTCTTACCAGCAACCACGAAGCAGCACCCACTTGTTCCAGAATAATTGAATCATCTACCGATTACCGATATTTTCCGCAGAAAATTAGAGAAAATTGGCAATGGGTAAGGCCTCTCAAGATTCTTTTACAAAATTATTAAGTGATGTAGTTATTCATCGTAGCAACGCGATACGTACAAACTTGGATTTAATTATCAAACTCCACGTTGATTGTTTTTAATATTATTACAAAAAAATAAAACAACATTGTGGATAATTAAAAATTTTATTAGATACTCAATTTAAAGATAAACAACTCCAAACGGATTTTTAATTTTAATAGCGTTGTTTAGTAATCAGGATTATATCAAAAATGTAATTTAAGGATAATTGAAAACTTGGTGTGAAAAAGTAATCTAATATAGTTGAAATGTTGTCTTGACTCCTAAAATTTTTTATCTGACTAACAAGTAAAATCACTAAACAGTTTTATGTTACGGTGGTATAGCAATAGGGCGATATATTTTAAAGTACACAGCCACTGTAGATATTATCTGTTCACCATAAATAAAATTGTACTGATTTTTGTATTCACCATTTGGTAGGAATGGTGGACTTCGAGATTCGTCAAGATAACCATTCCATGCTTTATAGGTCGTCCCCTACAAAAGCAATATTTAATAAATTATTCCGTCAGTAGTCGAAAAACAATTATAGTTACTAAAACTATTTCGCATGAGGTAAAATTTCCAGATTCAAATAATATTTTTTGTAATCCAAAAATATTTGCAGCAACAACCCTACAATAATTCATCTGAAAGCTCATCCCAGGGAGTTCACGATATTCATTGCTTAGAAATTTATATGCTTGCACTGCTATCTAAAACCAAAACATAAAATGACGTTGAAAATTACGATAAAACATTTTCGTGGGTACCTCCACTTCAGTACTCATGTTCACTTTGGTGTTAATCGTAGCGTTCGTAACTAGGAGTGTTCGATTGTATTTAAAAGTCTTAACTTCCAAAAAATTGAAAAAAGATTTGTTATAATCAATTAACTGCAATCTTTGGACATCAATCTTATAGTCTTGTTGATGAAACTTAAACTTAAAGATTTAAACAACTACTAACAAGCAAAAAATATTACCTTAGAATACAAATCATCTGCGAGATTGGGAGATGAACATATTAGCAAAATTATTTCAAAACATAATTTGTACTTTAACATTTTGAGTAGATATGAAATTTTGTTTCCATTGTATCTTTTTTTATATAAAGGTTACATAGTTAAGTATGTTTCCTTCCGCAATAGTATTATTATGGTAAATATATTTAATGACCCCTGACAAGAATGGATCAAATTTTATTTTAAATAATCTGTCTGTTCACTTCTACGATTCTCCTTTATCCTGTTTATCAAATACTAAAAATTTATTAAAATTATATATATTATTAATCTTTGAAATTAATATTTGATTCAAATTTTTAAAATTTTTATAATTATAATTTTTCCTATAATTAATATTAATTAATTCTTATAATTTTTAAAAATTTGAATCAAATAAAAGTTATTATTATAGGGCGCCAGTTGTTTTCTAAAAACGTAATTTACCAATCATTGATTATTATTACTTTTAATGACAACAACAACAAACTACAAAAGTTTACGAAATAAAATTCAGATGCGACGATTCTGTGTATGATAAGGATAAAAATAAATAAATAAATATTTTTGTTGAGTTTTTGTGAAAAGGAAAAAGCTGATTTATTTGGTTTTAAAAGTAAACCTGAATGAGAATCAACTGTTGCTTATGTAGAAATGTTGCTGTTGTAGAAATTTTACCGTGCATCAAGTTACGCTTCTTATGGTAGTCTACGTGTTAAATGACTACAAAAATAATAATAATGGGTAAGTTTTATTTTTACATTGTAATATAAATAATATTAGGTAGTTTTATAAGATCATTAAAATGTAATCAAATACAAATTTTTAAGTTTTGTGTAAACTGTGTTAGTTTGGACCACCCGTTTAATTGAAACAAAGTGTTCTTGACCCATGTGTTCTAAATTTGCGGAATTTACTGTATTATTATGTGAATATTGGACGAATATTATTATAAGTATTTTAACTATGAAATTAATTTTTAGGTTTTGGAAGCGAAAGTGGCTTCTTTATTAATCCTTTTCGGAAAACTATTTATTTTGGAGTTTTAGAAATTATTTATATTGGAACCTGGTGTAATAATCAATTGCTTGGTTCAATTCTCTTTTAGAGGCGTCGATCACACTTCACTAAACCGTGCTGAGATATGTAGTGGTTTTAAGTAAAGAATAATTAGAACCTTTGGCATAAAATTTAAAATCGATTACAATCGATGGAAGAGAGGTTTTATATTTATTGGTTATTCAAGGTGGATAGAATTGAATACACCTAATGTAGGTAACTCATACGTAAAAATGAAATAAATACAACAGTTTACCCAATTAAGGATTTTATTAAAATTCAAGTTTGAAACATATAAAGAAATTTAAACAATTTTCAGGAGAAATTAAAGTCTAAAAAGCGACTAATATTGTCAAAACAAACTTAATCGGACTTTTATTTTAATATTATAGCTTTGGTTAGAGGTCAGGAAAATCATATAAAATGTGATTACCCCAAAGGAAACTACAGCATTATGAATGGAAATAATATCAAATTACTAAATGATATAAACATGAGTGATGAAATAGCTATTTTCGTTACTAGTACTTAAATAGGCTAGATTTCAGATTGCAAAAGACTTTTTGCAATTCTGCATCGAAATGTTATCATTTCATACACGTTACATGGCATTGAAAGCGGCTTGTTTTCTGCACGTAAGATTACTCATGTTATTTGATCATATTTCGTAATCCTATCTTTCGCGAGGTGCTTTACCTTCACTTTTCTGCACTATTGGCGAGTTATTTTGTTACAATACTTTGTATTTTGTATAAAACTTTGTTAAAATATTCTTTATTTGCCGAATTTCAGATTTGCAAAATCTTGTTCGTAACACGTACTTCAATAGGCTTGTTTCTATTCTCGGTTAATTTTGCTGACTCGCCCTACGGGCTCGTCAGCAAAATCAACCTCGAATAGAAATGTAGCCTATTTAAGTACTAGTAACGAAAATAGCTAATTTAGGAGGTTGGCTTAAACTGTTTGAGTTGAATCACACTACTTTAAGACAGTTGCTTAAAGAAATGATTGAATTGTTTTTGGAAATTCATCGCTTATGCTCCACTTTTGCATTTTAAATCAAATTTTATTTTTGCTATAAAATGTTAAAATTTACTTTATCGAGTGACCTTTGTTCGAAATATGTAGTATATTGCTCGGAAGGAAAAATGCACAGAATTTTTATAGAAAATTTCATTACTTTCAATGTTGTGTACCTATTATAAATAGATTTTCTATGAATTCTCTTCTGAAATTAATAAATTGTTAACAATATTTATTGAAAGTGATGTAATATGATTGTTTTGATTGTTCTTGCATGGAAAATCTAAAGTGTTATTATTTATTTAGTACATTTCGGAAAGGTAATATTAAAGTAAAGATTGCGGTATTTTCTTAACATTTGTCTACTTTGTGCGACTACTGCTCAGAAAATTTTGATCTGACGAAACCATGGGTGGAATATTTCTTAAAGAAAATTTAACCCCTTTAATTTTGTATATCGGTTTGCAGGTAGGATTAAAATAAAACAAGTTATCACATAAAACCAAACTTTAGGGCATAAAATACCAAATTCGATCTGATCACCGGAAAAGTACTACAACAACTGTCAGAGAAAGGTTATAAGGCTGTAACACAAATATTCAATGCAATAACATCCCTTAACCATTTCCCAAACCAGTGGAAAGTGGCTCAGATCATAATGATCCCGAAACCTGGGAAAAACATCGAGGACGTAAAATCATATAGGCCAATTAGCTTGTTGCCGACACTATCGAAGGTATTTGAGAAGGCATTAATCGCGAGACTAAAACCTATATTAGAGCAAAGAAAATCATACCAAACCATCAATTCGGCTTCCGCCAACATCATAGTACGATAGAACAGGTACATCGGTTAGTTCAGAAAATAAACAGTGATTTGAACAACAAGCGCTATTGTTCGGCCGCCTTTTTGGACATCAGTCAGGCCTTTGATAAGGTCTGGCACGAGGGACTATTGTACAAAATTAAATCCAAACTTCCCTATCACTATTATCTAGTCCTTAAATCCTATCTTGATAACAGACATTTCCTTGTGAAGATGAATAACGATTACACCAACTTGTATCAAATTAATTCTGGAGTTCCCCAAGGAAGTGCCCTCGGACCTCTCCTATACCTGTTGTACACATATGATCTACCGACAACAAAATGGGTCACTCTTGGGACCTTCGCTGATGATACAGCTATTCTCGCCTCACACGAAAATGCATTAATGGCATCTCGTAACTTACAAAATTCCCTCAACAAGATACAAGACTGGATGAAAAATGGCGAATAAAAGCTAACGAAACGAAGTCTATACAAGTGACCTTCACTATGAAAAGAGACACCTGCCCACCTGTAATACTTAATGGCTGCCAACTACCACAGGGTGATAACACGAAATACCTTGGTATGCACTTGGACCGTCGATTGACTTGGAGGAAGCACATCATTACAAAGAGACTGCAATTGGGACACAAATTAAGGCAGATGTATTGGCTCATGGGTCGAAAATCACAACTCTCTGTCGAGAATAAGGTGCTGCTGTACAAGACAATCTTGAAGCCCATATGGACTTATGGAGTCCAGCTCTGGGGTACAGCCGCCAAATCGAACATAGAAATACTGCAGCGTTTTCAGAATAAGGTTCTTCGATCTGTTGTGGATGCGCCGTACTATGTACCAAACTCTGTGATACAGAGATATTCCATTGCCTTCGATTATGGAGGAGATAAGAAGATACAGCCTAAAACATGAAGAAAAACTTTCAAGTCACCCAAACGTGTTTGCTACCCAACTGTTGGAACGAGCTAATGGAGAGCGCAGGTTAAAAAGATATCAACCAGCTGATTTAGTGAACAGACATTGAATAGCTCCAGAACCTCACAAATTGAATTGTAAATGAATATAACCGATTAAAATACTTGTAAAGAGATTGTTCAATGGAACAATACTCTCCATGTTAAAATTAATTTGTTAACAAATAAGCTTATTATCCCTGGATAGATTGCTGTAGTAAAGGAGTTTTAATTTAAAAAATACCAAATTAATGATATTTCCCAATTTTGGTGAAAATCACGTTTTTATTTATTTTTCCAAACCTAACAAAGTGGAAAAATTTGAGTCCCATTTTTAACACTCAAATCAGTAAACAGTTTTATGTTGACGTGGTATAGCAATAGGACGATATATTTTAACATAAAAATCCATGGTAGCTATTATTGTAACACCATAAATCATATCGATTTGAAATTTGTATTCACCATTTGGTAAGAAAGGTGAACTATAAAATAATTATTACCGATACTATCTGACACGAGCTAAAATTTCCAGATTTCAAAACTTTTGTGATCCCCAAATATTTTCAGCAATACTCCTACAGTGATTTATTTGAAAGTTCATTCCAAGGAGTTGACGGTATTTATTACTTAGAAATTTATATCCTTGAATTGCTAACTAAAACAATTAATACAAATAAAATGATATGATAAAATGTTTTCTCCTGTGCGGTTACCTCTAATTCAGTACTCATATTCACTTTTGAGTTAATTGTCATATTCAAAACCGGGAGTGTTCGATTATATTTAAATGTTTTAACTTCGAAAAAATTCAAAACAGATTTATTGTGGTCGGTTAATTGCAATCGTTGTAAATCAAGTTTAAAATCTTCTTGATGAAACTTGAAAACAAAATATTAAAACAATAAATTTTTTTTTTTTTTTTATTTAACTTCCAATATAATATTACAATCTACCTTACAGTATTCAGTAATTTCTTAGTGACAAATAGTAATAAATGGCATGTAGGAGTCTAGTCATTACCAGATCTCCTGTTACAAGTTATTCAACAGATCAAATCAATTGAATATTATTAACAATTGGGTTCTCTGTACTATTCAAATCGAGTAGTTAGGTCAATTGGGGTGTACCTTTTGAGTCTACGTACAGCCGGGTTCTTAAAAAGGTTTTCTACTAGTTGGTTTGGATGAGAACTTAATCGTAGTCTATATTTATCACTATAGTTTTGATTTCCTCTTTGACACTTAGCACTTTCAAATCTTGACGAATCAATTCATTGGGCACATACCACGGGGCATCTACTATAAGTCGCAGTATTTTCGACTGGAAACGCTCCAGGATTTCTATATTAGAATTAGACGCGGATCCCCACAGTTGCACTCCATATGTCCATACTGGTTTAATCACAGCTTTGTACAGAAGCAACTTATTTTCCATTGTTAGTTGGGAGTTTTGCCGATGAGCCAATAAAGTTTTCTAAGTTTCAGACCCAATTGTTTTCTCTTTGTGAAAATATGTTTCCTCCACGTTAGGCGTCGGTCAAGGTGCATCCCCAAGTATTTTGCTTCCTCGGCCTGGGGTATATCTAAGTTATTTAATTTGACTGGCGGACAATCTCCTCTGCGCATTGTGAAAGTCACTTGAACTGACTTAGTCTCATTGGCTTTGATCCGCCACTTCTTCAACCATTCTTGAATTTTTTCTAGATTTTGTTGTAGTATATCAGACGCCTTTTTTGGATCGGTGTGCGTCGCTAATACCGCGGTATCGTCAGCGAACGTAGCGGTCATGCAAAAGTTTGTTATTGGAAGATCTGCCGTATATAACAGGTACAGTACCGGCCCCAGTACACTTCCTTGAGGTACTCCAGACTCGATTGGCTTGAGGGTTGTGTAAGCCTGTTGAAACTTTACCCGGAAATACCTATCTTGCAAGTAAGACTTCAATATCAGATATATATTGTCAGGAAGAACTCTTCTTATTTTATACAGTAGGCCCACATGCCAGACCTTATCAAAAGCCTGGCTTATGTCTAGGAAGGCTGCTGTGCAGAATTTTTTCTTCGAGTGCTTTACTAATTTTCTTTGTTATGCGATGCACCTGTTCTACTGTTGCATGTTCCTGTCTAAATCCAAACTGGTGGTTAGGGATTACATGATGTTCTTCTAGGATTGGATTAATTCTTTTTAAAAGCAGTTTTTCGAAGAGCTTAGACAAAATTGGCAAGAGGCTTATTGGACGGTATGATTTTGGGTCCTCCACTGGTTTTCCTGGTTTAGGTATCATTATGATTTCGGCTACCTTCCATTGACTTGGGTAGTGCTTAGTTCTTAAGATAGCATTAAACAATTGCGTGATATATCTTATACCGACTTCCGGGAGTTCTTTCAATATTTTTCCTGAGATGAGATCAAAGCCCGGAGCTTTCCTGGGATTGAGACTTTTGATGGTGGATTTTATCTCGGTACTTTTAAAATTTTGAATTGGCAGTTCTAGTTGTCCTGGGGCTTCCAATAAACTTCTTATGTCATTTTCTACCTCGATAGGTTCTTGAGATTCAAAAGGTTTAAAAACACTAACTAGATGATCTGCAAATACTTCTGCTTTTTGTATATCGCTTCTTGCCCACATTCCATTTTCAGTACGTATAGGAGGTATTGTAGTTTGCGGTTTTGTGAGCTTTTTTGTGGCTTTCCATAGTGAATAATCTGTGGCACTGGTAGCAGTTAGATTTTCAAGATAGTTTTGAATGCTTTTATTTTTATCATCTTCCAGGGTCTGTTTGAGGTCTTTTACAGCCTTATTGAGCTTCGCCTTATCGTGAGGTGATCTGGAAATTTGCCACCTTTTTCTCAATTTCCTTTTTTCGTTAATTTTTTGTTTTATTTCTGTTGGACACTCATTTTCTTCTATGATGTTTTGTGTGTCTGGAGTAGATTTCCAGGCTGACTGTTGAATGGTATTAGTTAAGTATTCTGAACATATTTCTATATCCGAATCCGTTTTCAGTGGGACATTCAGCGTTAGATGTGCTTCAACCTCGCTCCTGAAGACCTGCCAATCTGTGAACTTTGACGTCAGTGTGGGTGCCCTGGCCTTTGGTATTATTTTTAGGCTGAGCGTGATGACTACTGGTGAGTGATCTGATGAGAGGTCAAGACAAGATTCAGCCTTCGCACAATTCGTAGGGATTCCTTTGACTACGCAAAATCGATTACATCCGGTAATTTTCTTCTATCGGTTGGCCAGTAGGTTGGTTCGCCAGTAGATAGGTGGTGCATATTTTTAGATTGCATGATTTTGTATAATTCTCTACCTTTGGGAGTTATGAGTCTTGATCCCCACTGTGTGTGCTTAGCATTATAGTCGCCTCCAGCAAGGAACCGATGTCCCAATGAATCGTAGAAGTGTTCAAACTGTGCTGCTTTAATTGCGTGTTTTGGTGGGCAATACACAGCTGCAATTGTCAGTGGTCCAGCCCAGTCCTCAATAGTTATACTAGTTGCCTGGATGTGTTCATGTTTGTAGTGCCCATGCAGATGGTGTTTTATGGTGTTTTTTACTATTATGGCGGTACCTCCACGTGCATTACCATCAGGGTGTTGTGTGTTATATACCGAGTACTTGGGGATTTGTATAAAGTTCTTCTTAGTAAAGTGAGTCTCTGAAATTAGCATAATATCAATTTGTAGATTTACAATAAATGTTTGAATTTCCTGGATGTGTTGAGCTAGCCCGTTGGCATTCCAGAGCGCTAACTTAATTTGTTTGCTCATTTAAGCGATTTTGGTTATGAGGGTTGTTAATATGTTTAACATGTTGCTCATTTGATCCATGAGCCCTTTCATCATTTGCTTGAGTTCATTTATGTCATTATTTGGCTGTTGTGGGGTTTGTTGTTGTTGTGGTTGTTGTTGTGTTGAACTTGATGGTTGATTTTGATTAATGTGCGGTATTTGTTGGTGTTGTTTCCTTAGGAAATCGGCATACGAGATTCCAGGTTGAACTAGATTTGAAGGAAGAGGAGTGTTATTTGAGAGGTCTTTTTTCTTAGGGGAAGGTTTTCTTTGCAGGTCTTTATATACAGTACATCCCTTGTAATTTGCGGGTGGTTGCCTTCGCATAGTACACATTTGACATTATTTGTTTTTCTTTTATCAGGCATGATTTAGTTTGGTGGTTTCCGGCGCACTTTACGCATCGTGGGGTTCGGTAGCAAAAGCCTTGGTGTGTCCGTATCTTTGGCACTTTAGACACTGTGGAATTTCCCTTTTAGGTAGGGGTGGTTCGAACCCAGTAGCATTTCTAGCTAAAAATCAGCTGCGAGTTCCAATTTGCTTGCTGGCAGCAAGCAAATAAACAACTATTTCATGATATTTTGCCAGCCAGCAAAATAGTTGCTAATTAGCTATATAATAGCTATTGAAAATAGCTTGCTGGCAGCAAGTTGCAACAATGCGCTAATAATACGCTAAATAGCTATTGAAAATAGCTTGCTGGCAGAAAGTTGCAACGACGCGCTAATAATGCGCTAAATAGCTATTGAAAATAGCTTGCTGGCAGCAAGCTGCAACGACGTGCTAATAATGCGCTAAATAGCTATTGAAAATAGCTTGCTGGCAGAAAGCTGCAGCGACGTGCTAATAATGCGCTAAATAGCTATTGAAAATAGCTTGCTGGCAGCAAGCTGCAGCGACGTGCTAATAATCCGCTAAATAGCTATTGAAAATAGCTTGCTGGCAGCAAGCTGCAACGACGTGCTAATAGTGCGCTAAATAGCTATTGAAAATAGCTTGCTGGCAGCAAGCTGCAACGACGCGCTAATAATGCGCTAAATAGCTATTGAAAACAGCTTGCTGGCAGCAAGCTGTAATAATTGCTAAAAGCGCGCTAATAGCTTGTTTGAGTATTGCTTGATGAAAGCCATATATAGATATAGATATACAAGCCATATTATTATGTCGATTAGATCAATATTATCGAGCAGTTTACATTTTTAATAGCAGAATTTCTAATATAGTGATTTTCCATTGTTGGTAAATTTTAACGTTTTATGGATTAGGTTTTCAAGGTGATAATTTTGTATAATTTAATTGAATATAAAAGTGATTTTCCATTGTTGGTAAATTTTAACGTTTTATGGATTAGGTTTTCAAGGTGATAATTTTGTATAATTTAATTGGATATAAAATATACGATTAACGAATGTTTAATAATGCCCCACTACTATAATATATTGATTCAAATTTAACCAATCAGACGTGCGAAAAAATGAATAACTATTTTATTCGTACATTTTTGTACACTCTGTATTTATAAATAAAAGAAAACTACGTACATCTTCGATATTCATATTACATTTTGTTTGTAATCCTTGGGACCCACCCTCAATTAGAGTCGTCCGTAAAGGACGCCAACAATTTTTACAAAATTTTGAAACCTCCCCTTCCCTTTGTCGGATCCTCCTTTTTTTACAAATTCCACAATGGAATTTTTATGTAGACGTTACATTTGGCTATGATATTACGCAGATTATGGGGTCACCACGTAACGTATAAGCGCACGAATTACCAAAATTAAATCTCTCCCCCCCCAACCCTTTGTCGGATCCTGAACATCCTGAAAATACTCAAACGCAATTTTTTTACAAATTCCACAATGGAATTTTTATGTGGACGTCACATTTGGCTAAGCCCCCCCCCTTGTCACACTTGACCCATGATACAATAATAACAAGGTATAATATTACGCAGATTATGGGGTCACCACGTAACGTATATGCGCACGAATTACCAAAATTAAATCTGTACCTCTCATATCATTGGTTCAAGCGAAGTTATTGCGCAGATTATGGTCAATAAGTAGTATATTAAAAGAGATCTCCCTGAATATCTGTATAAATATATTTTACCTTTATGTTGGCAAAATGTAGACTACTCAATGTATAGTATATACTTCGTATAGCTAAATATACATTATACGTAAATACCTTACATAAATACATATAGATATAGAAGATATACAAATACAAATACATAAATGGCTTACAAAATTGTTCAAACTGTAGAAAATGGAAAGAAAGTGCTTACGACGGTACCTTCGGGGTGGGAAATTAATAATGTTTTGTATTGGCCTAATGCTTTGGGAGCTTTGAGTCTGCGTAGCGATCCATTATCGCAACCTGATAAAATATCGTGGGTCAAATTCAAGTGCGAATTGAAAAGAAGCAATATAGCCACATTAGAGGATGGCATACAGTTAGAAGAAAATATGTGTCTGCTGTCCGACACCGAAGACGATAATATAGAAGTTGGAACCACCGGTTTTCGTAAAAATAAATACCGAAAAAAATCGAGCGAGCCTAACTATAATGACTTAGCAAATAACATTTTGGTAAGATTTTGCAATTCGTTGTTTATTTTTAGAATTACTATAATTAATATAATTTTATTTAGAATTCAAATGTAACATCAATATCTGAAGTAGATGAAGATGTACAAAATTACAGCATAAAAGATGTTGTATTACTCAACCTAGATTTAAGTAATAAATTCGCTGATCTCCAGAATAACCTGGACAAATTAAACAAAAAAGTGGACAATTTAACTAACACCGTTAATGCAAACATAACAGAAACAAAATTAATAATGCAGGAGCTGATTTCAGTGCTGAACATACATAATCAAAATACCAGTGCATTACCTCCTGCAGATAACTACGAAGAAGAATTTCTTGAACTTCAAATACAATTCCCAATAGCAACTATTGAAGATCTGCAGGAGGTAGAGACAAAATTAAAAAATGAGAATAGTAGGAGTATCATAGTAGAACATTTATCTAAATTCTGTGGCAAGAGTGGTACAAAGACGGGAAGCAAGGTTTGCTACACCGTCTTTGACGAAATGTTTAAAAAAACATTTGCCACTGCTTGCAATTGGACAGGAAACACACATGACAAGGAAAAAAATAGGTTTTGTATTTTATCCAAACATAGTAAAACCTTCCACGCTGTGGTTTGTTTAGCTAATAAAGAAATAGCCTACAATGATGCGGTGGAATTTCTAAAGAAACTTTTAGAAATAGTGGAAATCGGTAAGTAAACAATCAAGTTTTGTTTAAATTCAATTTATTTATATTTATTTTTCAGTGTTAAAGCCGAAGGAAGCCAAAACGAAAACGTCTGGACGACGACGGCGATGAAAATAACTAATAAATTTTTATAAAGTTGTTTTATTTTACTTAAATAAATTATTATACTAACTAAATGTCGCTTTCTTCTAAATTAATTTTATCACGTGGTGGTTGTCAATTTCATAATATTTATTTAAAGTATTATTATATTCACATTTATTTTGTGTGTAAATGGCTAATGCGGTAGCCAACAAATTGCAAAAGTGGCCCACTATTTTTAAGCTAAAAGCTAGCCAAAATAGCGCGCTTTTACCTAGCAAATAACTTGCTTTTAGCTAGCTAAAATAGCGCGCTATTAGCTAACTAGAACAACTATTTGCTAGCTAAAATAACGCGCTATTAGCTAGCTAGAAGCAAGCTATTTGCTAGCTAAAATAGCTTGCTTTACCTAACAAATAACTTGCTTTTAGCTAGCTAAAATAGCTTGCTTTTAGCTAGCAAATAGCTTGCTTTTAGCTAGCTAATAGCTTGCTTTTAGCTAGCTAATAGCTTGCTTTAGCTAGCTAATACAAGCTATTTGCTGGCTGAAAGCAAGCAAATTGCTATTTAACAGCTAGCAATTTGCTAAAAATTAGTGGGCCACTTTTGCAATATTGCTGCAATTTATGCACTATTTATGCGCTATTTTGCTGGCTGCCGCAGCAAGTATGCTGCCTGCATACAACTATTTAGCAGCTATTTAGGTTGATTTTAGAATTCAGTAGTTACATTAATGTAACTACTGAATTACATAATCTTTTATTTTGTAAATGTCTTTGTTATTATCACTAGGCTTCAGGTCCACATAGAAAAGTGGAAGTTTAATATTAGTGCGATACTTCTTTATGTTGAAGACACTAGCCACCGTGTGCCCAAGCTTTCGATATCTGCCTTTATTTCATCAGCTTCGGTAGAGTAGTGGACTCCTTTAGTACGACCTTAAAATTTCTATCCTGCTTTAATTGATAGGTGTGGAATTCAGTCTCTTTTTCCTTAAGTTTTTTAATGATTTTGGAGTAATTGTCTGACGTTTTGACTTGAATTTTGACCTGATCACCCATAAGAACTTTTAGTTGATAATCATTACCTACAGTTTCATTCATTGCTACTAGTAGTGGTTTAATGTTTTCCACTCCTCCAACGAATATAGGCGGAATTTTTTCTTCTTTTGTAGCTTCGACATTACGTCCTGTTTGTGATTGTTCTACTGGTAATCCGTCAAATCGATTTCTGGTTATAGTAATTGATTTACCAAGCCAGTAGTCGTTAATTTTACTTTGTTTATATGGTCTTGTATTATTAGCATCTCCAGGACTCTTTCTGGTTCTCTTTCGGCCAGTATGTACTTCTTCCCAGGATTCCGTTTCCGATTCTGGATTGTTATCGGCTCTGGTTTCGGTGTTACTAGGTGTTTGCTGTAGAGTTCCCCCCGATTGTATAGCATTACCATTATCATCTTTTGGACCACCCAACTCTTTATTGATGTTTAATTCGAGTACTGGTGATGGTGATATTACTTCTAATAGCCCGTCTCTACTTTTTGAGGTTATGTTTTCTGTAGAACACTTTTGGCAATTCCACCGATCGATTTCTCCGCTGCGGTTTAGATCATTTAATGTGTCTAATGATATCTCGGTACACTTTAAATGATAGGACATACCACATTTCATTTTGCATCTTATGCAATCTTCATACTTTGTAATAGCACTTCCACAAAAGCCGCACGTCAACATCGTGCAGGACAGGACTTAAAATAATGATAATTATTACTTAAAACAATAAATAGCAAGCAAAAATATTACCTTGGAATAAAAATCAACTGCCAGGTTTAGAGATAAACACATTAGAAAAATGATTACGAAATAAAATGTACGCTTCAACATTTTGAGTAGATATGGCATTATGTTTGTATATCAGCTTGTTTTATATTATAAAATTGACATACTATTTAAATTAAGTACGAAAAGTTTATTACCATCAGCATTAGTATCATTATAAGTATTATCTTGGAAATTTAATGACTCAAAAATTGTTTGTTTACTTTTATTTTTTACTAACATCGTGTATCTTTTCATCAAATAATTTTGATTCCTTCTTCTCGAATTCATCTTCTTTCTGTAAGATCTAAGAAAAACGGAAAGCTCAAGTTTTCTTTTGAGAAGCGCATTTACCTACTCGTATTCTTGAAAAATTTGAATTACTACTGACTTATGTATTTTAATTTTTCAAGGATTTTAGTTCAAGGATCTCTTTCTTAACTATAACCATGGCATAGCACCAACTAGTTTGAAATATTTAAAAATAGCATTCAGCTCCAAACCTTCTTACACTAACCCGAGTAAATGAATTTGATAGTCCTTTAACCGAAAAAAAAGTTAACCAAGAACTGTGTTGTGAATCCACAGATCGAACGTTGCTGTGCATTTCGAGAATTTGAATTCTATCCGCATGATTAACTCAAACTTACTTTTTAATTATAACCATTTATAAAAATTTGAAATGAAAACGCATAGGTATGTCTAGATTTACCTACCACAATTCACTCAACTGAAATCATTTAAATATTTAAACTTTTTATATATCAATAATATAGATATGATTGGATCTATAATATATGTATATAATGTTAGGTGTGATTTAAACCTATAAATGTAGGTTTAAAAGTTTGATACATTTTACAAGATGGCGTCACAATTCATGAAAGATTCCTGAAAACATACACAAAATAAAACTGATTACGAATTTAATTACGATTTGGATAGATTAAGAATAAATAAGGGGACTTGTTTGCAATTATCAAAGGCTTTATAATTAACAGTGGCATATTAAAAATTAAACTAACTTTTTCCGAAAATTATAAAATTAATTAAATAAGCGTTTCTTTTATGTTGAGAAGAAAGTAGTCGTTTTACATTGGCCTATACTTGGACTGTTAACCCCAATTTCTTTAATCATCAAAACTTAAAAAATGTATACATTAAAATTTCATTTATTGCTATTTATTTAAACTTTTAAAATTCCCATATACATATCTTAAAATTTACATTTCCTTGAAACATCAAAATTTATTTTATTTAAATAAAAGAAGATGCCAGAAATCTGCAAACTGAAGCAATTAGCTGTAAGGTGTAGGTAAAATTTGCTGGTAAATTATAATAGAAAAATTTCAAAATGAAAATTAGTATACGTTTAATAGTATATTATACACCAAGGTAGTGAAGCATAGTGTTATAACCCTAGCGCCAGATTAAATCCCAAGGTGCGTAGCACCGCGGATTTAAGCGCGCGGGTTATAACACGCTTCACTACCGTGGTTTATATACAATTTTTCCACTACTAGGATTGTTTACTCTTATAATAATAATTGTTAATGAATAAAGTAAATCGTTTTAATTATTTATTTCAAATTATAAAACAAATGATAGTTTTTGTTTTGATGTTGACACTTGCTTGAAAATGTTTAATTAATTTTGACATAAAGGTTACATTAAATATTTTGATATTTATAAGTTTTGCGAGTGTTTTTAAAAATGAGTGAAAGTTGTACACCACCCGAAATGAGAGAGATTGCTGAATCAGTGGCAGACAAGCTACTGCCGGAAAAATCCAAGACTCTTTATATGAAAGCTTATGTAACATTTAAAAATTGGTGCAGTGCGCGAAGTGTGGTTATAATATCTGAAAATGTACTGTTAGCATATTTCCAAAGTTATGCCAATGATAAAAAAGCTTCCACTTTATGGGCACATTATTCTATGTTAAAATCAACTCTTTCTTTAAAGGACAACATAGACATTTCAAAGTTTTTCAAATTAGTTGCGTTCTTAAAACGCCAAAATGTGAATTACCGTGCTAAGAAGTCTTCCGTTTTCAGTCAGATGCGATGAGCTTTGCAATTTGCTTCTTTCTGATGTTATCATAAAAGATGATATGATTATTATAAACATTCGTAATAGTAAAATGGTTCATCTAGAAAATTTGTTGTTATGGAACCCCTTTGGATGAAAATTGTAAAACATATTTAAAAATTAGACCAACTTCCGACATGCAAAATTATTTATTAGTATACGCAATGGAAAAGCTACAAAGCAAAATATTGGTCATAATACAATAGGGCAAGTACCAAACAAAATTGCAATGTATTTAAATTTGCAAAACCCTGCGTCTTACACGGGTCATAGCTTCCGAAGAACTTCAGCCACAATATTAGCTGCTAGCGGTGGAAATATCCTGCAGTTGAAACAACATGGGGGTTGGAAGTCATCTACGGTAGCCGAGGGCTATATAGCTGACTCACTCTCGGTTAAAACGAGCATAGCTCGTATGGTCCAAAGCCAATCAACATCAATTAATCAACATGTCGATGCTTCCTCGACGCCACCAATTCCTGTACAATCTGGTTCTACAATTGAAGATTCCTCGACACCACTAATTCCTGTACAATCCGGTTCTACAATTGAAGATTCCTCGACACCACCAGTTCCTGTACAATCCAGTTCTACAATTGAAGAGGGGCACATTATCAATAATTCTGTTATTAATGTACCTACCTCTTCTAGTTCCTTAAATGTTGGAGAAATGTGTAACATCAATTACAATTTTTATAAATAAATTTTCTTAATATCTTGTGTTTATTATAATCATTTATGTAATACTAATCAATCAAGTTGTTAGTTATCGTCATAAAACCTTTTTTTTCAAACAACTTCCAACTAGTAAGAAATTTTGAGCGGTGATGTTTTAAATTGTAGTTACAATAGCACGGAGATTGTAAATTTTCTAATGATAGAATAAATTTGCACATCGAAGCGCATAAATTTTTTCATGATTCTGTTTCGACCACTAATTTCTTTAATATCTTCACAATCCAGTTATCCTACAATTGAAAATATACAGATTTTTAATAATATTAATGTAACAAAAACACTTACCAAACAAAAAAATTCTATATCGAATAAAAACTAGTGAACGTGGAATGCAAGTAAATAGATGTTGACGAAAACTATTTTGTCGAAAAATGTACTATTTGTAACGATAATTGATTGTAATAATTATTAATAATCGATTTATAAAGTTTCTAGTTTCAGCTGTCATATCTGTGTTCATAATTCTCATTTCGCCTAATTGCTAAACGTCACAAAATTCCAATTTAATCAACATTTTAAATATCAAATTAATCTTATTTATAGACCGATTTTAATTATTTAAACACTATTGATAGAATTTCTTGGTTATGCTAATTCGTTTTACACATAAATTTTCTTTCAAAATGGCCCGAAGTTTCCGGACTACGCATTTATGTTCATTATTAACTACTAGTGAATAATAAATATTATTCACCTCAGGTGATAGAAGGCGTGGTTCACAGTTCGATCACTTACGTTGAAATGATAGTGTTTATGGCTAGTAGTGGAAAAAGAATATTACATTTTCCTTCACAATCTGGAGAGTTCATTTATGTATAAGAAATCACTCCATTATTTATGTACATAATGTGAGTGACTTACAGTACAGTCCCTGATCTGTAAAAATGAAATAAATACAAAATTGTAGTTAATTAAAAATTTTATTAGATATTCAATTTAACAAAGTAGAATAAAATTTAAACAATAATCTGAGTGCCATCAACTTTAGAAACCGATTAAAACCAAACTAACTCGAATCGGTTTTGGATCATATCATAGAGGCTATTTAAAGATATTTGAAAAATTGGTGTAAAAATGATCTATTATAATATTGAGCCGCATTGTTTTGACACCCAAAAATGTTTACCGTACTACAAGTAAAATCAGTAAACAGCTTTATTTTTCCGGGGTATAGCAATAGGGCGATATATTTTGAAGTACACATCCGACGTGGATATTATTTCATCAATATAAATAAAATCAAATTTGGTTCTGTATTCTCCATTTGGTAGAAAAGGGGACGTTGAGATTGGTCAAAATGGCCATTCCATATTTTATAGGTCGTCCCTAAGGAAAACAAAATATTAAAACAATAAATAGCATACCTTGGAATAAAATCAGTTGCAAGGTTTGGAAATAAACACATTAGAAAAATAATTACAGAATGCAATTTATGCTTCAAGATTTTCAGTAGATATGGCATTATGTTTGTACATTAGCCTGTTTTATATAAAATTGACATATTTAAATTATGTATGATAAGTATATTACCTCCAGCGTCATTACTACTATTATAGTGGAAATTTAATGATTCAGAAAAAAATGTTTGTTCACCTTTATGTTGTTTTTACTAGTATCGTGTATCCTTTTTATCAAATAATTTTGATTCCTCCTTGTCTTTAAAAAGTCCCGGTTATAAAAATTCACTATCCTAAAAAAGAGAGCCCGGTTATAAAAAAACGCTACAATACTATGTACAGAATGTGGGTGACTTACGGTATTGTCTCTGATCTGTAAAAATATGAAATAAAAACTACATTGTAGCTAATTAAAAGTTTTATTAGATACTCAATTTTTCATAATACAGGTGACATACAACTCTAAAGAATCGACTAAAACCAAAACAACTCGAATTGGATTTTCGATTTTAATAGCTTTGTTAAGTAGTCAGGATCATACCAAAACTGTGATTTAAAAATATTTACGAAAAATGTGCAAAAAAAATTTAAAAAGTTGAGATACCTAAAATTTCTACCGGACTACAAGTAAAATCAGTAAACAGTTTTATGTTTCCGAGTTATAGCAATAGGACGATATATTTTGTAGTACACATCCGACGTAGCTATTATTTTATCAATATAAATAAAATCAAATCGAGTTTTGTATTTACCATTTGGTATAAAAAGGTGGAAATTGAGATTCGTCAAAATGGCCATTCCATATTTGATAGGTCGTCCCCTACAAAAACAATATTTAATAAATTATATCATCATTAGTTTAAAAACAAAAATAGTTACTAGAACTATTTGACATGATGTAAAATTTCCAGATTCAAGTAATATTTTTGTATTCCCAAAATATTTGTAGCAAAAGCTCTACAATAATTCATCTGATAGAAAAACCCAGGGATTTCACGGTATTCGTTACTTAAAAATTTATATGCTTGCACTGCTATCTAAAACAATAATCAAAACGTAAAGAAACGTTGAAAAATACAATAGAACATTTTTGAGGGTACCTCCAATTCAGTACTCATGTTCACTTTTGAGTTAATCGTGATGTTCGTAACTACCTGTGTTCGATTATATTTGAATGGCTTAACTTCCAGAAAATTAAAAAAAGTTTTGTTATAATCAGTTAACTGCAATCTTTGGACGTCAACCTTATAGTCTTTTTGATGAAACTTAAAATCAAGCAATTTAAACAACATTTAATAATAAGCAAACAATTTTACCTTGGAATAAAAATCATCTGCGAGATTGGGAGATGAATGCTTTAGAAAAATTATTGCAAAACATAATTTGTGCTTCAACATTTTGAGTAATGAGGAATTTTGTTTGTATTTTCACCTTTTTTATATAAAAATTGCATAGGTAAGTTGTCAGGGGTCATTAAATATATTCACAGTATATTATGGTAAATTTATTATTATAATAAATAAATTTAATGACCCCTGACAAAAAATGCATGGTATTTTATTTTAAATTGGCGCTTTGTTCGCTTTTACAGTTCTTACGCGTCCTGTTTATCAAATACTCTTAATAACTTATTCTGAAATTCGTCTTGTTCGTTGAAGATCATTGAAATTATATATATTATTAACCTCTGAAATTAATATTAGATTAAAAATTTTAAAAATAAAAGGTTGAATAAACAATAAAACGAAATTATTCGTAAGCTTTCAGCAATGGTCAACAGAAGTTTAATATTAACGTTTATTATTAAAGTCGGATGACAGCAGTAACCATTGCTGAAAGCTTAAGAATAATTTGGTTTTAATGTTTGTTAACCTTTAATTTTAAAAATTTTAATCTAATATTAGTTGAAGATCAAAAAATAAAGTTTTTTTCCAGTTTTATTTAAAAAAGTGAACTTGAAACTTGAAGTGAAGTGAAAAGTGAGATGAAAACATTAGAAAAAATGATTCCAAAACATAATTATTTGTGCTTGAATAATTTGCGAAAATGGAATTTTGTTCGCATATTAACTTTTCTTTATATAAAAGTTATTATAGTTAAGTTGTCAGAGGTCATCAAATATATTCACCATAAAAAATGCATCATATTTCATAAAAAATAAGCTGCGTGTTCACTTTTATGGTTCTCCCGCAAGTTGCTCATCAAATACTTGTAAAGCTAATAAAACTCTATATAAGTTAAATGATCTCTTGGAGAGCTCACCTCAACGTGTGGGTCAAAGTATGAACGTTTATTGTCTCCTAAAATCTGTTATTTAACTAAATTTGGTTGTCCCAAGTGTTTTTAAAAATGTTAACATCACCGATGAAATTTACAAAGTAAATAATAAGCAAAATAAATATATAAACATGCAGTAATACTAAAACGAAATTTAATATAAAAATAAACATTTAAAAAAAAACAATCGAAAAAAAATATTTTAATTCAAATTCTAATTAATTGTGTTCTGAATTCAGTTCTGGGCTTAGTTTTAGGTTATGTGTAGCTTGACTGTCAAGGATCATCGGTGATTGAAATAATGGTTCTTCTTAATCTTTCTTTCTAGCCACGGCATTTTGTTAAAAACAATATTTTTCGGCAGCGATAACAGATAATATTACAAACAGAACTTGACCAAAAATTGATTAATACAAACGGTGAGTGGCATTCCAAATTTCATAATTAATTTACAGTAATAACGGTGATCTGTTTTTAGGGACAGTAGCGGATTTCCAGTTTCTCAAATGATGACAAAACAAAAGAACAAAAGGCGTTTTGATTTGATATTTAAAACTGACCTGTACCTAAAGTAAAGCAAAAACCTAAAACATGGATTGGATGGGTGCTGGTGAAACTTCTAATAATAACAAAGCTGAGTCGTAACAAACATTTATCGCCAACTCCTCTCTGTTATTGTGAAATCTCACCGTAACTTTTGTGAATAACTTTAGGGTTTCCCGGAATGACGGCTACATCGCTACTGGTAGAACCAAAGATTATTCCTTTTGGTACAATTGTAACGCAAGAACATACCCTTCAGACGTTGGATTGGAAAATGACTGCAAACTGGCGTCAAATACCTCGAGTGCGAGAGAACGTCTAGCGTCAACACTACCTCAGATGGACAAAGATTCTCTAGGTCCTCCTGCGATGTACCTGCACTTTCCCATATATCACACGGAACCAGCTCCTGCAAAGAAAACTACTTTAAAATGATTTATCATGCACTTTTATATAAAATTTCAGCCTCTACCACCTCTACTAAAGTGGAGTGCGCACTATGCTTAATCTGGTGGGGTAGTAATGTACGCGGGAATCTCTGACGTCACATCGTAATTTTAAAAGTTATTTTATATGTATGCATGTACATTCAAATAATCATTAAACTTTAAAAAAGAATATTTTGTGATTAATTCGATAATAATTTAATTTTTCGTTGCAAAACGAACTTAACCTTTTTCGCTTCAATTTGTCTTCTTACTTAAAGATATACGAACAACATTTATTTCCGGTTTTACTTTAGAAGTGCACTTATATTAATATTTAATTTTTTTTTTGAGAAATAAAATTATTATTTTGTAACAATAAATAATTCTGATAACAACATCCAATTCACAGATCTCTACTTCTTATCTTTTAGAAAAATTACATCGAGTCCAAAATTGGATCAACCGATTACTAACTGTTAAGATTTTTAGAGTAAACATGAAGAAGAAAAACCTTTATTTTTTTATTTTCGATTTTTTCTTATTATCTAGTTTATACTAGACTACATCTATAACTCCGGCAGTTTCTCTTTAAGTTCCTTCTACTTCATACCTCTCGGCATCTTTAGCTCTACAAACTTTTGCATTTATAGCAACTTACTGACCTCTACAAGGATGAATTAGGTGAAGTACCGTGAACTATTGATGAAGTACTGGTGAAGTTCGTGAAGTCTCGTGAATTACTGCTGAATTATATGAAGTACGAAGAAGTATGGAGAATTATGATGAAGTACGTAAGTGTGAAGTTAATTGTACACGATTTTCTCTAGCAGTTGACCCCTTGATAATTATATTATATAATTATTTCCCTTTTATTTTATTTATCTCATTGTGTTTTGGTACGTTTCGAAGAATGGCGCAGTTCTCTCATTAATATCCTAATTATTCGAATTATTCAAAATTAAGTATAAAAGCAAAAATTTTCCAAGTCAAGAATTTTAAAAATTCTTCGAAATTCATAGTGAATTTTGAGTAACTGTACAAAATATTCTATATTTATTAATCTATCGATATCGTCTTTTAAACTATTCATTCAACTATTCTAGTTCAAGGGCAGAGCCCTTTCAGCAATACTGTCGAATGAAAACAAAATAGCAAACATAAATTATAAATTCTACCGGATACGCAATTCAGTAGAATTTTTTTTGGAAATCTACCGGTTTTGTTGCAATTTTTATTTTTGCTATAAAATGTTAAGATTTACCATTATGGCGTGATATACTGCTCGAAGGAAAAAATTCATAAAATTTATTTTATAAAAGATTTCATTACCTTCAATGTTGCGGATTATAAATAGATTTTTTATCATCCCTGCAAAAATTATACCGAAGTTATTAACAATATTTATTAGAAGTGAAATAATACAATTGTTGTGATTGTTTCTGCATGGAAAATCTAAAGTTTCATGTTATTTACCCAGTAAATTACGAAGAAATAACATTAAAGTAAAGATCGCAGTATTTGCTGAAAATTTGTCTACTTCGTGCACCTACTGCTCAGAAAGTATTGATTTGAGGAAAACCTGCTTGGAATATTTCTTAAAGAAAATTTAATCATCTTGAATTCTGTTTACTAATTTTATAGGTAAGATTGAAATAAAACAAATTATCAAATAAAACCAAATTTTAGTGCATAAAATACAAAATTAAGGTTATTTTTTAACCTTGGTGGTAATCACATTTTTTATATTATGTATTTTTCTAATCACTAACCAAACCAATAAAATCAAAAACTTTGGGCCGCGTTGTTTTGACACTCAAATTAGTAAACAGTTTTATGTTGATGACGTGGTATAGCAATTGGACGATATATTTTATCATACAAATCCATTGTAGCTATTATTTTATCATTATAAATAAGATCAATTTGAAATTTGTATTCACCATTTGGGAAGAAAGGTGGATAACGAGATTCATCAGGATAAACATTCCATACTTTATAGGTCGATCCTACAAAAAAAATCAATTAATAAATTAATCTGTTATTAGTTTAAAACAATTAATTATTACCGCATCCATCTGACACGAGCTAAAATTTCCGGAGTTAATAATATTTTGAAATCCCCAAATATTTTCAGCAATAGACCTGCAATAATTTATTTGAAAGTTCATCCAGGGAGTTCACGGTATTCGTTACTTAGAAATTTATATCCTTGAATTGCTAACTAAAACAATTAAAACAAATAAACCAGTTTAAAAATATGATTAAAGCTTTTCCTTCGTGTGGTTACCTCCAACTCAGTACTCATGTTCACTTTTGAATTAATTGTTAAATTCATAACCGTGAGCGTTCTATTATACTTAAAAGCTTTAAATTCGAAAAAATTTAAAACGGATTTGTTGTAGTCGATTAATTGCGCTCTTTGGAAATCAATCTTATAATCTTTTTGATGAAACTTGAAAACAAAATATTGAAATAATAAAATAGCATGCAAAAAAATAATATTACCTTGGAATAAAAATCAGTTGCCAGGTTTGGAGATAAACACATTAGAAAAACGATTACGGAATATAATTTATGTTTCAACATTTTGGGTAGATATGGCATTATTTTGGCATATTAGTTTATTTTATATAAAATTATGTATTTGCGTTAAATTAAGTATGAAAAGTTTAATACCTTCAGCAATAATGTCGTTAACATTATTATCGTGGAAATTTAATCATCATCATTTCCATCATCCATGAAATTTAATGAAATTTAATGACTCGAAAAAATTGTTTGTTTGCTTTTATGTTGTTTTTACTAGTATTCTTTTATCTAATAATTTTAACATTTTTTTAATTTGTCTTGTGAATTCTGAATTCTGTTCGCATAATGAACTTAAAGGTGCCGATGATTTAAAATTTTCCAATTATTTAGAAACCTTGTATTATGCAACAAACTACCAAAGAAAACTTTCAAATTTCTTGATCAATTTTGATTCAGTAATTAGGAAAAACTTGATCTTTACCGATTAGTACAAATCGCTTTTCAAACATTTCCCACTGCTCACACCGAGGGAAGTTCCACTCCTTCGGCATTCAGTTTTGGCACTGAGATATTTTTAATAAGTTTTACCTCATCTCGGACTCTGTAGCTTGAAGATCTACTTTTTCTAGATTAGTTTTGGCTCAGAATATTTTTAATGAGGTTTACTTTTTCTTAGGCCCCGTGCTCAGGTGATTCTCGATTGTAGTTTTCCAAATTTCAAAATTGTGTTTTCACAATGCCCATTTAAAGTTGCTCTGATTGTATCAATTAATAGCAGTAAAAGTAAGAAAAAATTCAAAATTCTAAAACCGCGTGATATGAATCGAGTGCTTTCTACAATTTTAATTCCACATTTCCTCCAAGTATTGAAGTGGATGCAGTTTGTGTTGCCAAGCTGTAAGGCGTAAACGCAGTAATTCTTCATCGAGTTGCTTTACGTTGTTTTATACATTTTAGTTATTTATTATTTTATTAAATATAATATATTAGTTTCTGCTAGTTTTATTAGTTTGTTAACTGCATTATATGTTGTTTTTTCTTTATCATTAATATAATTTGTGTGACCATTTTAGCAGGAATAAAAGGGACAAAAAGGGTATAACGAAAAGAAAAGCTGAATCAAGTACCGACAAAGTAGAGATTACCCTACTTCAAGTTTTATTAATATTTTATAATCGTAACTGTCGTCAAATTCGCAAATATACATATTTCGTTAACATACAAATACCATTTTTTATTAAACGTAACATGTTATACATAAATATCTTACAAGTTTAAACTGCTAGTTCATTATTAAATGGCGTAGTAATTATTCCATCCAAAAAAGGCAACTTCCTTTAGGATATAGGCAAGTGTTTCAATTTTGAGGTCTATAGTCGTCTGCAAAATTGCATCAAATTTATTAGTACGATAGATTATTTCATTAAGATTTAAAGGTTTGACTATTTCTTGATAATTATATATATTAATTTCGTTTAGGTTTCGTGGAGGGTCGTCTTTATGATACTCCATCCAGTTCAGAAGCATTAGCATAGTGTCCGAGGTAACATCTTTCAAGAGTATAGTTGCTTTGAAACAGCCGGGTAGTTCGTCATGATATCCCTCGATGAACCTTTCAGCAATTTTACTATCTACGTCAACTTCAAATCCATCAATCGACCTGAATGTAACAAACGACATTTTGCTTTCAATAAATACTAAGTAGTTGAACTGATAATCTGAGACTTAAGGTCTTGGCTAAAGAATTATAAAAAGGTGCGGGCCTAAAAATTAAAGAATGAAATTTTCGAGTTTAGTTAAAATTAAAAAAAAAACTTACCTTAATTTGTAATTAATGTAATTTCGACATGATATAAATATACTCTGATAACAAACAAATTATAAATTAAGACATAAAAACTTGAAATTTGTAAAAATAAAAAATTTCCTTTTGAAATTAAAACAATTATTTACCTACCACACGAAAATAAAATTATGAAGGATGTGCATTATTTATTGTACTTGGGTATTTTGACAGTGCGTGTGTTGTCAACTTGAAAGTTTGTTATCAAAATTTGAAATTATACATATTGAAAGAATATTTTGAAGGACAGCGGAGACTTAACTTACAAACTATTCACAATTTAGAGTGTTAATTTATTTTAGGAATTTTCCTGATAATTGTGGAATTTCTTCTGTGAATCAAATAGATTTCAAAAGAGATTTCGAGCGATTTCAATTGTGATAATAATATATTAAATATTACATGCTTATCAAAGAAAAGGTACATGGAAAAAATAAGCTAAGTCAAAATTTGATGTTTTTTGTTATACTAAATTTAAATAAATAATTGGATGTAATGAGCAATAAATAAGATTTTTTAATATAATTTTGCTTTGTGGCCCAAACTCAATATGTTGGAGACATTAAAATGACTTTTTTACTTGATTTTTCGAAAATTTATTTTTTAACTTAAAAACAACTTCAATTGTGTGGAAAACGGGTTAAGTATTCTTGTGTCTTTAAGCCAAAAATGTTTTTAATGTACTGCAGATGATTTGGGAATGATTCGTCCTTGCACGGTTCATCCAGCGGACGATTCAATACTTATTTCGTATCAATTACTTTAAATGACATAGATAGAAGAACTGTAAAGATAGAAAATGCTATACAAATTCATGTGCAACTATTTCTTCATGATTTCTCCCCTATTCATGGATGACGATGGTGCGAAAAGTAAAAGAGAGTGTTCTGATTGGTTATTAAAACGGCACTAGGGAATTGGTCCTCGGTAACCCCGGTGGTCGGTTTTATTAAAGAAATAATTCTAATTTTTAATTCTAACCTACGTTCGGCCAGTAGATCTCTATTTTATCTAACATTTTTTTTACTTTCTCTGCATTCACGTCGAAGAGGAACTGCGTCAAAACAAGATTGCAGCTTTTGTAATTATTAGCTGATTCCCAATCAGCTTAAATCAATTCTCCCAGGATAAATCGTCCGGAAGATGAATTGTTCACTGCAAGAACCTTTCAAGGATGAATCTTCCGGAATGAATCGTTCTGATACCATTGCAGATTTGCATACTTTTGTGTGGAAATATTAATTAATCCTAAAATATACACTGAATAGATAACAATTTAAAGTAAAGAGACACTTTTGATAAATAACCTTTATAGCTACAGTCTGGAAGAAGGAATTCACTTTCTCTCAAATTTCGCATTTTTAAACTTATGTTCTTTTATCTACTACTCCACTCTCCCAACATCCACTATAGAAGTTCCTGTACTTTATTAACCTCGGATGCTTCTTCATTACTTTTATTATGAAAATGGGCTTTTATTTTTGTAAAACTGAATTAGTTGTTTCGTTCACTGACAAAAAAATATGTTGGTTAACCTTGTTAATTTTCAATTCTGAATTTATGGTTGATGATGCCCATATTTTTTTCTGGTTGCATGTACGAATGACCCTTTATTGGGAAGGTAGCCTTTACATAGTCCAGACGTTTATGCTCATGAACAACATGAAGTAAGAAATAGAATAATGGATTGTTCTTGCTTTGCTTTCCGCAAGAGTAAAAAAAATATTCCAAGTTATTACTTGGGGATTTAAACGATTATAAAGGAAATAACTCAAAAGAGATGCTACATCATCGCTTTTTCTTCCTAATATTTTTTGAATAAAACCCTCAAAGAAACTTTCTGCTTCCCGTAATGAATGCAAATGGATTCGTTTTTTAAATCCTTGTGGCTGGCGAATTTGATTTCAACTTTCTTGAATAAAATTGTTGATGCTCTAATCTTGTGTAGTTTATTTAGAATTTTCATTTCCATCTTCAATAAACGCTGTTCACTTTCATTAACTCTGTTGGCACGATCTTTCTGCAAACATTTTATTTTTGCTAAGTAACTGTCGCAGATGCTACAGGTGTCGGTTCTTGGGTGATGGTATACGATACTTGGTTATAGAGGGCACCACTACTAATGTCAAAACGGTATAAGTTAGATAAAAGTTAGCAGTCTTGTTTCTAAGCCGTGCGTAGATAAACTTACTATTTCAAGAATTACATTCAACTGAGCTATACAAATTGAACCTGTAATTAACATAAACAGAAAAAACACAGTTTTACAAAGAAACGTATAATAATTTTGAAAATACAGCACATGAGTGACTTGTTGACACTCCCATGATGGTCTTAAATTTATCAAAGTAATAGTGGAAGTAGCGCTACTACAAATGTGACTGAAGGTCCTTAATTTTAAAACAGAATTTACCAAGAGTAAAATTTGACTAATTAACAACAGTTTTGACATTTGTCAATAACAAGTTATTATAAACAATAATCAAAATAATGGCGATAAACAATAAATAATGCACCAGAAGACTTGATAAAATCTTCAGCGCTACGAGTGGTAGCAAAATAAAACTAGCGAGGAAATTTCCACAAGTAATGTTGGTACTTTTAAATAACAAAACAAAATAATGTACTTGTATGACCTTGACACTTAACATAATTAAAATGCTCTAACTCAGTCGGTAGAATTCGAAGTAGTTTTACGACGGTAAATAATAGAGATGTTGACAAAAAAATAATTTAATCTATTTGCATTATAGTGACGGCAGTTGCTGACTTCTACAAAAGCTTTAAGGCTGACAAAATAATGGGGTTGACGGTACGCAAATTCCTCAACGAGATACTAAACGATAATTCGAAATGATAACGGTACGACAATGCTCGCTGCTCAAAAACAACACTTAGATGGATGAAACACTAAACATCACAAATGATTCCTTACATCACGATCAAACTTTAATTTATTAATATAAAAGACATTAAAGATAGTCTTATAATTTAACGTGCAAAAAAATACGGAATGACTTGACTTGATGGAAGGTCATAGCTCACTGACGATGCATTGAAAAGGCACGTGGAGAGTGGCGGTCGAGAAACGAGAACTTCGCTGCAAAGTTGCGGATTAGCTGAGATTCTAAGGTGAAACAGTCTGAACATATTCAACAAATACAAACCAAATCGAATATGAAAGATAACTCGCAGAAATAATTTAACTGCGGAATGCAAAACTTGAATTTTAAAATAATAATTTGACTTAAATGAATGAATTAAATTGACTTATATAAAATTAATTTGACTAATATAAACTAAGATTAAGTTTACTAATTCGTAAACTCATGTTACAAAATATTTCTGTACGATTCGTATAATACGAAGCAGTTTGGATAAAATTCTTTGAACATAAGGAATATCTTCCGCAAATTTAATTCATGTGACAAAAGGTCTTTTTCTGGATTATTTCGTATTTCAATGGCTGATACGTCTCTTGGAAAGTGTCATGTGATTTTTTTAATGTTGTCAATTGTTACAGTTAGCGTTTTTGGACGATTTTCATGCTTACCTCGTTTGTCTTTTGGTGCAGAACCGTCCTACTTTAATGATTTCACAAGATATTTAATCTTGCTTCTTGTAATACCGTACAAAGCTATGAACTCTTTGCGACAAACATCACTTTCAGTAATACCTTCGTTGTTAGAATATCTGACCTTACGTAGTATGTCAGCAACTGAACATTCTCTAACAGCCGCTTCATTTTCTTCTTTTCGAGTGCGCTGCCTGTGCTGCACTGGTGAACACTCATTAGACCATATTAAGTACAAATTTTTATTAAACTAAATTATTAAAATTCTTTAAAATTTTTTGTTTTGTTTCTGCAGATATTTTCGCACTGCAATTTAAACGCTTGCAGTTACATTTTTATCCTATTTCTAGAATTTGAATACATAGTTTTTATTGACATTTCTCACACTTCTATTTATCTCTTTTCGTTGTTCTCATCACCACATCACTCGAATCATTATAAATATTTCCACAGTTTTTGCTAATATTTTCCATAATCACTAATTAATTATTATTATTAGTTTAGTACTGCTTAGCATAAACACCAACAAACCACAAACGACAAAAATCAATAAATTACTGTTAATCTCATTATAAAACTGCTGATTTTGTAAAAATACTACCTATGTGATTTAGCTTGTTACTCTTAACTAAGTTCTGAGTCTAACTCGAACTAAGCTTATTATTTCCTGACTCAGTGACTCGGTTTTAATAAAATTGACTTACTAGTCTGTTTTTCTCGTGTATCCTTCAAATATATTCTCTAATATGGCTGATTTTGTAGATGAACTAAGGCAGATAGGTGTATTTATTTCAAATTTGCTTGTTAAACCGATTATGGGGTAAGAACGTTTTTAATTTTAGTAAATTTTTTTTTAATGTTTATAACTCGTTTTTCTTCATTTGAAATGTGCCATCTTTAAAAAAAACATCAAATATGATTAGAGACTTATTTGACTACGTATTTTCACTTTCGAGATTAAAAGGCAAATACAACATTTTTGCGTCCAATGCACAGTGACAAACGAAATTCGTGGACAATAAGCAAAAGTAAAAATTAGAGATTTATCCGAAATTATATAGTTTAATGTGTTGGTAGAACGATCTAATATCTTCACTTAATTTAATATTTGCACATTATCAATACTGAAGGAATCGGAGGCTTTTTTGTATTTTTTTAAGCATATTAATGTCCGTTACCTTTTTGATCTTTTTTAATCTTTGCTTTATTTTTACAAAGTTCGGAAAATTTGGTGAATTTGACCTTCTTTAATTACAATGTTTATTGCATTGTCTTCATATAATATAAATAACTCATATAACTTCAAAAACAAGTTGCCAAATACGGCCAGAGCAGATGTGGGATGTGATGTTACCTCAGAAACGACTGAATCGTTTTCTAACATGGTTTACTAAGACATTTTGATAAATAAATTTCCGTATTGACTGAACCTGTAGTTACGAGTGATTTTGATTTTAATCGACAAGAACAAATTGCTTGCCAAATTAAATATTTTTTCAGAAATTTTTTAAATGTTATGCTTTTCTGCTACGTGACCACGACGCGCTGTAACATAAAACTCCTATCAGGTAGTTGGTATCTTATTTAATAAAAACTTCTGTTATTACTTGTTTGAATAACTAAAGTCTCAACTAATTTCGTCTGATAATTACGACTTTACACATATTTTAGGAAAATGTTAAAAATTATCTTTCTTTCAGCTATTTTAAAGTCAATTTAAAAAAAATGAAGCCTGAATTTTGTCAACGAATTTTTACATTTTTGCCACTATGCGATGGTGGAACGATGAGATGGTGTAGATGTAATATAGAGCTTAATTGCAGAAATATAAAAAATTTAAATCAATAAATTATAAAATAGCGTACTTGAGAGTGAATGCAAAAGCCTTCAGAGCAGAGAAAAATGTAAAGAAAAACGACGAATTTTATAATTAAGTGGATAATAGTGGCTAAAGTAGAGAAACATGATGTGTTATTAGTTATGAGAGATATCAATGCTTAACTAATTAGGAAAAGAAGATTATTTAAAAGAAGTTACTGGGAAGCAAACATTACATAATAAAATTAATGATAGGAGAGAAATCAAATACCCGAGTTTGCATTATTACTGAACATGACGATTAGCAGTTCAAACATAACAGAAAATTCAAACATAAAGCATACATAATCCGTGTTGAAACCAGATCTCTGATGTATTAATAACAAAAAAAGGCAGCATTAATAATAGATGGAAGGACATTTAGAGGAGCTAAGACCGATTTAGATTTGATAGTAGCAACTTTGAAGAGAAAGGTTAATATGCAAGCTAACAAAGAGAAGGGAAAGAAAAATTGGATTTAGGAAAACTAAGTAACAAAAAAATAAGAAGATAATGGACAAACATGGAGAAAATAAATGAACAAATAACTACGAGAGATTGATGGAGAGTGGAAGAGATTAAAGACAGCAATACAGGCTGCAATGGAGAAAACTATAGGACATAAAAATAGAAAGAAATACAAGGCAAGAACTACATGGATAAGAACAGGAAATCTGGACAATATGAGAAAGTGCGTTGAAATGAAAAAAGAGACTTATAAAATTGGTAACAAAACAAAAATACCTGGTTAAAGGAGATGATGAACGATTTAGAACAAGAAAGTAAGAGAAACAATGCAAAGAAAATTTAATAAAAAATTAAATGAACAAAAAGTACAAAATAATGTCCAGAGTGATGAAAGACGAACAAGGCAATCCAAAAATAGCAAAATGAAGAACGAAATGTACCTGGCAAAGATAGTACACTAGCAGAAATGCCCAAGAATGGAGGAAACGAACTTCAAAGAATACATACGAACTAATAGAAATAATCTGGAAAGAAGAAAAAATGCCCGAGGATGGCGGACAAGAAGAGAATAATTCCAATACCTAAAAGAGGAGACTGCTTATATACTGCTACCGGTGGTATACTCAGTGCTACCATTCCTGATTCTAAAACGATAAAAACAAAATACAGATCTGAATACAACAATTAAACTAAAATGAAATAATTTAAAAATAAATTAAAATTAATACGGATGCGCATGTAAAATAAATACAGAAGCAAAACATGAATTTACTAACATCCAAAGAACGTTTATTTGATGAAAATATTCAATATTTTGAAAACCCACAGAATAAATTTGAACATAATTATTGGATAATTAAAATTTTTTTAAATTTATATAATTTAAAATTAAAATGTGATTTCAGTCGAAAGATTTGTCATGATAAATCAAGATAAATCCTATACATTTTTTACATTAAATAAGTACTATGTAGTAGTGCGATAAGTAGTAAGGAAACAGTAATAAGATACATTACCATGCATGCTGAACCAATGCATGCCCGATGATTGCAAATCCTTCGAGTAATGCCAAAACAGATCACATGGTGAGGTTCATGCGGTCCAATTTACAGACTGCTACCTGCATATGTATTCTATGCAGAAGGCGCTGCTTCGGTTACTGTATCATGCTACTATTTTGGATACGCAATGTGAAGAATGTACTGTACAATTTGTCAAGATTTATCTACGCCAAATAATTTGACTGAAGCCAGTTAATTTTGAAAAATTATAAATTTAAAAATTTTAAAGTGAAGTTAATCATTTATCAATCTATATATATAAATGTGAAATGGTATTTCTTTGTCACGCATGATCTCCAAAACTACTGAATCGATCGACTTGCCGTTTTTTTTAAATGATAGAGTACATCTTGGAGCAGGTTTAAAGCCTAATTCCGCGTTTGTAAGTTAATAAACAATGAAGTAATTACATTTTTTGTACACACACGTCTAAACAGATTATCTACAGATTTAATCTGATAATCTACAGATTAGTGACATTTTTTAGGTTGGTTAAATAACCTACTTCAAATCACTATATTAACTAAATCACTATATACTATATCACTATATAGACAAAAAAAAGGAACGAAGGAATCATAACAAACAGTGGCATATAAAGTTATTATGGTGAAGAGAAAATTAAATCTTGGTCGTTCTTCTACTGTGGCCAAAAGACAGCGTTTTTGTAGACAAAATCAAAGTACCGATAACATAAATGATCGTAATGCTTCCGACCCAGCACAGGATTCCATTTCACAGCAAATCCAAGCCCCAATAAGAGTTAATGATGGTGATCATTTGCATGATATGGAAGTAGAAAATGAAAGTGTTCCTTCAGTCCCATGGAAAAGTAGAGAAATGTCTGGATTTAATTATGATGTCTCCATTGATTATGCAACCGATTCTCACGTTTCGATTGAAACCATGACTTCCAGCTGTAACTACTGTCGTGCATTAAAATGGGAAAAAGAAGCACCTGGCCTGTGTTGTTGTAGTGGAAAAGTTTTACTCGATGACATTGTTGAACCGCCAGAACCATTAAAGAGTTTACTACTTGGCACTCACTATAATTCGGATAATTTCCTTAGAAATATACGAAAGTACAACTCCGCTTTTCAAATGACATCGTTTGGTGCCACCGAGATACGGCATGGAAATTTTATGCCCACGTTTAAAATTCAAGGCCAAGTTTACCATGCAGTTGGTTCCTTATTTCCAAAAATGCAAGAAGAACCCAAGTTTTTGCAAATATATTTTATGGGAAATGGAGAATTGGAAAGAAGATTGTCCGTAGCTCCTCACACGAACAGAGAGATATTATATGATTTGCAAGAATTACTCCACATCAATAATCCATATGTTAGAAGCTTTAAAACTGCATTAGATTCGATGTCACTACATTCAGAAGATTTTAAAGTAATCATTCGAGCTGATAGGATGCCAGGAAGAGAGCATAGAGGTCGTTTTAATGTGCCACAAACAGACGAAGTAGCTATACTGATTGTTGGTCAAGAATTTACAAAGAGAGATATAGTTTTGAAAGCGAGGAATAACACTCTTCAACGCATCAATGAAATGCATCGTTCTTATGATGCATTACAGTACCCATTGATGTTTTGTCGTGGTGAAAATGGGTATTCAATCGATGTTCTACAAGTTCATCCAACAATTAGACGTACAGTACCCAATAAAACTGTTTCCGCAATGAATTTCTACGCATACAGATTAATGGTTAGAGAAAATAACAGTAATTTCATTCTGCGCTTTAATTCTCTTCTCAATCAATATTTAGTAGACATGTATGCTAAGATTGAAACAGAGCGACTCAATTTTATCACAGCACATCAGAGCAATTTAAGAGCTGACAGCTATATGGATATTCATGATGCAATGCAAGCTGACGGAGATCCCACAAATATTGGCAAAAGAGTTATCCTGCCATCTTCATTCACTGGTGGCCCCAAGACAAGATTTCTTTGAATCATTAAACAAATAAATTTGTTTGGTCCGAACAAACAATTTTTTACCGTTTCCTTAACTTAAAATTCTCAGACTTTTCAAAAAAAAGTAAATTCAGACAAAGGCAAAGTATTTTATTTCTAGTGAAACCCCGGGCGAAGCCGGGTATCCAGCTAGTTTATTATAAATATGAATTTAGACAATTTAAATTTACACATTTCAATAAAATAAAATTAATTTCTTGTAACATCCAAGTTTGTTTGAATTTATCCGAGTATTATCGCCTTCTCTGCAGTAAATTTAATACAAAAGCAAAACACATAGCATTAGGTACTCAATCTCCGAACGTTTATTTTTTAAAATAAAATCAGTAAACGGTTTTGTGTTTCCGTGGTATAGCAATCGGCCGATATATTTTATAGTAAATATTTAGTGTCGCTATTATTTTATCACCACGAATCACATCAACTTGATCCTTGAATTCGCCATTTGGTAAGAAAGGTGGATTTCGAGATTCGTCAGGATAAGCATTCCATGCTTTGTAGGTGGTTCCCTACAGAAAAAATATGTTTTTTTATTGTGTAATTAGTTTAAAAAACGTTTCTACTTGAACTATTTGACATAAGGTAAAATTTCCAGATTTATGTAAAATTTGTAGTCCCACAATATTTGCAGCAACAGCCTTGCAATAATTTAAGTGATAGTTCATCCCAGGAAGTTCACGATATTCGTTACTTAGAAATTTATACACTTGCACTGCTATCTAAAACAAATAATAAAGTTTGAAAAATACAATAAACCTTTCTTTCTCTATGTGGGTACCTCCAATTCAGTACTCATGTTCACTTTTGAGTTAATTGTTATGTTCATAACCGGAAGTGTTCGATTGTATTTAAAAGTTTTGACTTCCACAAAATTGAAAATAGATTTGCTATAATCGATTAATTGTGATCTTTGGAAATTAATCTTATAATCGTTTTGAAAAAACTAGAAAACAAAGGATTAAAATAATAATTAGCAAGAAAAAAATATTACCTTGGAATAAAAATCATTTGCAAAGTTTGGAGATGAATACACTAGAAAAATTATTGTGGAATATAATGTATGCTTTAACATTTTGAGTAGATATGGCATTATGTTGGCATATAAACCTTTTTATGTACAATTTATATACCTACAGTTAAGTTAAGTATCAAAAGTATATGTATTTCCTTCCGCAATGATGTTATTATTATTGTGAAAACTTAATGACTCGAAAATATCGTTTGTTCACCTTTATGTTGCTCTTATTATTTTATCTTTTTATGAAATAACTTCAATGTTTTATTTTAGAATTCGTCTCCTTTGATCACTCAGTTTAAAAATTTTCAATATGAATTTTCCTGTGATTCTAATTTTTATTTTTTAGACTGAGCTACAAACTCGACGTATTAGACAGTGTATGCTTGAAAATACAAAAGATCTTTATTTTATTAAAAACATAAAAAAGGATTAGAATTCTATCCGAATTTTGCTGCATTTAATGAATAACCCACGGACTGTGTTAATTTCAAAATTTCCAGTAGTCCAAATCGAAAATTTGAAATAAAAAAATATGATACTTGCAGTTTCCCATGCAGGTACACTACTTGCAACAGGAAAGCGCAGATTTTCTCTGCCTCAATCAGCTTGCATGTGGTATAATTTGATGCTTAGCAAGAAAAATTGCCGTTGCCAACGGCGAAGGGCACTCAGTTTGTGCTTTAACACCCAAAACATTATTTTAATCATTTCTTTTGATGCAATTTTATATTTTATTATATTTCTGTTTTATGTTCGAAATTCAAAATATTTAAAAATTATGTTTGCAATCCACTATTTTACCATATATGTTACGGTCAATGACGACAATTCGGCCATTAACGTCAATGGCCGGTCAATGACGTTAATGCCCACTTACGTTGGCCATTGACGTTAATGCCCGGCCAATAACGATAATGACCAAGCATTTTGGGCAATGATGACATTTAAAATTTCATATGTAGTTTTTACATCATTGTCCGGGCAATGACGTCATTGCCCAATACAGAGTGGGCAATGATGATATTACTATTGTACGGTGAGGAATGTTGTATAACAAAACTAGTATCATTTTAGTTGGCGATTTTTTTATAGAGATTAAGTATTATTAAGTAATTACCAACTTAAAAATATATCTAATAAGTTAAATAAAGAAGTTACGAAAAACAATTAAAACGAAAAACGATTAAAACGAAAAAGGAATAAAACATAACAGAAATGGATAACAAAGATCTCGATGAAATGCGAAAGCGATTTAATGAACAAATTAACCTAGCAATACAAGAAAAACGTGATGATAATAAATCGTATTTAGACGTTGGTGAATACAACAACCGAATTGGTGAAGTTAAAGAGGCGAAAACTTTACTTTTACAAGAGGGGTATAAGAAAACAACGAAGCATTATAGGATGGTGCGTAAATATGTATGATGTAATTACTATAAATGGAAAAGAGCGCCTAATCAAACCTGTTGCTGAAAGTAATCTATCAAAAGTTTTGTATTATGCAACAAATGAAGAATTGTTTGATATTATCCATAATGCTCACCTGGCAATCGGATATAGTGGAAGAAATAGAATGGTAGCCGAAATAAGTAAACACTTCTGCAATATTACCAAAGAAACGATAATGGGATATCTTCGGAATTGCATGAAAAGAAAAGTAGCAATATTTTTTAGATTTAAAACTTTTTGTTAATTTTTATTATTTTTGTTAATAAATGATTATAATACAATAAATACAATACACCTAAATGTTGCTTGCCAGTTGGCTGTTAAATTCAAATCGCTATTTTGCTGTTCCTTATACCATTCATTCTATGATATCATCATTGTCCAATCCTTTTTGGCCATTAACGTTATTGACCGGCCAAAGACGTAAATATTACAATCAGATGAAAATATTTACATCATTGGCCAACGTCAATGGGCATTGACGTTAATGGCCGGTCAATGACGTTAATGGCCAGCATAATTGGGCATTGACGTCATTGGCCGATTGACGTCAATGCCCAATTTACATCATTGACCGTAACATATACACAAAACCATCACTCGGCATTAGCCTCGATTTATTTAACTTTCCTTGAATGTTATTATTTAATCATTACTTTGAGAATTACAATTTTTTATTAATGGTTGCAGCATTATCAAGTGCGGCATCATCCAGTCCATCTGCGTTACTTTTGTTTGTGATATTTAAAACCTACCCTGTAGTTGTGATATTGATTTAAATTTTATGTTCAAATGTTTGGTTTCTTTGTGTGAGTCTAAAAATTGCCTGGTAAGCAATTAAGCATAGATCGTTATCGTAGACTCTTTTGGAGCGCAGCAATGATATCAGAAATTCAAATCTTCTAATTCTTTTTGATGATGATCAGCCCCCGTGACTGCGCTTCTGATGTTCTACATCACAACAATTTTTAAACTTGAAAATCCTGATACACTAAAGATTATTTTAATAGCTTCTTTCATTGAAATTTTTTATTACTTCACAAAAGTACTTAAAATTACATTTCTATTTTATCTTCGAAATTCAAAATATTTAAAAATGTTGCACGTTCTGAAAAATTATATTTGAAATCCAATAGTTTCGTTGCAGTAAACGTAATTATGTTGTTAAATATTAAAGCTTCGTTATACTTAATTCCAAAATGTTTTATAAGTTTGCCTGTATTGGAACAAAGATTCTTATATAACGAACATCACGTGCGTTTGCAGTGCTTACTGAAATAATATTATTGTTCCATGTTTGCAAGAACGGATAAAAATCAGAATACATCGGTCCGTTGCGAAAATCAATTCTGAAAATTTGCTCTCCTGTGACATAATTCAATACTTTCAGAGTGATATCTCCAAGTGGATTTTCACAATAACTATAACTAAGTTTATTTTGTTCCAGCAAAGTGGTGCTGAAGTTCTCGTTTATCCTCCACAAGTTTAAGTTTTCAAACGGAGTCTCTATCGCTGTAAATGTTACTAAACGTGAAGTTTCAATGTTCCACAAAGAGAAATGCACGTGATGTGCAGATTTGCAGAGGGCAATTACGATATCATTTTTTACCATTATTTTTTCGACTATATGACGACCATTTGAACAGCATACTAAAGTAGTACTTGTGTTGTCAGATGTATTCACAATGTTTATCGAAAGTGATTGCAAAACAACTGCCACATCTTTATACATCCATACATCACTAACATGCCGCGATAATGTAATATATGCTGTAGATTCTAGATTTAGTATATATACATCTCCCGAAATGTTATAATTAACAGCAACGGCAATCGAGTTTTGCAAAAAACATACTTTCACAACATAAGTGATGACTGTTCCCCAAGGCAATATGTTCAGTATATACCCATTTTCTAAATTCCATACTATTAGGTACAACATGGTGATACATACTAGAAGATTTTGTTGTCGCACAATACGTAATATGGGCATCGTGCAAAAAACATTAAAACTTTTTTCGACCGCGCCAGTGGATGAATTAAAAATTTTAATTTTCCCATTTCGAGTACTAACAATCACCATTTCATCATCGACGTAATGAACCTCTGCTATCTCCGTTACTTCTATCAAAGGTCTTTCCTGGAAAATAAAATTTTTCCAATTCTTATTCACGGCTTGATTGTATAAATAAGTTCCTTGCCAATGAGTAAACCTATCAAAATGTTTCTTATAAAATAAAGATCTTAAACGTGAAGGCGTTGGATAAAAGTGATCTTGCTCACATTTAATTTGCCAAAAGTATTCATCATTTATTAAATTTTTCCAACGGGGAATACATTTCCAGATCTGACAGATATCATCTGGGTTTAAATACATACAAATACTTTGCATATCTTGTGGTTGTAAATTTCCAAAAATATCCACATTTTGCTTAACGTTTTGTTCGTTGTTTGAAATTTCTTCTGTAAATTCAGATTCTTTTGCTGCCATGTTGTTTAATAAAATTATTTCAACTTGCATAATATATAGTATTTTTAATGATATTTTGGGTTGGTAACTCATGACTCATGACCAGCAGTTTAGCGTGAAGCATACACGAGTCGACTACGAAGCGTAAGCACGTGGTTCGAACCTTGTTCGCGTTAGATATACTGCTGCGATCAAAAGTGCAATATCGATCTGTGGACTATGGGGAAGGCAACGGAAACCACCCTATGAAATAAACTCCCTTGGCGTCGGCCAAGTTGAATCGCCAACTTCCGGGAGACCGGATATGGCACATGAAGAAGAAGAAGAGTTGGTAACTCAGCTTATTTTCTTCTTCTTCTTAATGTTTTAGGCTTTGGCCAGTTACGTTACCTCTGATCCTTACATCTTTTCTTGGTCTTCCTACATTTTTTCTTTCGATGGGTTCATAACTTCAGCTAATTTATTCATTTATTATGTGGATTATTTATCTATTAAAACAGACCTTCTATCTAAAAATACTTAGCATTGCCAACGTCTACTTGAATAGCGACATGACACATGTCTTTCATTTTCGTCATTATCTGAAGATTTCCGACAGACTCTGCCAGTTCTACGCCAAGGAACTAAAGTTGATAAAACTCGAGGGTGCTTTAAATGATCTTATTAATTTAAGCTCCAATAAATTTCTTTCCAAAAAATTCCAGGGATCATATTTCAAAATTACCTGATCAGAACTTATTACACCTTGGTGAAGTAAAACCCTCTGTGGATTTCGACACGAAAATTATTATGTATTCAATGAGCACAGTAGTTTACAGTGTAAACGAATTAACAAAAAAGTATTTCACAATTTCAATTCCAACTATAAAACTTTTTTGGTTGTGTGAAAAGCACAATTGGCAACAAAAATGTTACATTTAATTGTTTAAACCAACATTTACCAGAAAATATTGTTGGGAAACTTCAGGTGTACAAATCAATACACAAACATGCAAAAGCAAAACGGTCAGTCACTTTGCCAAAACACTTAAAGCAATCATATTAAATTCATTCATGATCAAAACTTTGATTGCATTCATTTGTCTTGGGAGTAAAGCTTGGCTTGATCTGTGATTACAAGTAAATTTCTAGAAATTGATAACCTAAGAACCGAATGAAAAGTTTTCCTATGAATGCTGTTTACTGGAACACCGTTTTGGAGCCAAAACGTTGTATAATGTCCACCCTGTACAAAAATAAATTAAAAAATTATTGAAATTATATAATTATCGAGGGTTAACCGCTAGAAATCGTGTACAATTAACTTCGCACTTCACGTACTTCATAATAATTCTCCATACTTCTTCTTACTTTATATCATTCAGCAGTAATTCACGGAATTCACCGTTCTCCATCAATAATTCACGGGACTTCACCTACTTCATCAATACTTCATTGTATTTCACGTACTTCATCAGTATTTCAGAGACTTACCGAGATTCCAAAATTTATGCGCTGCAGGGTGTTCCCCCCAGACCCCCGGGATCTAGTAGTATATTTTTTATCATAAGTAAACTGAAGACCTCCCGTTGCAAAGACCCCCACTACCCCCCAGGAGTGTACGGAATTTATAATTACGCAGTTAATAATTAATTGTCAGATTACGAATTAAACACATTTACTTGGCCATAGCTAATTTTAATAAACTTGAGATATGCCTAAATATTTAATTCACTTTTAATAAAAATAAATTATTTAAACCGGGGGGTTTGGTGAGTGTGGATCACCCTCCAGTGCCTTTGGAACGGGTAATCTTGAATTTGCTTCTGATATAAAATAAACTACTTAATCCGGGGAGAGGTAGAACACTCTCAGTGCCTTTGAACGGAGATCTTCCGTATACTTTTGATAAAAAATAAACTACTTATAGTTTATATATAGTTTATTAAAATAAATTTGATCCGGAGGTCCAGGGGGGTTCTGCATGTTCTGCAATGTTCTTTATTCCAAAATTTGTGCACTGGAGGGTGTTCCACACCCCCCAGACCCCCGGAACAGTAGTTTATTTTTAATCAGAAGTAAACTGAGGATCTCCTGTTGTCGAGGCACTGAAGGGTGTTTCACACCCCCCGGACCCCCCGGATTGAGTAGTTTATTTTTATCAAAAGTAAACTGAAGATTTCCGATTGCAAATATATAACTAATTTTAAAAACTTGTGATATGCTTATATATTTAATTCACTTTTAATAAAAATAAATTATTTAAACCGGGGGGTCTGGGGGGTGTGGAACACCCTCCAGTGCCTTTGGAACGGAGATCATTAGTTTACTTCTGATATAAAATAAACTACTTATTTCGGGGTGTAGAACACCCTCCAGTGCCTCTGCAACTGGAGATCTTCAGTTTACTTCTGATAAAATATAAACTACTTGATCCGGAGGTTCAGGGGTTCTGCATGTTCTGCAATGTTCTTTATTCCAAAATTTGTGCACTGGAGGATGTTCCACACTCCCAGACCCCCCGAATCGAGTAGTTTATTTTTTATCAGAAATAAACTAAGCATCTCTTGTTGACGAGGCACTGGAGGGTGTTCCACACCCCCCGGAAACCCCGGATTAAGTAGTTTATTTCTTATCAAGTAAACTGAAGATCTCCCGTTACAGAGATTTCCCCCCAGAGAGTACGAAATTTATAATTATGTGTGCATTAGAAACGGAGATCTTCAGTTTACTTTTGATATAAAATAAACCACTTAATCCGGGGAGGGGAGCCGTAGAACACCCTCCAGTTCCTCTGCAACGGGAGATCATCAGTTTGCTTCTAATAAAAATTAATTAATTAATCCGGGGGTCTGGAAGTATGGAACACCTTTCAGTGCCTCTTCAACGGGAGATCTTCAGTTTACTTCTGATAAAAATAAACTAATTAATTTGGGGTCTGGAAGGTGTGGAACACCCTCTCGTGCCTTTGCAACGGAGATCTTTGGTTTATTTAAAAAAGTAAACTACTTGATCCGGGGAGTCTGAGGGGGGTAAAACACTCTTTGGTACTCAAATATTACAATGCAGGCAAAGATATTAAAAGTTTGAAAATTTGGTAGAAACTTTTAGCTAGGTACCGTTTTAGTTTTTAAAAAATTTTGATATTCTTGAGGGAAGGGGAGGTAAAAGGATAACGCAAAATAAAATTATGTACAATCAAGCACCAACGAATATTACGATTATTTTTAAAATTGGGAGGAGCTAGAGGTCCCCCAGCTAATTTTCTAAATAATTCAAAAGCAGAAACGGTCCAACCCAAAATAAAGAATGCACAATAGAATTAGGCCTTTTTGAATTAAAATTTATAATGGAAGGGATTGATATTTATTAATTGGTCCTGTGATTGATGCGGTTTATTTTTAGAATTTTCTGAAAAAATGTTTTACTTAAAACATTTCTTTTAATTGATTGTCTTGAATTTCTTTTTTGTTGTGTAGCCATTTCTTAATTTGATTTGTCATGAATCCTGCTTGGTTCACCAAAATTTATTAATTTCATGATACTTCACTTGTACTTCAATATACTTAACATATATTTTACCTACTTTACACGTACTTCATGTATTTTACCAGTACTTTATGTACTTCACAAGTACTTTATGTATTTCACAAGTACTTCATGTACTTTACATGAGATTTCATGTACATCATGAGATGTGTACAAAAACTTCACCAGCGGTTAACCCTCGATAATTATGTTATTAACTTGTGAAGTTTTTATTAAAGTAAAATTTTAAAAATTAACAGGTTAATTGAACAATGCAACGAAATTATTTTTCTTCACGTGCCTATCCGTTACCGGATGTTAGTGATAAGAAACTTGACCGAAGCCAACTTGAATTTTCTAGGAGTTTAATTCATGGGGTGGTTTCCCGTTGCCTTTCCCATAGTCCACAAATCTATAATAGACTCTTCGATCATAGCAGGGTATCTAACGCAAGCAGGGTTCGAACTGCTGGTTATTACAAAAGTAACAGTTGGAACATCTAATGTCGATGAAACTGTGCCTAAGTAAGAGGACCACCGTTTTTATGTGCCTTCCAAAGCACAGAAACGTGATACAACGTGATCCGAACCGGGGCGCATTACGTTAGCAATTGATCGCGCTATCAACCAGACCAATGACCGGCTCTTACGAAACGAAATTATTTGTGAGCTTTTCAGCAATGACAAACAGATGACGGCAGTAACAATTGCTGACAGCTCATAAATAATTTGGTTTTATGGTTCAGTTAACCTGTCAATTTTTACATTTTTTTTTTAAAGTTTGGTATTACTCCCCTACATACATAAATGTAATTTTGTAAAATATTTCTGGCGGGTAAAAATTTGCGGGTAAAAATTTGCGTGATAAATATTAACAGTCTATTTAGTTTAATAATTTTGTTGAAAGCATTTGTAATTGCCGTGGAAGGAAAAGAAAAGGTTTTACTCATTGACCGACGGTTATGTCTATGCGGTTTATTAATTTTAATTTGTGGTAAATATTACTTTGTTCTTGGCTTTTTATGTAATCTGATACAAATCTGTTATCGTGTAATTTTTTAAGGTAACCGCTTGTATATTGTATGTTTATCTTGTAGATCCCGAGGAAGTGACAATACTTTGCAGCTGAACAAAGATGCGCTTGTTCCAAATCACGCAATAAGGGTGTTCCAGTACATCTCTAAGTAAAACTAAAGAAAATCTTAAGGAAAAGTTTTTTCTGGTGACTAGAAAAAAGAGAAAGCTCCACTCTATGTGCATCGTCAAAGACAAACAACGCCTGTGCATTATAAACAGCAAATGTTGTAATACGTAGCATGGTTATCTTTTTGGGACATCTACCCAACCAGCAATGTTTTAGTTCACATAAAACATTATGCAATTATTGAAACGCGATGGATTGACATCTTACAAAGGCATGCGATCTACTAACTGCAAAAACTATCAGATTAAATAATTAGAAATATATGGAGTAAAGCAATCGACTCGTTTCTGTCGTCTCTGGCCAATAAGAAATTAAAAAATTAATAATATTCAAATATAAAGTCGATTCAAACAAAATTTTCTATTAGAAAGCTTTAAAGCCCAGTTTTAAGTTTCTATTAAAGTTTAAACTAATACGTAGTACCTGTAGTGTAAAAATATTGATTATGTTATTCTTGAATTTTTCTAATGTTTTAATTAAACGCGCAATTAATTATTCCCACTTAATTGCAACCTTTCAATCTATCATATTTAATGAGTTACTCGAAGGACGTTAGTTGTTCAGTCAGTTGTGAGTTTGCTATGTTGGCAGTCAGAAAGTCTGCAAAAAAATGGAGACAGATTTACCGCCGCTGTATAGTAAAGATTTTACCCTTGAGGCGTATAATAAAAAGTTTCAAAGCAGCGCCAGGGCTCAGGAAATTTATAAAAGATCAACTTTGAGGTCATCCGATGGGAAAACTAGAGATGATCATGATCAGTTTTATAGAGACCATAAGTTGCTACTTAAGCTCTTTCAGGTAAGTAAACTTAATATTTGAGAAGTTTTGACCGAAACAATTTGGGTGCTTTAGGTGCTTGGAGTTATGCCCATCCAAAGAGGACAAATAGGCACAATAACGTTTAGCTGGATAAGCATTCCTACAATTTATGCTTATTGCTTTTACGTTATAACAAGCATTTTGGTGGTTTTAGTCGGTTACGAGCGTGTGATAATTTTGACCACCAAAAGCAACAAATTTGACGAATACATTTACTCCATCATATTTATCATGTACTTGGTGCCACATTTTTGGATTCCTATTGTTGGCTGGGGTGTTGCTAAGGATGTTGTCAATTATAAAAATAGTTGGGGGTTTTTTCAGTTGCACTATTATAAAATTACAGGTACGGCCATTTACAGGGATAAGGGAACCAATTAATGCGTTTCTGTTGTAGGAAAAAGTTTAATATTCCCTCATTTGAGTACTTTGATTGTTATAATTAGCACAGGATGCGTTGTTGTTGCAGTCGTATTTTTGCTATCTCTCAGTGCACTTTTTGATGGGTTTACTTTATACCATACTATTGCTTATTATCATATCATTATAATGATAAACATGAACTGCGCCTTGTGGTACATCAATTGCAGAGCAATTGGCGATGCTAGTAAGTGTGTTGCAGAGAGTTTCGAAGAGGTACCGACGGTTAGTATAGATTCGAACAAAACTTTTGAATTCAAGATATTTTAGGATATGAAAAAGCACATTACGGGATACTTGATCAACCATTATAGGTTGCTATGGTTAAAACTGAGCAATATTCTGCAAGGGTTGGGAAACGCTTACGCAAGAACTTATTCAACCTATAGTTTGTTTATGTTGACTAATATTACGATCGCGGTGAGTGCAATCTCCATTCGTTTTTCTCTTTCCATAATGGAATTTTGTAGGTATATGGTTTCACATCGGAAATAGTCGATCATGGATTCAGATTTACCTTCAAGGAAATGGGTCTGTTGGTGGACACCTTCTATTGCGGCGTATTGCTAGTTATTTTTTGTGATTGTTCTCACCAAGCTACAATTAATATTGCCAGTAAAGTTCAATCAACTTTAATGCATGTGGATTTGAGCAAAGTTGATTCCGAGGCATCAAAAGAGGTATACTCATCTTTTTGCTAAATTTTGACTTTGCAGAAACCAATTGTACTGTTCTAATACTTTCGGTGAGTTTGTTAAAAGGAAAATTATCACCAACTTTTTGAAATTGGTTACCTTTTTTTGATTTCCCAAAGGTCCGACATTATCTGAAAATATTAATCGGCAGTTAATCCCCGTCTTATGTTGCAAACAAACCATACGACCTATAACAAACCTTTCAATTTTATTTTTAATTTTTGGCCTAAAATAAAAGGAAAGTCATCCCATTATGCAACTAACTAATATTTCAAAAAAGTTTGAAAAATGCTATCCTTTATTTTTCCAATCTAAGTATCCTTTTTGATAGACAATATTAACATCAAATTGTTAGATTTTTCCGACCCATCACGTTAGACTACCATTCATTTCAATTAAATTTTGCAACCAAACAAGTGGGTAGTGATCATTATATCTAATGTGCGGCAACTGTAACAGCTTTTACAAATTGGTTTCTTGGTTTAATTCCTATTTAATTGTATCTTTGCATTTAGATCGAACTTTTCCTCACTGCGATTCAAATGAACCCACCCAAGGTATCGCTGAGAGGATACGTCGTGGTAAACAGAGAGCTGATCTCATCGGTGAGCAGTTTTATTTCATTAAAATAATCGGTTTTACTAATTCATTTTTCTAGATGGTAGGAACGGTGGCTATTTATTTAATTGTGCTATTACAATTTAAAATTAGTCTTGTGAAATATACATGAGTAGTTATTATTGCGTGTGGAGCCTTATCACATAATCGAGGAGGTGTTATTTATTTAACATTGTGACCAATATTTTATGAAAGGTTCAATGAAATTGATTATTATAATTGTTACTTTTGGTATTAAGTTACTGTTGGTATAGCAACTAATGTATCGACAAATGTGTAGTTGCACTAATACATGGTATTATCTAATTGAACTGACCTTCCTCATGTAGTAATACATTTAGTTTACAAAATTAAGGTATCGATATAGTTCAAGTTTAGAAATGAAAACTGTAACACATATTATTATTGTACAAATCCTTTTAATTAAATTCACAAATACTCAGGTAAAAATAAATAATTTGCAAAAAGTCGAATTGTGCAATAATTTTCTTAGACGGATCCTCTCGAATATTCCATAACTGTTCCAAAAAATTTCTGTAGTAAGAGTTCTGATGGAACGATAAGGTAGATTGTAAGTATAGATAAGTGTAGAAATATAGATTACATTTTTAGAATTGAAGGAAACGATGCGGAAAAGTTGCAGTATGAATGGAATTTGAAGTTCACCAAGTATAATAACTGTAAAAATCAGCAAAGATGTAACCTGATTGCTTGGGATTCAGTTCGGAGTATCCAAAAATTGATAAAATCGCAAAATAAAACCCAAAGTATTTTGTTAAATAATGCCACAGTAACGAAAGAAATTCACTGAAGAACTTACGTTGAAGTGATTTAATTTTAGATGATCCCCGGATTGGAATATTTGCTGGAAGTTACTGTAAGCGATAGTGGCAAAATTATGGAGAAAAAAAATTTTACTTTTGAATGTAGTAACTCGTCGGAGGAAGCGGAAAGTGCCCAATTGGTGGAACATAGACAATTATTGCCCATGTCCCTTAAGTTGGTTGGATCGAATGTTACTTATCGCGATTTGACTTATATGTTGACCGCCATTGTTGCGAATTGTTATGAAAATTGCAATTTTTACGTAAGGATAAGTTTTACTAACCTTTTTGTTCCACTAAAATTAAACGATGAAGTTGTCATGTTTTTAGTATAAATGGGAATTGCTGGATGAGTTGCAAAACCCAATTCTTAGTTACAACGTAAAAGGGTCCGAATTAAAAGTTTTACCCAACACTTTCAAGGTGGCAAATTCATATGTAGTAAAGTGTAGCATTATTTACGATTCCACTAATGCAATAATCGATATAGTGAGTTATAAACAGTGTTTGTATGTGTAATTTAAAAATATATGTTTTCTAGGCAACACAGACTGTCAAGGTTCTTCCTCGACCAGTGATTTTAAAAATATCGGTCGCGACCTTACTGGTAGGGCAAAATAAACCGTTTAAGCTAAATGCGTACTTAAAGGATGTCAACAATTTTGGATACCAAACAGATGTAGACCAAAGAAAGGGCAGTCTAAAGCTTTTAACCAATACATTTTTTTTAGATTAAATGGGCATGTACAGTGAATGACGGTAACTGTGAAAGTTTCACTACAGTAAACTCGACTGTTCTCGAACATCCTGGGTTTTCTGGTATTGACGAGTGAGTTATTCTCTAAATTGAGATATTTAAAAATAATATTGGGTAGGTTTCAGACAAAAATGCTGTCGGTTTTGAAATTTTAGATAAATTTTCAGTTGTTATTTTAATAGTGCCATCTGTAGAAGGCAAAATGTCGAAATTGTTATTATTAAATATTATTGAGGTGGATGATAATGTAATCATGCACCAGTAATTAATCAGACCTAATTTTCGCTGGTTACATATTTAACGGATAAGTCATTACAATAATTAAACTGTAGAAAACCAGCTCACTTGAATGATATTATTAGGGTTGCAGATTTTTCTTACCATGAATAGTCTTCTCTTCGGTTTTGGTCTAAAATGGCGATTTCTTTTGCCAGTTGTTGTTGTATTAAGTTTTTTGGCCCCTTTCATTTTTCAGGCTCCTTTCTTTGCTATAAAGTGAATACTATAAGTATGGTCAAGCATCTAATATCATATCAGATACATATATTGCTGTGATCCACAGTCGAATATTCATCCGTGGGCTACGGGGAACGCAACGGGAAACTACTCCATAATTATATTGTTTAGTAACAAGTTGTTTTTCATTATTATCCAATTTTTATGCAAGATATCTTCTATACTTCATTTTTCTTGTAAATCGTCTGTTTCTCTATGGCAATAGAACAGAACTGCTACTTATTCTTAATACCATGAACAGTACCCAGTAATGGCTACATTTCAGTTTTGTTAAAATTTTTTTAAAGCAGCTTTAGAATTTTTATTTAATGAAATACTTACCCCTTAGGTACAATATCACAATTACTGTAACTAAAGGAAACTTGATTAAAATGGCGTCGTGTACAGTGAAAACAGTAAATGAAGGTTTCGCAAAATTGACGTGGATAGTACGGGTGACAGTGTGGATCCGTCCAAACGAATTGAAATTCTTGCCTACGTATCTGGCTTAGTCACAAAGTGCGCCTTAGAATGGACATCCGTTGAGGCAGAAAATTATGAAAACGTCAAAAACAACGTAAAAATAAAAGTAAATTAGTAGGACACAAAATGAATACTCTTTTTTTTAGGTAGGAAATCTTAACAAACCTTTAAATGTTACACTAACAGAAGACGAATTTTTAAGCGAAATTGACGAATTCAGTAATAAGGACATGGATTTAAATTACAATTTAAATTTACCCGCCCCTGAAAGTAATATACAATTATATTTTTAATAATAGTATATTATTCGACTGGCGGATATTGAATGTAATAACAATGCATTAATTTGAGTTATTCGTTTGTCGAATAATATACTATTTTGAAGAATTTGATATATCAACCCTAACTTAAAATATTACACTGCTCTCGGAAAATTTTATTATTTCATTATAGGTTGGAGTGGAATTTTAGCAAACTCGACGTATTTATTCCGACTGAACGTAACGTGTCCGTATACTCACGAAGAAGATGATGGTAACGAGAGTTCAGAGTCGCTAATAATAGAAAAATATGTGTCCCTATATGCTGACGTTGAAGTGAAACTGCACGTTTACCAATATTATATTCCTTAAATGTAGTTCCAACGAAAGGAATTGCGCTAAAAACGTTATTTAATTTCAATGTTGTTCAAGAAAACGTTAGTTACGATCGACCGATCCTGTATAAATTTGGTTACTTCATAAACGACGAACTGATTACTCATGATTTGATGGACAGTCCAAACTCGAGCGCCGTGTTGCCATATTCAGGTAAATTAAACTCTGGAAATAACTCAGGATAATTTATTGTCTTATAGATCACGGAGTGAAAACCATTGTAATTGGATGTAATAACGAACTCAAGTGTTCTCAAGTGTACGGACCAATCATCACAACGAATTTTCCCGAAGTTACAGAAAGCGAACAGGCGTAAGTTTTACTATGCCAAACTTTAGTGATCTTCCTCTTTTGAAATTTTAGGAATTTAATGGAAAAGCTTCAGCATTTAATAAAAAAATGAGGAATATTATAATGCTTTCGCGTTTTCTATATCAATTTTGGAAACTTACAAAAGCCTGCACGACAATCATTTATTGAAAAACATGGGAGATTTCATTTCAAATACGACGTCACATGAAATTAAAAGGTTGCTGATGATGAAAGCAGATGGCGATAAAAAATGGAATCAACCCGCCGGTGATTTACTAAAGAATGTTGGTCTACTCCTTAATGGTTACAGCACATCACCCATACTTCTAAACGTAACAGATTTTCGTAACTTTCTGAAAGATATCCCAAAATTTTATTTTTTAGAATGTGGTTGCATTACGAGACGAACTTTCGAGATCTACAAATTTAAAAATGGTTAAAGAAAGAGAAGAACTGTACTATTCGGGAAGAAAATTATTAGAAGACACAAGAAGTCGAGTGAAGAGGAGTGTAGAACTGTTCACTCTGGAAGAGGTTAAAAGTTTTTTGATGATTTCCGAAATTGTAATTACGACTTCTACAGATCCGAAAAAAGTTGAATTAGAGAAGCAACATTTTTTGAAACAAATCAATAAGTACATGCAGGGATTGTGTGCGTCTTTGTACGAGCAGCCCCAAAGCATGAATATAGGTAAATGATTACGAAACGAACGTCTGAATAATAATTACTGTAATTAATTCCTAGAATTAAAAAATTTATTACTTTCAATCGAGAAGATCGACACAAGCTCCAATAGCAAATATTACCATATCTTGAACTACGAAAATTCTTGGAAACTAAACGGTAGAATTAAATTGGGACAGTGTGTTGCAAAAAAAACTCAAAATGAGAAGTTGTGTTTGGGAAAGCTTGCGTTGAAAAATTATTTTAATAAAAGGAATAACACACATGGCGAAAGTATACAGTGCGGATGAAGACGATTCCAATCAAGATGATTTAAGATGCGATTACATTTTGGTATTACCACTAAACACCGCCATTAAAAATAAGGAAGCAAAGGTAAAATTGCTTTATTTTAACCGTTTGGAACTAAAGTAATGTTTTAGTGTGCACTTTGGAGAAACAGGTGGACACAATCTTTGTGCCATACAGCGAATTCGTCAAATAAGACAATACAGTGTGTTTGCAAGAGAATGGGCTTTTATACGTAAGATATTATAATTATTAAAGTTAAAAGTGGTGGTTTAGCTACCTTTTTAGGAAAATTTCTTGAAATTTTGATTATTTTACGAGTAGTTTAGTTTAACCTGACTGCTTTTGAATAAGAGCTTGCCTAACTCTTTATATTAAAAAATTATTTTACAGATTGGAATATGTTGCAAAAATTCTAACGACAGAACCTCCTTTAAAATTAACGACCACTTTGCGTTTGACAGTTTCTCCTACTGAGAATACAAAACAGTTAACTACCAGCACAGCTGCTGACTTGCCTCTTATAAGTGAGATAAACACGGACGTTGAAATGATAACGAACGATCCCAATTTAACGGAAATGATTTCGATTGATAATTCGACAAGTTCGGACATCCAAGGTAAGAATTCGATGGACCTTACACCCTCACTGCAATGAACTTTTAGATGGAGACGAGTTGACCCTGTATTTTGTGATTGGATTTTCTATTATTGGAGTTGGAATAATAATTTTTGCTATCAGGCGGTTGATTTCTGAAGAAGATGAACTACAAAGTACCGATGGTCCTGTTTACGCACGGCTGCACGATGAACATATGCTGGAAGATGTACCAATTCTTTGAAATTTTTTTCTAAGTTGAAATGTTATACTTTAAACCACAAATGTTATCTTATAGATTGCTCCATCTATTTTTAACGAAAAGTGTTATCGAGCAGTTTGGTTGTATTCCAGCAATCAATAGTTAGAGTATTTGATGAAAGTGTTAATTTTAGAGAAAGGTGTCGCTCAGAAACAGAAAAGGCACAAATATTCCGAGAATAATAAATTTATTCTTTATTACTTGAAGCACCTAACCTTAAAAAGTGTGACGAACTCCGCTTCTTACAGAAATTCAAGTGAGGTAATTTTTCAGATTTGAATAATACTGCAGTAAGATTGTAAATTTTCAAAAATTTTTATGTTTTGGCTTGCTTACATTAATAAAATTAAAATAATAATGAAATATAAATACATTTTATTATCCAAGTGTTTTTTAACATCATCGAAGGCAGTAGTTTTGCTGAATTGGAATAAAATCCAATGTAAAACTAAAGTATAAAGTCACATTGCACTACAGAAGACCGATGCTGATATTCTATAGTATGACAATAATAATTTTGAAAGTATAAAATTATGTATCAAACGAATTTAGCGCTAAGTTTAAAATTGAGCTCACGACTGCGCTCTAGGGTAAACAATGTATGTAACTACAAGTAGGTACAATAATATAACAGTTTTTACTTACACATTATAGTAACAAAGAACTAATTAATTACTAATTTAATTAATCACACCACAATATAAATATTGTATAATAACATTCTAACCGACAAAATCGTATAAATATATCATCATTGTTTTCATTTTTTACATCATTTAGAAAAATACATCAATTACGGTTTTCTGAATTTTTTAGTTTATTCATCAAGGATTATTCAGATGACCACGAAGTTGAGCAATTTCAACAATTAAACTTTTCAGATTACAGCACCATCTATCAAAATGCTCAGGTTACTATTCCAAGTTTTTAAGCTTGTTAAATGCTTCACCTAAAAATTCATATACTCTGAGGGTGAAATAAATAATGCAGCCAAAGCATACAGCTTACCTACTATTTAAGCAACTCAGACTTATTGGAAGTCCATCCGATGACGGCGAAGCCATGTAACCTGGTACCGATTCCAAAAGTGGATACCATTGCGCTACTGGTCTTCTAGGATTATCTAACATTTCTAGCCAATGATCTTTTCCTATACCAATAAAACTAGATCCAATAGCAGTGCATCCCATCAATTCGTTCGAACCAATTCTGCAATTAAAAAAATACAATGCAATGAGTTTGGTTCTTTTCATATTTCGTCAAAAGATGTCGGGTTCGGGTATTTCATTTGGCGTTAAGTCTCACAAAGTTTTAATTAAATACACCTCCAAATGAACTTCCCCAAGTTGGGGATTAAAATTTGGTCTCTCAAGCTTTACAGTATTTTCTCATGAGAAGATATACCTCTAAGTTTGATAGATCTTTCCAATTCAGAACATTCTGTACTTTCAGTAAGTTTCCAGATCTTCGGCTTAAATTTATCTCTTAGGCATGGAATGCAAAAAGCTTTTGATCTGCGTTTGAATTATTAAAAAATTATTTTAAATTTACTCTGCTATTATTATTATCGGCACTTCAACTTTCGAAGAGTAGCGTAGGGTAGAACTACCGATTAGCATTTCAAGTATTTGCATATAGTGGCATAAAACAAAACAATTGAATGACTAAAAGGATTTATTCTGCATGCACGAGCAGTAGATACCACTGATTACGACTATTAATTTCCATTTGATAAATCTATAATAGTAGAAATGTAGTTATTTATAGTTTGTGATGCGAGCGTAAATGCAATTTCCTGTATCATAAAAGAGAAGAAAGTGGAAACGTGTGCATTCAAGTTAGCATTATCCGAGTTACATAATTTAAATTATCATTTAATTACATTGAACAAAAACATTCTTTAATTAAAATGAGCTTACCTATCGTAATCGATGACTTTAACAATCAAAGACACGTCTTCTATATTTTCAAATGGTACATCGAATACTAAAGCTTCATTATAAACGGGGCAAAGAGTCGACTTCTTTACGGTAGTTTTTTTCTTTTTAATCCTTTTTCCTTGACAAAGTAAATACACTTTGACGTATGGATCTAAAAGATACGCACCGAAAATAAATCAAGAAATAACAAAATTTTGTGATAGCTAAAATATGTTACAACTGAAAGGTCGCAATGATAAAGTAAATAAAGATTTAAACAACATTTACCTGATTTTCCTGTAATATCCATGGCTTTCAAATTTCGTCCTTTGATTACAGTTAACGTAAGCCGACCAGCAGTTGGAAGATAGCACAAAGAAAGCATTATTTCTCCTAAATCAACTTTATCCTAAAACAATTAATATACATAATTTTCAGAGAACAAGTTCGTTAATGTTATTGCGAGATCAAAGGAAAAAAATTGTTGTTATAAAATGTTTGTTTTATTATTGAATTTTGCCAAGGTACAATTTAGCTTTTAAAATGTGGAGCAAGGCCAGTAGAAATAAATAATTCTTGTGTAAATAAAATTTTTCCGGAATTACGAGTAAATATTCAAATTTGTGTATCTAACCCTAACTTGTTTAATTAATTTGTTTGTCGTTTGTTTACCTAGCTCTACAGATTAGGTAAACATTATGTAGACAGCAATAATCTACTGAGGTATTTTTTAAAAAGCCCTATAAGCGCCAAGACGCTTGAAAACGAAGGTCGCTAAATCTGATTCAAAAAGTCATACATATTAATGGGGTGCGGGGGGGGGTCTATCTAGCTGAATGGTATTTCATACCTCTACCTTTCTGTAGATTTCAAAATTCAAAACCGAAATAATAATTAGAAAACGGCCACTGCTTAGGTCAGTCACGGTTTATGGACACTATTTGGGTCTAGAAACAGAAGATTTCTTGGGTAAAATTTCTTCTTTGGCTACGGACGTTAAGTAGCCTATCCGACAAAAATGATCAGAAATACAGTCGGCAGGCAAGCAATTTTTTTCAAAACAGTCTCATTTCGACTCAAATGGAAGAAAGTTAAGTGCTCTTATTGTTTTTTACTGCGAGTTAACTTTAAGAAGTCTTTGGAGTATTGTACTGTTTGGTTTTGGAAACCTCTCTATGAAGATAGCGCACAGCGAAATTATTGGATGCTAATTATATTTCAGTAAGCTCATAAATAAAACAAACAAATACATCAGAGTAGCCTTTGCTGTAATTTTTTCAATTTGGGGTTTCTTTATGGATAATATCATTGATATCTTAAATTATGCGATTACCCCCACATAACGCAGAATATTTGAAATTTTCAAGAGCATCGAAAAATTTCAAAAGAAATTGTTACTTCAATTAATATAATTGAAGATTTTCCAGACTAACTATAATATGTACCGAGCACATAAAATTACGTGTATTTAGTTTAAGCACGAACATCTAACATTAAATGAATGGCATCTTTAAGTAAGTCTATCTTTTTGAAAAGTTATATTTAATGGCGAAATTGATCTCGTAACTACAGTTTTCCAAACCAAAAGGACAAATTTTAGATTAAAAGTTGCATTTATAAGATTTGACAATAGTAAATGAAGTGTAAGTTGGAAAATCCATTTCTGAAAGTAAGTATTGACTAAAATACCTACTACTTCTTAATGGATGGCTTAAAAGTAAAGCGTCAGGAGCGACTCGAGACCTGAGACCTATTAATAACTTTTACGGTGCAATAAGAGTGTATCAGGAATTACAACTATGCTTTCCATTTACAAAAAATAAAGTTTTCAACGAATTTCAAACTAGAAAAATTTTTTCATTACCTTACACTACAAAACACTGAAAAGTTTCTAAAGGTGCTGGTCTATCATCAGATTACCACATTTTTATAATAATTTATTTCGCAAATGAGACAAAGGCAGGTTTATTAATTTCTTGAATATTTTAATGAGATGAAAGAAGAAAACATTGACAGCAGTGATATTCCGCACTAACGTGAATTCTTGTTGTCATAAAGGACTGCTTATTGATTTCAAGATAAATTGAAGCATTGTCAGTCACAAAACAAATACAAACAAAACTGCACAGTTTCAAAAATATGTACAAGTTGAGCTACCAAGAGAGATGTGTGAAAGGATGGGCCGTGAAAAGTAATTTTTTGTGTGCTTTCTTTCAGATATTTCTATTTTTAAGATCTTAACTGTAAATTAAAATCGATGTAACGTTTTTAATATTTTATGAAACCTAAATAAGAATTTTAATAAATTATTTTCATTTACCATTGACGTCAAAATATTTTTAATAAAAATCTGAAACATCTGTAAATATCAGAAAAAAAATATTAAAATTGCAAATATAATACTTACTTGAGGAGGGCATAAAATATTCATCGTATATTCAATTTCCTGTTGAAGGTCCGTGGTTTCTACAAGACCCTTTAAAACCACGTGCCCAATTAAATCGTGTCGTGAAAATCTGTCGAAATCGTACACTGAAAATTGGAGGTATCTCTGCTTTAATTCTTCAAAAGGAACACTGAAAATAATTTTTATGTATGTACTAAACTCACTATCTTTAATACAAAATAAATACAGGGGTTAAAATGAAAATGATGGCTCATGAATGTTTTTTTCTAAAGTAATGCATATTTTAGACGCTCATATGCAAATGATATATTTCAGGAGGCATTAATCGTAGAGATTGGAGATTTTGGCATCATTTTTTATTAAATTACGTCATTTTTAAATTTCATGTTGAAAATATGAAACAAAGTGATGTCGTAAGCTAACAAGTTCAATATATTAAAAATATTTCAAACATTTCGTCTTGTGCGAGTTATCAAATTTGTACTCCGATATTAAATTTTAGGAATTTGAAAATTAATAATGTAAAGAGAAAAATTATACAATGATAATTTATTAAAGTTGACGTTCAAGTCACGTAGGTATATTTATTTTTGCTCGGCCAAATTTTAAATATTTTAAAATTTTATCCTGAAGGAATTTTAAAACAGAAGTTAAATTATTTAATTAAGTTTACCTTATAACAAAAGTCTTGGATCAATCTTTCTTACTCGTCTCAGAAGAATATCATTTTACGCAAGGACACTCCTCGTAGCTTCAGGAGACTTTTAGGAATAAATTAAAATAACACAAAAATCGGGCATAATTTTTTATAAGCAACTTTCGCAATAATTAGCTCTACCGATCACATGTATTGAGTTACATTAAATTAATGTAGGAAAAACAATATCATACTTTAAGTAGCCTAAGTGCCTCCATTAAAATATAATATTTAATTAATCTTTTATTTGCTTTTATTTTACTAATGAATAAATTTTAAATGTAAAAAAGATAGATTGTTCCGGTGAATATCCTGACCGACAACAAAAATGGTTTAGCGTTTTGTAATACCACAGCATATACCTTCCAATGTTTGTTGTAGCGATCTGAAGGATGATTACTTTTAATTTCGCTACACATAAAATATTAAGTTATAATTTTGGGGTTGGTAAAATGTAAAAAAAAGATTTCTTTTGTATATTACTCTATTAATCAAGTTAGTGAAATCTGTTATTTTTAACCTGCTTTCACCATTTATTCAGTTAACTGTTAGGCTTGTGTAAGTTGCATACAATTGATTGGTTAGCTGGTTTCCACAAACATTCTTTTAACTTCAAAGTACATAGAAAAGTTTCCTTGTTTGTGTACCAAAATTAAAATTCTGACTGAGTAAATCTAAAACATGAGGTTAATTTGAAACATTTTTTGTAAAACCAAAAAAATTAAACAAAAATATTCCAATTTAAATATGTTTTTTGTTACAATAACTTAATCCATTTAGCTTTGCAATATTTATAATTTTTTGTAGTACAACTTGACAGTTTTTAACTTTAACATTTAACACTTTTTAATCGAGTTTACACCTTCCTTGTAAAATTACATTATGATTTCAACTTCAGCGAACTTCTATTGAGATTCCTAGTTAAATTCAATTTACTTTCGAGAAACAGGGTATAACGTGCGAAACGACATTATTACTACGTTCTAAATTTTCAGCTAGCTATCCTGCATTTTAAATGGTCACTTTTTTAATTGCTGGATGCTTTTCTCACTTGCCAATTAAGTAATATTTGAATTAATTGTTAGTGAATTAAACCAAGATTGGTATCTTGCAAAAACTTACAAGGAAGCCTTACTGTCGATCATTCGCCGATTTAATAAAAGTAGCACTGATGCCAGAACTAATACAGAAATAAAAGCACTTTCATAAAATTATATTTATGTACAAAAGCGACTGTTAACGTAATGTTTTTATTTAAACTAAACATCGTTGTTAAAGGATTAAATACAAGATAAATATTGATATAATACATGAGCACCCCCCCCTTCATAATAAAAGTCTGGATAATACGGCACTGATTGCTAAAATATAATTAAATGCTTAATTGGGTACATAAATCATCTTTTCATTATCAATAATGTTGCTTATTACTTCGTAAAGACAAATAGTCACGAAGTCACGAAGTAAATAAGAAAAAATCTGTTGGGAAATTTAATATTTAAGCCTTACTTCAACATTTGTATTAGTCTGAGCGTATTTTAAGGCTTAGTGAAGAAAAACAGTCAACAGAGCAATTGGTCTATTGTTTGCAATATTATTAACTTGAAAATGTAATAACCGATTTTAATTTTTTTATAAAATTTAAAATATAAACAAGACCTGCGTTATGTTGATGTTTAAGTGATTTATGATGAAAACAATAGTATCGTATCTAATATTTAATGCTAAGCGCATTAATAAACTCCGCATTCTAATAAATTTAAGAAGAAAAGCTTTTTAAAAGTTTAATCTTGTTTAAAAGTACAAATCTGTTTACCCAACATAGTCCAGGTATGAAAATTCAAGGAAGTTATAATAATTAAGTCTTAAGTAACTAATGTATTTAACACGTAACTCACCTGAATTTAATCAACGTATATAAATATATTTGATACCAAAACAAAGACTAACAGACTTAATTAAAAAAAAATTATGAATTATTGAGCAAGGATGAGTGTTATCGATCTAGGTCACTTTTTGCGAGTAAAACTAACATCCTAAAGACAATTGATGGGCCGCAAGTGTATACAAACACAAATGTTAAGCAGTTAGAAAACATCAAAACTATCTTAAAAGAGTGGCAACTACAAAGCAGTTACAAAGTGGGTCAAGCGAACAACAATAGCATTGGAAATGAACCTGGAAAAAGCACAGAACTTGCCAGACGAAGTTTTGGCAATTATTTTTCCAGCACACAACTAAAAGAAAACATGCTAAAGGACCTACCTAAATATGAAGGTTTCATTAAAAACTGGATTTAAGTTTTTCCTGTGCACCTTTGTTTGGAACTTCTTTTTTCTGTCTGGCAAAAGGTAAATTTTTATGTAAGGGTCGCTGCTTCCTGTAACATCCTTAATTGGCAAATCTCTTGATTCAAATACCTAATCAATAAAATTGTTATAACAAAATCACTGTGGAGAATGCTTATTAAAATTAACATGCAAGCATTTAATTAACTGCGTATTTACCTAAAACACAAATTTTTATTTGTAAAATTGGAAAGTTCGCCCTGCTCTAATTGCTTTGAATAATTAATTATAACTTTAATTTTATTATCTGTTATACCAAATTAAGCGTTAATATTTAATAATTTGTTTGATCATAAAATGTTTATAGCGATAAATTTTGTTGGTGTTCTAATTAGTTTATGAAGAATAAAATTACAACCCTTACAGCAAAGTTAACTCATTAAATTTTTAGGTTCCACATACAAATATTCTGTTTAAAACATATTTTTATTTAATTAATTTCGTATTTACTTTTAATTAAAAATACTTATTTACCCTAACAATAAGTCCTTCAACTTCTTTGTCGTAGCGAAGAGCGAAATGTAATTTTCCGCAGTATTCCATATCAGGACCTCCGGAGCTATCATTTGAAGACTGCCTCACCAAATCCTTTTTGTATAATTCCGGCTGAAAGTATTTTTATTGTTAAACACTAAAATTGCTGAATGTTTTAACCACAGAAAAAGTTTTCAAAGCTTTGAAAATCTATTGGAGCGCAATAATTCGTAGTCTAGTCTAGAAAGTTTAGCTGATCCTGATCGTCGTAAATAAATTAATAAAATTTTGTTACTTTTTTATTTACGAGTTCATCCGACCACAATCTCAAATTTATGTTCATCGTTAAAATATTATCTGTGGGGTCTTCAAAATTTTCATCAAACGTAAACGCCAGGCAAATGAAAATTAACCAAAATCAAAAATCAGTTGTTATATACGTAAAATTCCGTAGGCGATTATTTGAAATATCCCATTATATGCTTTCTAAAAAACTTCAGGGTTAGCTCACACAACTAAAACCGTTTAAGCATATAGGCCCGGAAATGTTTGGTTTCATAAAATAGAAACTATTAGTTTATTTAGGATCAGAGGAAATTAGTGATTATTTAAATTTTTATATAATCCTGGATGTCAGTGACATCAAAAATGCGTTCTTTGCAATGGTTTTATTTTCTTCAATTATTTTAAATAATTCTGTGGTCGGCACTTATATAAATCCTCCTGACTTATGACATTTTAAATGCAAACTTGCATAATTTGTTTAATACACATTAAAATTATTATCATCAAAATTAATTTGAAGCTAACTCGCCGAATAAACGAAATTTATGTAATCTTACTGAGAATAATACAACTCTACTTTCTTTGGATCATAGTATGTACAACATCAATAAATTATTGAGGAACGTAGCAATATAACAATCATGTGCTTAAGGCATGCAACTTATTGGATATTTTTTAGTTTTATATTTATTCCGCATTGGATTTTTCCATTCACGTTTAGCTCTGATGGTAAACCGATGGTAAAAATTTTTTGAACCGCGATTGCAATCTTGGTTGTCTTTTCTTCTATTTCTAATACATAAACTTTTTCATCGCCACAACCTTTTTGTTTATTTATCACTGTTCTGCAGAATTCTATAGTTTATGTCATCGTAACGCAATACATTTTTAAGAACATCAATTAAGAACTTTCTAATTAATTTAATTATAATTTAAATCTAGGTGATGTTGTAAAAGGTTGTTAAAAGTCGTTGAAATTACGAGAGGATTTATTTTCCCTAATTTCAAAATTAAAAAAATTTGTTTCAAGTTTCATTATTAAAAAACTTTGTCAACTTGGCTTGCGGATATACCAACTTCTTGTTATGTAATATTTTTGAAACATACGGAAATTTATATTAACACAATTAAAGAAAATAATTAATTACAACTAAAAGTGTAGCAATTACTAAGCGTTGCTTACTTAACAGGAAAAAATTTATTAAAATAAAAATTATGAATTACATTAAGAAATTATCATAATCGTGCAAAACTACAAAAATGGAGAAAATTTGCTCGGGCATTAGAAAATTACTTTCTGATAAATTCGTTAATTAAATTCAAATTAAACTTAAGAAACAATTAAGATAGAATTAATTATTTTACAGTGATTAATTAAGCTACGTTTTAATTAAAATTTGTTTACAGATAAATAATGATAGGTACCACACACCTTAAAGCCCATTATTGATGTAATAATAAAATTTTCAATTATTGAATCTTGTAAACCTACCCACAATAATTAATTAGTTACGTAAGTTGTTGCAAATTTTATTAATAAAATTAGAAAAATATCAAACAGTTAACAATTTAAATTCTTCTGTTATACAACACGGAAGTAAACAAGATATTGATAATTAAAATTATTCATAATCAACGACTTTTAAATGAGATCAAATTTAAATTTATTAAATTTTTTATACGATTAGCGTAATTTAAAAAATTTTAATCGGCTCGATTATTACAAAATTGTGTGTTTCAAGAAAACTTTGTAATTTCATTGTACATATATGAATACTGGAGGGGAATACTTGTTAGGTAGAAAGCAGTAATATTACTATACCACTATAAATACGAAATGTAACAACAAGAAAATCAACAGTTGGTTATCATTGCGGTCTAAGATGAAGTTTCAAGTGAGTGCTACCTTAAGTTGGCTAGAATTATTTCTAAAAGTTTGTTTGTTTTAGATTAGCTCGTTATTTTTGTTTTCTGGATTAGTCCTTCTGTCTGCCCTGCCGGCAGAAAAGAAGGAAGTTTCCGACGATAAAAAACACGAAAAACGTGGAGTTTCTTATTCACATTTTAGCCAAGGTGACGACTACGGTGGACACGAAATAGAACAACACCATGATTTTGGACATCTCGATTTGGATAAACATGACGACCATGACGATCACCACGAACATGTGAAAACCATCACTATCCACAAAACTGTTAAAGTACCCGTACCTCACTACATTCCATATCCAGTCGAAAAGAAAGTCCCAGTCCACATTCCAGTAAAGGTACCCGTCCATATTCCAAAACCATACCCAGTCCATGTTCCAAAACCATACCCAGTGACAGTTGAAAAGAAAGTTCCTTATCCAGTTGAAAAATTGGTACCATATCCAGTTAAAGTTCATGTTAAAGTACCAGTCAAAGTTCCCGTTCCTGTTCACATTCCAAAACCATACCCAGTGACTGTCGAAAAGAAAGTTCCTTACCCAGTTAAAGTACCCATCATTGTTGAGAAGAAAGTACCTGTTTATATAAAGCATGAAGAACATCACGAAGAACACAGTTTTGATCACCACGATTTTGACCATCACGGTTGGTAATATCGTTCAGTCTTGACAAAAATCGACTGATCTCTGTGATTTCTCACTCATGTAAATAATTTTATTGTGTTCTATATTTTCTTTAATAAATTGTTAATTTTACTTTTTTTTATTTTTTTTGAGATAAATTTTAGATGTTTAACATTTAAACCATATCAAATTTGCATAAACCATTTTACGTGTGATCGAAACCTCCTTGACGTTTATTACTTACTTGCACTATATTTGAATGTAACATCAAAATGTCTGTTATAAAGGTGATACTATAAATTTTCTTAATGTTGAAATTGGAGACTATTTGCAATTTTGAAAACTAACAACATCGACCGTTATGCTTTAATAAACGAAGATGATGATGTTATTTATTTTACGTGTACAATAAAAAATTTAATAATAGGTTTCTGCAGTGCAATTTAAAAAACCTTTTTTAATATCGCGAGCAATGGAATAAAGTGAATAAAATGGAAATGGAGAGAATATCTTCCATTTTACTATTAACGTTGGTATTTTGGATAGGTAAGCGCGTTGCTAAGGCATCGTAGTTAAATATTAATGCATAATAAAATGGGTTTATTTCAATATTTGCACTTGCTGGATAACCTATTTGTATAACAAATTTAACTTTATTCATAGTTTACTAATTTAATACTCGAATATCAGCAAATCAAGTGCTTGAGAGGTTTGTGCATAAATCGAGTGTATCTTGGACTTGTAGTAGTCATAATTATATATTACAAGGGCATTGTAGAAGTTAAATTTTGTTAACTTAGTTAAATTAATTTATTTTTTTAATATTAAAAATTATTAATAACGGCAGTATCATTTTTCGTTTAACAATAAAGCTTCTATTTGCACTAATTAACTAACTCTTCAAACATTAATATTTTACCTTTTTTGATGCCACCGATTTATATTTCTGCTATTTTTTGTTTGCCTTCAAGCTTTAGTTAACCGTCGATAATATTAACAAATTAACAATTCTCATTGATTTAATTTTTTTATTAATTTATGATATTGGTGCAATTCTCAATGTAATCAATTATTCTGATTACACAAAGATGTACAGAGGTAAATTGTATTTTCTAATTTTGAATCGATTTCAGTCTAAAACCTTATTTTTACATAATTCTTGTTATGTGGTTTGCATAGTACCATATACTGGATTTTAAAAATATGCCACCATATTTTTTTTATTACTTATGGTTTCACAATATAAATTAACCTCTTTGCTCTTCTTAAGGTTTTATTTATTCCGCCTGACGCGCAGTAAAGCATGCACTGATTAACAACTTTAAGAAGTTACCACTTTGATAATAACAGAAAGAAAAGAGTCCATTGAGCATTTGGTATATGAAAATAAGAAGAAATTGTGCAATTCTGCAAATGTCACAAAGCAACTTAAATATTTTGCTACAATATTAAAAATTAACAATAAATGAAAATATAAATAAAAACAGGAATTCCTTTGGATGCAAAGAACTTTAAAAACTTTAAACGTCTTTGTAAAATAAATTCTTTTGAAATCCACTGTCTAACTTGGTTGAAATGTTTGTATTTGTCGGGGAAAATAAAAAGTATCGAGGTCAAAACTGATTTCTACAAATTAAAATCTAAACTAAATAAATGATATTGTTCATTAGATAAGATAAGCAAAAAGAAACTCTGATATCAGAGTTCGACAGGTAGAAAATACTTTTATTGCTATTGCTTTGAAGATGTCGATGATGTTGTAAATACATATTTTAAACAACTTGAGACAGTTTTCACTGAGATTGTCGTGTTTGATTTCTTGGAACATTTTCAACTCCGATAAAACAGAAGCTTTAAAAATGTTCTTTCTGCTATCCCTGATGAAAAAAAGAGGAAACATAAGCGTGTAATTATTTAATAGCGTAATGATTGCACATTTAAAATAAAAAATGTAGATAATGAACAGTTCGACGGAATGCCGTCTGAATAAGATTTATGGAAATTATGGTGATCTAACAGTCTTCTCTTTGTCCTACACCAGAAGTCATCAAAATTTTTGAGAAACAGACCATGTAGAAATTTTTAAAAACATGAGGGGCGAAGAATAATTTACGTTGCGGATGTAAACAAATATAGTTTATATTAAAATATTAAAAAATAAAAGTCGGGAAACAGATGAAAATTGTTGGAGAGCCGGATCTAGCCCGGCAGATGTGGTTTTTTGGCTGCTGCCCTACATTACAAAGCTGCAATGGACAATAAAAGAGTGGATACGATACTGAATGGATGTGCAATAAATTTCTGTGCAAAAGTGAAGAATCTTGGCATGATTTGGGATAATTTAATGTTATTCACCGATCACGTTAACAAAATTATAAGTACGTGCTACTTCAAGTTAAAATCGCTCTATCGCTATAAAGATCTCCTTCCATCACAGGTTAAGTGGAACCTCGTGGTGGCACTTGTATTGTGTCATATTGATTACTGTATGAATGTTTACTACGGATTCCTCACAGAGCACTATAAATCCAAACTTCAAGTTTTGCAAAATGCGTGTTTTCGATTTGCGTACGACATAGGATACAGGGAGCATGTGACACCTATCTATAAGCGACTAGGAATATTTAAGATGGATGCTCGATTTGAACTACAGTTAGCAATGCAGCTGTTCTCAATATACAAATTCAAACAACCGAGATACCTACATGATTTACTCACAAAAAAGGAGCGACTGCCACACCAGGGAATTAAGACACAATCAAAGTGCATCCGTCCCGTTGCATAAAACAACGAAATTTGAAAGATCCTTCCAGTATATGGCAAGTATTATCTTCAATAGATACTTGGACTTATTTTTGAATACAAAAACTAAAGCCACATTCAAGTCGATGGTAAGTGAACGTGTAGCGGCCTGAACCGACATCTTGGGTATTTGATGAAAAACAGCTCTGCTGATCATTTTACCTTTTAAAAGTTTATGTAAAAATTTTATTTTTGTACAAAGATTTTGCATATTTTTAATAAATTTTATTATTATTATTATTATTATTATTATTATTATTATTATTACCACAGCACAGCTACATGATCACCACGATATTTTGATAGCACAGTTTTTTAAATACACATTTTTGAAAATCACGTTTGTTTGTAAAAATTTCAATAAATGTGCAAAATTTTAAGTTTTTTGCAAAAAATTTTGCTAATTTGTCTTTAATTTGGTTTTATTATTGACTCCATATGCGATACTTCTGGACGATATTACCTAAAGCCGTTTAAAAGTTCTAAAAATGAACATAATTTCATCTACTCAAAAATTATTCAATATCTGGGTTTAAACATTTATATTTTTCATTCTAAAATATGAAAAGAACTGATTAAAAAAAACCTACAACATTCACATATTATTTTGAAAATGATTCTAGATTTAAAGCAGTGGTACCTAAGGTTGTTGCTAGGGAGCCAAAATTTTGAAATGTAAATTTGCGTTTTTGCAGTTTAATGTTAGAAAAATAATAAATTAACAATCTCCAAAACCTTTGTTGTGCAGTATTTGAAATAAAAAAATTAAATTAATAGAGAACACGTCCCAAGGTGACGGATAGGGGAATGCCTCCCAGATATGGGTGGAAGGAGGCAAATGAAATACTAACAAGCAGCAATGTCTGTTTCACATTGGGAGACTGCAACACTTTATTTTTAAAAATGGTTTTGATTTTGAAAAATGGAGTACCCCAGGTGAGTAGAGCTAGCAGCTCAGAATCTCTCACTGATTACTCAGTCTGCCCCATGGATTCTGGGTGAAGGGAGAACTTGTCAACATCACAACATGAAATAAAAACAGCAAAACGAGAAAAACAAAAAACACTTTATTATTTGTGGAAACGTTCAAAAGCAAACCTCACCGAACATGAGGAAGGGCTAAAAAACATCAAATGGGATATTCTGGGACTACAGGAAACACGATTGAAAGGAGAAAAAGTAACAGAACTAAAATCTGGAAACGTTCTATATCAAAACAACTCTGAAACTGAGTATAAAAATGGGGGAGTAGCGATTCTAGTCAACAAAAAGTTAAAAAACATCGTAGTGAAATAGACTTTCATTTCGGATCGCTTAGTATATATAACAGTAAAATTAAACAGTAAATACTAGCTACAAGTTGCTGTGGTTTATACCACAACCAGTGCGACAGAGAACGAAGAGGCTGAAAAATTCCTCAAAGATATAAAGATTGGACCGGAAGATCGGACAAGTCGTGTTACAGGGTTATTATGGGGGAATACAACGCAAAAATCGGAAAGCATGGAACCGTATACTCGGAGTACATTGGAAGATTTGGCTTCGGGGAGTGAAAGGCTAAAGGAGTGAAAGGTGAAAACGGATATAGAAAAATTCTAACAATAGAACAAAACATGAAATTGACTATATTCTGTCCAGCAATAGAAAAATGATTAAAGATGTCACGGTTTTAAATCAGTTCGATACTGAGAATCACCGATTGGTGATCATACAGAGGAAAAATTTTCCAACGACTGAAATAGTAAACGTAAAAATGGAGAAGTATCAGAATGAGTTGTGTAAAAGATTAAGTCTTCCTGTGACAAAAATGAAGTATGCAAAACTTACGGAAAACACAATAAAACTGTTAAAAAATCAAAGAAAAAGCCTAAAGAGACAGATTTATATAAATTAATTAAAAAGAAAGTTAAAATATGCATCCGTAAAGACCTAAGAAACAATAATACTACAACGATACACGAAGTAATAGAAAAAAATGAAAATATAAAAGTGTTAAGAGCAAGATGAGGATTGTCAAAAGAAAACCAAACGCGGTATAGCAAAAACTGAAGAACGAAATTACTAATGTCATCTATGAATTCTACAACGAGCTCTACAAATCTGAAATAGCAAGTAAGAAGGTTGAAAAGAAAATAATAAACGCGGGGTCAGAAGTGACAAAAGAAGAAACCAGAAACATCCTAAAATGCATGGAAAACAAGAAAGCACCAGGATAGGATCAAATAACAACCGAGATGCTAAGGTTGGGTAGGGACATTGTAAAAAAACACTAGTAATGCTCCTAAACAAGTGCATAGACGAAGGAAGCGTACCAAAATGGTGAGATAATGAAAAAAACGGGAGTTGTAAACGTGATAGAGCGTGTGGCACGTCTGAAATGAAGAAGCCAAAAAACGGCGTAAAGGAGCAGAGGTAGACCCTAGAAAAGACGGCTCTACGATGTTAAGAAAGTGGCTGGTCGAGAATGGTTAAGGAGGGCCACGGAGAGAGAGGTTTGAAGAAAATTAGAAAAGGCTTATGTCCAGGAGTGGATTGTGAAAGGATGAAAAAGAAGAACCAGAAGAAGATTAATTGCTTTTAATTATTTAACGAGCATTTTGAAGCTGTGATTCTGTATTTTTTATTTAGTATTTTTGAGAAAGTTGAAACTTTTAAAGTAATTTTTAAGAAATAAATTAAGCATATTAACAACTTACCGCGCAGCTGTATGACATTACATAACGCATATGTAATGCGTTTACTTGAAGAATTGTGCAGCTATTAATTCCCGATTTGCGACGCCTTCAAGTTATTTCAATTTGTTAATTCCTTTTAAATTCGAGTAAAGTCAATTAAAGTTACAAATTTTAAATTTTGGGATCTATCAGTCTTGGTAACTCCGACGTCATGTTGGCAGTGGTCTATAAACTTGCGTATGACAAGCGTGGTGAATTTATCTCTAAGTTCTGTTAGCTTTGGACATTTAACGTCTTCCTACATTTATTGTGAAAGTAGATCAAAGCTAGGGGAAGTTTTTGAAATGATTTTATTCTGTCACAGTTTCAAATCTTAAAATATTAAAAGAAAATCTTAGCTTAAGCGGTTGTTACCGTTCTTGAAATTGATTCAATCATGGCAACGTTCTTAAATTAAACAAAATATTCTTAACTTAGGATATCATATTATTATTGATTGCTTTCTGCAATGATAGTTAAGTACAACATTTTAAACTTTTGTTTCAATTTAAAAACGTTGCATAATTCGGTCAATTTCAAAGACGATATTCTAACTGGTAAAAACGGATTTTTGTTCTTACTTAGTGTATGCACATTTTGGATAAAAAATATTTTGTTACAAATTTAATTATGGATATTTGTATTGGTCATCAGCTTGAAATTTCACACAAAGGAATTGCCCTCTCAGCATTTTAGAAAATATTTAACTGCCGTTTATACAGGATGTTTGGACATTCAGATGAATTTTTGATGTATAATCGTAAATTTTGCCGAACTGCTACAATTTAATTCAACCCACAGAATGAGTTAACTTTAATCTTTCTATTAAATGTATTTAATTGATTTTTGAGTTGCAGTTTAGGCAACTGTGTGTATATTTTCTTTCGTAAAAATTAAAAAAAAATATTTATTCATATGTGAAAAAAATAATTATTACAATCTGTTCTTATATAGATATTATAATAGTATAAATAACAGTAAGTGTTGGATTTGAAGTAGAGATTGACATACCTAAAGCTGACACAATAGTTAGAAAGTCTCATTAGAACAATTAACATTATTTACATCTGTGTTTTAATAATGAATACAAAGAACTCAGCTGTACATGCTGCACTAATGTGCTGGAGCTAGGGTCAACTCTCTTCAATCTTTTAATTGCAAGAGACAAATTGCTATAAACCAAAAAAATTAAAAAGAATAAAAATTGCAACTAATAAACGGGTTTCAGATGAAAAAACTGAAATCCGTTAAAGATTGAACGAAATGATTATTATCAAGAGTGAAAAAGTTTTATGAATACAGAAATCGACATTACGCCACCTATTCATTCAATTACATTGTATTAGAGTTAAAAAATTTTCCATTTTAATTCTATTTCAAACTATTTAAAATCGTACATCAAGATCCAAAATCAAATCAAAAGATTTTTTCAAGAATATTTAAATTATTGCAACACGAAATACTTTTACTGAAAAGAGCAAATAATTCTATTTTTATTAAACCTGTAACTTTTCATATATTTGAAAAAATTCTAACATATATTCATTATTCAGTTATTAAATTTACTCGAAGAAATACTTTTGTGAAAATAATTTTAATAACAATGTTTATATAACATAATATTTGGACTTTTTTAAAAATCCTTGAACTGACTGTTTTATTAAATAAATATGTTGTTGTTTTTGATTTAACCTTGTAGTATATACATTAAAAGTATCTACATAATTTTCAGCATACGCAAATTTCGGGAATATACGTTATTATTAATTTGCTTCAGGCAATATGCTTTTTGAAACGTTATTCTGTTTCAAGATTTCATGTTTTCCTTTGCTTCTTTTATTATTGCATTATCAATTTAATGTGATAATTAATTACAAAAAAAATAATACATCATTACAGTGTAACGAAAACATTTTATTGCTAGTTTCTCATTTTCAAAGCAGTACTAAAATTGATCTTTTATATTGCAAACAAGATACCTAATACCAACTTAGGGCTGTAATGGTAAATTGTACACTCATACAATTTCTGATCTTATTACAAACAAAATTTCATACACAAAATTTAAATTTTAATTGTTTTAATTCACTACGATGTTTACATTTTTAATATTTTATGCTAATGACTTACATTTTAAAATAAAATACTTGCAAAAAATTTTATAAAAGCCTTTGAAAATTTGTTTTAACATTCATTTACATTTTGAAATAAATAATTATTAATAATGTGAAAAATTTCCTTAAAACAACAGTCGAAGTAAATTTTACTTTCAATATGTAAATGAAAACAACGATAAAGTGAAATTAAAAATTTATCAATGCTGAAATAAATTAAAAGAATATTTTTAATTTTAATTTCAGGTTACTAAGTAGCGCTTATTTAATTATTTAAACTGAAAACTAGAGGACAGTTTTACAATGTAATACAAATGTTGAACTGAATTATAAAATGATTAAAACCTATTTGGTTAAAGCGATGTTAGTTTTATTACAGATAATTGATCATTCAACTGAAAATTTCATTGTAACTCTCTGAATACAAACAAGCTGTGCTTACTTAAATTATAAACATATAAAAGCGGAGAAACTCAATACAATCAACAAATGAAATATAAAAAAAATTAAATTTTTTTGAGAATTAATAAGTTCGTGGGATTACGTTGCTTAGCGGAATCTGTTTATATTACATAATACCTCTAGATTGATTTACTAATAACATCAGTGTCAGACACAAATGCTGAGCTCTGAAACTAACTGCCAGAAGATCAAAATTACTTAAATGTAAAACTTGTGAGCTTTTAATCAAAGTGTTAGCAAGATCAAGTGTTAACAGTGTTCAATGAGGCAAAAAATGACTTAAACTGGATTTGAATAAAATATAAACTTTAAAAATTAAAATCCGAAGATTTTAACAAAAGTATTTTATTTTGATTGCTGTAATCCAGTAAGATATTTCAGTAGTTTAAATTTTCGTTATCTAATATTTGGTACTTGAAAGTTTACTGCAAGGACTGTGCGATGTAATGTAAAGCTCTTGAGTGTAATACTCCGAGTCTGGCAATTAATTAAACCACAATGCTTTGACCAGAGAATTTCTATCGTCTGCCAGGATACCAGACTACACTAAATAATTAGTGAGTTATATTCTTATGGGAATGATCCCAGCTTAATTCAACCAGTCAATTTAGAAATGGGTGCGAATATGCCGGCCGATTAGTACTGTTCGTTAGGGTGTAATTTTGATTCTAACTGGTGGCCTATGCAACCAATCCAAAAATTAAAATTTAATTTAAAGGCTGATTACACAAATTTTTCAAATTGTTAATTAAGTTGAATACGGCAATAGATTTCCAAGTCAGATTAATTACTAAATGTAAAATTCTTACCTTTATTAAGCCTACTATGCTTGACTCGCTTTTGTGTTCAAGACTACAAATACTAAATTGAATACTTGAAGGCATCTCTAAACGATGCGACAATTGTCTTTGAAATGTTTGATGTCGTGTAGGAACAATCGGTAGGGTGGTTTGACGTAGCACCTAGAACAAATTAATAGACACGTTTAGACATTATTTCGTATAATCACAGTGCAATAAAATGTTAACTCAACAAAATATTTTAAAATCAAAACTTAGCTACCACATCAGTTTTAAATGGTAGTAAGACTGACTGACATGTTCTATGCATTTTATTTGATTATAATCACATTATGGGTGGTCCAATAAATAACTCTAGTCTTGGAACGTGAGGACAAAGGCAAACCCTTAAACTTCAAATACCTACTAAATTAAAATTTGCATGTAGCAATAGATGTGCATATGAGTCTGCAAGGTTTAAAAAAATTAATTAAAAGCTCTCCAATTAGTTTCAATGCATGGACGTTTAAAAAATTTCCAGACCAATTAATCGCAGTTAAACGTTCAACTTAGGTCGAATCACGAATCATAAATACATTTTCAAGTCAAATAAATGTAATAGGCTTGCTGTAAATGACTTTGTTTAACAATTTATGAAAATTGCTCACTCATTCGTAAATTAAGCAATTACATAATTATTTGAGTTTATGATATTACATGTCCCGTGCCTCGACTCTTGGTAATAATGTACATGGTGTTCAAATAATTATAAACACATGCAATTTAGAACGTTAATAATCATTAATGTAATTAAAGCAAGCTTTTCCAGGCTAATCGATCGAAATGGACTACAATTTAGTTGTTAGTTGCGGAAACTTTATAACATGCACGAATTCAAATAAATAGAAATTAGTCGAGGAATTACTTACAATGTAATTTTCATCAAGAGTCCCGTGGCGAGAGAATTAACGTTTGAAAAAATCCCCTTGTCGTTAAATAATTTTCTTTTAAATCAATTTACTTAGATCCACGATTGTGTTCAAAAACATCCTGTGAAATTTGATGTAGTGGACACTGAAAACAGGGTTTTCTGATCAACAAAAAATATATACAGGGTGTGAGAACGGTCAGCTTAACAGGAAATCCACTAAAGTTGGACTCAGATGTTATTTACAGGAAGCTTAATAGGAGCAAAATCATCAGTTTAAAAAATGAAAAGTTACTAGCTATGGGGGTCATAGTTTTCCAGAATTGGATTATGAACCTCGCTATTAACATCTAGATTTTGATTTGATTTGATCTGAGCTAATTTTCTTCTGATGTTAGTCTCGATTATGCTACTTTAACGCTACGTCCTTGATTGAATTTGGCTTCATAAAGAATTTGTAAATTTAATTTCTTCTATATGCAGCAGTTTTTAGTATTATTAAATATGAGTTTCTGTAATGATTTATGATTTCTATTTCAAGAAAATACTACTTGCTCGACATCTGTGTGAACGTGATAAAGAAAATAGTGTGCAATTAATTCTGTAGGGAGTTCTTAAACCTCATTATCGAACAATCGGATAACGTGAATCGTGTTTTAATAAGTTAGTGATGAAGTACATTTCCACTTGAACATCTTAGTAATTAATAAAAATTGATAAAAACAATTAAATTCGATATCGACGACTCCACTCACTGCAGGCTACGGTTTGATTTTAATTTCAGTTAGTAAAATAATTATTCCATAGTTTTTTTTAAGAAAATCAAACCACCATAGAATTATATAAAATTTAAATTTATTTTATTGAAAATTATTAACTTGAAATTCCAAAAAGCTCATTTTAAGATTTCACATAAAATATCCAAGCTATCAGAACTGTATACTAAATCTACAAAGCTATCTACCTGTGAAAGACTTCATTATTTCTGGCTAAATTTGATAATTTTGAAGGAAAGCAACAAAACTAAAATAATGCTTAAAAAAGACAACCCTAGGCAACACTCTTTTGTCGGAACCTGATCCCATGCAAACATTTAAAATTTGCTAACTGAAATTTATTTCAGTACGAATTGTATCGCATATCACGTAAAAGTAACTTCTAGCTTTAGTACATTTGTTTTATTTTTTTATTAGCTTGGTTTCAACTTTTTTATGTTTACTATTAAGACTTTAGGATAGCAAGCCGATTAGAAAACAGAAAATAAACCATCCTGAAAAAGGTTTTTACTATCACGAAAGTAGAGCGAACCGTTTGATTTTTTATTCCCACTATAGTAAGCCTTTTTAGTTTGCTTTTATTTTTTTAAGTTTATTAAAACTGAGTTTTTGCTAACATTGGAGAATTACATATTGAGACTTAGAAAAACATAGACCAATTTCTTTGGGTTTTATTTAAATTTGAACTTGAGAGAGATTCAATCACCTAAAAGCACTAGTGATATTTTTTAAGTTGTATAGAGAAGGTGGTAATATTTTTGGTAATAAATGTTGGTTTTCATTATCTTCTGATATAAAAAGTGTTGAGAGTAGATACATTCGTAAGAGTTATGAATTGCAATTTAAAACAAGACTAAATTTTATCTAAAAATAAAGTAAAAACATATTTCTATAGCGTAGAAGCAAAACAGAAATTAAAATGTCTTCATAAATTACAGAAATACATATAAATCATAAACTTGAAATTAAAATTTACTGGTTTACCAATAAACAGAACTTTTCTTGTATCATGCACAAAGAATACTTTAATTTAAATATATTCCCGTTTTGTATGACAAAAGCAGTGGCGTGACTGTAGGTAGGGCAAATATTAAAATGATTTTTAAGCGACTTACTTTCTTAATAGAATCTTTATGTTCTTGAACGTATTCCTGCTTAAGTGGTTCGGTTTGTAAATCTGGAAGTGAATGGCTGATACATATCGAAGTTTGTTTCCTACGACATTCGTCACTATCTGACAAATCCCTACAAGTCTTTTCTCTAATCCATTTCCATGTAGCTGTACATTGATAACTAACCGCGGCTAAGAGCACCAAAGCCATGGCTATTATTAAAGCACCGCCGACAATGTGATACGGTAAAGCTTTCCACTCTAGATATTCTGAAACAAAAATACAAGAAAATGAAAATTTTAATAATTAGAATAGAAAACGTTGCAGAGTCTCAATTATCGTTTATTTCTTAAGGCTATATTTAAAAATTCTTTTGTATTAAAGCTTCTAAATTACTTTGAAAAGTTTTTGTCTACATAATTAAAAATTTTAAGTAGGTAATAAGAGATTTGTCTTTAAGATGAAAATTGTTATGAAAATTATTGAAAATTATTATATTTGCACTGTAATTCGTGACACACAAAGAAAGATTAGAATACAATGAGAGTCGAAAAAATAAAGAAAAGCTCTTTCAAGTTTTTATATCATGAACTTATAAAATTGGATCCGAAGTGAAAGTATAACAATAAACAATAAATTATAAAAGTGATAGAACTAGAAAGTAATCTATTAAAGTTGTAATAGTATTATGAAACCTTAATACATAAAATTATTATGCATAATATGTTATAACTTACGAAGAATTATAATAAACCGCTTTTAATTTACATGAATTATATAAAAATTAAGCAGCAGAGTGGCGTGTTGGGAGACGTATGTGACTACGAATAAGTAGTCGCAGGTTCGAATTCCATACGCGCCTGTTGTCTAAAGTAAAACGAGGAGTAATCCACCTCGTAAAACGGATTGTGAAGACTTCCAGAATGGAAGTGGTTATATTCCGACAGGAATGGAAAGCCGCTGATGATGATGATATAACAATTACAGAATTTTTTTATATGTATTTATAACTTATATTTTTAATCCAAATTTAATTATGTTTTTGTTGATTATTTTTCGATATATTTACTGATGCAGGTATTTATTTATTGGAAAGCTCCCAAGCATTTCACGATGATTGAAAAAAATAGTGGTGACGTTTTTATATCGGACTGAAAGCTACAGAAAATATCAAAGCTGAGATAAACCAATCAAATTACATTAAGTAATTTAAATATAATAAACTACTAAAGTACTATATTACAACTTCGTTGGAGGTGAGATTTATTTTCTCAAATCTAGAAATTAGTAAACCGATTGTTAATCGATTTCTTAGATAATATTAGAAGTTGTAAGAAGGCAAAAATGTTGAAAAATTGTAATTCTAAAAGTTTAAATCGAGGATATGCAAGCAACTACATTTCTAATTTTTTAAAAAATTCAATGCCGGGCAGCCGCAAGTTATAATTGGAAATCAACAAAATTGCGTACTTTATTATTATTTCAGTTTTACATTCGATTTGAGTAAATACGCAGGGCTGTAGGGTTTGATTTCCACTTCGCTTGCAAGAAAGCTAATGGTAATAGTTGTAAAAAATTATATTTTTTTTTATTATTTATTGATTCTACAGCAATGTAATGCCTCAACTTTCGCAATCAATAATTTGTTTGTTGTTGTTTTTGACTTTCAGAGGGCAGCCTCCAGAAGGAAATTTCATAACCTCTAGATTCCCTGTCCACTCTCTTTCATTTTATGTTGCCGTTCTTCATTGCTGATGTCAAAATTTATTTTTTGCATTGTTTAAAAAATTTCAAATTTAAAGTTGAAATTATAACTATAATATAAAATGTATGCAGCTAACTTTTACATACCGTGAGAAGAGTTGGCTGAAAAATGTAGCACCAAAAGGTGTAAAATGGAATCAACGGATAATCAAGTCCAGATCATTGCTGGAAATAATATAAAAACCGCATCTGGTGATCGATAACATTATGGCAGTCTAATTAAGTGGTTATTTGTGTACAAAATAATCAATAACAGTTCTGCGGTGAAATAGAACATCCATCATTAATTTTTAAACAATTGGAAACTGAACTTAAAGAAGTACGAACAAAATTAATAAAAATTTATTATAAAAAAAAAACTTAACAATTATGGTAAATATTCTACCGCAAGAGAAAATTTTATTACCAAAACTTATTCTTCTATAAATTTTACGTCGAAAAGTTTTAATAAGTTTTGTTTAAATTTTCAACCCTTGAGTTTGAAATTAAAATTTGCTTACAATTTCAGAATTCTCTCACCTTCTTAACGTTTTTCTTAATAAGTAGTGCAGTGAACCCTATAAAATATTTACACAGAAAGAAATAGCAAAGTATTCTGAAATAAAATTAAATTTCCGCGTTTGTTCTACGCATACCTTACCGCTTTGAAGTTAAATTAGTTCTAATTTGTTTTCGTATTATAATACAGCAGTAATAATATTAATAACCGAGCTAAGAAGGGGTTAAAAGATTTATGCTCTTGAGGCCATTGTCTAAAGATTGGACATGGGAGATTTTGGGAGAATTCAGTTTAATGCAAAATTCATTCAATCTTAAGTTCTTACACATGTTTTTCTTAGCAAGAGAACATTGCTGTTCTCCTTTTGAGCTTACAAAAATTGTAAAATGTCGTAGTCAGAAAATGGCATATATTAAAAAAAAATTAGTTTTGAAGAAGTTTAGTAATTAGAAGTAAAAATAGAAGCTGAAATCTAAAAATTTAAGATAACTGAAATTCAAATAGCTAATGGGAGAAATTTGCTAAAATAAAAAAATCCATTGTTGAAAACTACTTACTTCGTAAAATAAAATTTACATCAATATATGGATTTTTTGTATTTCAATTATAAATTAGATTAGACAGTATTATTTCTTATATTTTCTATTATCTGGTGCTTCCCCTTTACGACGTTGAAAAACCTTGCTTTTAAAGGAACAAAACCTCAGGGGCATCTTAAAAATTTAGTCGAGAGTACAGCTCTGGTCTCCAGGCTCAACTTAACTAAATCCTTTGCTGTCATTGCCATTCTGACTGTATTGAAATACCTATTTTAGTTAACAAATGGTACACCTACGTACAGCACGTTTTAAAATTTTGTATTTGTAAAACTAAAAATGGAATACACGTGATAAGCGTAGGCGCAAACAAATTGGAGTAAAATCTATACAAGCATTTTTAAATTGAAAGTGATACCGTAATTATGTAAGCGATGTGACATTTAAACATAACTGTAGGACATTTTTCATATTTTAAGGCACTAATAGATTTTTCTTTTCATTTTCAAAAACATTTATTAATTTTATAGTTCAAGCGGTAGACAAAGCCGGTAAGTAATAAAAAGACTTGGCATTACTTTTTACGTATTTTGAATGTGAATGGTTTGTTTACATTGAAATTAAAAGGTTACGTACTCCACAGCGATGACGCCCTCTAAAGATTACAATTTTGTGTAATTTATGCGTAGGCACAAAAATTAAACTTTGCCTACGCCGTAATAGAATATTGAACTTCTTGTAAATTTCTTTAATTATGTATCTACTCAATATCCTTAATTTATTCCTGAATTACAATTTTTGGAATTTTGTATAAAAGAGGATTGAAATTAAATTACATTTAAAAAATTTATTAACAGGGTAGTGTAATATATGCTTTAGTTGCTTGGAAGAAAAGGATAGGCCAAATGTAACCTTACGACCTAAAAATTGTAAATTTAACAATCACGAGGAATATAGTACGTATAGTGTATTATATTAAAATTTTTCCACCTGGTACCTCTGATGATAATTCTGTTTTCGATTCACTAATTTAGTACAAACTTGGAATGAGATAAATAATTAGGTTGCTTCTGAAAGGTTTTCAATTCACAAAAATTTGTTGTTATTTAATTTTCAGCCTCCGTGACCTATTTTCCTTTATGTGGATACTAACATCATAATTATCTACTTATTTATCTAATTTTGTTTTACTACATTTGCGATGTATCCGTTGAGTAGTCGTCTTTTTATCAAATTACTTAATGCATAAACTTTGTCGGTACTTCAATATGTTCAACTTAGAAAATGTGGGAACTTAATAAAAGTCGACTATAATTTTTAATCAATATTAGTATGCACGTAATTAGATTTATCGCTCAAATTTTATTAATTTATTATATCACATTTTATACTAAACACTTTGAAATTTACATAATAATATAATTAAGTTTAGAAATTCAAGTTTTTAATTTTTTTTCCTAAATTAGGATTTTATTCCATTCAGGAAGCAATACAATAATACAATGTAATCTCGATAAAATTTCCTATTGTATGACTTAAAAATATCCAACATAAAATTTTATAAAACTTGCACGAACCTAGATTTCATAATATAAAATCACTGTTGGCGATAACAATAGAAATAAAAATAATTTTAGAGCAAAATTGCCTGTTCCACTACTTGAAGTTTTAACTTGCATTGGAATTGCCAGCATTTTTCTTATTGTTCTTAAATTTTAATTATAACTGCAACCAGCAAGTCCATGAAAAGCTACGTGCAAAATTGCACATCTTTAAAATTTAATGTAACAAATACAGGGTGGATTTAAAATAATTGAAACTGGATCTGTTCTAATCAGTGTACAATTTTTAAAAATCGGGGTTTGTGTTCGTTAAACAGAAAATGTAATGCAAACTTATAAATGTTTTTATGGTTTTATTATTATTTTGTTTGCTGAAAGTTAAATGTACATCTATTATAATGTGTATTATTTCTATCGTTTATTTTTAATGAAAATAAGTCCGTGAAAAGTTATTTGTAGAAGTTGAGCATCTTCTGAATTTAATTTAGCACAAAAACAGTAGTAATAATAAAAATACAAAATATACAAAGCTATATTAATTAAACAATTTAATTAACGTTTTCTTGCTAACGAAATATAATGATTTTTGTTATACCAAGAGAGTGCAGATTGCTAAACCTAAGATTTATTTTTTACACGATGTGTTTATATTATATTATGGAAGTTAGAGATTTTGGTATACCCCAATAAATCTTTTAGGTTTTATTTTAACACATGTTAAGAATAAATCTTAGCTTATCTCACCAAATTGTGTCCGCATCGGTTAGCTCTATAGTTAAAAAATCTAGCTAGGGTAATTAAAAATATAAAATTTGTAATTAACTAACCTATAAATTTAAAATTAGGTATAATTTAAAAATAATCAATTTATTAAATTCAATTACGACTAATGTACTTTTATGATATCTTATATATTTTGTACTCTCGTGTGAATTAGAATCAGTCATTGTGTAATGAAAGGCATAAGATGAATCAATTTCGTTATCAAGACGATCTGTGTTCCATTGGGTAAAACTGATATATTTGTTACGAATTTTAGAATGGAAACATAGCCCACACCTTCATTATAGCAACCATATCGCTTTTAAAGCTTTCAGCAGGAGGGCTGTCGTCCTTAGCTGCAAAGGAATTTTAAATTGTTATTTGTTGCCTTTTTAAAATCAACAGCTCAATTTTAGATTTTAATTTGTGAAAGCAAAGAAAATACTTTTCATTGGAGTAATTAATTATTTTACTAGCTCAGAACTTGCTGCTTACATTTTCAAAAATAACAAATTAATTGTGATCACTTTTGAAAGGTATAGCAACTCATAGTTAAAAATATAAAAATTATTAGAGCTAAGCCCGGTATGAATTAAAATTTTTGAACCAACGTGAAACTTGATTACAGAAAAACTCGTTTTGAATGAAAATTTCGGTAAAGGTAAGTGAGAATCCTCTTTGTTTATCTACTAACTCTTAATAGCCACTTAATTTAATTTAAAGGCTGTCATTTGCAAACTCTAAAAGCCTGCATTTTATTGGTTGGTTTTCGAAAAAAAGCCTTCTTTTTTAAAAACTCGCTTTTGTTAAAGATTGTCGTTTAATTTATGGCCTGTTTTACACCTGAAAGTTTAATTATTGTAGCGCCACGGTTTTTTGCATCTAAGCTGGTTGGATCGTGTCCGATGTGAAAAAAAATGAGCAGACTGAATCGTGCACAGAATTGTTGTCTACGCATTTTTTTATTTGTGCTACTAATTTCGAGTAAACTGTTAGATTTTGAAAAAGTGATTTCGGAAATTAAAATGGTGGGAGTTAAATTGATGCTTAACATGCAGACTTAGAATATACGGTTGGGTGATAGGTTCGAATGAAATATTAATATATTCCTTCCGGATATTAAAAAGAGTAGTTTTACACTAATTTTGCCAAAGCTGTTTTTGCAAATTAATGTTCTTGATATAATCTTTATGTACCCTAAGTATATGGGAAAAGAAAATTTCGTACACCTGACGCTTTTCTTGTGATATCGCTGTACATCTTTCGTAAAGGATTTTAATTTCTCTACCATTGGAACGTACACCTAGAAGATTAACTAAAGAATAAAGAACAAAAAAGATCATAGATAAAAGTTGATTAAAATTTGTTGTAAATTACGTTCTAACTAATTAAGAATGTATTATTGAACAAAATAAATTTTTAATCATCAAGTTTAACTAAAAATTGAAGATAAAGTATTTCTATAACCACAGATAAAAACTATTTCTTAAATAAACTTTTGTAATAAACTGCGTGTTAATATAAAAGTTCAAAAGTCCGTAAATTATTAAATAAAACGTAATATCATAAAGCTCGATACAGATATAATTTTTTCAACGATCCCGAGTTAATATAAAATTAGCTTTAAAAGCAACATGAAAAAATTAATATCTGATGAAATCACATATACCTGCTACCTTTTATTTATAAAGAAAATTTTATTTCTACGTTAAAAAGTTTTACTACATAAGGTACTCGGAACATAACATTTTTGTCTTTATAAATAGCGAACGCAATTAATTTTTGCTTTTCCTTAATTTTGTAAGCGCGGTGTGTCAGGAAACTCCAAAATAAAACAAACATTCTTTTCTATTGAAACTGTGAATTAACTTTAATAGAAATAAAGATTCGGCGTTATCCTTAAATCCCATTTCACTTGATTGATATTTACAACCCAGCAAACTAACAGAAAAAAAATAAAGAAACGTGAATTGAAAAACTGCTGTTAATCTTATTTTAAAAATTGGGTAGATTTTATAACCGACTAATAATATTTTCTATAGAACAGAATGTCAAATTTAATGTGGCTAAAGTGATCTTCAAATTTTCACTTAATTTAGCTTTCGGCGTAAATACAAATTAAGCCACGTTAACAGTTTGTTAACTTTTTATCGCTTTCTTAATGCTTCAAAAGAAGTACAGTAATGCCATAGAAGGTAGACTTTTTAGTTACAGGAATACAGTAAAAAGGACTTAGCTTTAACAGAATCAATAAATTCACTTCTGTTCCATGCACTGAGTTTTTATATTTTTCCAGTTTAATGTGATTAAGATTACATGTATGTATTCAATTTTTTTTAATTTTTGTGCTATTGCACCCTATTTACACTGCAGAAGGGCAATAACTTCCTTAGTTTTAATAAATTCAATAACAAATATTATTCAGTGTGTGTTTACGTATATATACAGCAGCTGAAGATGAAAGAAGGTCAAAAGGTTCCGATTTTGTGAACCTTTTAAACTAAAAAAATAATATAAATTGGTTTCGTCGTGTCCTTACGAAAGCTTAATAGGCCCTAAAAAGCTTCTGTGCGTTCAGATGCCTTTAAACAACCAATTTAAGGGTACAATGACCCAAAAGGTACAGAAAAGCGTACGCCTTATTAAGTTACAAGTTTTTGTGAACTTGAAAAGCAAAATGCGCAGCAAATGGTTTTTATTTTTGTCTAGCGATAATTACCCCTAAAAGTTAATTATCTTCGCGAAATTACATTTTAATTGCTGAAATGAAGTTTTCTGAGCAGAATATTATTTACAGATAATTTCAAAAATTGTATTTTAGAATTAAAACGTCGACGCACCGAAGGAGAAAACATCTCATTGTGGCATTTTCAAGTTTTATTTTGGTTCTTACAAATTGTGCAGAGACAATCTTTGGTGATATAAAAAAATGTCTCTTTCTGTTTCCTACTTGACAGTTTCATCCTCTAGTTCGTTTTATCAAAATATTAAAGAATTTCTTCAAGTACAAAAAAAAACTGTTTTGCTATGTAAAAATTTCTGTGTAAAATGCAATATAATACATAAATAAACTGCTAAGTTGATATTAGAAACTTCTTTAACATTTAATGGATTCCATTTTTGATACGAATATCTAATAAAAATTTATATCTTGAGATGAAACCAAATCAGTGACTCAAATTTAAAATTTTTTATAAAAACGAAATTAAAAAAATTATTATTAAGTTTCAAACTTTTAAGTGTTCGATTCGCTGTGCATATATTGGTACCGTGGGATGCATACCAGATAATATAATTTAACAATAATGGAATATTTGGAAGATAATATGAATGAAGATGAACATTTAATTAAATCGATACTCTTTTATATTTTCGAATATTTAGCTTGACAAAATTTGCTTTCTTGAATTGAGGATTTCGTTTTTGTGCGTTCGATGATGTATAAATAAATTCAACAAAATATCTTATATTTGTAATAATTTATTGTATCATTGGAATCCTTTGTCGTCATTAAATTTCACATTCCAATATTTCAATTACCAGTTAGATCCCTACTCTTCCACATGCATCTAAGTGCTGTTTTTTGCAAAAGCAAAATTCTCTACTTAGTAAAACTTTTAAAATTAATTAATACTTAATCACTTGTTGCATCGAATTTTCAAAGTAATTTCTTTTCAAGTTTATTATACATAAAAGTTTTGCTTAAGAGTCGATCGTAAGATTAATCTCAAACCATGATGATTCTCATGGTTTTGCTTTGAACCCGGCTGTAATATTATAATGTCAAACAAAGTTTCAAGAGTAATCACCATTTACAAGTGCATATCTAATCTACAAAGGAATGTGATTACCACATCTTATAAAACAAATTCTTTTTAGACATTATTGACCAAGTATAAGAAGCTGATCTTTTCCGATTTCCTCATGGCGAACTTATAACAACCCCGCTAATAATACAATTGTTTCGCCCTTTATTTGTACAGTTGCCAATCTACGCTGAAGGTAACAAAATTTACAGCTTACTTCCAGTAGTACTGAAATAAACAGTCGTTGTATAACTGATTCAAAAGGTCTTGCATTTTTCTGAATCAGCACGGGGCTCTAACCACAGTGCCAACGACACCTATACCGTTAGCCTATGGCAAGGGGGTAAGTGATTCCCACAACCTCCAGTTCTCTTGACCATCTGTTTTGCAAAGCCACAGTGGAAAATTCTATCCTGCTTGCTAACTTATTAGTTTTGCACTTTTTGCTTTGGAGTCGGCTCCAAGTTCAGATTCTCACAACTTCAGATCTGGAATCGAATATTTTTTTTCCTGGAAGGAACGCAGCATGTTCTAACACTTCAATCTTCTCGGCCTAAATCAGATGGTCTCATCCCTTGCCCCCCTATCGTGCCTTCATTGTAATTTGTTTTGTATTAACCTCAAACCACCAAAATCTAAACATATATGGATTGCTACAGCTCTTTGGCATCAAGATACACCCGGGCTCACTTCCAGTAGTACTGAAATAAACAGTCGTAGCATAACTGATGCAAAAGGTCTTGCATTTTTCCTGATCAGCACGGGGCTCTAACCACAGTACCAACGACATCTATACCGTTAACCTACGGAAGGGGTAACTGATTCCCACAACCCTCAGTTCTCTTGATCATCTATTTAGCAAAGCCACAGTGGAAAATTTTATCCTGCTTGCTAACTTATTAGTTTTGCACTTTTTGCTTTGGAGTCGGCTCCAAGTTCAGATTCTCATAACTTCAGATCTGGAATCGAAAATTTTTTTTCCTGGAAGGAACGCAGCATGTTCTAACACTTCAATCTTCTCGGCCTAAATCAGATGGTCTCATCCTTGCCCCCCTATCGTGCCTTCATTGTAATTTGTTTTGTATTAACCTCAAACCACCAAAATCTAAACATATATGGATTGCTACAGCCCTTTGGCATCAAGATACATCCGGTCACTTTCCCGAAACTACCCTACATCTCTTGTTTTAGAGACGTGACAGATGACGAGGGTGATGTGATGAGTACATCCCGAGGTTGATGTTTGCAATTGTTTGCAAATTTTGCAAATGTGTGTAAATTTTTGCAAATGTGTGTAAAATTTTGCAAATGCCTGTAAATTTTTGCAAATGACTGCAAATCTTTGCAAATGACTGTAAATCTTTGCAAATGTCTGAAATCGTTTGGAAATTATTGTAAATGCAAATTTGGTGTACACATTTTTGGTCAGTGGTCAACCCCTGCAGTAAATCTTGCAAATGACTGTAAATTTTTGCAAATTTATCCAATTGTTTGCAAATTTCTGCATATGTTTGTAAATATGTGTAAATTTTTGCAAATGTGTGTAAAGTTTGGCAAATACCTGTAAATTTTTGTAAATGTCTGTAAATCCTTGCAACTGACTGTAAATGTTGAAATTGTTTGCAAATATCTATGTAAATTTTTACAAATGTTGCCAATTTTGCAAATGTGTGCAAAATTTTTGCAAATGTGTGTAAATTTTTGCAAATGCCTGTGATTCTTTGCAAATGACTGCAAATCTTTGCAAATGACTGTAAATCTTTGCAAATATCTGAAATTGTTTTGCAAAAATCTGTGTAATTTTTTTGCAAATTTTTCCAATTTCTTGCAAATTATTGTAAATGCAAATTTGGTGTACACATTTTTGGTCAGTGGTCAACCCCCCGCTGTAAATCTTGCAAATGACTGTAAATTTTTGCAAATTTATCCAATTGTTGCAAATTTGGTTAAATTTTTACAAATGTGTGTAAGTTTTTGCAAATGTCTGTAAATTTCTACAAATGACTTTAAATCTTTGCAAATGTTTGCAAAATGTCTGAAATTGTTTCCAAATATCTGTGTAAATTTTTACAAATGTTTGCAAGTTTTGCAAATGTGTGTAAATTTTTACAAATGTGTGTAAGTTTTTGCAAATTCCTGTAAATTTTTGTAAATGCCTGTAAATCTTTGCAAATTACTGTAAATGTCAGAAATTGTTTGCAATATTTGTGTAAATTTTTACAAATGTTTGCAAATATGTGTAAATTTTTACAAATGTGTGTAGGTTTTTGCAAATGCCTGTAAATTTTAGCAAATGATTTTAAATCTTTGCAAATGTCTGTAAAATGTCTCAAATTGCTTGCAAATATCTGTGTAAAATTTTAAAAATGTTTGCAAATTTTGCAAATGTGTGTAAGTTTTTGCAAATGCTTGTAAATTTTTGTAAATGCCTGTAAATTTTCATGACTTTAAATCTTTGCAAATGACTGGAAATGTCTGAAATTGTTTGCAATATTGTGTAAATTTTTACAAATGTTTGCAAATGTGTGTAAATTTTTACAAATGTGTGTAGGTTTTTGCAAATGCCTGTAAATTTTTGCAAATGATTTTAAATCTTTGCAAATGTCTGTAAAATGTCTCAAATTGTTTGGGAAATATCTGTGTAAATTTTTACAAATGTTTGCAAATATGTGTAAATTTTTACAAATGTGTGTAGGTTTTTGCAAATGCCTGTAAATTTTAGCAAATGATTTTAAATCTTTATAATGTCTGTAAAATGTCTCAAATTGCTTGCAAATATCTGTGTAAAATTTTAAAAATGTTTGCAAATTTTGCAAATGTGTGTAAGTTTTAGCAAATGCTTGTAAATTTTGTAAATGCCTGTAAATTTTTGCATGACTTTAAATTTTTGCAAATGACTGGAAATGTCTGAAATTGTTTGCAAATATTTGTGTAAATTTTTACAAATGCTTGCAAATGTGTGTAAATTTTTACAAATGTGTGTAAGTTTTTGCAAATGTCTGTAAATTTCTACAAATGACTTTAAATTTTGCAAATGTCTGTAAAATGTCTGAAATTGTTTGCAAATATCTGTGTAAATTTTTACAAATGTTTGCAAATTTTGCAAATGTGTGTAAGTTTTTACAAATGTGTGTAAGTTTTTGCAAATGCCTATAAATTTTTGTAAATGCCCGTAAATCTTTGCAAATGACTGTAAATGTCTGAAATTGTTTGGAAATTTGTGTAAATTTTTACAAATGTGTGTACATTTTTGCAATTGCCTGTAAATTTTTACAAATGACTTTAAATCTTTGCAAATGTTGAAATTGTTTGCAAATATCTGTGTAAATGTTTTGCAAATATCTGTGTAAATTTTTGCAAATTTTGCAATTGTTTGCAAATTTTTAAATTATTTGCAAATTTTTAAATTATTTGTAAATGTTTGCGATTTTTTGCAAATTTTTGCAAATTATTGTAAATGCAAATTTGGTGTACACATTTTTGGTCAGTGGTTAACCCCGGTACATCCCTTATACTTATAAAGGATAAAGAAAATGTTTTAAAATATGAAAATAAGTTGTTAATGTAAAAAAAGAGAATTAAACTGGTTTTCTCGTTCCGTGACTACTGATTTTGTTCTTCAAACACAAAATTAGGTTTACTTAATCCATTATGTAACAACCATGAACATGCAAGCAAAATTTACCTGAATAAAATATTATTTTACTGGGAACAAACAGTACGTAATTTGTTATTTCGTTATTTCAATTTTTTACTTTATAAACTCAAACGTTTGATGTAGATTTTCACGCAAATTGACATATTTAAGCTTTTAATTCTTACGTTTCCGGCTTGATGCTGGATCAACGAATATTTGTTTAGATCGATAATAAAAATTTTTCAATTCAAAAAGTAAAATGTGTCAAACAATGTTGCTTTCCGCAAATTGATAATTTATTGCGCAAATAGACAAAATAAAGACCAGAAATTTTGAATTGTTTATTTTAAGAAGCTTGGATCTGGAAAATGTTCGACTGTAAATAGCTCGAAATGACGACACAGCTTATAGAGTTAGTTTTATTTTATACAACAAAAATATGAGAAATTAGTGACAAGTTTTATTCAAACCAAATAATTGGTATTCAATTTGGCTTCAAGAATGGAAAAGTATTACAGACAGATTATGCAAGTTATTATTGATTTACATAATGGACGACTTCAATGCCAAAGTGAATGAAGATAAAGCCAAATAAGTTGTCAAAGCATAGTTTTATACTTGGAAGTCTAAAATTAATTCCAGAATTTTAGGATTGTAGCAACAATATTTTTGTAAATTAAAAGCATGAAGTTATGAAAACTTTTTTTTTTATTTTGAAAAACTTTATTTTTTGAAAGTAAAATGGCGTTGTCGTTTTGTAATTTTTTATTAATTATTTATTTGCTCACCTATCCGGTAACTTTGTTCAATATTCATAATTATTCAAATCGTTCGAGTTAAAAAAACTGCTTAGCATATTTATCTATAAAATGATAACTCGCCTAAGGCGCTTTTCTAATCGCTTCAACCGGCTTCTCTTGCGGTGTGAATTTATATCACACTTGGTGTTATAATATTATTTAATGATGATTTATTATGGTCCTATCGATATAACTTAGTATGCAAGCTGTTCTATTTTGTAATAAGAAAGTATCCAGTCAACTTTTCTTGAATGTTTTATCAACATTTCTTGTTAAGCAATTTTATTGTCTTGTTTTATTTTATTTTTAATTTGGTGATATTAGCTTGCTTAGCTGGATTAATTACCACGCTGTTGTTCCTGACTTTGTTTGTCGCTTAGTCTAACGACCTTTGTAGATTTAACCCTTATATTTACTTTGTTTATAATATAAGAACATTTCTCAAAATTACATTTTTGTGAAATTTAATGAATATCCGTTTGTGAAAACGTCAGGTTTATATGGTACTTCTGTTATTTAATCGCTCTTCGTATTGTCAGGAGAGGAACTGAGACAAAAATTTTTTTTAAGTTTTCTTGATTTCTCATTAAAATACTAATTTCCTGCAATTGTAATTTGGTTTATAGATGCGCTTAATTTATGCAACTTCTGTAACAGATTTTCACCTTTTTGCTCCATTTTCAACTTAGGACTACCTAAAGGTATTTTTTTTTCTTACTCCGTCCTGGCCCCCTTTTTACCGTGCAGGTTTAATGTTTTTCTCTTAATTTGATCTACCTAATATTAGATTTAGGTTTTGGCAAAAAAATTACCTGGACCATTTTCCATTAATTTTTTAACCACATCTTATGAAGCTTATGAAGATGTTTTACAATTTTATGAATCTGATTCGAAAAGGTAAACCCTTTTGTTTTGCTAAAAAGGATAATATATTTTGTGGCAACCTCAAAATTTCACTTTTCGAATAAAATTTGACTTCTACTACTTCTCAAAAGACAAATTACTTTTCATGCTACTTATAGCTCGATGCACATAGCTTCCTTCCAATTTTTAAAGAAATTTAGGTCAGGGTTTCTACTGTGTGTACTTTTACGAGAAAATTTTATGTATTTAGCGGTAAATAAAATTTTTCAGTGTTCCTGTTGATATTTGCCTGCAGTCGTTTATTGAGCTAACAAACTTTATGAATATCCATCGAAAGAGGACGTGATGAAACAGCAAATTATTGTTTTATGTATACACAATATGGATGCATGAAATTGCTTTAAAATTCTTCATATCGGTTACGAAATCATTTCGTTTTATGCACACTTCACAACCTTAAAAGAAAATTAACTATGTAAATATGGTTTGTGCGCCACAAACGGCAAGGAAGGAAAGTAATAATTAATATTAATTAAGAGTCAGACAAAAAACAAACATCATAGAAAGTAATTAGTGTAAGTTTTCAGTTCTACACTAAATTAGAGGAAACACTTTTCACGGTACTTTACCCACAATCATTCAGTTAAGCGAGAGTGGGAATAAAGCAATTCATACACGGGCTTAATTAAACAAAAGAAAACCGTTAGAGTTTCACTCTAATATCAATACGGAGTACGAAACATAAATTTTGTGAACAATTTAGTTTCTCTAATTAAATTAATTTAACTATAATAAATTATATATTGTATTCTCGCTTAGGAAGGTATGAGTATGCGCAAGATATTTTTTAAGAGCAAAAACATCCAATTGATGGGGTTTCAACTTTCGCAAAAAATTCGATTGTTATCGTTTTGCCTTAGGTATGTTTCAATTTGCTCTTCAGTTTGTAAAGTGAGGAAGTAATTTTAGCGTTATTTTTTCGCTTATAAAAGAAAATGTTAGGGGCATAAAGATAAAAAAGAATGACCTTCTAAATTGGATAATCTTTTCTAGGTTGGCAGCAATCAGTATTTTTGTAAGGTGGAATTATCCTGCAGCCTTCGTTTTAACCTTTTCTTTTATTATAGCTTCACACCTATGTTTTTGTTATGGGCTTCATGCGTTTACAGTAACTAAAATTTAATCATACGATCGAATGCGTTGTTTGGACTAAAATTTTATGTTTTAACACAAATGGTAATCGCGTGTCAAAAAAATGTGATAAGCTCACTGAAGTGTATAATTTTCCACTTAAATAAGTGCTTTGTTCTTATTATAAGATTACATTTTTAGTTTTAAAAACATGTTAAGAATCAGTACTAATTTTATAGTGCTAAACCTTGCACTTGAAATTTTTTCAAGGTTACGAAGTGAAGTTATAAAGACAACACAAAGTTATTGTAGCTTCGAATACACTGAAAAAAATTTAGCAATAAAAATGAACGCTGGAAGCAGTTTGGTATATCGAGTATCTATCTAGCAAACAAGGATACTAAAATAAATACTCCGGCCAAAGGAGGAGCCGTTATTACTACATTTTTATATGTAGTAGATATTTTCAGAAGAATGTAAGAAGATCCATTTGAAATTTTGCATTTTACATAAAGTTAATTTAAATGACGTCAATTGCATTGATACTTGTATTAATAGAAATAATATGGCTATACACGTGATTATTTATTTTGTAAAGCAAAAATGTGAAGATTTTATCCCAGTTACAGTAAAAACTAACAAAATGTGCTTTAAAGTTTAAATAATTTAGCTCGTACCGTCCTAAAATGTTTACATAGTAAGTAATGCAATCCTTACTAAGCACTTAACAAAATTTTGCTCATAATTAGGGTTAGCAAAATACACGGACTAATTTGTTATAATAACTTTTCGACTTAGTCGCATGAAAATTTAATATTCCAAAATGTTTAATATTCGAAAAAAATATGATCTGGTTTTTAATTGGCTATCAATACAGGATCATATTTTGCAATAATCATAAGAAGATTAATTTACCTATTATTATGCCATAATCCCTCAGTCCATAAATTTTCTCGTTACCACGGCAACTTGTGATAATAATTGACGTCAGGTAACCAATAAACGTAATAAAACCGACAAATAGATGACAGTTAGGAAATAGTTGAAAGTTTCAAAAGGATATTGAAGCAGAATTAGTACCTTGTATCGTTGACGCTGATTCTGATGCTCACGTTGAAGTATCATTGGATATTTACTAATTGAGCTGTTACACAGATTTAACAAAATTTAAACTTGAGCTTTATCGGTGATTTAATTTTTAATTTCAAAAATATTGCAAGAATTTTTAAAATAAGAAAAAAGTTGACGCCAAAATATAAAAGCCAGTTGGCAAAAATGATCAGATCACAATGTCGTGTCCATCACCACGTTCATTTTAATTGGTGAAATTAAAACTGAACAAAACAGTCTTTTAATTTTTTGTAGTCATCTAAGAAACTCCTTTAGATGCAACTATGAAATTTAGAGGTAAGTAATATTTTTGAAGTCGTTTAGAAGAGCACCTGCTGTTTTTCAAAAGTTGTTTGTTAAATTTCTAAACGTGTAATATGAAAGATTAAACAAATTAAACAAGGAATCATTATATGGATGGTTGGCAATTCGTACCACCCTTGCACAGAACTGTCATAATCGTAGTTGTTGAATAATGTTGAGATTTGTAAAGCCATTTTGATCTGGTAAATCTTGATGGCTTCAAAACTTTAAAATAATTTAACAAAAGCTTACAGTTGATTATTCTGTTAAACAAAAGTCTAATTGCCCGAGACTTGTTGTTACAAAAATTGAGGTAAATTTCATTTAAGAAGACCTACACGTCCTAATTTGTAATGGAAGTACTAGAAAAACTGCTTTTTGTTGGTTAACATGAATTCCATAATGCTCCGACCAAACACAAACCAGGGGTAGCTTAGCAAGCTACCTCAGATGTGAAACGAGTAATATACTCAAAGTACTAATAGTTGCTTCGAAATATCACCGAGGTTACTATTATAGGGCCTAGTCCTCAATCGAGAAAACAAAGTTATTGAAATATAAATATAAGATATTTACAAAGAAAAATTGCAAAAACCTCAAAACGTATAATTTGTGGAAAAAAATTCTTTTTCTTATAAACATGTCATATTTATCGCATTTTCAAAAATTGCTTCAAAATTTAGCTATACAAAAAATATCGTCCATAATTCCTAAATATTTCTTAAAATGCCTTAAAATATTTTAAAATGTACTGTCGATGATCAGCATATTTGAAAATTACGGCGCAGTGAAAGAACTTATGCCTAATGAAACAATGCAATATTTTTTTCTTTCAGTAGATCCAGTAAATTCCATGAAAATTACAAAATGCCATTTTAAATGCCGAAAAAAACAAAAAATTTCTTTTTACTAGGTTTAGAGGAACGACAAATTTCTCAGGTGCAATATACAAAAAACTAAATTTTAAAGTAAACGGGTATTATCTTAACTATTAGATTCTTAACCGAAAAATCTGCTATTAAATAAAAGAAAAGAAATTAGTAAAATTATACCAACTTCAAATTTTAACGTCCAAGTACCACTTGCATGAAGAGATTGGTAAATTTTGGTAGAAATAATATTTTGTGTTGTGTAATTTAAAACAAGATGTAACCTTAACGTATCACGCTTCAAGAATTTTCAATTTGAAGTTCATCGCAAGTCCCTACGGTCTCGTCTTTCAGGACGGCTACAACATTAAGCTAAAGTTACAATTGCAAAAGACTACGCCGGATGATATTATCAACAAAAAATAGGTGTAACACAAGTACTTGCTTACCAAATATTTATTAAAAATATTTACATATTTAACGGATATGGAATTTTAAACTTGTAAATAAATCTCAAAGCTCCATAATGATTTACCCACACAAATTTATAAGGTGGGAGCAGAAACATTTGTTTGAGTAGATACAGTGTTTGTTTATAATTGGATATTTTGTACGTTATCAGGTGGAAATTGCTTTTATTCAACAATTTTCCTACACAAGCTGTTTTGTGACAAATAAAACGTAATAAATCAGGTTTCAGCTTCTGAAATTCTCAATATAATTTTTTCATACAAAATTTATTAATTTTATCAATTTTTTTTAATAATAAATTAAAAAACCGTATTGGGATTTTGTTCTTATTTAAAGCTCAATTTTATTATTTTAAATGTCTAATAATTCTCTTTGATTATATAAAAGGAAATTACGTCAAGAACTTTTCAGTAGAAGTAATGAACATGTTGATCCGTCTTGGAATTTTAATAAAATAAAATTTGTAATTCGCAAATAGGACTACCTCACCGAGTTTTACATGGACTTTAGTTTATAATACCACAAATTTACATTTTAAGAAGGAAGAAAGGTAGGAAATACTTAACTGGAGTTGTTTACTTGTTACTTTTATACCCGAAGAAATAAACATAAGTTTATTGTATTTACATTTTTTCATTCTTATTTTGAAAGATTGACATAATAAGTTCTACGAGCTTAAAATGTAAAAAAGCTACTAAAAACGTATTTTTTCGACTTAAGTTCCGTTTAGCCAACCGAAAATAATGATTGTATTTTGATTTAAACATATTCGTAGCAATTTACAGTTAAAATTAATTTGTTTTAAAATTACAGTTAACTTTTTTGTAAATTGAAATTAAAATTAGTTCCAGTACCACTCTGTTTAAAATATTTATATATGCCATTTTGAATAATCTCGAAAAACTTAGTTTGAATCCGCATTACAATATAGTGAGTACTAACTGCTGGATTATACGTTTTGTAAATATTTGTAATTATACTTAGTGTAGCTTAATTACAATTTATTGAACACATTTCAAAATTAGCACGTGTTGTTTGCTAACTCTTCAATAATGCTTAAATAAATACCAAGCTCCTAAATACAATTTGAAAGCAAAATTCAATTTTTAAATAATATTTAAAAGTTTCTAAAAACTAAAAATAAAACGTAATTTTCTTGATATTCATTAAAAAATAAATTTTATTGCAAGTCAAAGAGGAGGAAAGCGATCAATCAATTTTATTCTGCTTTGCCAACACTCTTTTTATAAGGACTTTAGTATTCAAGCAGTTCATCGTGGCACTAGTTTTGAATATCGTATCAAGCTGGACTAGACCTTTCCGGCGCTGCATGGAACAACAAACATTTCACGGTATGAATACAGAGCACACGCCGAAGAAAATTTTATTGTAAAAGCACTGACAACAGCATTTTATTATCGAGTTGGCTTTTGATTATTAGATCGTAAGAATTGTAACGGTTGCTATTTGGAAAATCAAAAGGTAGACGTACAATAAAACTAAAATTTATATACCCAGGTAGTTTTAACATAAATTTGAATTGAAGTTATAGCATGAATAATTATGCAAATTTAAGTGCTGAGATATTAAACCAAGCGTTTGTTAATTTATAAATCTAAGACGTTTTGATTAAAATGAATCGACTACATCGATTAAAACAAAGAGAAAAACGGAATTTTACATCGCAGAAAATCAGACAGACCAAACCTCGCAGAAGCGAATGAACTCGGAATAACCCTGGCGTTGAAATTTCGATCGAAACTGGATAGCAGCGAAATACATCGTCAATGATCTTAAGCTTATCGCTAATTATTTTTTGTTAAAACCCTAGAAAACTTTAATTCGGAAAACTTATTAAGAATTTTGTGCTTGTTATAAAAAGAAGCTTATGCGTAATATACAACAATAATTAAATATATTCCCACGGGGTTTAATTTGTATTTAGAACGGAAAACTTTATGAATTGTAGAAGGGACAGATTGGTGGAAAGTTTCTTTTAAATATTTTTAATTTGAGTATTTGATTAAAGTAATAATTTTATTTTGCACCAATCTGTATGGGGAAAAAAGACATTCGCATTTCAGTTAATTATAATAACTATATTTTACATAATAATGTTATATTTTATATAATAATAATATATTTTATTATTAAATATTGTAATTTGTAATAATTGCAAATTTAATGCCAAAATAACAATGATACAACATGGTATAACTCAATTTATTTAGGTTTAATCATTTCTGTGATAGTAAAATTTTAAAAGTATGCTTTGTTTCTCTAGTGGTGTGAAGGCAGATGTCATTTGGCCATTATACTTACGGCCACTGTAATACCTCAAATTATTAGATCCAATAATATTTCAATATATTTGTTTACACATTTTTTGTTCTACAATGCCCTCCAATACTCAATAAGAGTTTAATACTCTGATTTTAGTAATGTAGATTTTAATAAAAGTACACTTCTTTTTTTGCACAAGAGTTTCAAACTATTTTTCCGTAACATTTATTGGAAAAATATGAAGCGGTACGAAACTACTTCAATACAAAACTTGCAATGCAGATAATTTTAGCTATAAATTTTCAATAGCTTGCTGGCGGCGTAACTTACATAAAATGTTTTTTTAATTCAAAAAAAATTTTTATTACTGTTTACTTTAAACTTTAGTTTAGAATATAAAATTTAAAAATAAACAATTTGTTACATTTTGAAAAATAAATGTTTTTCTTTTAGCCCAAGGTTTTGTTGATGTAGTGTTTCAGTAAAATAATAAACTTTTATTCGATTGTTTGTAGTTTAGAATATAAAGCAATGAACATGCCACTGGTGCACATTATTTAATATAATTATAATTATTTTGAACATTAAAACAAAATTTAAAGCAATATTTTAAAATAGAAACAGGATCAGGTGTGAAAAATGGGAGGGTGCTAAAGGAAAACCTGTTTTTTTGTCAATTTCTTCTAGTTCTTCCATAGTTTTGCGCCCATTTTGCTCAAATTTTAACAGGAAGTCTAAAAAAGTGTGTATTAACGTTAAATTTTAGTCTAAGTTTTCTTCTATTAAAGCTGCCAATTTTACGCTATTGCAATGTTTCAAAAATACTTCACAGATACTTTTATATATTCCCCTTTTTTGTTTTGGTAAAAAAATAATTTGATTTTTATCTCATTTTGTGCTTTCAATGTTAATTTTTGCCGAACGACAACTTTTTGAACCAAGATTGGTCATTTTTGGTTTGATTTTAAGAAAGATTGTATTAACGTTAAATTTTGTACTAAGTTTTCTTCTATTAAAGTTGCTAATTTCACGCTATTGCAATATTTAATTTCAAAAATACTTTATACATAGATACTTTATTATATTCCCCTTTTGTGTTTTTGCAAAGGAATTATTTGAATTTTACCTCATTTTGTGCTTTCAAGTTTAATTTTTGCCAAACGACAGCTTTTTGAACCAAGATTGGTCATTTTGAGTTCGATTTTAAGAAAGATTGTAATAATGTTAAATTTTAATCTAAATTTTCTTCTATTAAAGCTGCCAATTTCACGCTATTGCAATATTTAATTTCAAAAATACTTCATAGATACTTTTATATATTTATTCCCCTTTTGTGGTTTTTCAAAAAAGGAACTTGATTTTTACCTCATTTTGTGCTTTCAAGTTTAATTTTTACCGAACAACAGCTTTTTGTTTTCATAGTTTTGCGCCCATTTTAACAGGAAGTCTGGGATATTTATTCTGAAAGTTTTATTTTAACAAAATTTTGGGTTTTTGTTCAGTTTTCATTTAAATAAAATATTTTCATCCTATCCTGTTCGTCTCCACTCTATTTTTGTGGTTTTGCAAAAAAATCATTTGATTTTTTATCTCATTTTGTACTTTTAAGTTTAATTTTTGCTGAACGACGGTTTTTGAACCAAAATTGGTCATTTTGAGTCAGATTTTAAGAAAGATTGTATTAACGTTAAATTTTCTTCTATTAATGCTGCCAATTTTTCGCTATTGCAATATTTAATTTCAAAAATATTTCATAGATATTTTTATATTTTCCCTTTTGTGTTTTTGCAAAAAATTAATTTAATTTTTACCTCATTTTGTGCTTTCAAGTTTAATTTTTGCCGAACGACAGCTTTTTAAACCACGATTGGTCATTTTAGGTTCAATTTTATGAATGATTGTATTAACGTTAAATTTTAGTCTAAGTTTTCTTCTATTAAAGCTGCCAATTTCACGTTATTGCAATATTTAATTTTAAAAATACTTCATAGATCCTTTTATATATTCCCCTTTTGTGTTTTTGCAAAGAAATTATTTGATTTTTACCTTATTTTGTGCTTTCACGTATAATTTTTGTCGAACGAAAGCTTTTTGAACCAAGATTGGTCATTTTTTGTTCGATTTTAAGAAAGATTGTAATAACGTTAAATTTTATTCAATGTTTTCTTTTATTAAAGCTGCCCATTTCACGCTATTGCAATATTTAATTTTAAAAATACTTCCCAGATACTTTTATATATTCCCCTTTTTTGTTTTAGCAAAAAAATTATTTGATTTTTACCTCATTTTGTACTTTCAACTTTAATTTTTGCCGAACGACAGCTTTTTGAACCAAGATTGGTCATTTTGGGTCAGATTTCAAAAAAGATTGTAATAACGTTAAACTTTAGTTTAATTTTCTTCTATTAAAGCTGTCAATTTCACGTTATTGCAATATCTAATTTTAAAATTACTTCACAGATACTTTTATATATTCCCCTTTTTAGTTTTTGCAAAAAAGTAATTTGATTTTACCTCATTTTGTACTTTCACGTATAATTTTTGCTGAACGACAGTTTTTTGAACCAAGAATGGTCATTTTGAGTCTGATTTTAAGAAAGATTGTATTAACGTTAAATTTTCTTCTATTAAAGCTGCCAATTTCACGCTATTGCAATATTTAATTTCAAAAATACTTCACAGATATTTTATATTTTCCCTTTTGTGTTTTTGCAAAAAATTAATTTAATTTTTACCTCATTTTGTGCTTTCAAGTTTAATTTTTGCCGAACGACAGCTTTTTAAACCAAGATTGGTCATTTTAGGTTCAATTTTAAGAATGATTGTATTAACGTTAAATTTTAGTCTAAGTTTTCTTCTATTAAAGCTGCCAATTTCACGCTATTGCAATATTTAATTTTAAAAATACTTCATAGATCCTTTTATATATTCCCCTTTTGTGTTTTTGCAAAAAATTATTTGATTTTACCTCATTTTGTGCTTTCAAGTATAATTTTTGACAAACGACAGCTTTTGAACCAAGATTGGTCATTTTGTTCGATTTTAAGAAAGATTGTAATAACGTTAAATTTTGTTCAATGTTTTCTTTTATTAAAGCTGCCAAATTTCACGCTATTGCAATATTTAATTACAAAATACTTCATAGATACTTTTATATAATTCCCATTCGTGTTTTTGAAAAAAAATCATTTGATTTTTACCTCATTTTGTACTTTCACGTATAATTTTTGCTGAACGACAGTTTTTTGAACCAAGAATGGTCATTTTGAGTCTGATTTTAAGAAAGATTGTATTAACGTTAAATTTTAGTCTAAATTTTCTTCTATTAAAGCTGCCAATTTCACGCTATTGCAATATTTAATTTCAAAAATACTTCACAGAATCTTTTATATATTCACCTTTGGTGTTTTTGCAAAAAAATAATTTAATTTTTACCTCATTTTGTACTTTCACGTATAATTTTTGCTGAACGACAGTTTTTTGAACCAAGAATGATCATTTTGAGTCTGATTTTAAGAAAGATTGTATTAACGTTAAATTTTAGTCTAAATTTTCTTCTATTAAAGCTGCCCATTTCACGTTATTGCAATATTTAATTACAAAAATACTTCATAGATACTTTTATATAATTCCCCATTCGTGTTTAAAAAAAATAATTTGATTTTTACCTCATTTTGTGTTTTCACGTTTAATTTTTGCCGAACGACAGCTTTTTGAACCAAGATTGGTCATTTTGAGTCTGATTTTAAGAAAGATTGTATTAACGTTAAATTTTAGTCTAAATTTTCTTCTATTAAAGCTGCCAATTTCACGCTATTGCAATATTTAATTTCAAAAATACTTCACAGAATCTTTTATATGTATATTCTTTTGGTGTTTTTGCAAAAAAATAATTTGATTTTTACCTCATTTTGTGCTTTCAAGTTTAATTTTTCCCGAACGACAGCTTTTTAAACCAAGATCGATCATTTTGGGTTTGATTTTTAGCAAAATTGTAATAACGTTATAGTTTAATCTAAATTTTCTTCTATTAAAGCTGAAAATTTCACGCTATTGCAATATTTAATTTTAAAACTACTTCATAGATACTTTTATATATTCTTCTTTTGTGTTTTTTCCAAAAAATAATTTGATTTTTACCTCATATTGTACTTTCAAGTTTAATTTTTGCTGAACGACAGCTTTTTGAACCAAGATTGGTCATTTTGGCTCAGATTTTAAGAAAAATTGTAATAACGTTAAATTTTAGTCTAATTTTCTTCTATTAAAGCTGCCAATTTCACGTTATTGCAATATTTAATTTTAAAAATACTTCATAGATACTTTTATATTTAGTGTTTTTGCAAAAAAATAATTTGAGTTTTACATCATTTGGTGCTTTCAAGTTTAATTTTTGCCGAACCACAACTTTTTGAACCAAAATTAGTCATTTTAGGTTCGATTTTAAGAAAGATTGTATTAACGTTAAATTTTGTTCTAAGTTTTCTTCTATTAAAGCTGCCAATTTCACGTTATTGCAATATCTACTTTTAAAAATACTTCACAGATACTTTTATATAGTATTCCCCTTTTTAGTTTTAACCCCAAATCATTTGTTTTTTACCTCATTTTATAGTTTCAAGTTTAATTTTTGTTGAACGACGGTTTTTTGAACCAAGATTGGTCATTTTGGATCAGATTTTTAGAAAGATTGTATTAACGTTAAATTTTCTTCTATTAAAGCTGCCAAATTCTCGCTATTACAATATTTATTTTTTAAAAATACTTTATAGATACTTTTATATATTCCCCTTTTGTGTTTTTGCAAAAAAATAATTTCATTTTTACCTCATTTTGTGCTTTCAAGTTTAATTTTTGCCGAACGACAGCTTTTTGAACTAAGATTGGTCATTTTGGGTCAGATTTTAAAAAAGATTGTATTAACGTTATATTTTAGTCTAAGTTTTCTTCTATTAAAACTGCCAATTTCACGCTATTGCAATATTTAATTTCAAAAATATTTCACAGATACTTTTATATATTTTCCTTTTTAGTTTTTGCAAAAAAATATTTGATTTTTACCTCATTTTGTGTTTTCACGTTTAATTTTTGCCGAACGACAGCTTTTTGGACCGAGATTGGTCACTTTGGGTTTGATTTTAAGAACGATGGAATTAACGTTAAATTTTAGTTCAAGTTTTCTTCTATTAAAGCTGTCACTTTCACGTTATTGCAATATTTAATATCAAAAATACTTTACAGATACTTTTATATATTCCCCTTTTGTATTTTTGTAAAAAAGTAATTTGATTTTGCCTCATTTTGTGCTTTCAAGTATAATTTTTGCCGAACGACAGCTTTTGACCAAGATTGGTCATTTGGGTCAGATTTTAAGAAAGATTGAATTAACGTTAAATTTTAATCAAAATTTTCTTCTATTAAAGCTGCCAATTTCACGTTATTGCAATATGTAATTTCAAAAATACTTTATAGATACTTTTATATATTCCCCTTGTGTTTTTGCAAAAAATTAATTTGATTTTTACCTCATTTTGTGCTTTCAAGTTTAATTTCTGCCGAACGACAGCTTTTTAAACCAAGATCGATCATTTTGGGTCGATTTTTGAAATTAACGTTAAATTTAATCTAAGTTTTCTTGAATTAAAGCTGCCAATTTCACGCTATTGCAATATTTAATTTCAAAATACTTTACAGATACTTTTATATATTTTCCTTTTAGTTTTTCAAAAATAATTTGATTTTACTCGTGTTGTCTTTCAAGTTTAATTTTGCTGAACGACAGTTTTTGAACCAAGTTTGGTACTCTATTTTGATTTTTAAGAAAGATTGTATTAACGTTAAATTTTAGTCTAACTTTTCTACTATTAAAGCTGCCAATTTCACGTTATTGCAATTTTTAAATTTATCAAAATACTTTACAGATACTTTATATATTCCCTTTTGTGTTTTTGTAAAAAAGTAATTTGATTTTTGCCTCATTTTGTGCTTTCAAGTATAATTTTTGCCGAACGACAGCTTTTTAAACCGAGATTGGTCACTTTGGGTTCGATGTTATGAAAGCTTGTATTAATGTTAAACTTTAGTTTAAGTTGCCAATTTCACGCTGTTGCAATATTAATCTCAAAAATGCCACGTAGGGGCAAGTGACCTGTGACAGTCCTGACCCTGTGTCGACTCTGTTACTTTATTTTCTGTAGTGTATCTCTGATTGCTCATTGTTTACGGGATACCTTGATATTCACCGGTTCGTCTATAAATATTTAATGCGACTGTTATAAAAAAATGAATTTGAGTAGTGATCTGATGTAAAAAATTACTAGCTTAAAATGCATGTTGGGTTCTTATCTAAAGAGATAAACGAATACAATTTAGAGAGAAATATTTTAGTAGGGTCTTTGTTATATATTCGGTGGTAGTTTAAAAACTATGCTAACATATAAAAAGTTTTTAGTATTTTAGCATTACATGGCGTTTTTCCTATGATGGCCTCAGCAAAATGTGAACAGGGGCCATCGTAGGAATAGATTTAACTTTTTTTTTAATTTCAGAATAAGTAAAAAAATAAGAAGCGGTGAGATGAAGAAAACGTGGCTAAAACCTTAAATTTTAAATTTCGTTAAACTTTAAATTTCGTTGATAAAAACCGACATTTTACAATTTTTATGAGAGGGGGTATATGCTTATGATGGCCCCTTGATATATTTTATGGTTTTACTTTAACCTGGAAGTAAATAATCAAGTTTATTATGTGGCAACGAAAAGAACATATTTATTGTAACATAATTTTCACCAAAGCTAGTTTTCATATAATTTCAATTGGTTTTAAGGTTATATCAAAAAAGAATTAGGGGGGCCATTCCCCTAGATACTTTTATAATATTATATTATATTTCCGTATTAAAATTCAATGCCGAATTGTCCCGTTCTAGACAGTTAATTTCTTTAATTTTGGTGATCATATTTAGAAAACTGAAGAATAATTATTAAGCTTTACAAGTCATCCTTCATTATCGTTGGGAAAATTAATTTCCATTATTGTTATGTTGTGTTTTTAATTTACACCTACACATCATCATTAGTGAACCCAGTTTACACTAAATTATTGAACTGAAATAGTTGTAACAGAATACAGAATAGAAAAAGTCGATACTCAAAATGGCGTCGTGGTTTTCCACTAATTTGGTTACTAAGATATTCACAGGTAAAGATGATACCGTAGGTTTGCAGTCTCTATTTAATATTACTACTATAGTAGTACACCAACTATATAATTTCATATTCATTATCCACTAATTAGAATTTAATTTTGCGTTCTCCCGCGAAATGTTTGTAATTAATTTCACAGTTTACACACAACTACGTTTCAAATGCTGTGCTTTTATATCTTTATTTTTCAAAATGGAGAAATAAAATTTTAACATTTAGAAAAAGTTCTAAACGCTCGTGGGAACACCGGCAGGATAAGTATTAACATGTTACAAACAAAGGCTTGTTTAAATATTATATTTGGACATGGAACCAGTGCTCTGAGTTACAAATCGACTGTTGATGTTTAAAATGTATAATAATAAATATTATGGCATAAATTTTAATATTTCAACCGAGTTGTATATAAATTCCAGTTCATATTATGATTTATGGAAATAAAAATTTTAAAATTTTGCTCAACAATGAGGTAAAACATTTACTCAATTTCTTATGATTTAATTAAATTGATCACTGCAAAATGTAATATTTAGTTTTTTAATAAAAAATCATAATAAAAGAACTGCCCTGACCTACTGGAATTCAAGAGCTTGTTAGAGAAATTGATGACTTCGAATAATAACCCATTCAAGGAGCGCTCAAGAGCGCACTTATCCTTCGAGCGCGAGTCCGATCTCGTAATTATTATTATGCGGTGACTGCTACTTTGAAAATGTTATTGAAAGTGAATTTATATTAATTAGCCACTTGTGCGGTTACAAGTTGATAAAATTATCGGGCAATTAAAATTATTGAATGCATAAATAATCTTGCGGTCGAGCTAAGGATGTCCACCATCATACAAAAATATTTTATTTACTTCTTCAAAAAAAATTAGTTTTTTGCAATAATGGATGAGATGTTTTCCGAATACTGAACGAATATTTATGTTTATTTATGCGATAGCAGTAACAATCGATCGTTAGACCGAGAAATGCTTTTTCTAAGTCTCGAGAAAGTTATTGGAACCAGAATGATGTTTTCTTTGTAAAGCACACACACAAGTTGTATTATCAAAAATTTATTATTAATAAAAAAAATGCAATTGCCAAGGAAACATAAAACTTGTTCAAATATACAACAGGAGTCTAGACAAACAAAAAAAATTGAAAACTGATTGCTCACTTCACCGATTTTAATTTCACGAAAACATAAAAGCTCTAATCTTTAAGAAACCAAATCAATCTTAGTAACAATTTAATAAATATTTCAGTTTACTGCACGGTTGAAATTTTCTTAATAATTTTTTTATTCCCACTAGAAAACTTGATAACAAAAGTTAACTTTAGAACTTACCTTCGCAGTAAATAAATCAAATGTTAATTAAGCTGTAATAAATTACGAATAAGTAAACGAAAGATTAAATCTTTACAGAAACTTTGCTACCTGTAGTTAAAGTTTTTCTTGGTTAAAATTAAAGTTTTGCAAATAACAACAATAAATAATCAGAAAGCTACATAGATTATACGGTTTGACCTTGCCAAGTTTCAAAGTTAGGTCGGTTATTATATCAAACTATTAGTAATCAATGCAAATTTGAATTTGATCAGCTTCACTGACCTTTGCGTTAAATTTTGGTTGCTGTGGTAATATCAAGGGGTTTTCAGTGTTTACCGAATTCAATATTAGATCGCTTACCTATGTAAAGTTAACTAAATTTACTAAAAAGTCGTGAATGTGCAAACTGGAAAATGTAAATTATAACAAAAATCTTCGATTCAATATCCACCTAGCTTTTGAAAATACCTACTAGGTGGTCAAGTTGAATTTATTATTCTCAAGCTAGCATACTCGCCGCCTCCTTAAATCGAACAACAATTTTATGCTAATTTTGCACTACAATCGTTTGCGGTTTTCGAGATATATACAAAAAATAATTTAGTTTAATATAAATACAAATAATTAATTTAATATTAATGAGTAGATCATGTTTTTAACACATTAAATTATTCTGTGTGTAAAGCTTATTCAAATAATGTGTGCTGACAGCTCTCGATTCAAACAAGATTATTATTAATCAATACATGTACAAATATAATAATACATACACATAATTGCAATATATTCTATTTACCAAGAACAAATAATGACAAGCACTCCAAACTCAAACGATCCATTCGAAAAATTATAAAGTGCAGAAATTAGGTTAACCAGAAGCTTTACAAATTAGATTGTTACTTATGTTTGGTTTACCTTGTGCTTTGGAAAATTCTAAATGAGTAACCATTAAGTTATTTTGTATTTGACAGTTTTTAGATTTTTAGGTTTTATTCGATGAAGGTTCGGTTCGTTTTAACAAAATCATGTACTTCATAGATAATGGAAGTTTTAAAGTACATTTCGCTTGAAAAGTTTGTCCTTTTAAAGAATTTCTTTTAGCTCTTTAATGCATCATGATTATTTTATTTGGAATATTTCGAAAGTTCGCATGAAATTAAACAGTTGACTAGAATCACACCATACAGAGTGGTCGATTTATAAATGCCAAATTTGGATTTTTATTTCGAATGCCACGATTATTTTTGGATCCTGTGAAGAAAAATAACTTTGTTGCTTATGCAACCTCATAGAAGTGCGAATGTTGAGATTGCATAATTTATTTTAGATAAAATAAATACTCTTCAAGGGGATAATGCTGCTGCCTTCAAGATAAAACGGTAAAATAAAGGTTTTGCTTTGCATATCTCGTTACAGTCGGTGCAGTTAAACTTCTAACCATTGTTTTCATCCACTGTTCTAAGTCTCTTTTCTAGAGAAAGGATTCAGCATTAAGAATAAAGCTCTACGGTTGATTATACTAGATTAGAAGATTTTCCAATGGTGCCAATCAATAACACAAGGGCACCGACGGCTTTACGTTTTTTCCAAAACTAGAATCCGTTTTCAATCAATAATCATGACCATAATAATGGAATTTTAAAGACGTAAGTTTGGTCCTAAAAATTTCTTTTAGCATCTTTGAATGCAATGATTAGTTAAGTAAATTTTTAATAAATAATACCCATGTGGTCGATTTATAGAACGCTAAATTTGTTGTTATTCTCGAAGGGTCATTAACCTCTAGAAATATTGTTGTTATCAACCTCTAAGCTTCGAATAGGTTACATAATATATTTTAGATATTACTTCTGATGATTCTTCTGCCTTCAATAATAACAGCAGTAAGGGACTCACGGTTTTACGTTTTACCAGTAATTACCGCACTTCATTGATAATTTAACGTATTTCATCCACTTCTTTGATAGTTTCATTTTTTAAAAGTGATTCATCAGTACTATTCAGTTGACTATACCGAGATTAGAAATTTGTACAATGGTAATTCCACACCTTTACGGATTTGACGTTCTTTATTTTCGTACAATAACAGCATAACCGTTCAGATCTTCACCTGATACGAATTTACGTAATTACTGCATTTTGATGATTATTGTCAGATTTTTATAATTAACTAATTTACTAGCCATAGCTAATTTTAAAGAAGCTTAGAGAATTGTCTTAAATATTTAGAATTCTGCATTTTCAACTTCAATTAGTACTTATATAATTCAGATAAACGGGATCGGGAGTGTCACCCTTCCAGAATCAGCACTTATTGCAGTTTATGATTAATTGTCAGATTATGAATTAGACACATTTACTTACCATAGCTAATTTTAAAAGCTTGAAATATGTTAAATATTAAATTCCTTTTAATAAAAATAAATTAGTTAAACCGGGGGGTCTGGGGTGTGGAACACCCTCCAGTGCCTATGCAGTTTATGATTAATTGTCAGATTATGAATTAGACACATTTACTTTACCATAGCTAATTTTAAAAAGCTTGAAATATGCTTAAATATTAAATTCGCTTTTAATAAAAATAAATTAGTTAAACGGGGTCTGGGGGGTGTGGAACACCCTCCAGTGCCTATGCAGTTTATGATTAATTGTCAGATTATGAATTAGACACATTTACTTTACCATAGCTAATTTTAAAAAGCTTGAAATATGTTTAAATATTAAATTCCTTTTAATAAAAATAAATTAGTTAAACCGGGGGGTCTGGGGTGTGGAACACCCTCCAGTGCCTATGCAGTTTATGATTAATTGTCAGATTATGAATTAGACACATTTACTTTACCATAGCTAATTTTAAAAAGCTTGAAATATGCTTAAATATTAAATTCGCTTTTAATAAAAATAAATTAGTTAAACCGGGGTCTGGGGTGTGGAACACCTCCAGTGCCTATGCAGTTTATGATTAATTGTCAGATTATGAATTAGACATTTACTTACCATAGCTAATTTTAAAAGCTTGAAATATGTTTAAATATTAAATTCGCTTTAATAAAATAAATTAGTTAAACTGGAGGTCTGTGTGGAACACCCCAGTGCTCTGGATGAAGTTTATGTTTAGTAAACAGTCAGGTATCATGTAATAACTGATACCTCTTAATACAACAAGGTGGAACACACAAGTGTTGTTGAATTTGAAAACATTGATTTTTGAGGAGAGGAAATCATTTGAACTTCATTTCGCTTTATTGGTCAAATTTTGAGAGAGTGCGATTTGCTATCAAAGTGACATTGTCATAATTAGCGGATACATGTGGTCGTTAGTTCGAACTAAGTCAGCTCGACCTAGCTAGTCCTTACATGTTTACACTTATATAAAGCGACCTAATCCACTGGATCGACCTTAGTTAGATCGAGCTATATCATTGCTTTCAGTTTGAACTAAAAAAACATGTATACACCTGTGCAATAAAATTTAAAGCAACTAGCTTAGATCGAACTAAGGTTAGTTGAACTAACGACCGCATGTATCCGCGGTAATTGTCACAAAGATACCAAAAATATTTGTACATCAAAAAGTTTGACCTGTCTGTCTAACAATGAGTTAAACTTTGATTCTAAAATCAATATCGGTAAAATATCCAACTAGAAGATTACCGGCGAGTCTTAAACTGTAGAGATGTGGATATAATTAGTCACCAGAGTTACGTCTCCTACCCCAAAAACAACTTCTTTGAAATAGATAAATGAAATATTAATAATAAAAACTCTCCCAGCACCCCGAAAACTACAAATAGGGCATATGCCATAGTCACACTAAAGTTCTAAAAGAAAAATTTGTAAATTTTTTAAATATTTCCCCGATACTGGAGAACTAGAGGTAATACATATTCCATAGACCCATCGCCCTCCGTTCTGTGCAATTTATATTTATTAGATGTGAATTCAAATGCTGGCCGTTGCTGTAGTAACATATTGCTTTTAATCACAACAAATTAAGAAACAATCAATCAATAGTAGAAAACCGCTAAGTATTTTCTTTTATTGAGTTTGTTTGAATTTTGTGAATTTTGTTTTTTTAATGCGTTAATAAGACCCTAAAAACGCTGATCACGTTATTTTTGGTTGACGTCGATAAAATGCAGTTAGTAGCGAGTTGTACTTGTTAGTTTTAGTTGATTTACGAACGGTAACTATGCCGATCGTTCATCTAATTATTGATTAAATAAATAATTGTTAACCCAACTGGCATTTTTCTGAAAAATTAATCAATGGCGATCCAAATATTTCAATAAAACAGATCATATTTCTTGATTCTCATATTTCAAACGAAATCTGTAATAATGTATAGGCTCTTTTCCTACGTGGCCGTGTCAGTAAAGCAAAAGCAGTCATAACAAATTAAATTAAATCGCTTGGATCGAACCTGGTATATGAAAGTTGTTTTAGTATGACCGAATCGGCCTCATATCTAGCGAATATGGATTCGAATCCAGCCGGGCCGTTAGAGTTTTTGAGCTTCCACGTTATGCAATAGGATGAATTCATTATGTATCAAGTTAACTAATTAGTGCTTTTACATTAGGTATTTGATTTAACTCTGAAGCCTTGAGGTGAACAATACACGTGTTAGTAAACTGCGATCAATAAAGGCCGTGTAAACGTGGCCAAAACCATCAGTATTATAGTAACTTCAGATTTCCTTCAGGCCGTTTTCAAAGAAATCGATTTATACTTCAATACCGGTAAAACGGTTATATATGTTTTGCCCGACATCGCTACAATTTTGGTTCGTTTTTCGGTTTTTTGTTAAAAAATGCATTTCCGTCTAAACAGTAAATTGGAATCCTTAATTTATATAATATAACGGAAAACACAGAAGTGCCGTTAACATTATTATCAATTTACTGTTAATCTTCTTTTCTCGCCTGCATAATATATTTATTGCATTTACAGAAAATTTAAATAATAATCCTTTGAATTATCTATTAAGCAGGTACTTTTATGTTATACCCTTGAGTAAAATGCGCGTTATGCGACTGAAGTTGTTTCCTAGGATATCAGGTGCATTTGACGTGAGAGCTTCTCTAAGCTTCGTTGCTTTTGCAGTACTTGGTAAAGATTTTCTGTTTACCACGTAATTGGAGATGAAGTTTCTCTCTTGTGAATCTCTGTTACGCTTCATCTCACTCTATTCCTTTAATAATTAGTAACATTTTCAAATGGGATATAGAGATAATAAATCTGCACGTGAAATTTAAATAAATAAATAAATAAATGTAAAGAAAAAGTTACAAAAATAAAAAACTTTATAAAGGATAATTGAAATGAGACACAAAGCTTAGGTGTATGTACATTACCTAATTAAATAATGAAGGATAATTGAAGGAGCGGATAAAGGTTGAAAATTGCTAATAAGATTTTAATGGATAAATAAAGGTTTATTCTTTCAAACACACCTCATTGGTCTGTTTGTTTATTATTCAACAAATTAGAAGGGTATTGTAATCTAAATCAGATTTAGCAACGACAAATATCAGGTTTACATCTGACAGATTATAGGACAATGGTAGAGCAGCATTAATACAAAAAATTAATTATCGAAGTAAATTATTCAAAATCTAAGGGTGAGTTAACATCTATATCCATTTATCCCTTAAATTACAATAAATTAGATCTCTTGTGATCTAATCATTTTCGGTATTTATAAGTTTAACAAAAACTTGGCGGTATAGTTTTTTATTATCTAATTGAATTTAATTAACCCTTAAGATTTAATTAAATTTTAAATTAATTTGTAATAGTATCGATTAGCTTTATTAGAAAACTTTTATAATGAAAAGTAACAAAACTTTTATTGTAAAAAAGTTTTGCTGAACCTGTTGCATTTGTGATCAAATTGTAGAGCAACAGTTGGACTCGCGGAAGCTTTTGCAAGGTCGCACGCCTGGAATTGATTTTCATGAACGACTATTACGTTGCAGCTTTTGCACGACCATACAACTTAAAATTGCATATAATTTCAACTTTAATATCCCCTAATGCTAATAAAATTGTGCATGTGATTATGTGCTAAAAATAAAAATGGAAAATTGAACGAAACTGTTGGAAAACGAATAAACGAAAGCTATTTGTATGATTTTTTAAAATACAGGTAAAATTGCGAACTTGATACTTTAAATTGTTTAATTTTATTTCTCAAATTTCCCAGTTACTGTAAGTTTTCTTTGCTTTTCAATTTAAAATCCTTTGATATTCGATCACAAAGTTATTCTTTTGAAAATGAAGAGGTATAAACATTTGCTATTAATAAATTTTCTCTTGATAATTGTCTTTGTGATTGAAATTTATAATTGAATTTGAAACTGCAATTTTAGTATATTATAAGATATATCGGCAATCTTTCCAATTACATCCCCCCTAAGTTTATTAAAGCCTTAAAAATTACAATTTAAAATTTAAACGAATATGACTGAATGTTTCTTCATTCAAATTATTCATAACATAACCTCAACTGATGATTTGATTGAATCTATGATTTCAGCTGCTATTGCTCAAATCATATCTGGTTCTGTCAGCAGCCTTGCCGTTAAGTTAAAAAATCTTGTTTTTTAAATCAATTAAACTAAAAAGTATTTCGAAATAAATGTATTCTTTTACTTTGTACCTATGTATATTTAAACTGCGGTTTTGAATTTATCAGTTGTTCACTAAATTGCATTGTAAATCTAACAGGCGCATTCCATTTTAATGCACTTCAAAGCATATTCATTGTTTGCAATTTACTGTGTTTGTTTAAGTAAACGAACGCTATTTAGTTGTTGTCAAATTTATCACCTTCTAAAACGCAATTGATGGAAAATTACAGAACTTGCTTGTTGTGTGGGAAAGGATGCAAGTTGAACCACTTAGCAAGCTTCAGTCTTTAATTGAATTGGGTGATTGAAGTGAACTATGTTTACCCACAATTTTGCTTAGCAAAATTAGAATTATGCATTTTTCAAATACATATGAATTTACTGCTTCGGTGTGGAATCAGTGATTTAGAATAAATTTCACGTTACACAAAGTGTTGAATTTACATAGTCAACGAGTTGTGTACCCGGCCTGCAATCAATACAACACAATTTTGTTTCGTTTAAGTAAATTTTGTAAATTGTTTTGTGAACGTAAAGGGTCTTATCGAAATAGGAACTCAAGAGTTACAAAATTTAACACTAGAAAACCGTATTTTATTTTGTAATAAAGCAAATTTCACTGGACATCAAAATTCATACCAATTTATATTGTATGACAACTTTTGGTGTAATTATTAAGACGAATGGACAAGTTTCTGTCGACCCTTTGCAAACCCACTTAAAACGTGATGTTAGGCAATCAACTAATGTAACAAATTTATTAGTCAAGGTTTTTAGTTTTGAAGTTTTCATCAGGATAGTATTTTGATGAATCCAGGTAAAAAATTTGTAATTAAATTTTGCGATTTCAATATATTAATTGTTATTTTCATTGAGTTTAAACATCAGCATCAATGTAGCAAAGTTGAGAATTTGAAATGCAAATAGCTCAATTTGCCATTCAGAAGCTGTAATTTTTATTATTTGTTTTAATTGGTTTTATTTTAAGTGAAATTTGAGTTTGAGCAAACGAGGATTTTAGTATGAGGTCATGGGCTATTAAAAAAGGTTCGAAATATCAAACCTACTGGAAACATTTTGATGAAAAAATTCTATTAATAAATAGGGCTCTTCGTAGGGTGCAAACCGACTAATATTCTAAAACTTACAATTTTTTCTAAAAATTAACGGAGAATAGCAAAAACAATGATTATTGATATACTGAAAGGTAAAAAGACAAGGTTATTTTACTTTGGGCAAAATTATTTTAATCACACGTAGGTCAAATGTTGTAGGGATCAGTCATATTTAATTTTGCAGTAAAACAATGCAGTCCTTAAATTTACAAATTGGTGAGTGGTTTTAATTTACTCTTTTCCTCTTAGAAAAATGAAATTATCATAAAATTCTTCCCAAAACACATCTACTAACAAAACTGCTAATATAAGCACAACCTTTATTTTTTTACAATGACTCGTAAATTTGTTGTAAATTTTATTTACAAACATTTTAAGGCTACTCGAAGATCAAAAAATCAGGAAAAATTTAATTTTATTCAATTTTGGAACTAAGACAGGGTGGAACTAAGAAAATCAAAATTACGTTTCTGATGATGATAAATTTTGTATTCTTTAGATATTGAAAATTATTGCCTACTTCGAAATCAGCCACCCTTTTAATTTAATTTACATAATCTTTGTTTTATTTTTAAATACATATTTTCTGATCGATCAATTTATTCTGATTTTCTACCGCCCATTGATTGTCCCCGCATACGCCTCCATCAGTCGTAAGAATGACAGTATCATCTGCGTATGTCAGGTTAGTTATTTTATTTCCTCTTATCGAAACACTTCCTTCTCACGTCATTTATCAAAAAACCGTTCGCATTATATATTTCGTGTAGAAAAACATTTAATTTTCCAATTCTTGAAAATGTGTTTACTCGTACACATCGAATAAACTTTTAAATTAAATAATTTAACAATGACATAATTATAATAATTAAAGAAAAAATTATAAAAGCTGTTATATTTTCAAATACTAAATACTGTTATCAGAGAGGTTAAATTGATCTGGGGAAATAATTAATCCGAAAATTACTGTCTGGGGAAGGTACCTAACGGTCTGTTTGACAAGCACATCCGGTATATCGCGGTTTACTGCATTTGCATGAGTTTCATGCAAATGGTAACCAAATCGGATTTCTATTTTAAAATAATAAAATTTAGCGCGAAATCATCAGATGTATGAAAAATGCTCTAAATAATTAATAAATCAAGACAATCATCTACGGATATTCTGCAGAACATACATAAGAACAGTTTGTAAATAAAATTAATAAGAATATTGGAGAAGTAGTAAACTGCTTCTTAGAGATAATTTAGAATTTATTAAAGCTTTAATTTTTATTGAAATGAGTTGTATTTCTGCACGACAGGATCACCTTCCTTTCAACTAGAAAAATAGTAAACTTTGTCTAAAATAATGTAATTTAATTTTGACAGTCATCGTCACCTAAGGTAAGCATTTTTACATTATCGTAGCAGTTGAAAAGAAAAATGTTTAGATTTTGTGTAGAACGATCGCGTGTGTGATTTCTATAAAACTTTCCGGAACAAAAACTTATTAATATTACATAAACCTTTATCATACCATGCTTTTAGCCGTTAAATACTAATTTTTCTTTCATGTACGAGCCGCTGATTGCAAGACTTTCAAAATATAAAACTTAGAAAACACAAGAAAGTTTCCGTGTTATTAAATTCTAACTTGTTCAAAGTAAAAGTGTAAAAAGAACGTAAAATTTTCCATGTATGTATAATCAACGCTCCCTCAAAATTACATTTTTACAGGAAATACACTCCTATGTTACAAATTTTTTCAAAGTCTTTTCAGAACTTTCGGAACGATAACAATCTTTTTTATATGGAATCAGAGCTCGGTGAGAAGTAGTATTTCTGAAAGCGTGTAGTACTTACATAAGCTTTACGCCGCTCTTTCATCGCAATTTCCTCTTGTGTAATTACTTTTCGACGTACAACGAAGAAGGTGTTTTTAACAATAGCAAATTGTTATGCATTTTACTTTTCTCGCACCTTTGAAATAAACTGAAATTTTCATTTGTCAGAATTTCAACTAAAGAATTTGTTTCATTTCATATAATGAGCTTTAACATTTCATTTGTATGTAATTTCCTTCAAATATTAAGTTGACAAGTAATGGATGGTACAAAAAGTTATGCTTAGAAAGAAAATCGGAAAAATATGCTACGAAAACGTGAAAATTGTTGTGTATGCTAAATGTGATATTCAAAAATTATGTCTCCTCGTATAACTTTCAACCCGAACCGATACCACTTACAGCGCCCTCAATACCTCCATATTGCCACTTTTGTAAAACTAAAAAATGAAATATCTTCCAAACATCTTAACCTATATCATTTTTTTTGCAGTAAATAAAAATCATACTTCTAAACCTTCATGAAGTATCCCGATAATATTACATCAGAATATAGTTTAAATTAATTAATGAATTGGGTCGTAGGGTCTGAAGAAGGTCGTGTGAGACTAAAACATATTTCCCAATAAAAACGTAAGTAGCTTTTCTTCTTCTCTAATTTTATTATAATATTGTAATTATTAATAATTCGTATTCAGTATTCAAGTTGAGTCGTATTATGCAGAATTAAATGTCAGCCATTTTGGACGCCAGTGTTTTCGCATACGAGTTATGACATCACATTAAAAGTTAAGCAAAATTCGCATTTTGAACTATGAAACTTGATTTTCATGCTTTTTAAATTTTCCACTTTTAAATTGAATTTAAAACAAAAATGATGAAAGCATTGAAATGCAGTTGTTATTTTCAACTGTTTTTGACGTCATTCTGCTGTACAGCAGCTTTTTAATTTGAAATTTTAATAAAAGCAATAATTAAAATTGTTTACATTGTATATTATTGTAAGTAACGACTTGATAAAAATTCCAACTTAGTAGAAATTTATAAATTATACATTGTTATTATAACATCCTAAGTTTCAAACATCTGATATCTTTGTATAAAATGTCTCAGTTAGCTCAAGGGAGTATGTTCAATTTCTAATATGTTTAAAATATTCCTTTTTTACCTTCCATTTGTTGTTTTTTCAAATTTATGAAAATATAAATTAAGTTTTCGAGCTAAAACATGTTGATGTTGACAAAGCATTCGGAGATTCAAACCAAAAACATCTGTTCTGCAATCGTACAATAAGAAGGCTGGACCATTATATAATTTTTAGTTACTTTTTGTTAACATTTTTATGTTTTGCCCAAAAGTTTATAATAATTATTAAGAGTATTTCCATTCAATAGGTGTTTTACTTTCAACAGCAACAAGTTGTACATACTCCTCGTAGGTTCGTTAATTTATTATTGAACAAATATTCCAACCTAAAACTGCAATCTATGTCAAATTAAAATCTGACAAGATTACTGCGCAGTGGCGGAACAACTATAAATCACATTAAATGATCATTAATTCAAATATTTTAATTCAGTTACATTCCTCATTTAATTTATTTAACTAAACAAAAAAACGTTTACCGACCGTTTAATTTTAATCTTTAGGCACTTCTTCCACAGAAGAGACGCGCAGAGATGGACTAACGAGATCTGCATTCCATTTTAGAAAAACCACACTCACTAAACAACAAATAAACAAAGTTTTACCTATAGTATATAATTTAAATAGAAATACAAGCAAGAAAACAAAAGCCGAACGATAATAAACTAACAATCGCAACATTAATTTACTTTTACAGAAAACAGTTGACTAACAGCAGACTTTGTTAAACAAAAACTTGAATTCATTTAAATTGCAAACACTACAATTAATTTAAGATTTTATTTAAAAATTTGGTGTATTTTAAAAAGGTTTTCCATAGTTGTAGCCGGTTAAATATTGTCTAATGGATGGTCAGCGAGTTTAGGTTTGAAAGTTACAAAACATAACAGTTTTGTCTAGTTTCACGAGACATCCTGTATTAGTGGCAATTTTTAACTTAATTTGATGCGGTTGAGAAAGTATTAAATTGTAACTGAATAACGACAGTGTTGTCTCAAAGCCTGGAATAAAATCGAAGTTTTCCGCTCATTTGTGCTTTCCGCCACACTGCTCTATATGTATAATCTCTTCAGTATTTGTATGTTGGTTTGATGCATCGTCATTTATTCATTGGTATCGACTGACTAAAGAAATTTTATTTCGCATTTAATGTGAGAATACTTTTCACGTCTGTTTAACAAAAGATCACGTCGGGGTCACCATTTATAACATCTGTAATGCTTAAAACAAGACGAAATAACAATTTCCATCTTTTACTGGGATATTGGAATGGTTATCTGGTAAACTATCACTACTGGAACCGATTTAGTTATGTCTGTTATGCTATAACCATGGAAACGAGGCACTAGGTACACTTGAATACCTTGACAAAATACAGTTCGATCAGAAGAATTGAGCTTTTCTCATCTCATCTACCGTTAGTTCTGGCTCGCATAAGAACGCCGTTGCTATCCTGGAAACTGATTTATCCATCTCTTACTTTTTGAAGCAGTTTTTAAACACAGCTTACATTCAAATTATTTGCATTAAAACTCCACGTTAAAACTGCGAAGATTGTTAGATTCCGAATATATGTCAATCACGCCGAAGACTTGACTTAAATTTGCAGTTACTATGAGACGGTTCTGGTGGTTACATATTCAAGCATTTTCCTTAATATGAATAGTTTGCAAGCAAAGTTACGTCTTGGATAAGCGAGGTTGTGCCGATAGCATCACGAATACATTTTACGTTGAAATTTTATAAATTAACGTGAATTCTACGTGCTTTAAACGTAATTTTATTTACAACGAATTTTCTTACTAATAATTGCAATTTTGAATTGAGCATAAGTGCCTTTCTGTAATTTAAAGTTAAGTTCGCCAATTGTTAATTATTTACGGCTAATGCTGGTTTAGTTATGCTGAAAATGTACTAGAACGTGTCAGTTTAGTCGCAAAGAGCAATCTCTTGTTACAATGAGTTTTCAGTGAAAATTCCTCCAGTTACAATTCATTATGCAGTAGTACAAATTTAATCATCTTTGCTTTTTGTACAATTTTTATTTATTTTAAATATTTTCTTATTATATCAGTTTATTTTTAAATAAAGAAAGACGATCTACAAGAACAAGTTTGTTTTTCAGAATTATTAGGTTAATTTAAAAAAATCAAATGAATGGTTCTTTCAAGAATATTGTAGATTTCATTTCAAAGAAAACTACTTTATATAACGCAAAGTAATGAAAAATTCTTAAATTAATCTCGAGAAATTTCAAAAGTAAATAAAACAACATTTAAAATTTAAACTTAATAGTTTTGATTTAGTACGTAGTTTATTGTTAAGTTCTTTCAAGGTGACGACAATTGATTTTTAAATCGATATTTTTGAATAAAACTTTAAAAATAAAAAATGGTAATCATTTATTATTGAATTTTTTATATTAAGAAAACACACTTTTGTTTAGTTAGCCTCATCGATTTAAGTTCCTGTATCAGATTGCTGTTATTTCTAAGAATTGATCAATTTACTTTGTATAGCAATAGCGTAATAATTGAAGAATGTAATATGTATGAGTAATATAATAAATATTTCAACAATTTTCATTCCAGAAAGCTTTGTAATAAATGGACGTAAACAAACATTATTATTGCATTACATTGAAAATTCAGAGAAAACAAGAATATAAATCAAGGATTATCACCCTGTCTTGCAGTCCTAAATGACAGGTTTCCGTTACTTGATTATACCCTCATTAAATATTTTTCCATTATTGCATAGGGAAGAACTTCAATAGTAACTTATACTTAGTTGATTATATTGATATAATTTGGTTAATCAACTATTGTTGGAAAAGTGAAAAATTACATGAAATTCAAAAAAGTAAACTTCGTGAGGTGAAATTATCATAATTGATGAATTTTTTCAATAAGTACCCACTGGCAGGTTTCAAAACTGATAAGGAATCTTCGTATTTGACAATCAGTTTATAAATGCTTAATTCTCAAAATTTTTATTTTTAAAATCAAGATAAAACATTTATGCGTTGTAATAAAATGAAAATTATAGAAGCCACGTGCTGAAACATTACGCTGAAGGATCAAGCTAAAGAAAAACCTAATTATACTATATAATTGCATATTATCATAATGTTATTTTAATAAACAGGTTTTGTTTTTATTGTTTCAAACCCAATTATGAAGTAATCTTCTAGGCAAAATTAACGTTGTTAATCATCCATGGAACAGTCCAAGTTCTTGCTTTATTAAGAAAAATTTTGTGAAAATTAAAGAGTTTATTTATCCACTGAATAATTAAAGTAGCTTTTCTGGTATTTTTAAGGTACTACGCATGTTAATTATCTAATGCACAGCACATGTACTACAACAAAGCACAAATGAAATTTTAACTTAGAAGTTGGTTGCCCAAACAAAACAAATACACACGTTCCTAATTTTACACAAAGCTTGCGGCGTAAGTAGCAAAATTACTACCAAAAAATAATTAATATTCCTCTAAACTTTGCAAAAAGTATGACCAACACTAAGCAATTTTCCATTTATTTCCGAATTAAAATGAAAAAATTTAGTGATTAAACAATATTCCACCCTTAAAACATTTTTTTTCGACACTTTTCACTCCTAAACGAAAATTAATCCAATTTAACTCGAAAAGTTGTGGTAATTAAAATTATAAAAGATTAAATTACGCGTTTCCTGTTATTAATCAAATACGACCCCATTTACAATTGATAAAAATTTGTAATTCGATTTTCTAAAATGTTCAAGAATAAGTTTTCTAAATTTAATATTACGAAAATGAATTTTATTGAAAAATGACTTGAGAATTTTTCCAACTAAATTTAACTTTAGAAATTGTGATGGTTGAGAACAATATATATTGGAAAGTCTCGAACAAATTTTATTTCAGGAAAGTTAAATGTGCAAAAATAAATAAAACGTTTCTAATTTCAATACAAATAATAAAATGCAAAGAGGTTGTTTTAACAAGGACTTTATGTAAATTTAAGAAAATTCAAGTTTTTAAATTTAGAATCAACACCCACCAAATGGGCTTAAAAATTGCTTTTAGCTATCACCTGAATAAATAACTTTGTAACAAGTTTACAAAAATTATACAACATAAACATTGATTTTTAGTCAAATAAAATCCATTTGGTAATTTTCTATCAATAATACGGTTTTGAATAATTACCTTAAATTTGACTGAAATTTTTGAAAACTTGTTAAGATTTTTTCGTCGAAGTTTTAAAGAATTTAAAAGTTTTCAAAGTTACATCACACGTCATCTTCGATGGTTACTTTTCCTTTTTTATCAAAAACTTTATAATCACAAATTAAAAAATAAATTCACTCACCGGAATCACTGTGAATGTTTGAATTGTTTGATTCTTCGCTAGGAAGGAATGACGGTGTTGGACTTCTCACTAGTCCCATGGTCGAAGAATATGTGTGCATCGCGACGCTTTTCATAAAACTTGGCGGGAGAAGACGCACGCAACCTGACGTCAGTGTCGACCTAGCCACCGATTGGTTTAGGCCAATGTCGGGTCTGGGTTAAGGGTAGTTGTTGCAAGGTAGCCGGGAATCCAGACTGCGCTGTATATTATCCTGGATCGAATACTCATTTAAATGCGCTGTTGCATGACTTGTTGCTCTCGTAAACAGTCTGGCTCAGCTTTCGTAAAACCTGCACCACTTTTCGTAATAATTTTAATTGCTACTCAATTTTTCAAATTTTATTAGATTAAGTAAAACTTTATAATGACAAAATTACATTAAAATTCTTTTTTCTATTTGTTTGAGTTACAACTTAATCTTATAATGGCTTTTATAAAACTGAAATTAGAATACAATTAGTTTATCTTGTGCTTTTTGCAAAAATTATATTATATTTTTATTTGTACGTAAGTGATCTTTGTAGCTTTTATAATCTATCGTTACTGGATTCAAATTTAAAAAGCCTTGTTTATTTATTTAAAGAGATTTTTATTATTTAGAAAAAGGTTTTATCTACTGCATGATTTTACAAATTGATACAAAAAGTGTATACTTACATCGTTTTGCTAATCCATGGCGCTGGGAGATTAAAAGTTAGCTCTAAAAGATGGTGTAGAATAAGAGAAGATTTGGCTTTTTAACCTAGCTGTGCTCGGAGAGCTATAAATAGCTTTGCATATTATACATGCAACGTTCTCATTTAATCCGATATAAGCACACAGAGTCATTGGCTCATTGTCGTTTCACTGGCGCGGCCTTATTGGCGCGAAATAGACATACATACTATAAATGTTGAATTACCTACCTTCATTTTCTTAAATTAAAACTTAACCTTACGTGTGAACTATGGGTCTTTTAAGAAACAGTTCATACGAGGTTATGTGTGTTAGCGAAACACACGGTTCACGCGGAGGGTTAAGGATCACCGTGACTTTTAGGTTTTAATTTCGACATGCTTTCGTTTGGTAGACCTGGTTTTTACTGTGAGATCCTTGACTATTGATATATTTAAAAATGGAAGTCCTGAATAATTTATAATTGAATGGCCTGGATATTTTATATACAGTAAACATCCCAGCTGATTGTTATGCATTAGCTACATGACAATTTTTACATATAGAATCAAATGAAATTTCTGTTAAGGTTCCATAAAGTAAGGTAAAATCATGGTCGAGAAAGTCACGCGTTTATCAATAGGTATTACCCAAGGGAGAAAAATTGAAATTTAAGAGAAATTGCTACAAAAAAAAGTAAAAATGTTCCAATAAATTAACCCTGGAAGTTTTTGTAACATAATAAACATTCATTATTAAATCGAAGGTACGGTGGGTCAAAGAAGGTAAAAAGGTCAATGCAAAATCACCATTTGCTTAACCAATAGAAATTTCCCAAACCAAAACCGAATCCATACAAAACTATACCCATTTAAAGGTCGGGGTAAGAAACCCTTAACCCATTTTAATACGGGCCCAAAAATGCCTTACGAGGATAAAAAGGCCAAATTGTTCCACAAAAAATGCACGGATCGGGTGATTTTGGAGTTAAAATTTCCCCAATTGGCGGAAAATTTTTTGGGGGAATTTTGGGGGGACCCTCGAAAACCTTACGGTGGGGCCCCAACTCAAAGAACCCGGATAAAGACCAGGGGCAATCGGCAGCAACCCAATGCTTAAACCCAAAACACAAAACCCCATCCCGAACCCTCACCTTCAAAACCAATGGGACCCAATTCCTAACCTGCACCCCGGGTTCTGGGGGACCGCAGCCCAAATCCCCCAAATAGAAAACCCCAACCCCACCAGAAATCCCCTCGGCGCGCCCCAAAAGGGCCCCCAAATTTCTTTCACAAACCAAGACTCAGGCAAACTCCGGCGGGAGGGTCCATGCGGTTTATCCCATGCCGGAAAAATTTTCAAGGGCTTCTGGCCTCCAAAAACCCTTTAAACCAAGGGTGGGAATACCAACCCTCGAAGTTTTTTGCGGTTAAAACCCAAACTTTCTTGGAGAACCCAAGAGTTTTAAAATTTAGCACGGTTCAAAACCCCACTCCGCAAGCCCCCCCCAAAGGGGGCGGAGATGGGACTTCAACACTAGAAACTTTCCCAAAAGTATTTTTTTCCGGAAATTTGTTGTCCGATCACAAATTTAATTCTTTTATTAGCTAATTACACCAATATCTATCATAATTCGTCGTGAAAACCGAGATTCTGGTATATTTACTGTCGCCACATCCTCTTTCAACTTTGGGGACGAGGTTACAGTTCAAAAGAGCCAACGAGTAATTTGCATTGTTAATAAATTTTAAAGCCATTTTTTCAAAATTGTGTGAATAATCCGCAAATTTTATTTTTTATGCGTTAATTAGACCATCATCTTTCATAATCCACTTTAAAATGGTCAAAATCGAATGACGGGTTTCTTACCCGTCCCTTAAATCTTTATTTTCGGAAAATTCTAAAAGAAACAGCATCAATCACAGCACCAATTAATAAACATCAATCCCTTCTATTGCGAATTTTTAATTCAAAAAATCTAAATCTATTGTGCATTCTTTATTTTGGGTTGGACCTTTTTGCTTTTGAATTATTTAAAAAATTAGCTGGGGTGGGGAGACCTGTTAGCTCCCCCTCCCAATTTTGAAAATAATCTTAATATTCGTTGGTGCTTGATTGTACATAATTTATTTTAGCATTGTAATATTTGGGTACTGAAGGGTGTTTCACACCCCTCGGATTGAGTAATTTATTTTTTATCAGAAGTAAACTGAAGATCTCCTGTTGCAAAGGCACTGGAAGGTGTTCCATACCTCCCAGACCCCAGAATAAATAAATTTATTTTTATCAGAAGTAAACTAAAGATCTTTTGTTGTAAGGCACTGGAGGGTGTTCCACACCCCAGACCCCCGGATTAATTAATTTATTTTTTATCAGAAGTAAACTGAAAATCTCCCGTTGCAGAGACACTGGAGGGTGTTCTACATCCCCGGAATAAGTAGTTTATTTTAAATCAAAAGTAAACTAATGATCTCCCGTTCAAAGGCACTGGAGGGTGTTCCACACCCCCCAGACCCCCCGGTTTAAATAATTTATTTTTATTAAAAGTGAATTAAATATGTAAGCATATCCCAAGCTTTTAAAATTAGTTATATCTCTGCAACGAAAGATCTTCAATTTACTTTTGATAAAAAATAAACTACTCAATCCTGGGGTCCGGGGTGTGAACACCTCCAGTGCCTTGTCAACGAGAGATCCTCAGTTTACTTTTAATTAAAAATAAACTACTCAATCGGTGGGGTCTGGGGAGTGTAGAAGATACTCCAGGACCTCTGCAACAGGAGATCTTTAGTTTACTTCTGATAAAAATAAACTATCGATCCGGGGGTCTGGGGTGGAACACCTCCAGTGCACACATTTTGGAATAAAAACATTGCAGAACATGCAGAACCCCTGGACCTCCGGATCAAGTAGTTTATTTTTATCAGAAGTAAACTAAGTCTCCTGTTGCAAAGGCACTGAAGGGTGTTCTACACCCTGGATTAAGTAGTTTATTTTATATCAGAAGTAAACTCAAGATCTCCCGTTCCAAAGGCATTAGAGGGTATTCACACTTCCAGACCCCGGTTTAAATAATTTATTTTTATTAAAAGTGAATTAAATATTTAAGCATATCTCAAGTTTATTAAAATTAGCTATGGCCAAGTAAATGTGTTTAATTCGTAATCTGACAATTAATTATAAACTGCGTAATTATAAATTCCGTACACTCCTAGGGAGTAGTGGGGATCTCTACAACGAGGGTCTTCAGTTTATCTCTGATAAAAATAAACTTTAACCCGGGGGGTCTGGGGATGTGGAACACCTTTCAGTGCCTCGGCAACGGAAATCTTCAGTTTACTTATGATAAAAATATACTACTAGATCTGGGGTGGGGAACACCTTCTAGCGCACTAATTTTGGTGATGAAGTACGTGAAATACAATGAAGTAGGTGCAGTACCGTGAATTATTGATGAAGTAGGTGAATTTCTGGTGAAGTACGTGAATTCCGTGAATTACTGCTGAATTATATGAAGTAAGAAGTAGTATGGAGAATTATTATGAAGTACGTGAAGTGTGAAGTTAATTGTACACGATTTTCTCTAGCGGTTGACTCCTCGGTTCCAATGGATACCTTCGCGGGAGATAGCCAAGCACTACGACGGGTTACTGAAGCTTACTCGTTGCGATGATTTACATTACATTTGCTGCCTCTAAGCACTAAAACAAGTTAAACATAAAGTAAACTAATGAAATCATATAATGAAATATGAAAATATTGATTAAGTCAAGAAATAGAAAATCAATATATTAAACTCTATTGTGTGTGGCTTTTATGTTAGATGTCATAGTGACAATTTTAAAAATAATACAAATTTTTAGAATTCATGTCTTTTTATTGCACTTTTGGTGCTTTGGAATATGACTTCCATATTATTGAGAATGCTTTTTGTTTATTCAAGAATAAGAAAAATAGTAAAAGAGAAAAAATTTGACTTGAAAATGTGTCAAGTTAAGTTACTCTATGGAAAAATGTAGAAAATATAAATTTTTCAATTATTCAAAACTGTAGATTACGTCATTTTGTTCGTTTTGCTGAGTAGAGCAGTATGGTTGCCGATATCTGAATAAATCATAGTAAATGGAAAAGTTCTCTACTATAAACTATTGAAATACATGCAACGTGGACCATTATTTATTAACGCAAAAATAGCATACAAAGGTATTGGTTTAATCTTCTATCTTCCACTAAGGATTTAAATAATAAGAATTTTGCTCAAACAAATAATAATGTTAGTTAAGGTTTATAATCTTTGTCTAAAGTACCCTAGCAGAGTTTACAAGAAAATCTTTGTACCGAGTTGATTTAGACTGTAAAAACTACAGCTACTTGCTTCCGGACTAATCCATTACATATTTTTTAGAGACATTTGAGTTGTTTCTAATAACCCACCCTGTATTAATTTTACCTTTTTAGGGTTTATGCTCGAAAATCTTTAAATAAATGACACGATATTTCGGTACTTGTTATTTTATTGAGGTATTCTTCTCTATGGTTTACGTTAGCGTTGGTAATATTATTCCAGTGTCAGCATTATTAACATCTGATGGATTTTTACTACTTGGCATCATCACTTTGTTTCTCAGGTGCAATATATCATAGCAACAACTTATTTGAGCTTATGAATATTTTTTATTCGTTTATAAAAAGTTTATGATTGCAGTATTCTACTAAATAAAAATGATAACGCAAACAATACCTGATATTTAATTAAAAGTTGTTCTAATTACGTTTGTGCAACTATTTCGAGTTTTTAATTAAACTTGTCATTTTAAATTCATTATCTTAATTTTATTTTTGTAATATAGCTGATAAAAATGCAATTCTAAAGTTTCTTTCAATTAACCAAGTACCTGAAAAACACTTCAAATGACGTCAAAACAAATATTGATTGATACAGTATATCAGGTACAATTGTATTATATAATTTAAATAATATAAATGAAGCTTGTAATTGAATCAGGTAACTTATATTCTAATAATTTATGGAAGTCTATGTTGTAACAGTAATTTTACTCAAATATCATAAATGAGCTTTGAAACTGTCGAAACTATATCGACAGCTTTTTGCATAGCAACAAAGAGTGACGATTTGAAGTATTAATAATTAAATAGAGGTGTAGTTGAAGCATAGTTAACGTAAGCAATAATTTCATGTCAATTATAGTAATTATTAGTTCTACTTGCGTGTCAGTTAATTTAATTACGAAAATGTCGTTAGTTGCAAATTTGAAAATATACTAGACCATTTTATTTCTGCACTTACCTTTTTTTATTTTATGAATTAGCCAATTTTCATCTCCTAATGTGATAAGAATTTTATATTAAGCTGACATTCATGAAAGCGGATTACAAAATCAGACAATTGCTTTGACCTTAAAAAGATAATCTGTCAGGACTGTTTTGATGAAAAATATAATCAACTACGAAAGCTATCTCTTGGTGGAGAAAGCTGATATTAATAATGCAAAAGGCTGAGCCCGGTAGTGTTCTGTTATCCAATAAAATTTATAAGTTTGATTTTCATAGGGAAGGATTTTTTACTTAACTTGATAAAATTTATTTTTCTATTATCACATTTCAATCTGAAGAATCTCAAAACCCTTACCAATGTACATTTTAATTATTTAAAAAAAACTTGTGTGACAAATTATGGAAAAGCTCCAACAAACGTGTTTTCCTTTTAAAAGCTTCTTTGTTTGTACAAAATTTGTCACTTAGCCACCAGGATAATTATTTCATGAAACTAATGATTCAGTTCCCTTATCGACATTTCTGAAAACCTATCTATTTCCAATAATAAATTGTTATCCAGTAAGGGAAACGTTTTAACTATTATATAATTGAATTTTTCTTATTAAACTACAATGAATGAATATTTTATTTATTGTGTGCGTGACGAACAAGTTAAAATTAATTTTTGCCTTCTTAGAGTGTGTCAAAATTAATCGTTCGGGTGCTTAATCTGAAAATTTACAGTAACATATTTGATAAGTTCAAAAACATGGCATAACCTATGTATGCCAATAGGGAGCTTTTAGATTTTAAATAATTAATTTAGTAAATTGCATTTACAAAAATCGATAAAACGACCAAAGGGAGATGTATCGTTGAGCTGGGAATAAGTTTAAATATTTTTTATGCTATACTTTATCTCCCAGGTTTTTGACCCCGGCCTTCATAAAAATTTCATTGAATTGCAGCATTTTTTCTACGGATAAATTTTTAAATAATCATGGGGAATCGGCTAAACCTTGAAGTATTTTAACAATAAAAGTAGAGAACGCACGCAATACTATATACGATAATTTTCTTTGAGAAAAATAGATTGTTTATATGCTTCATTTATTTTGTTACATCTTATATTACTTATTTTTTTTAGATAATAGATAATTTTTCAAAGGATATAATAGTAGACATGTTGAATAGTAGCAGATTTGTTCTTTAATTCAAATCGTTTTATTATTGCTTTATCCTGGTTTTTAGAAACTTACCGAAATAAAGTATCTAAAATAAAAATATTATTTTAAAAATACCCAAGACAACAAAAATTTGTATTAAATGTAACTTCTAATAGAAAAATGTTGCAAATTATTTGTTAATACTAAAAATTTTAAAATATGAGTATTATGTTTATTAAAAACATGTATTATATTATAATATTCGAATAACAATTAAGCGAGCTTAAAATTGTCCCAAGCCTTAGAGGCTAATTTTATTTGCTTTTTATAATTAGCAAATGCTGGCCATTTTTTTTAATATTTAGCATTAAAAATGTATAATAAATTTATAAATAACACAATTTTAACCGACAGGGCTAGCTTAAAATATGCCTTAGGAGCTAACTGAACCTAGCCCCTGCGTGATATTTATTTGTTTTTCATTAATTACGTTTAGCTTCGGAAGCTCAAAAATCAAATTTTGCAAGAAAAGTGACAAAATGGCGATGGTAAAAAGAACTTCGATTTTTACTACAACTTCGAACCAGTTTACTTTGTAAAATTTATTATTCTATTTATTAATATTTATTTTGCATTGAAACTTCTAGCGCGAATCTTTCCTATGCTACAAAATATTAGCATTTAAAAACTTAATGTTAATAACATTTATTCACATCCACTTTCTAGGTATTTGACTTCACTGCCTGCCACGTTGAAGATGAAAAACAGTCTACATAAAGGAAAACGACATGAAGAAGCTTCAAAAACTTCTAGTATATTCAAAAAAGGTACTTAAAATGCTAAGTTATAATAAAAAAATTTCCGTTATAATATTTATTGCAAATGCGATGTATTACTAACATTTTTATCTCTAAATACAAACATAATTGTACATAAAAGTCTTTTTCAGCATTTTTCCACCAACCAGAAGCGCAGTTCGTTCAATACAAACACTTTAATAGACAAAATGATCATTTATCCAGCTAGGGCTCCCATTCACGTAGTTAATGGTCAGTGTAGTGCAACATCATTAATACTTTTTATATTAGCATTGGCTTTAAGTTAAAAAAATGTGCACGTACTCAACTTTTGATAAATTTTATCAACCAACTCTTAGGATGTAAGTTCTTCCTGTAAATCGCAGATTACCATTGTCCTTTTGGTGACCACTTAGTTAGCTTCAGGTTAGAAGCTTTGCTGTTTTATAAATTATCCACTCATGGTTTCATAGCTTTGGTCTACGGGCCTCGCTTGAAAATTGTACGGATTCAACACTAAACACAACCCAGAAACTCTTAGGATTGGTACAGCCAGTTCTTTTTGCTGTGTTTCCCTGTAAAACCATAAAAATTAATTTTACAAAAATGGTAATATTTTTCATTGCTACAAATAGCACATAAAATTTTAACAAAGAATATGTACATACACTTTTCATTTAATAAATTTTATCAAGGAAATGTATGCAGGATTCAAGAAGTTACAAAAAGAATGTTTCACTCTTTGCTTTCATCAAAAACAAAATTATGCTAGAATACTTTGCAGATAATCCAGTTGGTTTTGAGCTTGGCACGGTCCAATCAGTGGACAGGACGGTAGGCTGTTTAACTTCAAAGATGGAATAATGGGGTAGTTTATTTTCCAAATCCCCTGTAGATGATTGAAATGGAAATTCTCAGAAAATCTATTAAAAATTGCTTTCTTTTCTCGAAGGTTTAGAAATTATAAATTTATTTTTTTCAATTTTTACCGTATTTATGACAAATTATGTTTCTTCGTTCAATATTGAGTTATAAAAAACGACATTCATTTAGAATGACCCAAAATGAGATATAGGAACTTTTAGAATCTGTTAGTTGGTGTGCCAATGAAGATATGTGGAGAATCATTATACTGGAAGCTTCCCAAGAGCTGTTTGGCCATCAGCAGATAATAAGGGAATTTATATGATTAAAATTAATGAATATCCAAATGTAGACTTCTAGCCTTCGTTTTGTTTATCTTTGGGCATTTCAATTCTCAACTTCATTTTAAGTATTTAGTGCAATTTTTAGTTATTCTAAAAGATGTGATGCTCCATTTGTTTCAGTATGATATTCGTGAGGGATTTGCTGCCCAAATTCGATTTGTGAGCGTATTTCAAATTTTGGAATGTCTCTCGTGAAATATCTTTAATCGGCTTTGAACTCTGCAACATTGGAGTAAGAAGGGGCGACACTTTCGTCAGGACTTTTGAGGAGTTTGATATTTGCAAGGGAATTTTTTAAATTTTGTTTGTAACCACTGAATCAGTCTGAGATCTAATTGCACGACAAAACATGAACCTTACATGAAGCTATCAGTAGAAATTTAAGGAAGCGAATTTTCTGTTTTGGATAGTTCAGTGAGTACTAATAGCATGAAGTGCTGTGATCGTCGAAAACATTGACTTAATCGTTAATTTCACAAAATTGAAAATTCAAAACATGCAAGTTAACTATAAAATACTTGTTACCGCTAAATTCTGTAAGAAACAAAAATAATCAAGAGAAAATAAGGTTAAATGTTACTTCTAACTGAATCAGTCACATTTTAGAAGCATTAAAGTAACCTTGACACAAGATAAGACTGTTCTTAGCAATCCATCACTGTAATTCTTCGAAAGCAGTAATTAAGGGTAATTATAAAAACTGTGTGCAATATCTTAATTAATTTACATAAAAGAAAATCAAGAAGCGACTTTGCTATAATATTTATTGAAATAATTAACTAATACATAAAAATTTACACTTAAATATTAAACCACAATTATTCATAATTAAAGTTTATAAAAAATGTTATAATTGCACGTTATTGGTTTTATTAGAAATAACAAAAGTTACTAGTAATAATTTGAACCAAAAAATTTGTATCATCAATAAATATAATGAAGCAGTAACAAAGCTTAGTAAACTTAAGAATAAATGTCACTCATAACACTGGAACCTCAAAGTATGGCAAAATATATCGCATCAGTTTCTAAGATTGATGCTCAAGATAGCGTGAATCCTGCAACAGCAGTTGCAGGACACAGCAGAAATGACTTACTTCCGGCAAACCCGGAATTATTGATCGTCATCACTTTTTGCAGTTGTTATTTGAAAACGATTCGATTTTAGATTTCTAGTTTTCCAATCATTTACATAATTTTATTTTTATGATTTTATATTATTTTTATTCTTCTATTGATGATTAATTCCATTATTTTATTATTTTCTGACAACCTGAGCTGAGTCGAGGGTGCCAATTAGCAGAAATTACATCGGATGAGACCTACTTCATCACAGTTCATACATTTCAGAGCGACAAATTCGGTAGTGAAATCATTTCGGTGCACTGATTTTTTGCTTCCATTGCAGAACGGACATGGAAGTAAACGGTAACCACCGCACGCTTTGCAAGTTGTACACACGTCCATACTCTGAAAATAAATTTGAATTTAGTTTTGAAACATTAACTAATGGACGAGGTTTCAAGAGTACTTGAGAATTTTTTTTAATAAATTAGTTCACAAGCTTCTTATTGTTGTTTGCTACATGAAAAAGTTAGAAGTATTTTGCGGTTTCAAGCTTTTCTGTTTGTTAAAACCTATTGAATACAAATACTTTTTTGAACAATTGAAAATATAAACTTTTTCTACAAGATTAGTTATCAAAAAGAAAAATGTTGCGATACTCAAACTTAATGTTGGTACTTGATTACTTCTCTCTTAAAGAACTTTGATATACCTCAATATGAAGTAAATATTGTAGCTGACCTATTTTAGCTAAATGTCCCAGTAATATGGGGTTTATTTAAAAATAAGCAAATCGGAAATTTTTGTTAGCTAAACATTTATTGATGTTTGATTTAACGCTGAGCTTTTAGCAGGAAATTCAAGATACTGCGAGCTTTATTCTAAAATTTAAATTAGGTCAAGGATAACCATTCGATACTTTATAATTAGGTCGCCGGTATAAATAGAACTAAATGAATGAAATTTATAAAGCCGTATTTTTTTTTATAACCAAGTTTACCTTGTAAGGTTTTAATATTCTTCTCAATTCCCCAGACTCGTTCAATCTTTCCACAGTTTCTGCATTCTGTAACAAAAAGTATATTAGACGGTTGCTATAATGCATTTCTAAAATAAAATTTAAAAAACTATAAGTAGGTACATGGTTTGTATAGGAGTATTTCCGTAATTTATTTTACCACCAATCATGAGACTTTGAAAATTAAATAAGTTTTGATCTTAAGAGCGCACCGTACCGTACTTAATTTTTAAGACTTTCGGCGTTTAAATTGGAATGAAACCTTATATCTCATTATTAATCTTAGCAAACTAAAATTTTAATACAGGAAAACTTCTTTTTTTAAATTTTCTTTCAATTGAATAAAAAAATATAATGAATAACAAAAAATGTTATATAACAAAGCTTTATTTTGTAAAAACCTTGCGTAACTTTCCATCAGGTCCTTTAACAACGTTAATAATTTTTATAACTAATGGCAAACCGCTGTCCTTTTTACGCTTAGCTAATTAGTCAGTTGTTGTAAAATTTACAAATAAAGAAAATGTTTATCTTTTTGTATGAGTTGCCACCATCTACTTATATAAAATGCTAATAAATTTAATTTTACGATATTTTGATGCACTGGAGAAACAAAAATATTATAAAAATAGGTTGAAATTTTGTTATCCTGTCTAATGTAATGGAATCATGTGATATCGAGTGACACAAAATCACACAACAGTTGCAGGATAATTCTACCTCGCCTTAAAACTAGAAAAGTTATGTAAATTATGCCACTGATTTAAGTGACCAGTTAAGCTCCACAAGACAGACGTTGTGGTTTAATGAGTTAACTCAAACAGTTTGGTTTCTATTTTAATGCCTATCAGTTATAGATCTTATGGATTCTTTATCTCATTCGATTCTAAGCTATTAAATAATAAAATTTACCTTAATACATCTACATTCCAGAGCTTTGTTAAAGATGCAAGAAGTTTAAAGGAAGAGACTTTTTCCTAATCGAGGGATTCAACAATTATACATGACAGACAATAGTTTACAGCGCTATTCTTTTTCCAAGCAATAGTGAAAGTTCCAAATTTAAAAAGTTACTGGAGAAAATGTGGTATAATGCGTGTTACCATCCACAAGCCAATTATGTGGAAAGAGTAAATCGCGTGATTGGTACCTCAATGCAATAATATTGTCCACCATACTTTAGATGTTGACATTCATAAAACAGCATAATACACGTGTACTACAGCATATTATTTAAGATAAGCTGATTAATCAAAATCGGTCTTAGCAAAGCTTAAACTACCACTACTTATTTTAATCACTCGTTTTATAAAGTTGAATAGAAACATTATCAAACTTTTATTGACTTGAGAAATTAATTTAAGTTCCAAACTTCTTGAATGTTTCATTTGCCTGAAAATATGAATACATGCATGTATTTCATGCTATTTATTTAAATTGAAAATTTTGAAAAGCTTGTTAGTTCTACTACATTAAACATATCACTTAGATTGAATACTTTAGAATATTATAACATCTCAGGATTACACTATACATCAATGCTTTAAGTTCTACAAAAATTTTAATACTGCGTTTCACGTATAGGAAGTTATATTGCCGAATGAAACGGAAATCGATGAAAACTCAGCTCTAGTTTATACATATTTTGAACTCATGCAAAAGGAAAAAAAAATTATATTTAAATTTTGGTAAATTAAAAAACATTTTTTCGTATCTGCACGAATTTAAAAAGGTTTTTTTGCTTCTCACATTATTGAAATTTTTTTGCATATGAAACGATTATTAAAAAATATACAATTACAATCTAAGCGCGGTAGAAAAATGTTAAATAAAATTTAAAAAATTTCAATTCACGTTTAGCCTTTCATATTTTCGTGGTTTTGACTTCCTTCGGGACACTGACCTTCAGCGCCGACGTTATATTTCCACATCTCTCGCAAGGCATAAAAACCTTTTCTTGTTCTACAGTCACCTTTGTGTTTGTTTCCGCAACCATAAAATTACTCTAGAAGTTCAACAAGGAACTCGTTCGATTTTTCTACTGCTTTCTTTGTTAAACCAAATTTGTGTGAAGAGTCCTGCCACAAAAGCGTCATGTAAAATATTTCCGACAGAGTCATTCCAAATACTACATTGTGTTAAGTTTATTATTTAAGATGTACGACGAAATTTGCAAATAATTTTTAATTTTAAATTTCTCTGCGAATTCGTTTGGGGTGGCTTACGATAATGTAGTTGGAAATTATTGCATTATGCGTTTGCACGTTATGCAAGCACAGGCTTAAGGTTGGAAAATCTGGAAATAAAATATAAAAGAAAAGACGAAAATCCAATAATCTTAAAGAAATATTTTAGGAGGAAATTACTTTCACTTACATCGAAAAATATTTTTAAGATTGCAAATTATCGTCTTAAAACACAATCGATCAACTAAAACCTATTAATATGAAAACTGTAGTGCTGAAACCTATAATTTTCTTCTGACATTGTTCAAGTTTTTCATTAGACGTTGTCCAACGCAGACCAACCACCGAAATTAATTATTAGAAACAACATCATCCCCTGTGTGATGATGTGAGTCAAAAACAAGTCGATGCATATTCTCTAAAACTATAAAACAGAGGAGAAAAAAAATGCATCGGCGTATTTTGTTTGAAATTAAAAGATTAGAAGTTCTCCATAAATTTAAGCCCATTGTCGATACTTAAGTTTACGAGTATTAAAAGTTTTGCGATAAAATTAAAATCTAAAATTTAAATTTTTCAGCGGAAGGTAACCAGAGTTTTTCTCAACTTTCGCGAAATCGGTTTATTGAAATTTATTATCTCTATATTATAAAGTTAGAAACATTAAATTTGTGGGAATCACAAAATCGAATTTTGCCGAAAAATTTATGGAACTTCTGAAAAACTATCAGAGCAAAGCAATGGAAACCTGAATATCTCATTATCAAGCTGTACACGATTCAACTGTACAGGCTTCAAGATGCGGTTTTAAAAATCCTATCAAGTTAATTCATCTGTAATTTTTTGAATTAAAAGTTAATTTTTCTATAGTCCAATTAAATCAATCATACCAGTAGAACTCATAAGTGACAGGAGTAGTTAAATTTAGCATGTTGGCATTTTTTACAGACCTACACAACCGGAATAAAATATAATCATGCCATTGGTTAAACAGTTTATTGATAACTTTATACTATAATGCAGGTTAATTAAGTTTTAATTATTATGGCCAACCACAGTAGTACGATTGCCTTACAGAGTGAAAAATCTGGTTTTGCCCATCAGCAGAATTTCTTAATTAGATTTCCGGTGAACATCAACATTGTCGATTTAAAATCTCGTTCTATATTTACTACTTAAATCTGATTATGTTAACAAAATGGCAAGGTCAATTAAGAGAAAAATAAACCATTAAACCTACGTTTTATGATTTAAAATGACAAAAAAGAAACTTTTTAACTTTTTATGTTATTCTAAATTAATATTTAAAAATAATCTTTCTTGATCGATTTTGCTAACGAGTGGAAATAATAAGTTCCTTCGTGTATAATATTTGCATTTATTTGTGGACACTACAATAAGAAGATAAGTATGATAAGCAGAACATTACATTCTATAGGTAGAACTACCTACATACTATTATTTTAAATACCAAAAAGGTATTAGTTAACTTGGTAGTAGATCTTTCATTGCAATACCATTGAAATTAGAAAAAAAAAGTTATAATTAAGCTTATAAAATAGAAAACAGCACAGTCATGAAAAAATAAATCTTAAAAGCAGTGACTGTGGTGTAAATGTACACTTAAAGCTGCTTTTTTAAATATACAGCTAGCTATTAGTTGCTTTTTAGCATCAAAATGCTGCTTGGGTATTATATCTATGTATATATATAAAGTTATATTGTATTTACCCAGAAATTTAAATGTTTGATGGGAAAATTATCTTTAGAAAACAGAGAATGCATAAACTTATGATCGAAAACTAAAGCTAAAAAGTAAAAATAAAGTTTAAGAATAATTTTTTATTATCTCTGAATATCATGAAACTCGCCCGGGATTGTGCCATGTGCTACATTCACAAGGAAATCTTAAGTTTTAGTTTTTGAGCAACAAAGTTAATGAGTTTCTAAAGAAAGAAGAGAATGCATTAACTCATCGTCGAAGAATAAGGCTAAAAAGTAAAAATAAAATTTAAGAATAATTTTTATTATCTTTGAATATCTTAAAACTTGCCCGGGATTGTGCCCTGTGCTAATTTCACAATGATTCAACAAGGAAATGCTATGTTTTATTTTCTGAGCAACAAAATTAATGAGTTTCTACAGAATGAAGAGAATGCATTAACTCGTCATCGAAGAATCAGGGTAAAAAGTAAAAATAAAATTTAAGAATAATATTTTATTATCTCTGAATATCATGAAACTCGCCTGGGAGTGTGCCCTGTGCTATATTCACAATGATTCAGCACGGAAATGCTGTTTTATTTTTTGAGCTGCAAAATAAATAAGTTTCTGCAGAAAGAAGAGAATACATAAACTTATGATCGAAGACTAAAGCTAAAAAGTAAAAATAAAATTCAAGAATAATTTTGTATTATTTTTGAATATCTTAAAACTTGCCCGGGATTGTGCCCCGTGCTAATTTCACAATGATTCGACAAGGAAATGGTATGTTTTATCTTCTGAGCAACATATTTAATAATAATTTTTAATATCTTTGAATATCTTAAAACTTGCCTGGATATGTGCCCTGTGCTAATTTCACAGTGATTCAATAAGAAAATGCTATATTTTATTTTCTGAGCAACAAAATTAATAAGTTTCTACAGAAAGAAGAGAATGCATTAACTCATCATCGAAGAATCAGGGTAAAAGTAGAAATAAAATTTAAGAATAATTTTTATTATCTTTGAATATCTTAAAATCGTACGGGATTGTGCCCTGTGCTAATTTTACAATGATTCAACCAGGATATGCTATGTTTTATTTTCTGAGCAACAAAATTTATAAGTTTCTAAAGAAAGAAGAGAATGCTTTAACTCATCATCGAAGAATCAGGGTAAAAGTAAAAATAAAATTTAAGAATAATTTTTATTATCTTTGAATATCTTAAAACTTGCCCGGGATTGTGCCCTGTGCTAATTTCACAATGATTCAACAAGAAATGCTATGTTTTATTTTCTGAGCAACAAAATTAATAAGTTTCTACAGAAAGAAGAGAATGCATTAACTCATCATCGAAGAATAAGGCTAAAAAGTAAAAATAAAATTTAAGAATAATTTTTATTATCTTTGAATATCTTAAAACTTGCCCGGGATTGTGCCCTGTGCTAATTTCACAATGATTCAACTAGTAAATGCTATATTTTATTTTCTGAACAACAAAATTAATGAGTTTCTACAGAATGAAGAGAATGCATTAACTCATCATCGAAGAATCAGGGTAAAAAGTAAAATAAAATTTAAGAATAATTTTTATTATCGTTGAATATCTCAAAACTTGCCCGGATTGTGCCCTGTGCTAATTTCACAATGATTCAACAAGGAAATGCTATGTTTTATTTTCTGAGCAACAAAATTAATAAGTTTCTACAGAATGAAGAAATGCATTAACTCATCATCGAAGAATCAGGAAAAAAGTAAAATAAAATTTAAGAATAATTTTTATTATCTTGAATATCATGAAACTTGCCGGGATTGTGCCCTGTGCTAATTCACAATGATTCAACAAGGAAATGCTATGTTTTATTTTTGAGCAACAAAACTAATAAGTTTCTACAGAAAGAAGAAATGCATTAACTCATCATCGAAGTTTAAAGGGGTAAAAGTAAAATAAAATTTAAAATAATTTTTATTATCTTTGAATATCATTAAAATCTGCCCGGGATTGTCCTGTGCTAATTCACAATGATTCAACAAGAAAATGCTAGTTTTATTTTCTGAGCAACAAAATTAATAATTTTCTACAGAAAGAAGAGAATGTAACTCATCATCGAAGAAACTAAAATGTAAAAATAAAATTTAAGAATAATTTTTATTATCTTTGAAATATCTTTAAACTTGCACGGGATTGTGCCTGTGCTAATTTCACAATGATTCAACAAGGAAATAGTATTTTTATTTTTGACAACAAAATTAATAAGTTTCTACAGAATGAAGAGAATGCATTAACTCATCATCAAAAATCAGGGTAAAAGTAAAATAAAATTTAAGAATAATTTTTATTATCTCTGAATATCATGAAATTTCCCGGGATTGTGCCCTGTGCTAATTTCACAATGATTCAACAAGGAAATGCTATGTTTTATTTTCTGAGCAACAAAATTAATAAGTTTCTACAGAAAGAAGAGAATGCATTAACTCATCATCGAAGAATAAGGCTAAAATGTAAAAATAAAATTTAAGAATAATTTTTATTATCTTGAATATTTTAAAACTTGCCGGGATTGTGCCCTGTGCTAATTTCACAATGATTCAACAAGGAAATGGTATGTTTTATTTTTGAACAACAAAATTAATAAGTTTCTACAGAATGAAGGAATGCATTAACTTATCATCAAAAATCAGGGTAAAAAGTAAAAATAAAATTTAAAAATAATTTTTATTATCTTTGAATATCTTAAAACTTGCCCGGGATTGTGCCCTGTGCTAATTTCACAATGATTCAACAAGGAAATGCTATGTTTTATTTTCTGAGCAACAAAATTAATAAGTTTCTACAGAAAGAAGAGAATGCATTAACTCATCATCGAAGACTAAGGCTAAAATGTAAAAATAAAATTTAAGAATAATTTTTTATTATCTTTGAATATCTTAAAACTTGCCCGGGATTGTGCCCTGTGCTAATTTCACAATGATTCATCACGGAAATAGTATGTTTTAGTTTTTGAACAACAAAATTAATAAGTTTCTATAGAATGAAGGGAATGCATTAACTTATCATCGAAAAATCAGGGTAAAAAGTAAAAATAAAATTTAAGAATAATATTTTATTATCTCTGAATATCATGAAACTCGCCCGGGATTGTGTCCTGTGCTATATTCACAATGATTCGGCACGGAAATGCTGTTTTATTTTTTGAGCAACAAAACTAATAAGTTTCTACAGAAAGAAGAGAATGCGTTAACTCATCATCGAAGACTAAGGGTAAAATGTAAAAATAAAATTTAAGAATAATTTTTTATTATCTTTGAATATCATAAAATCTGCCCGGGATTGTGTCCTGTGCTGCATTCACAATGATTCAACAAGAAAATGCTATGTTTTATTTTCTGAGCAACAAAATTAATAAAGTTCTACAGAAAGAAGAGAATAAACTTAAGATCGAAGACTAAAGTAAAAATAAAGTTTAAGAATATTTTTTTATTATCTCTAAATATCTTGAAACTCGCCCGGGATTATGTCCTGAGCTACATTCACAATGATTCAACAAGGAAATGCTATGTTTTATTCTCTGAGCAAAAAAATTATTAAGTTGCAAAACAGTGTTGAGTTTTTTATTCAAATATTTTATATTTATCCTGTAATTTGCAACAACTGCAGTATTATTATTTTTCATATTTATTTTTATCCCTTATCGAAACTTTGCAAATAGTGGAAGCTTTCATATTTTAACAAATGTTAAACAAGTGCTAATTGGAAAGTTATACCAAACATATCGACGTCAAATTATAATGTACATAATATACAAACAAGTGTTGTTTTCAACGATAAAAAAATCTGAAATTCCCCCTGATATCAAACACGTATTTGCTTTTACAAAGTATCCCAATAATCACAGTATCACAGTAAAATTTTATGTTTATTATTTTGACTGCAAAATTTAAAACAACGCAACTTCAATTACCAACGGCCATTCATTCGGAACACTTTTTAAATTAAAAATTCAAATTTATATACCAATATAACAGGATTAAACTTTCGTTTGCATTTAGTAGTAACATATTGAAAAGAAATAATTAAAAAATTGATAAAAAATAGTAGGTAATAAAAAAAGTTGATTAAAAAACTAAATTTAATTTTACTTGTTGAAAAGTTTCTTAATAAAAATTTTCAATAATGGCTATTCAGAGCTATATTAAAATTTGTATTGTTCTCCTTGTAGACAAGAGCATTTGGTTTGAATTCGCTGTTTGAGTGCTAAAAACTTTAAATAATGAAACGTCAACATCGCTTATTTTTGAATAACACGGTTTTAGTATAAATTTCATTGGGACTTTTAGAAAAGTTAAAGTAACAGGGATAGAACTTTTTAAATCGTATACTCGGAACAGTTGTTAACTTTGTTTTTTGACTGAAGTGCCTCAAGAGATTCTTCTTGATTTTCTCAGTCTGCAAAAGTGGATATTTGCAACTTTACACCTCACAGGAATACAGATACACCTATTAGAATTATGATACAAAATTCAATTGGAAATGTAAAAAAGTCGTAATAGTTCTTGTACAAAAGAAACGTTCAAGCGAGAGTATTAATGTTGGAAGCGCTTCCTCGAGTTTATCGATCATTTTGCACCTGTGGCTGCTAATGGAGCCATCTTGTTCATCCCCTTCCACTTTATTTGCATTACAAAACCTTTAAAGATAAACTTCTTAAAATTAAATAGCCTGCTATCGAACTTAAAAATGTTTGGCATTCAAAATTATTCGATTATCGCAAGATCATTCGATAAAATTTAAGTCACTTGGGTTAGGCTAAGGTTTAATTAAATAAATTAGCAGTTGCTTTCCCAATTAGTTTATCAAGTTTCCGTGTACGTGTGCCAAATTTCAGTAGCATTTTAAATTTTATTCCTGAAAAGATTAAATCGAGCACTTTAAAACTTTACAATTTTATTTAGACAATTGATTTGTTTGTGTTTGGGGGTTGATTGATTAAATGAAAACAGCGTGTGAACAAATTAGTTTTATGTTAACCCTTTTACTAAATTATCTTGTTTTTAATTAATTACTTTGTACGCTCCGGTTTTTTTATTGTTGTTATATTGGTTTTCAAGTGGTGGAATTAAAATGTGATTTCTGACCATTTTAGCTGTTGTAAAGGTCAAGTTAAAATTTAAAAGTTATCGATTGATAACTGATTACCCGGATGTGGTGGCTCGGTTTACAACCTCACTTAGAAACTTCCTGTTACACAGCCTTTTGCCCTTTTCCAAAAGAATCCTTGCAGCGTGCAAAAGGATAAAACATAAATGCTGACATGTGGTCAATTGTAATTTCCTCAAATCATGGCTAATTAATCTTGGTTTTTAGTTCAACTTGCATTGACGAAGATTGAATACACCCAAAAGCACTGAAGTGGAGAATCAAGTTTGATTGGAGGTGCATTGTAATGTAATCATATTTAAGTACGTAAATATTTGCTGTGTTGATTTTCCGCTTTCAGAGTAATCCAATTGTTTAGTTTTTGGGCGCATTAAGTTTTTCACTTAGAAACTTATCTTTCATCTTATTATTACTGGTAGAATCAGACCTTCAGTATTTGTAATCATGTTTAGCTTCTTTAATTTAAAAGTTTTTGTTTGTTTCATATTTTTTCCTCTATTTTTATTTTACTGATAGTACCTGGCGCCCGTTATATTTTATAGTTTGCTAAAGGACAAGAACGAGAGAAAATATTGTGTTTCTAATCAAGATATACAAGTTCACTGTCCTGTAACATATTCAAGAGCTTTTACGGCATAACGTAGGGTAGAGCTCTCCTTTGTTATTACAAATACAAATGCACGCTGTACTGGAAATTTTTAGAAGAACAATAAAGACAAAACACTTGGATTAATTGAAAGATTTTTAAGATTGGCCTTACATTTGAGCTTATCGAAAATGTTTTTCTAAGAGGCTTTGATTTGACGATTTAAACGTTTCTTTAGAATATTGATGCAATAAAACTGGTGGTTTCAAGTTTTATAAATTTTGGCCGAAAGTCATACTGGGTTTTTCTAACAAAATTCACAAAAAACTACCTCGATAACTTTGTAGCGATCTGACATACGGCTACGTGTCAATTATCCCATATCTAAAATATTAGAATTAAATTCAGTTTAAATAATTTCAATAAAATTTAGTTAATTAAATGGTGATGTTCTACAGAGAGAACGGAAGCAAAAACTGTTCTGGTCTTAATTTTTTGTACGTTGTCTCGAATATAATGCTCAGATAACCCGTATACGTAGGTACTGTGGCAGGATCGAAGTTATAAATAAAATATAAGTAAATTTCATGTTATGTATTAAAACCACGAACCAAGGTATTATGTTGGTTATAATATTGTCATCTGAAAATTAATTGGGTATTTAAATTTTAACATTTAATAATATCCGAAATGTAAATGAACTCAAATGAACTTCTAAATGGAAATTCTAGAAAAAATTATTAGGATATTTCCGGAAAAGTTTTAATTTGGAATTTCGTATTAAAAATGTTGGAACAAAGTGGTACTGTTAGGAGTCTCCATGGAAAATTGATCTGTAATTCAATATAGCTGTTATCTTCATTTGCCGTATCTACTTTTCCGATATGTCATTATTGCAAATTAAATACATCTGTGACGAACCACATTTTGTTTTTTGCAAAGAAAGTTTCAGTTTGTATATTTTTAGAATATAAATTTGTCAATAAAACACTTAATTGATTGCTTTTCTATCTCTCCTGTTATAGCTATTGCAAAAAATGCTTTTGCCTGTTCCCATAATAATTTTGATTTTAGTTTGAATTTAATTAGATTTAAAAAGCATAACTATGCATCTATTTTGTTTAAACAGTAACTGATGGTGGAGCTATGGTAAAAAAACTAAAGACTAACGTGGAGCTGTTTTTGAACCAAATGTTGTAGTGCTAACTGCTCAAGTGCTGAATATAAAATTTCAAAATGGCAGATCCAATACGGTGGTCAAAATAAATCAATATATTAGGGTAGGTTTAAAAATCGCTACTATGAAGATTTGAGATTGCTAATACCAAATCTGACATCCAAATTTCAACAATTTATTATAAATGCGGTCGTCAAAAAAATGAAGCATCCTGTATAGTACTTTTGGACGAAGTCAAAGCGTAATTACAAATTCATCAGCATCATACGAATTAACTTCTTATGCCAGTCGCATAATCAGTCTTGGTTTCGAATCTTGCTTGGAAATGGTGTGAACTGTTTATAATTAAATCGACAATATCCAAAATACATTTGCTATTCTCTATGATTTTAATTGATTACGTCAACTAGAATTAGGCAACTTATTAGAGAAAGCGTCTGCATTTGCTCCCAAATGACCAAAAGGGACCAAGTCGTAATTTTGTAAATAAATTTAATAGGAACCTATCAATCCAATTTAAAGGGAAATTTACATAAAACTATAATTAAAGTTCTGGAAGTGCGGCCAGGCGTATAATTAGAAATAAATACACCGTAACTTTATCAAAATTATCTAAAACATAAGGAAAACTAATAACTAAAAGACAAATCGTGTTATACATTTTCACAAATTACATTATTATTGTAGGAGTGTAAAATTTGAACCACGAAATTTTGCTAGTGGCAAATTTGGTTTCCCAATTTTCATTAGATTACAATGTTTAAGCCTTTATAACTTAAAAATTATTAAATTAACAGGAAATATTACTTTTTTTGTAAAATGCAAGTGCATTTTATTATTTTATAAATTTAAATTTTGAAATTACATTCGCTTGCGTGAAAATCCAAAACGTAAATTTATTCCATTATTCATTAGCAGAGATTAAATAAGTGTCAACTGTTATGTACGTCTTTAATCATCTATCTCAACACATTTGTAAGCTGAAAATATTTTATTTATAGAAATCCCTTATAATAGTCATACATCTCACCGTAAGCTACAGGATAAATTATGACACGAGCTTCCTGTTTCCTTCTTATTATGCAAATAAATTTGAACAGCGTCGGCGCCGGCGTCGCAATTGATATTGTTAATTCTGCAATATTTTTCAAATGTAAAAATTATACGTTCAATAAATTATATCGAATTCCTTTGTAATAATTAAAACATTTTTATTAAAATGTTTTTGGTTCAATAGAATCATCAAATGTATCACATATCATCAAGAACCTGTCATTTACCGTCTCGCTAATGGAGCACTAGGACATAGAAGGAGGTCGTTTTGTGCATTTATTAATGAATTTTACCCACACTTTCCTTATTAATAACAACTTTAGTAAGATAAAATAACGCGAACATTTATAATTCTTCTTTGAACAAGCAAGCTTCCTTCAGAAGAATCGATTAAAATTTTAACTTGGGGTTTAAGTTAATTTTTTTACATTTTCGTTTAAACTTAGTAAAAGCGTTATTCAAGTTATTTAGAAGTTTCTAAATAAAGAAGTTATTGCTAATAAAAGATTAGAGTAATTAAGGCAACTTGGAAGTTTTCATTAGAGAAACGTCAAAATCATAAACAGCTCCTAAGGGTTTACCACTAGCAAATTACGCAAATTAAATTTAAATTCTTTACCTACCTAAATTATCGACAGAATTTTGGAATTACTAAAAGCGTATTTTAGTGTTTTTCTCGTGCGAAGAAAGAAATTATTTTGTTCTATCATGCGTTCAATGGAACAGTTTCTAAGCCTCAATTTTTAAACTGTTTAACGGTCTGTTTACAAAATTTTAATAAGTGAAATTAGTTACATACGCAAATGGAATTGCTATTACCTTAAAAACACAAGTTAAATTGCTTAGTATTTGTTTAAAAAAAAAACCTTTTTTTAAGGTTGGAAGTATCACACCGGGGTAGATTCTGTGCATGAGTAATGCAGTAGCTTGGGGTTTTTAAATATTATTTTTAATGTTGCGACCTTGAGGTTTGAATTTCTTATGCAATCCTTACAAAAAGTTTAATTTTCAACACAATGCTATTCAGTATAAATAAGTTTTAACCGTAGGTATTTTTTTAAAAAGCCTTATGCCTTTTATTGTAACAGAATCCTTTCAACTTCAAAGAGGAGTTTGTAAGGGTTTATCCATTCTTACTTAACAAGAAATATTTCAACAATTCGAATTCGAATTTACTTCTATTCGGAGTTTTAAAATTATACTACTAGAATTTTCAAAATGCGAGACAAGTGGCCCTTGAGAATTAATTTATTAAAACAGGAAGAACGGGCATTGAGATCATGTCGTTTGAAAGAAGAATTAATTTATTTCAAGTGCAATTCAAATAAAGATAATTCATTTAGACTTTTCTGAAACACGTTCAATCAAGAAATGCGGGCATGATATTCGAAATTTTTCTGTATTATATTTTTAACAAATTAGTCGATCTGCAAAAAACCACTTCGGCGCTGGTAAATGCCGTATATAGGGTGTATCAATTGTTACGATCCTACTAATAGCATTGCAAAATAAAATAATGGCTGCTCGAAACGAATAGCAACTTTCTTCGAAAGTCAAGAAATTTTCTGAAAATTTCAAATCAAAATGGATAATAATCTTCTTAGTAACAGTTGGTCCTTTCCACATCTTTCTTTTCAAAATTTATTGATTTAATATTTTTCTGTATAATAATTTGGTTATTGAGCCTAACAAAACTAGTTTTCACATAAAAGTGCTGTATAATTCAACAAGTGCCCAAATGAACAGCAATTCCCGAAAAATCATCCATAGCAATTTCTATGTACTATGCCAAACTACCTTTTTCCACGACAATTGCTCGGCTTTTTTTCACATGATATGTGAATGCAATAGTCAAAATAATTTGAATCTGCCGATTCCACGCTGCTGATACCACGATGTTCGATACAATAATATTTTTACAATAGCTATTAAAACAAGTTAACTATGCTTTGGCTAATTTCTCAGAGTTTTCTACATTAACTATAGTTTCTTTTATATGCAGGTAGTGCAAAATGACATTGTAAAAATTTCACAGCTTTCTATTTTAAATTATGATGAGTAAGCAGGAAATTGAATATTTTAAAACAATTAAGATAATTAATTAATGAAACAGATTATTATTCAAGTTTACAATCTCTTAATCACAGCACAATCGAATCGTAATCGATTCAGGTGATTTTGTAAAAAATTTCACTTTTACATAAAGACGAAAAAAGGTTTCAAATAAATGAAATGTTGTACGTGAATATATTTTACAAAAGTTTAAGAATTGAACATCCTTAAAATTTATTGTCGTAATCAACTTGTACGATATTCCAAATATGCGTAGAAAGCTGATCGGTATCAACCTGTTCAATTCTGGGCACAACAACCTCCAAGAATTAGTTGTCTCCAAATTGAGGTCGTCTATGTGGGTCGAAACATTTAATACATATCACGTATAAATCAACCATAAGTATGCAATAGTTTACATTAATTTCACTTATAAAAAGTTTGTTTTAGTTTGCGTAAAATTTCCAGAAAAATTTTAACCTCGTTTTAAGAGACAGATACAGATGATTACGGAAACAAAATTGACTCGTGAACAAACTCAATGTGTCCATCAAAATTTGATTTGTTTCAACACTTTTAACGAACAATACCGTGTAACATCAAAGTGCTGGAATAATTTGACATAACAAATTGATCAAAACGGTGAATTTAAATTGCATTTAAAGTTCGAGCAATTTATCAAATATTTTATGCTTGACGGTGATTAAAGATTTCTTGACAATAATGCGCGAATTGCATAAAAACGATGGGATTAAACAAATAAGTGAACTGACATCAAAATAAATCGCTAATGGTCTTGCGTTGCCATTTCGTAAGGTGAACTCGGTGACCGATTACCTAAATATGGTTGTTAAACATCTGATGGTTCAAGATGTTATTCTCAAGCAATTAGCAAAGAAATTATCTCACCAAGGATACATCACGCGAATGGTAATTGAAATATTTAATAACGTCACCAACAGCAAGTGAAAGAAATTAAAGAACCTTGTGAAACCAATGTTGAACCCTTGTTGTATTCAAAAACAAACCTGTTTAGCTATTTTTATCCCCTAGTTTAGTGGTCCCCAAGTTTTTTATTTAAATTTAAAATTAATTGGTCGACGAATGGTAGTATTTATGTAATTGTAGTTTCCACTTATAATTTTTAAAGAATACTTAATTTTCGTGCAATACAAGGAGCGGAAACCTGTCATGGGACGATTAGTAAGCAAGAGAAAGTAAACCAAGTTGATTTAGTGAGTAAATATGTTGCTAAATGTTAAATTAGGGATTAGGTTATAACCCTGTACTTGGTAACCAAGGGCGGTTTGGTAGTTATAGAAATAGCGACACACAATGTTCTTAAATCGGTCAGTACACGGTCACCCATCCAAGTGCTAATCGTTAACTATGCTGCTTAACTACTCTCCTGTGTTTACTATTGAACTTAGTAGTAGATTGCAAGACAACGATAGAAAAAGAAATGATGAAAGATACGTCAATGAGAAATGAACAAATTAGAAAATTTACGTAATTCTTCGGGTGTAAAATTCAAATAAATTAAATTATAAATCCAAATGTAATTTTATATTTCAGTATTTAGCACAGCTTCGTAAGTTGAAATAACTTTTTTGTCCATAAAAATTTTAATTGTGTAAATATTTTAATTTTAAATTTAATCTGAACCCTAACACAGGCAATTATTATCATCATCATGAAAATAAAATTTAAACATTAACTCTTAACAGAAAATTATTCAAGCAAATTATATTTTTAACTTGCAAAGAAAAGTATGCAAAACTGTAACGTTAAATTTATTCCCAGTTCTTCTCTAATATCGATCAGGTACCTACATTTTAGGTTATTTATAGTTTAATAAGAAAATAAAAACAATTTTTAATATAAAACTTTTAAATCTCTATTAAAGTTGCCAGGAGAACTATAATCCTCGACGAACGTTAACGTGGTGGCTTTATGAAAAATAATATTGGGGATGTGCGGTTACTCCATCAGCTTAAATAACCTTTATTTTATAAAGAAAAACCAAAAAAAAAGTTTTATGAATAAAAAATGGAGTGCTAGTGTAAATAGCAGTTTGTATAAATTTAAGGATAATATAACTTCTCACCCCTATGTGTTGTCCATCGACGAACACCTGTGGCACTAGGATATGGTCACTACGCATGCGGTCTCGAATTTCTCCCTGGTATTCTATGCTCATAAAAACGTCTCGTTCTTCAAACTTGATCAAAAGAGTTCTCAATATTTGTTTTACTTTCATGCAATTGTTGTAAGTTTCTCTAACGATGCCCATAGTTGTCGTATAAACCACCACTTTTCCTTCATCTTTTTCTTTATAGCTCTGAAAATTAACACAACTAATTAGTTAATTGGAAATGTGAAAATCGGAATTAATTTTCTCAATGCAATTATTTAGTACGAGTAATGTAACATGAAAGTTCTTTTACATACAAATTGTAATATTTAGGTTTTGTGTAAAATTATATAATTCTGTGTTTATTTTTCTATTACTTAAGTTATACATGGGTGTATCGACTTTCTACCCAGGTCGACCTAAAGTAACTCGACTCGTCTAGCTCTGAGTACATTTTATGCAACAGTTACAAAATATTGGTTGTATAATGTCATACACCTTAAGTTCAATAAATTATTAAAATTTTGCACATAATTGTCACTAATATTTTAATCTGTCAGTGGAAAATGCGGCCAAGGAGAGACAAAGTTACACATGTTATGATTTTTCTAGTAATAATTATAAATACTGTAATACAATAAATTAAATACATGAAATTGTGTAATAAAATTTGTTCCAAAATTATTTCAAGGTAAATTGAAGAAATGTTGAAAATCCTAATCTGAGATTGTGTTAGCATGACTTGAATATTTAAATTAATACCATCACTACATTGATGGTATGTTGAAAATGTTAAAATTTAAAAGTGCACAAATAATTACAGTAATTTTATGATGGGTCTCATCAAATATCAAGGTTTTGCTGAAAAAAAAAACAATGAGGGAACTCAAATCAAATAAAATTATACCTTGTCATTTGAACTTTAACAAATTAAAAAATATTATGACGAAAATTCTTAATTACTTCCAAGTGATCGTATCGCGGTCGTGGTTAAACACTACCGATTTCCTGACCTGTTGATTATAGCAGCTATTTAGCTGTAATGTTACCATAACCTTATTCAAAATTACCTCGTCGGATGCGAGTGGAATATAATAATTTTAATTAATATTTCTCTTTCGAATAAAATTTAAATGTTTTTTTGAATTGAACTGAGGATTAAGATGTTATTTAATGTTGATGGCATTAAAATTTCAATTTTGTTTTAAAATTTGACCTTGATTTGTGATAGGTTAGTTTCTTACACCTATAAATCCTATTAAACCTTCCAAAAATCCCAAACAGGGTTTGGGGTGGAAAGTCCTAATGTGGCAACACTGTTTAGCAGCGCAAGAGCTACAATCTATAAATTCTTTTGTACATATAAAAGATAAAGGACCAAAAAATAACTGTTATGATTGGCTACCGCAAGTACCTCTAATAGCGTCCTAATAGCACTGCTACTTCAAAAATTTAAATAATGTTTCTATTTATTGCATTGAATGGGCTCCAAAATTTACCGCATATCTAGAAATTTACTGAATTAAAAAATGTTTAAGAAATCATAACAAGATGCGATTCTTTCTATTGTGATTAGTAACGCAACTCATGCCAATTAAATTCACTTATAAAAATTGCACGCAGTGTTAATAAAATTACAATTAAAACTTAGAACCATTGCGAATCTTACTTTCTAGCTAGTAATTCTATGAACAATCATTTTTGTAATATTTTAAGTAATAATAAAAATATATGAAAAATAAATTCTTATGTAAGCTTTAACTTGTGTCCACAGAATCGAAGAGCTGTAAATTTTGATAAATTGTTTTCTTTGTTAAAAAAATTATTTCATCAATTTTTATAAGAATTACATTTAAGTAATTTCTAAGCTAAAATCGCTTCGTTTAGATTAACGAATCAACTAAACGAAATTGATTACGTTTCAAATTTTAAAAACCATAAATCATACGTGCCCGCTTCTGTAGGGGTTCTCGCTTTATGTGCGAGTTTTTTAAGAAAAACAATTTCATTGTATTTTTAATTTATTAAAGAGGATGATATTTTCAAACTGTAATATTTTATCATAATCTCAAAAATAGCATTAATCTATGTACATTTTGTATACAAGTAAATGGGCGATATTACTATCTACATATGTGATAAACACATTATATTCTGTGTTATCCAATCTCAATGATTTGCAAACTCATCTAGCTTTGAGAACACAAAGTTGGCGATACAATTTCACTACTACACAAGAGTTTTGAGAGCTCTGCAAACTCTCAAAATAACCAATATTAAAGAAATGCATCCCAAATTTGATATTATGTTGAATTTAGTTATGAGTTATATCTTAGACAGGAAGAGGTTAGCATCAAAATCTTAAAATTTTGTGGATAGTTGTTAGCTGTTATGGTTAACAAAGTTAGAGTGTTATATTTTTAGAAAAGGATGTGTGAGAATGAGTAGCATAATTTTACCTTACGAGTAATGCTGTGGTCCAGGGGTTAACCGCTGGTGAAGTTTTTTGTACACATCTCATGAAGTACATGAAGTACTTGTGAAATACATACATAAAATACTTGTAAAGTACATGAAGTACTGGTAAAACACATGAAGTTAAACCTAGCTTATGCGCATGCGCTACGGTCAATGTGTATCATAGCTAAGACACGCGTATTCGATAATAATTATTTGAAAGCAAATTAACTTACATCAGTAGATTTTCTTAACATTTTTTTATCTTAAACGTTAAATAGACCTTTGGCGGTCATTATTTTACCAATTAAAAGTTTTGGTAGTTGCTAGTTTAATAATAATCAATTAATTAAATTAAACTTCGATTTCTTTAGTTAATTTTGTAATTTTTTTAGCTCATTTGTTTGAATATCATGGAGGTTTGGTAGCTCAATAAAAAGCTTTAGTAATTCATTGTTTCGTCGTGATTAATTTTACAGAGACGGCTCCAGAATGTAATAATACAATTTAAACTATCTTCTTATGCTTTTCTTCAACTATAGTTATCTATCAGTTAAAATATATTAAAGTTAAATTGACAAAATTACCAATAAGGTTGAAAAGAAAAAATTGTTGAGGTGATTGGCCAATAAAAGTCTAACCAGTAGACACCTTTTTCACAACACATTACCAACGTAAATATTTAAAAAAGCAGAGTGCAACTGGAGATCTTCAGTTTACTTCTGATAAAAATGAACTACTCAATCCGGGAGGTCTGGGGGATGTGGAACACCCTCCAGTGCACAAATTTTGAAATGAAGAACTAAAGATATCCCGTTGCAGAGGCACTGGAGGGTGTTCTACATCCCCAGACCCCGGTTTAAATAATTTATTTTTAATAAATGTGAATTAAATATTTAAGCATATCTCAAGTTTATTAAAATTAGCTATGGCCAAGTGAATGTGTTTAATTTGTAATCTGACAATTAATCATAAACTGCATGATTATAAATTTCGTAGCCTCCTGGGAGGTAGATCTCTGGAACGGAAGATCTTCAGTTTACTTCTGATAAAAAATAAACTGCTCGATCTAAGAGGTCAGGGGGTGCGGAACACTCTCCAGTGCCTCTGCAATGGGAGATTTTTAGTTTACTTTCGATAAAAATAAACTACTCAATCCGGGGGTCTGGGGTGTGAACACCCTCCAGCGCACAAATTTTGGAATGAACAACATTGCAAAACATGTAGAACCCCTGGATCGAGTAGTTTATTTTCTATCAGAAGTAAACTGACGATCTCCTGTTTCAGAGGCACTGGAGGGTGTTCCACACCCCAGACCCCCGGTTTAACTAATTTATTTTTAATAAAAGTGAATTAAATGGTGAAAATTTTGTACACATCTCATGTGAAGTACATGAAGTACTTCACGTGGAACATCTTCAGTGCCTCTGCAACGGGAGATCTTTAGTTTACTTTTGATAAAAATAAACTACTCAATCCGGGGGGTGTGGGGTGTAGAACACCCTCCAGCGCACAAATTTTGGAATGAACAACATTGAAGAACATGCAGAACCCCTAGATCGAGTAGTTTACTTTTTATCAGAAGTAAACTAAAGATCTCCCGTTGCAGAGGCACTGGAGGGTGTTCCACACCCCCCAGACCCCCGGTTTAAATAATTTATTTTTATTAAAAGTGAATTAAATATTTAAGCATTTCTCAAGTTTATTAAAATTAGCTATGGCCAAGTAAATGTGTTTAATTCGTAATCTGACAATTAATTATAAACTGCGTAATTATAAATTACGTACCCCTGGGAGGCAGATCTCTGCAATAAAATAAGAAATAAACTACTTAATCTCCCCCTCTGGGGATGTGCAACACCTTCTAGTGCCTCTGCAACGGTAAATCTTCAGTTTACTTCTGATAAAAAATAAACTACTCGATCAGGGGAAGGGGGACACCCTCTAGTGCTCAAATTTTGGAATCTCGGTAAGTCTCTGAAATACCGATGAAGTACGTGAAATACAATGAAGTATCGATGAATTGGGTGAAGTATCGTGAATTATTGATGAAGTCCCGTGAATTACTGCTGAATTATATGAAGTATAGAGAATTATGATGAAGTACGTGAAGTGTGAAGTTAATTGTACACGATTTCCTCTAGCGGTTGACCCCTCAGCTGTGGTGTTATTTTTCTAAAGTAATATTTTTTTTATTTGGAGTTCCACAAAATTGTATAATTAATTAAAAAATACAGGATCGGTATCGGTGCAAGAAATCCGTTGTAATGCAGAGTATCGCCCACAACTTAATTACGCAAAAAGAGTAAATCGAGTGATTGCCAACAAATGTATAAATAGCACATGCTATACGGAATTTCGTTTTGAGATTACCGGTTAAATTGTGACTTTTATTAATACTGGTAGACGGATAACTGATCAACCAGTTTGTATTAACAAAACAGTCGTATGGAATATGTCATTATCTAGAAAGTCTTGAAAAGCGGTATTGGCTTGTCGGCAGCAGATTCTTACATTATTGCATTTTGAGCCCACGCTAAACTGCAAATGTGTCTAAATCTGCACACACAGCACAGAGATAGAATAACAAATCGTCAATGCCAGGAAAAGCCAATAAGACGCTTTAACGAAAAGGTAGTCTTGTGGTTAAGTTTGGGGTTTGCACAGCACTTGACTGATGAGGTGAAAATATTATGTTCTAAATTAAAACTAATTGCTACCAACCACTACAATTCGGTCGTCGGGAACGTTCGATGACAAATTTGTTAAAATAACTTTCTTGTTAAAATAACAATTTTATAACTTTCGTTATAAAATTAAAAAATCACGTGCATTTACTTTCAGAAATTCCCTCGTAGATTCGGGGCAGCTAAATGAAGGACCATAAAGGTCAAGTTGACTTTTTTGATTAGCAAAGATGATGCACACTGAAAACGTTTGAAAAAGGAAATTGTTGTTAATATCTCTAAATGTTTTATGTTGTAAAATAAAACATCAGAACCTCGTTTAGTTAATGACAGAAGTTGAGTTGGGAAAACGTTGTTAATCATTTAAGGTTCTCATTGTTGGTTAAATTTGTTAAAGCCATCACTGAAAAGCAAATATTGTGAGTTGTAACAGCAGATATTACAAGTGAAGGTCGAATTTCGAATGTGTAATAATTTTGAGAGAGTTGTCGTTGGGGTTATTCATCAATGAATAAATAATAATGAATCCACATCAAACACGGTGGCTACATTAACGGCAAATATTGAAACTTGTAGTCTTTATGTGATTTTTTTTGGCACCGCTGACTTCAACAGAATAGAATTCCTTACCTCGGTCCTTCAGTAAACATTTCCAGTCTTTGTGCGTTATTTAAATGAATAAATGTATCCAATTAACAAAACAAATTGTTTTATTAGGTTCGCAATTTGCAGTTTCACACATAGTGGATCAAAAAATTGCAATTTTGTAAACTGTCGTTTGGCATAAACAGGGTAAGTATTTTGGTTTATTAATTACCCTGCCGCAAAGATTGTAAATAATATTTCAACGTGAAGCCCAAACTGGTAATGATAGTTTTTTAAAATAGAAGTTACCGATAATCCCTTCTTATATTTTTCGACCAGGTATTGTTCAGCTTTGAAGTTATCCTCCGAACGTCTGCAAACATTTTAAATGGGAAAAACAGATTTTGTTTCAAAAACTGAGTATTACTGGCAAATGAAGAATCAAATGTTGTAAGTATTGAGTAATTGCACATGGTGCACTGCAAATAGACAAATCGGTGGCAAATTACGAAGTCCTTCCAAAGTAATGAGTTTGAATTGCGTAGAAAAACAAATTTAGAAGTTTTTTTCTAGAAAATTAATTTTAATAAGCAATTTTTTATAATTGAAGGATACGGAAGTATTTCAATAAGAAAAAAATTAATAAAATCATTATTTATAATTGATTTAATATTATTATAATTACAACTGATGCACCCACAATCAAATACCACAAATTGCAACCGTTTGTCTGCGTAGTATTCTCCGGTAATTCTCAATTCACGAGGGTTGGCATATTTACTGGAATAAACACAGCAATTTCCATCTTGAAGATCAAGTTGAATGGGAAAACCCACGCTGTTCTAAATTTACATTATTGTTCACGAAACTACAATTGTAATTTTATTAAAATTTGATCAGATAACTTTAAGCTGTGCTTTATGAATTACTTAAATATAATCCGTTATTCGATTTAAAGCGTCTCATGGCCGTTAATAAAAAAATCTAATTATGGAATTACGTTCCGATTGATTAAAAATTTTAATGACAACATTACAGAAACTGAATTTGTAACTTTTACGTTGAAGTTTGTAATTATTTATTGTCGGCATTTCTTAACTGAATTTCCTTAACTATTCAAGTTTTCACATTTGAGGTATACGCATTAATAATTCCTGGCGAATTTGCGGTTTTATTTGCATAATTTGAAAGTGCCAGTTGAACAGATTCCTCCACTAAGAGGTTCAATGTTCTCGAGATTACCCAACCAATTGTGTATTTGAGAAAACGTTTCAAGTTTTTTTATTAATAATTTAATCTGCATTCTAATTACGTTTAGAGGAAAAATTGAATATTTGATTAAAATATGTAAATTCCATAATTAGCAACAATGTAAGCGATAAATTACAGTTAAGTCACACTTACTTATACCCGGGTTTATAATGTCAAGTATAAACTGGTGTCATACTTTGTTCAACACTGATATATTATAGGTGCACAAACCTGTTTTAATTACAACTTAACGCCGCTCTAAGTGTCTCGGTGAACCTGTGAAATATTGTACATTAATAAACAATAATAAGTGAGAAAGTTTTCACTTTCAATTTTTACTATTTTTTGTATTATATTTGTTTAATTGCCAATACCTTAAATTAATTAACCATATCAAAAATATTACGATTTTTTAAAAGGCCAATTAAGTGTACTTTAATTCTTTTATTTCCTGCGTACATAATACACAAATAATAATAATAATTAATAGGTTACCATTAAAATTACTCGTAATTACTATGAATGTATGTACACGTTAAATTAATAAATTGCACAATGTTAGTGTTGGCTATTAAGTTTAGAAAACAATAATTTGATTAATTACCGTTTAATGAAAAATATATATCCGCATGCGGTGAGATCGCATACTTCAAAACATGGAGTTTAATAATTAGGTTGACGTATTGCAGTATCAACTAAATTACTATCTAGCTATGTTCATTGTAATTTATAATTAATGAAAACACTAATATTTGCTTAAGTTTTGAATATTTGAGGCGAGAAAACACCCTCTGGAGTCGAACGTAATTGTTCAGAAGTTGCTGGATTAGCGTTAGTGCAATTTAACTAAACTTTTATCTTATTATGTTAGTCTGAGCTGCAGCAACGTTTAGGTGGTGGCTTATACGAGATGAAGTTTATTGATCTGAAAGACCTTAAACAAAACTGCGATTCCGCTTACACAGCTTGTATTGTCCGAGATTTGTCAGGTTGTGCTTTTACCACAACTTCCCAAAGCTTATCAATTAGTCACTTTGTTACAACACTCGACCTAAATACAGCAAGTCTCTCATTATGCTAAATGCATTTGCATTCGTATAGGTAAATGTTATTATTTGCCTGATCAAACATTGAGTTAAAATTTAAATACGGAAGGTACATTACCTTGTGGTATTATGATTTCATAACATTTACAGTTTAATATAATTAGAATAAGTTCGGGATTTATGGTATACCACCATCCACTGCTTATGTTTATACAGTTTCTTTTGAAACTTTTATTACATATTATTTATGTCGACAGGGTGTAATTAATAGGAGTTACAACATTATGCAGGTTATGGCCTACTAGGCCAAAGGATAAAGGCAACAAAAATGAGTGTTAATAAACTAAGTTGTGCTATTAATATAACTAATTTTTTTCGTTAAATATCATATAAACAGCTGCTCAAAGAATACGAAAAACTAATAGCCATGTCAAAGCGGTAGATATTAAAAATGGTGGTCGATTAAAATCGTAGCCGATGGCAATTTATACCAACACGCAGTAGCATCGTTAATTGACCGTTGAAGTTGCTTTTAAGCATCTCATATTTTGAGAAAAACTGGAACCGATATTTATTCGAATAATTTGGCTGATGGATGACATTCACCGAGTTCATAACTTTCCTAAAAGTAACTTCCATATTGATCGAAATTTTGTGGCTAAACTTGACGTTATATGGAAAACTAATGTAAGCAGTTTTATGAGAAATTTAACTCTTTTTGTTTTATACATAAAAGTTTTACCTGCATTTTAACCCTTTCAGGGTTATTTGCAAAAATTTTGCTAGCCACGATTTCATTATCCAACAATATGCTGTAAGATTATTTTATATTATATTAAAATAAATATTTTTAGCTATGAAAGTGCTAAAGATTCTAATATCAATTTCTGACTTTAAAAACCGTTAGAATCATAATTATTAAAAATTGGTTGGAATATATTGGTTAATTCTATAAAAATAAAAACAATAAGTTGAAATACACTGAAGAAAGTTAGTAAGAGATAAGTACATAAAGAGAGTGCTTTAAATGCAAATGAGAATTGAAATAAATTTTAAATTAATCAATGATATTTTATTACTACAAACATCTTAGGACTACCTTAAGGATAATGCAAACATTTGAGTCATCTTTTCTTTGTTAAAATTTACGTTTATTTCTTCTTAACTTACGAAATTCTACATTAAACACCAACAGTTTTATAACAAACATTGGAGTTATCTGTGCTTAAATTTGTGAGGTTTTCTAATCGGTTGATAATTCCAAATCTTATATTTTGAACTTTGAAGAGAACTTTCATGTTTACTGAGATAACTAATAGTAAAAGTTATGCATACAGTTTCTAGTTTTTATTTCTTTAGGCAATGATCCAGAATTATGAAAGAAAACGAAGCAAAATTTGCATAAATTCAATAATTGTTACATTTAAATAACTGAATTGCCCAAGCTATGTGAAGCGAGAAAAGTGTTTTCATTAAAAATTTTCCTAATAAAAGTTTCATAAAAGTTTTAATTCGTATAATTATTTATTGCAAATTGCACAATATTAAACAAAAACGTGTAAATTACATATTATGGAAACGAGCAAGCATCAGAAGAATAGCAAATGGGTGCTGTAATACATAATAATTACATACTAGCCGAACGCAAATTAACGTATGTGATCATAATTCTTTAAATTATCATGTAACATACTTGTGCTAAAAATCAGTCGAAGACAATAAATAAGGCAACTAAATGAAATTTTAACCGGCAATTAAGTCGCTCTATTTTGAAAGCAATAATTTCGCAATTAGCACTTGCGAGTACGTTTACGTGCGGCTATTTTTTGCAATACTTGATTTTTGATATAATAAATGTAGGAAGTGGTTTAATTGATCTTCGATAAAAATTATGACATCAATTATGTCACCAGCTTGAAAACGATCGCTCAGTTACGTTACTTTTTAATGTTAGGAGCTGTTATAATTTATTAATTTTTAGTAATTATCATTTAAGCCTACTATAAAAATTGTTAATAAAATTTATATGACTCATTTTAATACAAAATTACCCTAGAGTGTATTATCAAAATTTTATTTCTTAATTAAATTTGCAAAGAGGAGGTAATGAAAATATTCCTTCAGGTATTGAAAATTTTTCAAAGAAACTAATTTGCTGAACTGCAGCGAAAGTTTGACAAAACAAAATTTCAGTAATAAAGTCACTAATTTCTAAAAACAACTCATGGCAGTAATATATCCATTAATTGTTGTTTTTCTTGGACTACGTAGGTTTTAATTAGCAAATGAACGATTTAATTTTGATAATATATTTTTGAGTAGGTTTAGATTGAGTTAAAGCTATATTAAAATGATGTTAGAATTCAAAATTACAAAGAAAGTATAAAGCTAATTTAATATATTCATTTTGGAGTCAACAATTTCATTTTAATACTAACTTGCTAAAAATCTAACGGCCGGGTATTATAAAAAAAGTTCACAAGACTTCTTAGTTAAAAAGTTTTGTGCTCATTTATAATAAAAAAACTATTATTTAATCCGATAATAGCAAAGCGGAGATAAATTAAAGTTAAATTTTTAAATAATTTTAAATTTTAACAGCTTCTTACTGTATCGTATTGATAAGATATTGAACGAAAGAATTTTTACAGCTAAACCCATCGTTAAATATTTTGGAAAAATTAACATATGAATGCAATTTTAGAGTTTGTCAATATTTAAATACATTTAAAATTTTAATTGCACATACGTAGGTATTTCTGTGACATTGAAATTAATCATTCGATGGAGGCTGAATAAAAACAATATTTTTTATTTAATGCAAATTCATCATACGTAGTTGAAAAATTAAAGGTGTTTTCCCAGTTTAAAGTGCAATTCAGTAAATTTTTGTTTCGAAAAACACTGGCAAGTAGACATTTTAACTACAACAACAAAAATTAAGTGTCGTGTTGACAGTGTAGACATTTCATTTTAGTTTGCAAACCTAGTTTGTCCAGTTATTTTATTTTGAATAAATTCTTTTGTTGATGTTTATGTAATTTTTATGTAATCATAAAATTTCATGTGTCTGCTTATTCGTGGATTTGATGGTTTTATCCTAAATTAAGTTGTAGGTACTTTTATTTGCTTGTATAAATTATATTTTTATAATTTTCATATAGTTTGGATATTTAACTCTACGTTAGAATTAAAAATTTCTAAAGTTTAATCCGTCAGTCGTAACATATTTACGTTTAATTCTATTTTCTATTTTTCTATTCTATATTTTTGACTTTATGTGTTATTGTTAAATTTTTGTTTTGCCGATTATTTTGGGGAATTTAGTAATCGCTGCTCCATGCCCCCTCTCGTTTGGGATCTCCTAGTAACCACGACCTTCCGCTAGTTGAAGCGGTTTTTCTTATTCTATTAAGATAACTGTCGATAGCAGTTTCCACCCTCCGTTTTGGTGTCTTTTAATTAGTTATGTTGAAAGATGCAATTTTTATTCTAATTATCTATTTTTACTGTTTTAAAAATTATTGCAACGTTAGCACAAATTCAAAATTTCATAATATTCGTAATAAATTTTGATGTGTTTCGATTGACCAGGTATTTTGAAAACGACGATTTGCTCTCTCTGTATATTTTTTAACAAAAAAAAACATTTATGAATTATTTAATATCCCCATGAATGCAATGGATTGCTGACTTTAATTACAAAATTATGGAATGTAGAATTTAGAGTTGAATTTGTGTAAATCTAATTAGATAGAAACAATATAGTTACGAAAGTCGAATATCAGCAATATTATTGATCGACAGCCATGTGAACCCCAAAGGATTTTTTTGGAAACCCTACTGATATGAGTAAACAATATCTGAAGTTTCGATAATACTTGAATTACAAGCTTCCTATCGACTGAATAGCAGAATTCTCTGTAACTCTCGTCGCATTAATGTATTTAATTTGTTTACCTCCAGCATTTTGCCAGCTAATGGAACATAAAAAATTCCAAATAAAGCATTGAAACCTTACTGCATTGTACTTTTATTAAATAATAACCACATCGACAATTAATTCGAATATCTAAATAATTTTAATAGATACTCAACTAATTTACCAATGAGATTCATCTCTTCAGATCTGCGTTGGTAAACCAAAGTATCAAGCAACATAAAACTTGCGATATAACCTCAACCCGAACCTTTCCAAGTACATCTTTAGCGATGAAGATTACAAAAATGCCCTTGTACAATGACTAAATTTTAAGTTTAATACCTAATTCCATCTTTGAATAAATATAAACCTCGCATTGGCGAGTATATTTTTATTAAAAAGTACGAATTCAATAACCATCGTCCAGATCAGTAAAGTAAAAAATCCGATCATCAAGACAAAAAAATAGAAAATTCAATATCCCGAATGTGAAACTTAAATAAGTTTTTCATGCATTTCAATAGCCTTTCAAATGAAATACTTAGAATCTCATATCGAGTAGACATTCTGTCGACTTCTTAGTCGATATCTTACAAAATATCACGCATTATGCTTCTAAATTTTGTAAAAATTTGCTCGATCAATCAACTGTAAATAATTTTACTATTGCTTTCTCCTTAGCACTTCCTATTATAACTACTTTCTTTAATTCGCAAACAATTAATTTGTGTATTATTGGATTTCGAACAGTTCCAAATTAAGGAGGAGCACCGTGTCATGCCTGTTTAAATCGAGATTAAAATTACATAACCTTATTTTATTGTAGACATTTAAAAAGCAACAAATACAATTTCATTTGGTCAACAATTCTAACGGTTGTGATTTCAACATCTGCTAATCACAACTTTAAAATTTCATAATTAATTCAAATTATAAACAACTAATTATAAAATCGTAATGGTGATACAACGGAATTTAAAAAATAATTCTACTGTTATCCACCTCACTTTGTTATAATAACAATTTTGAACGGTTAACATTCCTTTTTATTTTTGGAATGTGTGCTAATTGTTGGGCAATGGTTAATTATTGTATTATAGTACTAAACTTTTTCATAACACGAAGCCTATTGATAATTTAAAGGTAAATAAGCTGACTAAAATAGAGCAGAATGAAGCAATCCTTCATTCTTTCTTTATATTATTATATTTGTTCCGATTTCTTTCGCCCACAAACACGAATGTATGCTGTAATATCGTTCGTTTTAAAATTGCTTTCTGTTACTTTGTTACTTCTGTATCATTCTTGTTTTTCTTCCGTGATGGAATTGTTCCGCTCTGTTGCGCTCTGAGTGATAGTATTTTAAATTTTAATGTTTTCTACTTTTTTTGTGTATGTTTTTCTTATTTGCACTTAAAAGTTACCATAAATTTATTGCTTCAAATCAAAAAGATAATTAATTGTTTTAATGTTAATTATATTTAGTTTTAAAAGCAAGAACTCGGCGGTTTAATTTGCACTCAATTTTATAATTATTACCTAATATAAAATTTTATGCAGACATTTTAATTGCCACAATTAGAATCAATTAGATTCTAGTCTTGCCTTTATGACTTGACTTTTAACATTAGAAGAAAGAAAAATTAGAATAACCTGCATTTAAATTTACTTATGTGGTAAATATGACAGGAAAGTAAAATAGTTGCAACTACAAACATAAAATTAAGCACAAACACCGTGAAACTAAGAAAACCAGCATAGAACAGAAATGATAAAAATGTTATTGAGGACAATAACAATGTGAAATTATTACGATCAAAATTGCATAGCGGTAAAATTCACATAATAAAAATTATATACTGCAAAGCAATATGGTGTCCTTCGACAAGGCGGAAAGTTGTAAGACAAATTAAGATTTTAACAATAAACTACATGTATCAAATCTGCCCAATTGTATAGAATCAAAAGAAATTATATGAAACGAACGAAGAGATCAGAGTTGTTCTAAAAAAAATGAGAAATGGTAAAGGTCCTGCATAAATATTGAACCTGAAAGGAAGATTGCGGTAGAATCCATCAGAACATAATTAAATACATTTTGGAAAAAAGAAAAGGGAAATTAATATATTATTTGTATGTAATTATTTTGAATTGTCAAATTAAATTTTATATAATATGTAATTCAATGTAAAATACAAACAAATCGTATTAAATTATAACCGTAACGGAAAAACATTTTCCTAAGAAACAACGCCCATTATCCACTTGTTGAGTAATATACTATTACTTAATCAAATTAGCTAAATATTCTACAGGTTTCGATACATCGCCAAGATAAAATTCTCTAAAACAAAAATTTAATTAGCAATATTTGGGTAGACCCCACTGGTTGCAATATTAGTATATGGTTTATCGTGGGACGGCAAAAAAGCTTGGGAGGAAATCCGCTGAAAAAATAACAAATATAAATTCGCTTAACCATTTTGACAGTAAAATAACTTTTTTTAAAGTGTAGTCTGGCAAACAGGTCCAATATCTCCTAAACTGATTTTTAGTCATTCAGATAATGTCTATGACAAAAAGAATGTTAATCTACGGTGATGGGATAAGAAACATCAGAGACAGCACTGAATTGGCTAAAAAAGAATAAAAATCATAGAATATTAAGCAGTGTGGGAAACTGCAAAAAAGCTGGACACCCAATTTTAATCAAATTACGGCTAGAAAGTTGCTGGAAAATAGAAGAATTTGTCGATGGAAGTTTTTCTGCATAATTTTGAAAGAACTTACAAACTGGCGCTATAAAAAATTATATGGTAATTGAAGTGCAGCAATTTATGTTAATTTTATCGATACTTCGTTTTATAATTTTAAAATTAAAAGGAAAATCCAATTATTTCAGTGCAATCATTAAATTTATAACCGTAAAAGAATGTATTTAAAATCTTCTTGTACTTAATGGACTATCCTATCAATATGCATAGGAGTGTAGGGGAATTTAAATAAGTTAGGTTTAAGATTTTTAAAACAAATATTTTGAAAATTGGAATTGCAGTACTTCAATTTACCGTTGAGATTATTAACCGCTGCGTGGAAGACATATGCTACATTACACGCTATTTACTTTATTTATAGAAAGTAGTAAGCCATTAAGGAACAGTCGGTATCTTCGGTAATTGCTATTTACTATAACAAATTTTAATATAATAATATTTAATAAATTTAATATTCTGTTACCTAACATACATAAACTAACTCAAAGTGGTATGGTTATACAATAAATATAAAATTACGAACGATGTAGCTAATGAGCACATTAAAATTTAATACCACAAAGTTAAAGTCACATTACAATAACTTTGTTATTGTAAAAGAGATTAAAAAAAGCATTACCTGGGTTGTGGACAACTATGTGCTTCTATGCCATGACTAGCAAATTAGTTCCAAGTGCGCGTTCTCACCCATTTTTTCATAAACGGAAAGTTATCTCAATGAATTATAAATAATTAAAATTAATTTTAATTTATTAAAAAAATTGTCTTTAAAAACAAATTAATTGCTGTAATTGTGAGAGCGTAAGGTTGCTAATTATAATAACCGTAATAAATTTATAAACATAAAGTAAACGTGAAGCACAACAATAAATAAAGAGGATTTTTTTTATAACAATTTATTTTGTAATAACGCGGCTTTTATTACAATAACTAATCTTTTCTTTTTATAGTTTGGTTACCAAACCAGTAACATAAGTTCAGGTGGAAAAAAAGAGGAATTGAAATAAATAGCAGTGGAAATGAAACCAGACCATGGGGATATTTTACGAAGTAGCTTATTTAATAAATTATTGTTTAAAGTACGCATTAATTAGATAATAAATTTTAATTAAACTTTATTTTGAGTATAAAGGAAACAAAACTGTATTCTTATAATGGGCGAGTGCAAACCTCCTTAATCTCAGATATAATAAATTTCTTGCAGCAGTTATTCAGGAAATAGTCTTGCGTGATTCCCCCTGTAAGTTGATAAATTTTATGAAAAATCTCTTTGCATGTAGAAATTTAATCATATGCTGCTGCTGTTGTAGTAAGATTGAAACGAATCTAACGGAAAACTTTTAATTCTTTACTTGAGAAACGAAGTTTCCTATAGATTTTAAAAAATGATCATCATAAATTAGAGAGAAAGTCAAGGCCTGCTTAGGACGGTAGTGGTGTTGATGATGACTGGTGAATATGATAATTATAACATAAATTATTCAGTTTTACACCATGCAAGTGCAAAGTGGTAAGAAAGTTGCAGCTTACCAGCAGACTGTCGTTTGTAACTGCAAGGCCGTCCACAGACTTCTTCCTAAGAGGGGAGCCATTTGAGGAAAAGACAAAAATAAGTTCATTCCACCTACCCCCCACTTTGTGATTGGATTGTAATTTTTGACCCATCTTGCAATTTCTTTAGCAGCCTGTTAAGTTAATTTTTTTAATCATTGGCATTTAAACCGGAAAATCACTGTCACGATCCAATGAAGCGATTACGGAAAAGAACGTAATTTTTGGACCAACATTTTTCCGAAAGTGAAACTTTGGATATTAGATGTTATTGCTTCATTAATTAATAAAAAGTAGTGAAAATTTTAGTAAACTGAGTTATCAGTTGATGATTAGAGAACATCCTGTACATATACAATTTTATTATTTATGTAGTATGTTTGCTCTGTATTTTGTTTTACATTAGAAACAGTTAGTTCACTTACTACATTCTCGCTGAAATGTATATCTATATATATCGGGAATGGCCTTATGCTGTTACTGGTTTTGCCAGCGCCATTTTTATCAGAGTTTAAGATTTCACATTATACATTTACGGTTGTTTTGCTTTACCGGAATTTGTTTTTGAAAATTTTTACCTTAAGTAACTCAATTTACTTGACTGTACAATTGCACATTAAATCTGCTAACGCCAATTTTTTTACCAAGATTGAAATAAATTAATATTATTCACCACTGTTCTGTCACCTTGCAGTCTTTCAATTTGACATCCAAACCTGTCATGGTAGATTGAAGCTCGTTAATTACCTCATTGTAAACCAATCCTTATTTTTGGACGAGTAAAGACTTTTACTTTTAAAATTACAAATTCATTTATTATAAATAATAGCCAATTATAATATAAGCTTAAGTAAGGTCCACTGTTTGAGCTATACAAAGTCCCGAAACTTGACAATTAATTTTAGTTTTATTGTACCCTACTTTTCATTTCAAAATAAAATTGTAATTAATTTTTTTAAGTTATGTAAAAAAAGAAAAAAATTTGACACTAAAGAGTAGAGCTATGGAGATATTCAATTAGATTAATTAATTGCTGGTCCCCGGTAGGTTAAAAGCCGTCAAATAAGAAATCTGTTACTATGAGAAGATGTTTTAATTATTTTTAATATTCTTATTCTTTCATATTAAGAAAATATAAAGTAAAACTGCTGTATCTATTGTGGGCTAATTTATGCCGAACACCAACATAGCAGAAGCGTATGCGCTCCGTCCCGCGTAATTAATATTACAATATTTTGAAAATTCATGATTTGCTGTACTTTTCTGCTATATTGTTGCATGAGGAAAAATACAATCATCGGATAGACCTAACCGGAGCTGTGGATAAATATAAAATGTAAGCATATTCTCTGCAAAATTCAAACCGTGTACTACAAGGATATTGTTGTAAATTGTTATTTGCCCCTAAAGCTAACCTTTTAGTTTAGCATCCACTGTTAGTACTAAATGTACTAAATGCAAATGTTATTTACTGAAGTATATCCCATTCATGTGACGTTTTCTTGTTTCTGTATTACTAATTTCATTTAACTATCTTTTCGGAAGTAATTTTAACGAATTTAAATTAAAAGATATCCGATTGGTAGACGGAGTTACTTACAAAAATGCTACTGACCTTGAAATAAAGTTTTCTAACCAATCGGAATTTTTTTTCTGTTCGCTCGAGCTCTCATATCTTTGCTTTAGCGTAAAGTAATAGAAATTTCAGAAAAAAATACTGAAAATGAAAGTTTGTTTACTTCCTGCAATTTATTTTAAATTAGCATTTTGAAATAATTTATTGCAGTTAAATGTTTTGTCAACGGTCTGCTGGTTATTGTTCCGTCATATTATTTCCTAAGTCATAATAGAAATTTAAATATTAAAACTGATAATTAAAAATAGTTACGCTCTACCAATCTTCCAATTAAGTACCATCAAAATCCATTTGCGTTAATTAATGTTTGCACCGAAGTGCGATTCTCTGCAGATTGTTTACACTGTAATTTAAGCAGCCACCACGTAATTTACAATTACCGTGTTGACAGTTTGAATTGAATAATTTTATTGTGATTTAATTATTCTGAAAGCGATTCCGCTTAGTGAAATCCAGGCTTTCTGCCGGGATTTTCTAAAAAATTCCTGCTGGAAAAACAGGACCGCGTTGCGGTCACCCTTCTGACGTAACTTCCTGATTAATATGTCCCATTAGTCGTAAGCCTTGAAACACAAATTTGAAATTAAAAAGTGTTTGATTAACAACTTGTGCGAAAGGAAGGTCGAAGCTCTAAAATTAGATGTGAATGTGAGCAAAACTCGAACTTTTGTGTACAACTGTTACCTGTTCACAATTTTTGCCTAGCGAAAGTAGCTTTAAACAAAGAATTGATTCGATTATGTCTGTTGCACAGTAATAATTTATAAACCTTCACCATTCATAAAAAAATTGACAAAAAGAAAACCGAAAGCCGCAAAAAATTATCTTCTTTGCTTTTGTAATCCAAATGATTTAATTTAACAAATTAGCGAAATTATAGATATAATAAGTAATTAAGCTAGTCCACGTAATTAAAGCAATTAAAACAACTTTTTAGGAAGCGTTTCCGTGCACTTTCAAAATATTGTTATAGAATTGAAAAAAAATTGTTTTTTTGCCAACATAATGAATACTGCTATTATGCAAATAATTATCAGATATCGAGTACCTGTTCACGAAACTTTCACGCTATTATATCAAATCCTAACTGACACTTTTCTATCAGTTTAAAAGGAAGTTTTTATTCACTTTCATTTTCAAGTTGGTGAAAAATTAACATTGGTTTCGTTACTATCTAATTTTAAAATCGTGTCTTGAATACACACCCTGAGGAACTCCCGAAACATTGTAATAATTGTGCTTCGAAGCCGGCATTACTTTCTCACCAAATTAATGTAAAACATAGCACGAAATGTAAACAATAGCTCTGATTTAATTTATGGCAATTTTCCCAGCTAATGACAAAAATGTGGCGTGCAATATAACTGGAGTATGTGAAAAATATTATCGTTATTATTATTGTTAGCAGTTAAATTTTAAAAAAGCAAACAAATTAGCGCTAAATTAAATATAAATTGCTTCAAGTTCGCATTCCACACTTTTTTCAATTGGATTGTTGATTATGCATAACTGTAATTTAAAAAACGTATATAATACAATTCGCGACATAAATCAAAGTCATTAAAATAATAACTCGAAAACATTAGAAAACTACTGCTCTTATCAAAAACCATCCATTATGTCCAAATTTGGAGCACTACACGAGTTTAAATGCAACTGGAGTTTCTAACTGTTGATTGATAAAAATTACTTAGAACGAACCGGTCGAACGTTTAATTATTTTTTAACTTGAGATAGGAAATCTGGGTTAATAGTTGAAGGTTATTATACAAATAAACAAAGTTTCTGTTTTAGAAAAATTAATGGTACACACTCATACGTCCGTATCCTAATTGACCATCAAATATTGATAATTAACAATTAATTTAAATTATCATAAATATAACTTTTTAATTAGGTAAACAAAAAATTAATTGCACATTCATTATACTGAAGCATAAAAATGAAATTATAGGTTTTGTATCGAACGCTTGATAAACTCACATTACAAACTTTCAGCGTTATTTGCATTTCATATTCAAAGTAAATATCTCATGTTTAACTAAGCGAAAATATTTTGCAATCACTTTTTTTAATATTGAGCTTAAATTGTTTCCATAAGAGAGTTGTCAAGTTTAAAAATTAGAAATGTAAATAATTTCTTTTTTCAAATAAATTTTTGTAATAATAATAATAATATAATAACAATTATTTTTATTGAAAGTAACTTATTATAATAAGAAAGCATAATACAGCCACCTGTATTGCCAACCAGAACAAAATACCATCGCTGCTTTATTCTTTTGTTTTTTTTTTATATTGTAAATAAACCTTCAATTGTTACAATCGAATCACGTCGGCATAGTAATGCGAACTAACAAATGAGATTTGTTTATTCGAAAACAATTGCATGGTTACCCCAGTCACGTGGTTTGATCGTGCCGTGTGATAGGTTAGATCTAATTATATGCTAACAATGCGGCTGGTTTCTCGCGGGAAAAACATTTATATGAAATAAATTTTATTGATCATTTTGAAAAGTAATTAGGAATATAAAAATAACTTTTTAATTAATTTTTTTGAAGTATTCTCCCAAGTAACGTTCCATCAATAAGCATAACCAACCTGTCAATTGCAAAATCGTCGAGAAATTCGTAATAAAAATGAAAATTTTGTTGTAGTAAAATAAATTAAATATACAAAATTAGAAAATATACAAATTTTAAGTCGATTTTTGTGGCAATTCTCAGATCACCTCCGATGTGAACCAGCAGGTTTAAATTTGTTAAAGGTGTGATATCTCTTAATTGATATTTTATTCAATATTCAATTTTTCGTAATTTTTATGTAATTTACTTTAACCATGAAAGAAGTGAAAATTGTGATTCGCTCCTTTATTTCTCGAAATTTGTCTTTTGTTTGCGTCTTATCTCTGCTTTACAATATTGCTTTTACCGCAATTTAAAAATTTGGTTTAATTGAAGTCTCTTTTGATTACATAAAATTAGCGGAATCACAAAGAAATGAACACAAAGGAGAGCGACTTATAATTTTCTTTTGCTTACACTCCATCCCTGTAAGAGTTAATTTAAAACGTACCGCAAATAGGGGCTGATAAAATTGCATACAATTAGCCTGAAGGGAAGAAGGGGAAAGGAATCGAAAATTCAGAATACGTTTTTATCTTGGGTCGCTCGATGCGTATTCGGAAGTAATCTTTTGAAAGGCACTCTAGTGGATGAGGGAAGATATAAAATTATACCGAGATAATAAATAACATCTGATAATTACTTGATAAGAGGAAGAAACGACAAATACCTGCCTTTGGACAAGGGTTCCAAGGGTTTTAAGCAGGGGTGATGTTGAAAGTAAACGGAAAAGAATTGCAGTAAATGCTGAGCGACTGGAGTAGGTATTGAATTATTGAAACAAAAAAACTCAATTAAATCGAAAAACGGAATAAAGAAAAAATATATCGAGTATACAGAAAAAAAAAAGGAAAATAATTAATCTGATTTAAAAATATCAAGCACTAACTTTTTAAAACTTCCATTGTTAGGTTTCTCGTGTGATGATTAGATTTTGATTTTTATATTTGCTAATTTAAATGCTAAATTGAACTCAAGAAACCAACAGCAGAAATGTTATATAACTTGAATGATGATATGAGTGGACTGAGGGATATTTTATGTTATGGGAAATCATTTAATGATTCAAGACAGAACCTCATTGGGCAATCTTGTATTTTGGTAAAACTTGCCACGTAGAGTTTAAAATAAAAAGAAAATGAGATGGCATTTTCGATGAATAATTCGCAGGTGCTCTCTTTGACCCTCCCTATAATAAATCAGGGATTTATAAAAAAATAATAATAATGGTGTGCATCGTTGGATATTACTTTTATTTGCGACTGCAATATTGAACATATGGCACATACCGAAAGCTAATGAAATAATATTGCAGGATTCGGAAGTCAAAATTGAAAAACTAATAGGCCAAATGTCTTGTGAAGCTATAGAAAACTGATAGAATTTAATAGCAGACATATGAATAATGTCAAACAATGTACAGCTTCTTTTTATTCATCAATAATTGAGAAACGGTGCAAGATATCAAAGAAAATGTCCATTTCTTAACATTAAATATAACTGTTGCTCTCTTCAACATTTGTATCTCTCGTCGTTTGTGAGTTATTAAAGAAAAACTAAGTTAAATCGCATTCAAGCGTCCAGCATCCAGTTTCAGTCCCTCTGACTACTTTCGATATTTTTCATTATTTTTTTAGTTATTTACTCAAAACGATAAAGTATACTCAATTTTAAAAATTTTCTCTCGAAGAAAATATTATATTTATTATCTTCTAAGTTATAAATTGACCCCCTGATGCTCTCTGATTTGCTCAAATCCACAGAAACAGCAAATATATTGCCAATTTATTGTACAATTTTAGTCCAACATGGCACAACCAGCTCAATGGTCTAGAAAATGTAAATTCAAAATATGCAATGTTCCAGCTTCACAAGAATATCAAATCTAACTGCATTCTTCATTTTTAATTGTCGTCAAAAGAAAGTTCAAAAATAACAGCTAAGCAACATGTAAATTTTCCTCGTTTCCAACTTAAAATGTTTTGACAACCATAAAATTAATATTTATATTCAAACTGTTACTTCGCCATTTCCCATGCTGTTCCAAACAAACGTAGCTAGCGATAAAAATAATTATTGTGTAAAAATCAATTTTTTAACATCCGCTGATTTTTCGAATTCCTAAACTGTTAATCCGTAATACATGCAATATTCGCACAAGAATCCGTTAGTCGAAACAAGTTTTACCTTATCTACCGCAGATTGAAATATAAATTAACGACGTAATTGGTAACACCGAGGACTGTACTCATTAATTATTATCTTGTGTGCATCTAAGGAATTTACATAGGTGCGTAATCTTAAGATACACACAAGTGACTTAATAACCAAGAGAAAGCGGGTCAAAAACCAAAAAATTTCTGCTTTTTCTAACAATCATGACAAATATCTGCCCAGAGCTTAATGTCAATGGAAGATGTTTTATGATGTAATTAGTGTCAATATTTAAGCGTAACTTGCATGTTAACCTGTTAACAACTTACCTTAATAGTCGAATTAATTTGCAAAAACGTGGCTATTCCAGCGCGAACACGATTTTTTACACCTCTAATTGTTCCCTTGGCACTTCGTATGGTGGAAGTACCTTCACCTTCGAGCAAATCTTTGTATCCGGCAAAAGATTCATCACTTAACTTTTTAACTTTAACCACTTCTTCTACCACGTTTTCGTTTAAGTGAAAATCGTAAAAACTATCCGTATCGAATATTAGAGATTGGATTAAACTCGCATCTTCTTGTTCCTTTTCCTTCTTTTTTCGTTCTTCGTAAGTGCTTTCGTCTACGATATTTTTGGGCGAGAAATCGCAGAAAGTCGAATCCGTGACCGTGCATTCGGTTTCCTCTTTGTTTGACTCGTGCACTTCCTCAATTGCTAATTGACTTAACTTGACCGATCGGTTCCTGATATCCTTTAAAAGACCTTGAGGTAAGAATGAGGTTTTGTTGTCGTTGGGTGGCGTGGGCGGTTTAACATATAAAGGTGAAGGTGACACATTCAAAGTTATGGTTTCTATAGGCAATTCGCCACTGTTTAACGAGTCACAACTGATACTGCTTTCATTGTCGTCACTATCGACTTCTGCACCGCTACTCGTCAAACTTGGTGCTCTATTATGATGACCTCCGATGACAGTAACGGATACACCGGGATTCTTTTTCTTAGGTAACGGAGGTGGTGTGCTGTCTAAATCGCTACAGGTACCTGAATCCAAAGTATCACTGGGCGATACTTGTCCACTGGACATAACCGTCGAGCAGTTAAACGGACCACAGAAGAAATATGGCGTGTTGGTACGTTCCGTGTTCGCCTTCATGAAGCTTTCGGTTATCGTATTCCTTTGAATCATGTCTTGTTCGGAAGTATTCACACTGATTCTAATACAAGGGCTAACTTCACAAAGAACACTCGGATGCGACTCTTGACTTCGAATTTCACTCTCGTGCGGTTTAATTCGAATTTTTACAACATGATTATCGGTAATTTCAGCAGATGTTGAAACCTCAGATTGTCCTATACTATAAACTTCCGGAAAACTATACGTGAAGACTTCTGCAGCGGTGCTGTTGAGTACCGTTGTTGTCGACGTTGGAGGGGACCGCCGTGTCTTCGGCGGCAAAGGCGGAGGAGCTGCGACAACTTGCTCCATTGATTTGGATTAAGTTAACGCATTTAAGGTTAATTTATTGTTATACTTAGAGTTTGATTGTTTTAAAAATTATCACCACAAACTTTATTTTTAACTTGCTGCACAAAATGTCAACACTACTTTTCCTATCAGCAACTAAGGCCGCCACTAATTCCTTTTATTTTAAAATTAATCCACTCACGAATTGCCGTAAAAAATTATAGTAATTGCTTAATTGACACAAAATTAATCACCAAACAGATGTAAAAATAAAATTAAAATCCCGCAAAGAAATTAATAACAATTACTGGCACAAATCGTGAAGTAACTGTATGAACGTTTCTTTATACCGGCTGAACACTAACTGAGGTTGTGCCACTTCTTGCGGTTAGCATTGCAATCACCAAGACAGGCTTTCTCAGCAGTGACGACGGACAGTCTCACACTCTCACCGAATAACAAGTATACTCTTCTTCAAACAGTTTCGTGTACAACATAACCCAATTATGCAAGCAAAGTAAAATTTTTTGAATTGTACCTCGGGCGCCAAAAATATTTAGGTTATAAATTTGAATATTAAAAATATGCACAGAATCCTTCAACCAGAGGTTAATAAAAGATTTTATTTTTGGTGATTTCAATGAGCGAGGAGAACACGACAAGGTTGTTTTCTTAAATTTCATCTTCCGTATGCTGTATATTTTGAATGCATTCTTACCGGCTGCAGGTGTTATAAATATTGCAATAACTTTCAAAAGTACTTTTATTATTGCATAGCAGATGCAAAAAGAAAGATGGGTTGAAAGATGGTACTGGTGTGAATGTAACTTGCGTGTATGTGGTTGTACATGTGATTTGTATGAAAGTAAAAATCGAAATAAAATATTTTTATCGAACACGGATTATTATGCAAATGTATGAAAATTATCTTGCAATTCAAATATTGATCTTTAAATTTCTAGAGTAAATTGAAATGTAAAATTTCTTTCGACTTAATTTAATATTAAACTTGACTGTAATTATGATGGAAACGAGCGTAATAAACATTAGAAATTGCTAAATATATGTTGTTGATATTTGATTTTCATTACAAATACCTACATATTAATAATTATAATGATATACGTGTGCAAGTACATAATTAAATTTTTTATGTTGGTACCTGTAACACGGTAGTAATTTATGATGCACTTGTAATGCTCTACAGCTCTATTGCATTAAATTAAATAAATAAAGTTGTTAAAATTAATCAAAATGTTATAAATATTTCAAAATTAAATGAACGAATTGATTGCTCACATTAACGCCATGTACGTGTAAATTATAGCTCTTTGGTGTTGTAAGTAAGATAATAATGCAGCAATCAAAGCACAGAATTATGGAGCTTGATATTTCATCAAATAGGGGAGGAAGACATGAGTCTGTATTTTCTATGCATCATATGTTATTTACAAATGTCAGGATGGTAAACGTGGGTTTTATGCACCCTTAATAACATTCTACAAATACAGCAACCAAAAATAAGCATCAATAGAATTGAGGAAAATGGATTCAGATATGACCCAGATGTTATGGTGAACATAAATATAGGAAATGGAAACTAGAAGTGGAACAAAAGGCAACTACAGTCGGGTCCGCTTATAACGAGTATAGCTTATAGCGAGCGTTCGGTTTTAGCGAGTAATTTTCAAGGTACCGAAAATTATCCATTACGCTCAATACATTTTGAGTTTGCTTACAACGAGCTTGGATATAACAAGCACATCTGTTTAAACGAGTACATTTGATTTGCAAAATTGATGAAATGCTTCACTTACAACGAGCAGTTTTCAATAGCGACGAACATTTTACTGCTGCGATTACAACGAGAACTCAATAACTCGCCAAAGGGTTAGCTTTGATTATAACGTGCAATAATGATAACAAACTTGCTGTGACATTTCTATTAAACAACTTACTAAGTGATTCTAAATATAATTTTGTATGACTGTATGTAATAGGTAGGTATTTTTCGTATTCAGTCATCATTGTTCGTTGTTATAAAGTGCCACTGAAATCATGTCTAACCTAAATAGTAGAAGGTCACCCGGCGCTACAAGCAGTTTTGACAAACGCAACAACATCAAGACTCGAATTCACACAAAAGTGAATTTTTCCGAAATTTGTTGACTAACCACAAATTTTATTTTTTATTTGTTAATTACACCATTACGTTTCATAATTCGTTGTAAAACCGAGCTTCTGGTATCTTTACTGTCGCCACAATCTATTTTAATTTCGATGGGCGGGGTTACAGTTCAAAAGAGTCAATAAGTAAATTGCATTGTAAATAAATTTTAAAGCCGTTTTTTTCCAAAATGTGTGAACCGTCCGTAAATTTTATTCATTCTTCATCTTTTATAATCCACCAAATCCAGAAAATTTAATTTTAACTAAAACTGCAACCAAAAAAAGGTTTGAGGCTATTACATACAAGTGATGTAGGTATGTACATTTTTAAATGTTTGTCTACACGCATTTTTCAATTTGTTTAATAATTTTGATGTTCTATGTTTTCTATATTGAATAAATCATAATATATTAAATATGTAGTATCAACCAAATCAACAATATTATTTCTTAGTATTAACGAGGTGAAAGTTTATTGTAATCGGTTTCATTAAAAATCGTTTACAGCGAGCGTTCGCATATAGCGAGTACATTTTGTTAGCACCGACGTGCTCGTTATAAGCGGACCCGACTGTAAATGGATTTGTGTTTTTACACTAAAATTCTAAAACTAAAATAGAATTCAATTCCACTCAATTTTAGAGAACAACAAGCAATTGTCGTATTTAGAAACTAAAAATCAAAAAAAGAGTCTTATCATGTAGTTGGAAAAACAGAAGAAATTTTAAATACAATTTTTAAGACAATTTTACAAATATTTTATATCGCTCGAGTAGCGTTCTATAATATTAATACAGGATTGCCTCAATATTAACAAACTGCATTTACCTGAAATGATTAACATTTATTAGCAATATATTTCATTTTGGGTTAGCACAGTCAATATTAGTAGATAATTATTAATATTATTACACATAATATTGTCAATAATAATATAAGTATTATGTTGTTTTCTTCAAATGATATTGAAGTTTAAAAATTTATTATTGCATGCAGTCGCCGGTACTAAAGCAAAATAATTGATTTCACAAAAAGTAAGAAATAAATAAAACTTGCTTGTAAGAAATAAAACTTATTGGGTGGCTTAATTTGACGTACGGGCCAGGATTGATACTTATATGGTCACTGAATTTGTTTACTTCAGTTCAGGAGGAGTTTCAACGGTTTTTATTGCTCGGGTGCTGTTTTTGCTCAGAAAAGATTGATAACACAAATAAAAACAGGATGTTAAATCTTTTCAAGAATTTACTATTATATCATATGCGTTAAACACTTCATTTGTGCTGTGATTTTATAATGTTATTGGTTAACAGTTCAGGGAGTTTAAAAGGCATTTTGTTTAAAGGAATACCAAGTCTAGGACATGGAAATGGCAAATGTGTCAATCAATCTCTTGCTATCTAAATCGCTTTTATAATTTGTTTCGATTTTGGATTATCCCACCTTTTCAGAATGTTTAAAGAAGCAGGAAATGCTAAACCGCCATTGTTTCACTCAAAAATAGCTAATCATCAAAACGATCTTATTTTCTTAATTTTTTCTTTAAACATGCATTTGATTGATATATCCAACAGTGCTCAAAGAGTGATTATCCCTCTTCTTGGTTTTCAACTCCTTGCTGCCAAGTTCCTGACGATTTTTTTTTGTATCTCAAAATATTATTCTTTGGGTGCTGTGGGGAAATTCCGTACAACATCGTTTCCATTTTTTTCCGTCCAGATAGTTCAATCAAAGAATTAAATTCATCATTTATCATCTGATAATAATAATATTTGAACGAGTCCTTGAACATCCTTGGCGTATATAATTACAATTATTGTTTTATACAATTTGATGAATTCTGAATGGAAGATTTGGTTGTGATAATGATTGGTTTTATTTTCGAGGTTAACATTACCTTCTTAATGTTCTCGTCTAATAAACAAAACAGTCATAAAGATCTATCAGATTAGTAGAGATTATCTTTCGATAATTTGCGTTAACTTTCTAGCCATGTATTCCCACTTCGACAAAGAATTCAAGTATTTGATGATTTTTTAGTACGTGAATGATTTGGAAATCAGTAATCATTTCAAAAATCTTTTAATTTTGTGATTTCAACTATACATTTTCTTAAGATAAAATTGTCATAATTCCTTGTAAATTCAGTTTTTATTGTTGCTTACCTGTCGGTGGTAATTATTTTAGAAAAACACTTATGTACAACAATTACATGCACTAAAGAGTAACTTTTTTACTTAAATTTATATTTCCATAAAATAGCAAAGCAAGTAGGCCGCATAAATAGAAGTTATTTTTACAACTTATTTAAATAATAAGTAAACTTACACGTGACTCTTATAAACGTGCAAGTGAAACATTAAAATTTACATAATTAAATTGATTTTAAATTATGCATTTATTTATTTTATAAAATAATGATTTAATTTTTTATTGCTAATTACTATATTGCATTACTAGTTAGAAGATATTATTTTCATGGACGATATTTAAATAAACATCAGTAGGTGTGAGGTTCAATGCTGCATGCTATATTTTTTTGAACGGAATTTAAATTAATAGCCCACTTCCTGCATATTTCAGAAGATGCACCACTAATCGAGGAAGTACCCCTATAATAACACTCATACCTTTGTTCGTCTACCCTTAAGAGGAAGAAGGCGTGGTACAAACAGGTGTATACAACATTTTATCGTTCCAAAAATTAGAAATCCGTTAATCTTGATTGTAGAACTCGAGAAGACCATTAAACATGCAAGCATCAGTCACTGAAACCGAGAAGAGCTTTCAATCGAGATAATTGCTTTACTTTAGCATGAATTACTTTTTTCAAATATTTTCCAAAATTCTTCATGTATAACTGAAGAGAAATTTCTTCACTTGAATACAAACAAAGAAAATGTTAATTTCTGCTTAAAACGAAACGATTAGCCAAGCCTCAGAATAAAGATGATTGTGTTATTGAAAAAATTGAAGAACAACAAAACATACTGACTGACATAATACTAATCGTGTAATCTTTAGTTTGTGTATTTTACCGGCAGGTGCAGCCTGCCTACTGCAATAAAATCGATTATGTGATTGTTTTCACTCGAGGATACTTTTTGACTAAATTAATTTATAGTATCTGAAAAGTGTGTTAGGCACGCAAATATTTTCAATGTGTTTTTGCAATACTCGAACGAGGAACTACGTCATTTTATTAACACTTCGCCTCGAAAAACAAAAAGGAATTTAGAAAAGTTGGAGTTGTTGGCATAGGAGCAACTTTTAGTAGTCGTGCTGACAATATTAAGGTAGATAAACGAGTGGTTAACTGAGAACTTGCTTATCCACAAACAAAACTGATTATAGAACGAAGCGGTTCACCTTGCCACCAAGGTGGTTTTGAACCTTGGGCAATGCTAATTGAACACCTCAAAGCTTACCTACCCAACTATTTCTATTTTTAAAGTGTTGTCTGATTTACAAAAAATTTATTGCAGAACTAAAACTGAAACTCACAAATTTTTAATAACTCAATCAAAAAGTTGAAAACGCAATTAGAATTTAAAACTAAAAAGATCAACAAAACTAAAAGTTTTTCTGTTAATATTGACTTTGATGAACATTTTAAATATTCTTTCTGTCATGTTTTGGTTTTTCCAAAGCCAACATTTAAATTTCAACTAAGAAAACTCGATTGACATTTTATAGCGTAGTGTCTTTGATGTTAATCAGACTAATACAGTCAAAATGTGACAAATTGAAAAGGTAAAAGTTATAGCGATACAAAAATAGATATGACATAACGACGAAGTTTTAAGTGATGGATGAAAGAAAAGTTTTCTAAATCAAATTTCACTATAACAAAAAAAAGCGCAAGCAGCAGTTCAAAAAGAAACCGAAAGAATACAAAAATTAATATTTTAATATGAAAATCACGTTTATGCTCTACTTTATTAACTTCTTTATTTAATTTTCTCTAATAGTGGAATACAAAAAATCATTGTGACCATGCTTAGGTAACGGGGATCTTTTACAAAAATAGATTCTTAATGTTAATTTACATTCCTAAGGTATTCATTAAATGCAAATATGTTGAGTAATTGATGATTGCTCTTAAAGATTTAAATGTTTATTTTGTAGAATGCACAATGTTAAATTGATCATGTAAGCTAATGATACGCTATTTGCTCAGCGCCTTAAGCAGGTCAGTAATGTTGTGAATGTATGTATGTACATAATTTATATGATGTAATCAGGAGCCCATATATGTATGTGTTTAATTTAAACTATGTACGTTTTTATCAGAAGTAGACCCATAACGCTCATAAAACTTTGGAACCAGTCCGCACGTTTATTAGATCGATCCATGTAAGTATTGCCATTTTATTGGGATTATATTTCCCAATCTGCAAACCCAGTCTGTTCAAGGCTTTCCAGACTGGCCGTTCCAGATATGTTTGTACTCTATGTAGTATGTAGTTTATTTTCATCTATAAATTATTTCAAATCTGCTAGCCGTTTTTATTTTAAGTTTAAATGTACCAGGTTAAAATCTGGGGAAAATCTAACTTTTTTATGACCGTCTCCATGCTGTAGATAGTATAGCAATATCAACATCAGAAAACAGAACCAGAAACAATATTTCTCGGTTTCAGCAGCCAAATTCCATAAAAGTTGTTTAATTATATCTCACAAAATTGTATGTACGAAAGAGAAAATAATTTATTTCAATTTATTGAACATTATTATTAAATTTACTATTGTTGGTCAAATATTTTAAATCCGAAACACATTCATCTAATTTTTGCTCTAGTCATGGATTATAAGTTTAATTTTATACTTTGAAAGACAAAGTTGAATTAAAAACCTGCTTGAACATTTGTTAAATTTTACATTTTAATTAAAACATATTTAAAAGGTAATTAAAGGTATTTTCATAATAAATATTATGTCTACAGAGTTTTTGTTCTGCAATACAGTTACTTTAAAATTTGAAGAGAGCATAAGCAGTGAAATAGTAGTGATGCTGTTACGCCGACTTTTCTTGCTGAAATATTACAAGTTGCAATTCAATGAAACACTACTTTAATATTTAATGTTGGTGTAAGAATAAATATAACATAATTGTAGTTTTGATAGAGTTCTGAAGGAATTCCATTTGACATCTAGGTAAGACAAAGAGTATTTCATATTACATACTTACTATATTTCCTATATTAAGACATTGAAAATGCAACAAATCATGACAACATAATATTACTTCTTAATATAAACAAAATAAATTTTGATGGTGAAGGAATGTGCCCTCTTTGTGACTGTGAGGTATCTTTTTATCTTCCAGAGTAATCAAAATACTACGTAATAAAAATGATGTAATTTTTTTGCATAATATGAGAAACATTAAATTACATACCACTACAAACAAAGGGAAAGCAAACCTTTATTACATGTATCATATAACACACTGGCTTATAACTTTTAATATCACCAACTCTATATTTATAAAATATATTTTTCTAGTACAAAATAAAAGGAAGTCAAATTGTTGTTTTACTAACTAAACCATGAATAACCAACAAAAATGCTGTTCTTTATTTGTGTTGCACATAGTCGATAGTTTTAATTATTTGATACCAATAAACTTCACAATCATTGGCATCATATTATTGGAATGTATCTGTGGTATATTAAAATACAAAGCGACATAAAAACTTTTAATTAAAAATTTAATGAAAAAGTTGAACATTATTTCTACTGTTTGTATTCTTCTACAACGTGGACGGAGAAAGTCGAACTACAAAAACGCTTAATTATTTTGTTATTGATTTTAAAATAAATTGCATTACATATAAAAATATTATATGGGTTTGCAGAACATTGTCGAATTGCTTTAATATCAACTTTTTCTTTACTCTGATGAGCAAAATAAAAGACATGGAATTGAGATTCAATGGGTTCCAAATTGCCATAATTGGCAATTAAAGTGTAACAAACAAAGTTTCCGTTAAAAAAAAGTGTAAACTCAATAGTAGAAACATAACTAACTAATGACACATTTCTTTTCTTAGTCTAAATTAAATATCCACTTTACACAAGAATTTCAGTAATCAAATAGTTCGACGAATGAGTTTTTGAAAACTATAAAATTTTAAATAAATAAACAAACAAACAACAAATTAATTTTAACGTATTACGTTGCATTACGCTAACAGTAAAAAATTTTAATAGCTGCTACAACTAACACACCTTCATTTACAAGTACAATTTAGAAATTGTTTAAACAATAAAATATATTAAACAACTTTTACTTATTAATTTACGAATTTTCTAAAAAATTAACTTTTTTTACCGAGTTCAGTGGAATATCACAAGGTACAACATTGAACCGCGAAATGTTGTTATTTGTACTTATAATGTCTGGTTTAAAAAAAATTAACGCAAACAATTTCCGTCTGTCAAGTTTAACTAAAAATGTTGTATTCATTGTTGTAATACATTTACACAGCAATTTCATCAACACTTTGGTGATTAAATTATAATAAAAATTGTTATCCTACTGCAGGCAATAACCTGGTCCACATTTTCAATTAATTTTCAAGAAATTTGATTTTTACATGCCACTTTTAATAAATTAATCACCATAATTACCTAATTAATATCACAAATTGATAAAAAGTTGATACCTACATTAGGACATTAAAAAAATGCAATAAATCATGATAAAAAAAGGTCAATTAACCAAATAACTTGGCGTTTTTCTTCTATAAATTGAGTGTTTGCAATATTTACTAAATTTTTGTAAGTAAAAGTTTGTTACGTTATCTAGACGACATGCTTATTGCAAATTCAAATTATCAATACCATTTCCTTTTAATTAAAATTCGATCAATGGCCAATTCGGTCAAATGCGTAGAATTATCGGTATTTCCACGTATAATTTTTTAAATTTTACTTAAAGACCCTAAGAAATTATTACATTTTATGTATAAAAACAGTAATTGTTAAACTAAAAGCGCTGAATAATAACACAAAAGGTTTAATTGATCTTATCTACGCACAGACAACGCAGGGCAGCAGTTTGGCCCCAACATCAAAAGTGGTGACATCAAGCTGGAAGTGATAGGTACTCCTGTATTTAAATTATTGTATTTTGGGGGTGTAATGACAAACAAAAGGACTTTGATGTGGATGTTTTAATCCATAAAAGTTCCTGTACGGATTTAGATAATTCTGATTGATGAACAGTATTAAAGCATTAAAATCTGGGTCCTGGGAACATTAACCACTCATCTAACAATTTTCAAAGTTATCAAGTTGAAACATAATTGAAGGATACGAGGCCAATAACCTAGGGTTATAAAAAACATACAGGACGAGTGGGATTTCACGATCGATCCTTTACATGATGTGTGTTATAAAGCCGAAGCGAAACATATCCGATGTCATTTTTTTGCATTCGGTATTTTATTTCTCAAATATACAGCAAAAACTTGAATGAGAAAGTAAATTTATTTGACAGGAACATTTCTTTTCAATTACTGGGCGTTTATGCTGTATTCTCAATCAGCATACAAAGTTATTTTCATTTAAAAAAATTTTATACATTTTGAAATGTTTTTAAAAAATCTAAATGTAAACTATTCCCCAGCGGTCAGAAGAGAGGTTGTCTCCAACCTCTCATTATATTTACTCTTCGTCGTTATTTTTATGCAGCACAAATCAGATGAGATATCTTATGGATTTTGACTGAGTTTAATGTACTAACTAAAACTTTAGGTATCAAAATCTGTATTTTATAGAAGCTTTATGTGCTGCCCTCCTTTGAGTCATCGTATTAGTACAAACGGAAGAAATTTGCATCTAACATTTTCATTTTCGGTGAAAATTCTGGTTTTCTGCTTTTCCTGTTTGAATTAACGTTTATTTTGTTTTCAACTTTGCACTATGTTTTATGAATAAATGGGTAATTCTAACTTTTTGTTACAGTGTTAATTTTTTTTTCAATTTGAAGAGGCATTAAATAACTAAATTAGTAAATTTGAAATTTGTATTTTAGGTAGCAGAACAGTGGAAGTATGTTGTAGCTCACGCCTAACCTCAAAATCTATTATAAGTTTTAATTATTCGTTTAATAATTAATGTGATTAATTATATGTAATTAAATTATGCTTTCATCATCAAAACTATCCAATGATTAATTACATTTTGTTATCATACTTCGGTTATTCTTTTAGCTTCCGTTTTATTCAATCTTCTTCTTAACTGATTGATGATGTTAAGTACATTATTCTTCAAGGAAATTACCACACTTTCTGATTTATTTTTAATTCTGCTAATTAAACGATTTCAGTATTATTAATCTAGATCAAATATAGGAGCAATTTTACTTTGTCTACCATGCCGATACAGCAAACCTTCTACCCTGACTCCAAGTTGATTATTTGGCTTAACAAATAACCTCTTCACATCCATTAGATTATCCTGTCGCCTTAAAGCCACAAATACCGTAACTTTTGCAAATTAGTCGCTTACCTGAAAGTTGATAGACCTGTGAGAGGGCATATTTACTCTTCTTAGTTCTTAGATATGACTTTATTAAATCAGCTAATCGAATATTTAAAATTAAGCTGTAGTTTTTAAAGCTATCACTTTGATTTCTATACTTAAATCTCCTCTTTTGTTTAAAATTTTAATTCATAGGTTGACTTACTACTACTGCCTGTTAAGTAAAGTAAATAGTAAATATAAACTATTAAAAAATACGTTTAGCACTTCAAATCGAATCAAGAAGGCTAAAAATTCCAGACAACCAACTATCAAAAAATTTGTTACTTTTTCTTATTTTAGGCTTCTTTTTACAAGAATACAAATTACGTCGTTTACCCGTTTCCTCAAGAGGGTACTGGAGCATTTAATACCTCAAAACGTTTCTAGCACCTTGTGAGAGGACCACCGTCTTTACGTGCCTTCCGAAGCACGGAGACGACCATGCAAAGTGAGCCTCTACCCGGATACGAACCTGAGTGCCTTATGTTAGCAGTTTATCTCTCTAACAACCGAGCCAATGACCGTCTCTTTCCATTACTTTGCCAAGAAAAATTACTAAGTAAATAGCAGAAGCAAAATCAAAAACATCTTGAATGCTATTTGAGTACCTGCCAGTTTATTTATGGTTTTAGCAAAAGACAAGAAAGGGTATGTGCCCATCTCATTGAATTATTAGTAGGCAATCCCCGATTACTTCAAAATTACTTAGTTTGAAAACGTAGCTAATAAAATAAGAAGATTGTTTTTTCTTCATTTTAAAATTTTTTTTTTTACATATACATTAAAATGAAGTATTTTTTATTGCAAAAAATCAGTTTTCTATTGATTTTATTTTTGAGTTATTATGATTAAGGAGAAGGTCGCGGTCTGACGCTTAAGTGCTACTAAACCGAGCGATTCGGTTCAAATCCGGGCGGGATGAGAATTTTATTCTGACCGTTTTCCTTCGACAGGCAATTGCAAACCACCGAGATGTAGTTCCAAGAGAATTCGATGGAATCACGATTCTTCAGTAATAAGAATGCGATTAGAGAGATGATTAAGAAAATCGTCTCGCTATTATCGAACTGTACCAAGCTGAAAATTCGGGTAAAAACATAATTCAAAGTCCCCGTTTTCCATGTTCAACAGTCTTTAAAGCGATGCAACGATACTCAGAGTTAGGTAATTCTTTGAATTGTCTAGGAAAAAGCCCTCCAAGTACCGTCAGCGCTCCACAGCCCCGCAACATTATCAAATGTCGTATTCAGCGGAATCCACAAATCAAAATGCAGCATTCAGCTAGAAGTCTTCAAGTAAACTGCACAACAGATCGAGAAATAGCCAAAGAAGACCTTAACAACTATTCAAGCTCCAAAACAGCCATCTTCTTGCATACAAAACTCATACGACTTTTCATACGTAAAGTATTACTGAAGCCGTTCGGTGGCAAAAAATCTAAAAAGTCTTTTGGTAATGAGAAGCTGTTCATAATGATATAATCATCAAAATGACTGTGTTTGGTCCAAAACACCTCCCAGAGAAATTCGAAAGCTTAAATTTGGGGTCAAGTGAACCACGAAATGTATCACCGTAAAATTTTCTTTGTTTTCTTTTACTTAGAAAGTAAAAACCGATAAAGCAAAAAGACCGGATGACTGACGAAATTATGTCACTTATGTATAAAAGGAGTACACTGAAAGATAAAAACAAAGAATAATACAAAAAAATTAATTAGAAAAAAAAATACGCAATGTAAAAAGCAAATGGCTCCAGGAAAAGTGCGAAGAAATTCAACAACTTGGAGTAAAATATAATTCGACAGAAGATGAAAACAAACAACCATGCTCACCAACCGACAGGAAAACATTGTCGCCGACATAAAAAAATATACTGAAAACGTAGAAAGAATATGTGGAAAAGCTTTTTGAAGATGACAAACATCAACTCTCTTTCGGAAACTTGCAAAATGATACTGGTCGGGCAGAATACCGCAACAATGATTATTATCAGCATTCGTCACTATCTCAAAAAAAACACATGCTAAACAGTGCGGTGATTACCGTACAATCAGCCTTATGAACCACACACTCAAGATCCTTCTTAAAGTTATTCACAACAGAATATGTAGAAAAGTGGATGAAGATATAGGAGAGAAGCAGTTTGGATATCGGAATGGATATAGAACCCGAGAAGCATTGTTTGCGATTAATATCTTAGCCCAAAGATGCATGGATGTAAACCAGGATGTAGTTGCCTGTTTTATTGACTTCAATAAAACCTTTGATAAGGTCAGACCCAATTAACTTGTTAAAATACTAGTGCAAAACAACTAGACATGTGAGATATAAAAACAATATCAAATCTATATTACAGACAGAGAGCAATTTGTTCGAGTGGGAAACGACACGGCCGACAAAATCCCAATTAAAAGAAGAGTTAGGCAGAGATGCGTTTTGTCGCCTCTACTTTTTTGATATCAACTCAGAAGAGATCATAAGAAAAACGTTGAATGGTAAGGAGATATGGATAAAAATTAATGGAAAAAAATATCAAGAATAATAATAAAAATTGACAACACCACGTGTTGTCACAAGTGACAATATGGAAACCGAATGGAACAATATAAAAAATATTCTGAGGAAGCCAGCAATGGAAGCCCTGGGCACAAAAAAGCTCATACAAGGAAAATACACTATGAAAGTATGGAATAAAGAAATTGCAGAAGCCGTAAAAAAAAAGAGTACAAGATAATGCTCTCGAGGGGTTAACCGCTGGTGAAATTTTTTGTACACATCGCATGAATTACATAACATCTCATGTGAAGTACATGACATCTCATGTAAGTACATGAAGTACTTGTGAAGTACATGAAGTACGTGAAAGGAAGTATAAAATACGTGTAAAGTATATTGAAGTACAAGTAAAATATCACGAAGTTAGTAAATTTTTGGTAAATTACATGAAGTTGAACCTAGCTTATGCGCATGCGCTACGGTCAATGTGTATCATAGCTAAGACACGTGTATTTAATAATAATTACTTGATAGCAAATTAACTTACATCAGTACATTTTTTTAACATTTTTTTATCTTAAACGTTGAGTAGATCTTTGGCGGTCATTATTTTACTAATTAAAAGTTTTGGTAGTTGCCAGTTTAATTAATTAATTAAGTTAAACTTAGATTTCGTTACTTTATTTTGTAATTTTTTTAGCTCATTTGTTTAAATATCATGGAGGTTAGGTAGCTCAATAAAAAGCTTTGGTAATTCATGATTTCGTCGTGATTAATTAATTACATTGAAGAGAAAATAACGCGCTTGTCCCGGTTTTACAGAGACGGCTCTAGAATGTAATAATACAATTTAAATTATCTTCTTATGCCTGATTTCTTCAACTATAGTTATCTATCAGTTAAAATACATCTAAGCTAAATTGACAAAATTACCAATGAGGTGTTTCATTTGTTTTTCTTTTGTTGTGTGTTTGGTTATTTCGTTGTGGTCTGATTGGATGAGATTGGATAAGGTGCATATCATCAGCCCCCTTCCATTGCGAATTTTTAATTCAAAAATGTCTATTGTGCATTCTTTATTTTCGGTTGGACTTTATTTTACAAAATTTTGAATTTTCCCCTCGATTTTGAAAGTAATCTTAATAATCGTTTGTGCATGATTGTACATAATTTATTTTCGCTTTACCTTTTTGTTGCCCCCCCCAAGAATATGTCATAATTTTTTTCAGAAAACTAAAACGGTAGCGGAGAGGCACTGGAGGGTGTTCCACACCCCCCAGACCCCCCGGTTTAAATAATTTATTTTTATTAAAAGTGAATTAAATATTTAAGCATATCTCAAGTTTATTAAAATTAGCTATGGCCAAGTAAATGTGTTTAATTTGTAATCTGACAATTAATTATAAACTACATAATTATAAATTCCGTACCCCTGGGAGGCAGATCTCTGCAACAAAATAAAAATAACCTACTCAATCCGGGGTCTGGGGTGTGGAACACCCTCCAGTGCACACGGTTTGGAATAAAAACATTGCAGAACATGCAGTACCCCAGACCGAGTAGTTTACTTTTATTAGAAATAAACTGAAGATTTCTCGTTGCAAGGCACTGGAGGTGTTCCACACCTAGACCCCCGGTTTAAGTAATTTATTTTTATTAAAAGTGAATTAAATATTTAAGCATATCTCAAGTTTATTAAAATTAGCTATAGCCAAGTAAATGTGTTTAATTCGTAATCTGACAATTAATTTTATTATAAACTACTTAAATATAAATTCCGTACCCCTGGGAGGCAGATCTCTGCAACAAAATAAAAATAACCTACTCAATCCGGGGTCTGGGGTGTGGAACACCCTCCAGTGTTTAAATTTTAGAATCTCGCTAAGTCCCTGAAATACCGATAAAGTACGTGAAATACAATGAAGTATCGATGAATTAGATGAAGTACGGCAAATTACTGGTGAAGTACATGAAGTCTCGTGAATTACTGCTGAATTATATGAAGTACGAAGAAGTATAGAGAATTATGATGTAGTACGTGTAGTGTGAAGTTAATTGTACACGATTTCCTCTAGCGGTTGACCCCTCGAATGCTCTCTAACCCATCAGAACAAAATAAAGCGAAATACAGGATTACCATAAATAAAGCTAAAGATTTATGCAGAGAAGCTCATCAAAATCCTGGGACGACTTTATCAGTAGGGTCAAAATGATTTACATGGAAGAAATGAATTTGCTTATAAAGTCATGAAAATGTTAAATAAAGACAAACGAGACACTGCAAAACTCAATTGCATAGATAAAGAAGAGTGGATAGAGCACTACAAGGGACTTTGGCAGAATTCGGATGTACAAGAGAAAGAAGAAAAGTTCCCCTACAATGACAAGGTAGATCCCATCGATTATAATGAACTAGAACAAGTACTCAAAAAACTGAAAAACCGAAAAGCAACAGGCTTAGATGGCTTAAATTCAGAACTGTTTAAATATTCTGGCCCTTTCTGACATTGCGGCTACTGCATTTCATGAATATGTGCTGAAAAGGGCTACAATTAGAAGGAATGGCTCAAGACAAAGGTAGTTGCTCTCTTTAAGAAGGGTAACAGAACGAACTGCGAAAATTACCGACGTATAAGCATTGTTAACTCGGGCTATAAGATTTACTCTTCAATCATAAACAACAGACTAAAACCATTAATGGACACACGATTAGAACTGGACACACATGTATGGATAATATCTTTATACTCCAACAAATAATTGAAAAACACCGCGAATACAACAGAGAGATACACATGGCCTTTGTAGACTTTGAGAAGGCCTTCGACAGAGTAGATAGACAAAAGGTCTGGTACATTATGGCAAGAAGAGGGTATCCAGAACATCTTATAAATAACATTAAAGCCTTGTACAATGGAACATCAATATCACTCCAACTTGAAGAGGGACTTACTGAAGAAATATCGACAAATCAGGGCGTTAGACAAGAATGCGGCCTATCCCCAACGCTTTTCAAAAATGAACACAGAAAAGGAATTCAACTTAAAAACAACGAAAAACTCGCCACAATGCTTTATGCTGATAATCAAATGATCAATGACCACAAAATGATGGCTTTCGCCGGAAAAGACCCAATAAGAACAAAGATTGTCATAGACATCATTACAACTGAACAAGTCCGACATTTTAATTTCCTAGGCTGTGACGTTACCTTCGAAAAACGCAACGACATACACAACAAACTAAACTGATTTAGAACTACATGCGGCACAATCTATAAACACCTAAAAATAAAACTACAAAGGATACCCGCTTAAAATTCTACAAAACTGCAGCAATACCGACATTGACCTACGGATGCAAGGCATGGGTCATTGGAAAAAGAGATGAGAGCAGAATTCAAGCTGCAGAGATGCAATTCCTCAGAGCTACAAAGGGCTGCACCAGAATTGATAGAAACTTATGGTCGAATCAAGAGGTAAGAATAAGGATTGAAGAAGCACGTGAAGCATTCATGAACACGAAGAGCGTTTTCTGCAGCCACGAAGTTAATCTACACCTTAAAATGCTATGGGTTAAATGCTATGTTTTCTCCTTACTGCTCTATGGTGTGGAGACATGGACATTGAATCAAAATAGCAGCAATAAAGTGGAAGTCTTCGAAATGTGGGTATATCAAAGAATACTTGGGGTGTCGTGGGTGAATAGGGTGACGAATGTGGAGATCCTCTGAAGAATGGGGAAAGAACGAGAAATTCTGATGACCTTCAAAAGACAAAAACTGGAATACCTGGGTCATGTGATGAGAGGGCAGAAATATCAACTACTGCAGGTGATCATACAGGGAAAAAGAAGTACTGGCCGCCCACGTACATTTGGCTACAAAATCTCGACTATTTTGATTGGGCATAGTCACCATTGTCAACTCTGGGATAAAATGCCAATTAAAATGCTTCAAATTGCAGCTGATAATTTAAAGTTATGTATTGTCGCCCATGGAGGCTATTTGAAAATTTGTATTTTACTGTTAAATGAGCGTGTTCTTCACAAGTTTATAAAATTTTCAAAAGATTTGATTCAAATTCTTTAGATAATATTAATTGAAATTTAATCAGTCTCCGTGTTTTATAACTTGTACATAGTTGGGTAGAATTTTAAAATGTTTCAATTCGTATAACTAACCCACTAAAATTAACATTTAATATTTTTCATATTTACAGTAGACAATTTTTATGACATTCCAACAGAATAAAGCTTAAGAAATACAAAATTCTTCTAAATTTACATTCAACATTATTTATAAATAATTTTTTCCTATCAACCACGTAAGTAATATGTATTAATGCTTCAAGTGTGACTTCGTAGCTGCAATATTCCCATTTCGAGTGCACTCAAGTTTTGCAACTCCATTAATAAAAATTTATGCGTGTTCCTTCGAGCGGGACAAAAACCACACTTTCATTGGCTCAGATTTTCCTTTCATCAGAATTGGTCCACGAGGTTCAAATTCAAATTGCTCGTCAAAGTTATCAGATCTGCACAGGTACCTAAAAAATTATAAAAGCAATATTTTTAGAAATTTCATTACTGCTAATAGTTCGTGACACCCTTCAGTTAATATTAAATTTCACAGTTGTTCGTCTATGTTTCTATACTAACAAGAAACCTTTCAAATCCTTAGTAATTTTAATCTAATTACCTTTGTAATAATTTACTGGTTCGTAAAATTCTTACAAGTGCAATATTGTATATAATCAAGCAGTCTGATCTATTGTTTACAAATCTCCGACATTTATGTCATGCTATTGCCCCAAAAATTTCTTAATGACCATTAACAAAAAAGTGTATACTTACTTTGTGAATTCGTGCAAATAGTCTTCTAATAAGTGTAAATCTTAATGGATATAATTTTGAATATATTTTTCCAAAACTTTGCTCAACTGGAGCGTGATACATTGCACGCACGTTATAAAAGAAGCTCTATGGTTGAATACCTGAGCACGGTTATCGAAGGATGCTCTCGAGGTAATGAAGTAATTTTGGTAGTAAATATATAATAATTGCAATTTATTAGCGGAAGAATGTGATCCTCAAGTGGTGTGTCGACATGCCGTCACCTCCATACTTCAATACCACCAAACTTCGCTGGATAAAAACGGATCCGTGTGCAAAATGGGTAAATACCACAATATTTTGTACGTCGCGGTTAAACTATGCTATACATGGCAGTTGGATGATTATCAAACCGTTGGTGCTCTTTTAGATAATATTTATTCTTGCGAAAAATCTTTCGACAGGATTTGGTTAGGTGCGCTATTCGGACCAAACGCATCATACGTGATTGGTGGATGGAAAAGCGATTTTAATACCATAGAAGAAAATTTAAAAGCTGTTCTGTACTTTTTAAACCATGCCAACAATGGAGGGAAAAAGTATATTAACGAGGAAGAACAGAGCGTTCATTTTATCGATATTCCATTGGAAAGTTGTGGTAAAGCAACGCCATTAAAGATTGCTCTACAGTTGGGAACGCATGATCTTTTTCAAACATTATTGCGATTTGGTGCTCAAGTTGATGAGTTTGTTTTAAGAAGCTTGTTAAGTAGTTTAAGCGATTCTGAACGCTCCTATAACCACGATATCATAGGTTGTTTCAATTTTTTCTTGCGAACTGTACCGTTTTTAAATGTGAACGACTACGATGATTACTTTTTAGTTTATGATAGTGAAAAAAATAAAATAGTTAACAAGCTTTTGTATTTGGTAGACGATGGAATACTTTCAAAGAAAAATTGTAGGTTAGAACCACCGGATTTGAAACATTTCTGTCGTTGTAGTATCAGAAAAGCGTTGTGGCAAAACTTTCAATTGCCCAATGGTATTCGCCGGTTGGATTTGCCGCATTCGCTTCAGGAATACTTAAATTTGTCGTTTGATTGACTTACTTATAGGCATCATCAGATACGTTAATTTTTCCAGGTTCCCCCGTTGTTTCCGTACGACTGGTTAGATTGACGGTGTTTCCAAATAGACAGTAACGAGGCATTCGGTGTCCTATTACTCCTGTTACAACTTCGCCGGAATGGATTCCAATTGTTATTCTCTAAAGAAATAATTAATTGAGATATTAAATCGCCGGAAATTGTACTGATATTTTACCACAGGTTCACCATCTACCAGTACTTCCTTGACCATATCCATCATGTCTAATGCTAATCTGGCCATATCCTTTGCATGACTTGTGCACGGTTCCGGTAGTCCACTAACTGCCATGTATTTGTCCCCCACTGTTTCCACCTACAAAGATATTAAATTATTATTAATTTAAACTGTTATTTGTGAAATTGTATATTTGAATAAACTGTAGCAAAATTATTTTACCTTGTATACGTTTGGATTTTTAACCGGATCTGTTAAAACATCAAAAGCTGTGTAAACTTGATTCAACATTTGAACAATTTTCATTGCACCTTTTGAATCGGTGTTATTTGCACAGTAAGTGGAAAATCCAACAATTCCAGAGAAAAGTAGTGTAACGCAGTCATATCTTTTGGCCGGGATTGGTTTTTTGTGACGTAATTCGTTGGCGACACTGATGGGTAACACCGAATAGAGTAATCTGAAAGTAAATACATACTAATGATAAAATGTCTTAAGAATTTGAGAGCTCAGTATAATTAGGTGTAAGACTATTCGACATTGAGATAAATTGACTCTTTAACTGTCTTCAGGTGAAAGTTATTAGCATAGATTTTAAATTTAACATAACCCCACAGAAAAAATATAATAGTGTTATATCACAGAATCTTGGTGGCCAATTGACATCACCACGACGATAAATTAAATAATATTTAAATTTTCCATTCAATACAACCATCGTTTTATTAGATGTGTGGCATGTGGCACCACCCTGTGGAAACCATAATTGACAGTATTGATTCGATGATGCTCATCTTTACCAAAATCACTCGCTCAAAATGTACACCAAACATTTACATTTTTTGAATAAAATGGCTTATCAACAATTTCTCTTTAATTCTCACTGCCGAAAATGCGATAATTTTAATTGTTCACAAAGCTGCCATGATTGAAATGAGTTTTATCATTTTCTATCTATTACACACCAATTAGCAAACTTACGACGCTATAAATAATTCATAGGCTTAAATTCTTAACAAAATTAAACTTTATATGCATGAAAATGTAAATTCTTTGTCAAAATTCGTTGTAAACTACGGTAAAAAATAATCAATTGCTGAGAACGATGGTAAACTGATATTGAAGAATCATTGGTCACATGTTGACATTCAGAAGCAATCTTGTCTTTTTTATTGGTGGTTTTTATTCTTAACAAATCCATTTTCTTCAAATTTTTTAATTAAATTCTTCAAACTGTTAAATGTTGGACCTTGATTTTCAAAAAATACAGAGGAAATTGTATGCAATGCATTTGAAATGTTTTCCTTAGTTAAAATTTCCCAATTGTCTGTATTAGATTCTGACCTAATAAAATTTGACACTGCGTTTGAAATTTAAAATTGCACCTCGATTAGGATCACAGCGATTACAGCAACCAATTAATACATTCAACGAATGTTTAAATTCATTGCATTTATATTTTCAAATAAAATTAAAATTCATTTAACATTTTTTTGAATGTAAAGTACAAATTGACGTGACATCATTTTTAAAGCATCGGAAAATTAAATATTGAACCAACATTTACATTCATCAATAGCTTAAATTGCACCAAAAAATTGAGAACTACACCGCGCAGTTGAACAAAACTACAAAAGAAATGAAATCTGTGTTATGAAGATTAATTACTTAAACGCAAAGATGTCGCAGGATTCTAAGTGAAATAATAAATGCATCTAATAAACTTTAAAAGCGAATTTGTGAAATTCCCATTCCTTACACCAAATAATCCTGCTTCGTATTTACGGCATTCTTACCTGTCAGTTTTCTTTTTCTCGCTGTCTAATTCTCTATACGTTTGCTGCAATTTGTCAGTCAAAAACTCCAAGTTTCTTGTCAGTTTGTAATCTGCTTCAAACTGTTCAGACATCAAAACCAAATCTCTGGTCGCATCGTGTAAAGGTATATCGCTGATGTACAAACCTCTTCTAAAACCATTAAATAATAATCGATCGACCGAAACGTTCGTAAATAAAAAATTACCTTGTTAAATCATCCAAGTTCACAACACTAGGATAACACAAAAAAATCACTAAATCAGTTTCCGGTACGTAAAGCATCTGCCCCTTTAAACGAAGATTGCGGTATTCAGGAGGAACATTAACTTGCATAGCACCTGATTTAGTTTTGAGAACATAAATTGTGTTAATGTGCGATAAAATATTTTCAAAAGTTAGTTCTAAATGGGGTCGTACCTAAAAAGTTAAAAATTATTATTGCCGATAGCAAACGATGCGGTAAATTTTACCGAATCCAGAATATCGGTGATTTTACAATTTGGATTCAATACTTTTGGGATTACTCTTAAAATTGTTGTTCCAGTTTGCACAATGTTCATGTTTCTGTTGAACATTATGTGGAACGGAAACACACGACAGAAAGTTGCTGGACTCACTTTGGGTTCTGGAAAACATTATTATTTTTTATAATTGCATCAAATCTTTCTATTGAACAATTAATAATTAATTAGCAAAAATAATTATAAGTTATACAAAATCTTGGACAAGGTAGCCAACGGAATAATTATTATAAGTTTTTCTTAACATTTCACAGTTATAAAATTAAATATCATAATATGTAAATAAACCTATGATTAAGTTAGTCGTTCGACCGGTTAAAATTAGAATTTAAGGTTACATTATTTTTATTGAGAACTTACCCAAAGACAATGTTACAATTTCATCAATTTCCGGTAGTTGTTGTTTTCCGGGTCCTGAGGTTTCCATTATTAAGAATTGCACGTGATCGCAATCATCTTTAGTTTTTAAGATTTTAACTTCAACTTCCGTTCCGTGCAATTTACTGGCAACTGTCTAGGCAAGAATAAAAATTGTAGTTTTTTGTAATCCTAAGCAATTTAATACCTTAACGATCCCAATCACGATGTGCTCTAATCCAGGTCTATCGGAGTAATAATGCAATATCAAAGCTCCATCTTCGGGACGCTCGGTACATCGAAAAGAGGGTGCCTTCATACCGGGGTATAAAGTACCCAGGTGATCGTGCAAGGCATCTAAATTCTTAATAAGATCCAAGTTAATCTTAAGATATAATTACGTGCCGGGTTTACCTGCAAAAAATCGCGGGGTGTTGCGCCAAGCACTTGTAGTATTTTGTCGTAGCCCGAATCTTGGCAAAATTCAAAAAATGTTTTTCCAAATAATTCCAAAATTGCATCGGCAGGTATTTCTGTAACAAAGGATTAATAAATGTTTGGATTTTGTGATTTGAATCTTTGCATACTTAATACGTCAACGGCTGCAGCTATTAAATTGTAAGTAAGTTCGTCTTCGTAAATTTGACGAACCAGAAATTGTCCGTCCATTTGAAGATCTGCATGCTTCCTGCAAGAGAAATGTAAAAATTACTGGTTGTAAATTTATTAAGCTTTAAACCTTTATCCGGAGGGTTTTTAAGTGCTATGATGATTGTAAATTATGGTAAGCAGCACTAGGGAGGTAAGGTAAAACAGAGACGAAGAACAAAGCGGATAGCTGTGTGAAAATATTTAACACGAATAAGTGCTTATTCAAATTGAGTACAAACTTGAAAACACCGGAATTGTCTTCCAATTTGTAAAATATAAAGCGGAATAATTAATTAAATTGAAAATACGAAAACCAACTCAACTTTTATTAAATTGCGTTTGATGGTGAGTTATTCTTGTAATATAGTTTTATCGAGGATCAACCGCTAGAGGAAATCGTGTACAATTAACTTCACGTACTTCATCATAATTCTCCATACATCTTCGTACTTCATATAATTCAGCAGTAATGTACGGGACTTCACGTACTTCGCCAGTAATTCACCAGTAATTCACCGTACTTCATCAATAATTCACGGTACTTCATCTAATTCATCAATACTTCATTGTATTTCACGTACTGCATCGGTATTTCAGAGCTTATCAAGATTCCAAAATTTGAGCACTGGATGGTGTTCCACACCCCGGATCAAGTAGTTCTTTTATCAAAAGTAAACTGAAGATTTCCGTTGCAGAGGCACTGGAAGGTGTTCCACACCCCCAGACCCCCGGATTAAGTAGTTTATTTTTTATTTTGTTGCAGAGATCTGCCTCCCAAGGAGAACGGAATTTATAATTATGCAGTTTATAAGTAATTGTTAGATTACGAATTAAACACATTTACTTGGCCATAGCTAATTTTAATAAACTTGAGATATGTTTTAAATATTTAATTCACTTTTAATAAAATTAATTATTTAAACCGGGGGTCTGGGGTGTGGAACACCCTCCAGTGTCCCTGCAACAAAGATCTTCAGTTTACTTCTGATAAAAGTAAACTACTCGGTCTGGGAGTTCTGGGGTCTGCAATGTTCTTCATTCCATAATTTGTGCACTGGAGGGTGTTCCACACCCCAGACCCCCCGGATTGAGCAGTTTATTTTTATTAGAAATAAACTGAAGATCTCCCACACTCCCACACCCTCGGATTGAGTAGTTTATTTTTATCAGAAGTAAACTGAAGATCTCCGTTGCAGAGATCTATCTCCCAGGGAGTACGGAATTTATAATTACGCAGTTTATGATTAATTGTCAGATTATGAATTAAACACATTTACTTGGCCATAGCTAATTTTAAAAACTTGGGATATGCTTAAATATTTAATTCACTTTTAATAAAAGAAATTATTTAAACCGGGGGGTCTGGGGGGTGTGGAACACTCTCCAGTGCCTCTGTAACGGGAGATCTTCAGTTTACTTCTAATAAAAAAGAAACTACTCAATCCGGGGGATCAATGTAATTAATTAATTACGACGAAATAATGAATTACCAAAGCTTTTATTGAGCTACTAAACCTCCATGATATTCAAACAAATGAGCTAAAAAAATTACAATATTAAATAAAGAAATCAAAGTTTAATTTAATTAATTGATTACTATTAAACCAGCAACTACCAAAACTTTTAATTAGTAAAATAATAAAATAATAAAATAAAAGAGTAAAGATCTATTCAACGTTTAAGATAAAAAATGTTAAGAAAATCTATTGATGTAAGTTAATTTGCTATCAAATAATTAATTACTATTGATTGCACGTGTCGTATCTATGATACACATTGACCGTAGCGCATAAGCTAGGTTCAATTTCATGTAATTCACCAAAATTTACTAACTTCATACTTCACTTGCACTTCAATATTCTTAACACGTATTTTACCTACTTTACACGTACTTCAAGTATTTTACCAGTACTTCATGTACTTCACAAGTACTTGATGTATTTCACAAGTACTTCATGTACTTCACATGAGATCTCATTTATGAGATGTGTACAAAAACTTCACCAGCGGTTAACCCCTCGAGTTTTATTAACCAATCGCGGAAAGTTTTTTTACAGTTTTCGAAAATGTTATATTGGTAAATAAACTGAAAATACAGAATCTGGCATATTAATTCCGCAATATCAAAGTAAAAATTACAAATTTTACAGGTTAACTGAACAATAACACGAAATTATTTGTAAACGTTCAACAATGGTTATTGTTTTAACCTGTAAGTTAACTTGTTAATTTTTAAAATTTTACTATAATATAAATTTCACAGGTTAATAGAATAAAATATAATTTTAATAATTTCAATTATTTCATAGAATAGATGACATTAATTGGTTGTTAAGTTAGCTCCTCTTTAGAACATTGGAGTATCAGGAGAGGAGGCCTCATTTTTCGTAGGGTCACTTAAGCAGTAAATTTTACGCAACTCAACTGGATTAGAAATCAGACTAAAATGGGATCCTTACGAATATACTTTCCTTGATCCTGCACATTACTCCTTTTCGTAAACATTTTAATTCTAACCCGATATCCCTGCCAAGAAAATAATCCTCTTGAAATGCAAAATATAATTTAATTTAATCAATCCTAAAAACGGCAGATGCAATAAATTATTGCTGCCTCGCAAAAGAGAAAAGTATATCTACATCTAGTTATCACGAGATATTGATAATCATCACTCTTGTCATATTTCAAATCTTCATTGCAGTGACTATTTGGTGGATATTAGTTCAAAGCAAAGATTCTGATCACAACATTGTTAAAAATTCTGACACATTAACAGAGCTGTTTGACGGTATTTATTAATAATATTTGAGTTTTTATTCATTTCTTTCTAATTCACTGAACTGGAAACTCCTGATACGAACAGACAGTATATAGTTAATGCAAAAGTATTCTGTTAGACAACTAAAAGATGATCTTCGAGATATGCTGATCATTTTTAAAAATATCAATCATCACAATGTTACATATTATTTTCTAACCATTTCTAGCAATCGTTCTAATTAATTCGTATCATCGAATGGGACTCTGCTTTCGTATCGGTGTATTTCGCGTAAAGTATTTTTAACTTTTCTTTTCACGATAATTCCTTAAAAATAGTGTTAAAATGTTATGATTTATATTTAAAATTGTAAACGTATATATTGTAAGATTGTAAAAGTGATAGTATAAAAGTGATAATATCCTTTTCTTCGAGTGCCATACACTTACAGAGTGCGTAGGCGATCAACAACCATGCTGTGATCAAAGCAGTGTATCCGACGCGACCAGGCCCAATATCAATCTGTGGACCATGGGGAAAGCAACGGGAAACCATCCCATTAATAATATTCCTTAGTAAAGTCAGCTTAGCTTCGGCTAAGTTGATCGCCTACGCACTCTGTAAGTGTATGGCACTCGAAGAAAAAGGATATTATCACTTTTTATACTATCACTTTTACAATCTTACAATATATACGTTTACAATTTTAAATATAAATCATAACATTTTTAACACTATTTTTTAAGGAATTTATCGTGAAAAGAAAAGTTAAAAAATACTTTAACGACGAAATACCGACGGCGAGATGGGCGACGGCAAACCACGGCAAATGGGCGACGGCGAAACGGCGACGGCGAAACGGAACGCACGGCGAAACGGCAGGGAACGGCAGAAACGGCCACGGCGAAGTGTCCTAGACCGCGTATCATCAAGCGAGTAAAAAAGATGATCACCAAAAATTTTACTCTGAGCAATTAATCCTGTGTAATCTGACAATTGCAATTGTATTATGACAAAAATACAATTATGGTATTTCTGGTATTTTAACTTTCCTTAAATATTAAATTTTTTATTATCTTTATACGTATGTTAGCAGGTTTTTTACACGAATAAAATTTTTTTTTAATACAGTTTAATCATAAGCAATCGCTGTTTACAAGAAAAATAAAAAGTTAAAAAGTTATAGTTGCCTAAAAGTTAACCGAAAAACAGAGAGAGCAAAAAAAGAGTGCTATTCTATTGACGTATATAGCGGAAAAATAATTTTATTTTTCCTCCTATTGTTAAAACATTATTGGGTGATTTTGTTACTGCCAACGCTTTCAAATTAATGCTACCTAATTGGCTGCCTAAACTGAAGCCAATTAGTTGCAGAAATTACTTGCCTTTTTCAGCTATAGAAAACACGTAAGTCAATTAAGTTAACTTTTTATTGTGGAATGGAAGGGGGGTCAAAATAGTGAAAATAAAGTCTGCATACGTTTATAATCCAAGAGAAAAATTAAAAAAAATTGGAAAATTATGAGAGACGATTAAAAGAAATTCAAACATTAATAATTTCAACAAAAAGCAAAGTTACTTCGTATTTTGGATAATGCTTTTATTTATACAGACATAATTCAGTAACGCTTGGCGTTTAAAAACGTCGATTGCTAAGCCGAGACACCTGGTTCGAGCCCGAGCGGAGTAAAACTTATATTTTGATAGTTTTCCTTCAGAAGGCAATAGAATGAAGGCTTTTACGGTCACGAGATTTTTGTAAAATCACGCAAATAAGGGTAAAAGTAGCTAGAAGAATAAAAATTTTGTAGAAGGAAAGCCTACAACAAAAAAAGAAATTTAATTTTAGGAATGACATAATATGTATTTAATATACTGAAATATGTCACTAGTGGAAACCGTATACAAAATTTAGTTTTCTGCAATGTGGGAAAGTCAGTTTAAAAAAACTCAGTGTAGTCCAAGCACGTAAACAGACAATAAAATAATAGTAGTGTACATAAGGAGTGGGAAAAGGAACACCTTTTATCATATGTTTTCTATTGCATGATTTAGATAAAAAATGCCGAAAATTAAAGCATAATATGATTTATAGTATTTTAATGACGGTTTTCCACAGGAACTTAGATAAAAGATGTTAATAAAAATGGAAGGTATCAAGACTGTCTTAGTTGATTGGTAATAAACTTACGGATCAAATAAATAATTGCAACTTGATTATGTAACGTGCAAAATAACCGGAAAATAGCACTGAAAAATACAGTGAATTAGTTCAATGCAATTATTATTTAAATTTTAATTTACTGAAACGAACTAGAAATAATTAAATTACTCTATTTTAAACTGCTTAAATTATGTTATGGCGTAATTAAATTTATTAAACCGAAGCAAAGCGAAGGTGTCGCTAGTTTCAGTAAAGTACAAGCGGTTATAATGAGATAATCAATACTATTGCTTATTTGTTCTAATTTAAATTTTGTACAATTATGAACAATAAAAAATAATTGCATAAAATGTATAACTCAACTTTACATTCTAAATGCTGCATAAATTGCAATCAATATGAATTAATTATTTATAGTATAAAAATGTATATACAAAAAGTCTGTGACAACGTTTTACGTACATTTTAAACACTTTTCAAATCAAATACTTGTATTTTTTTCATACATGATTATTACATAAATTCTTTTTTACAGTTATTACATGTAATAGTTATATTCTACATTACTCATTAAAATTAACCTTTTCGATAAAATGAGAAAGAATATTTCAAAATATAAATTATGCAACTCAAGATTCAAAATAATACTAAAACAAATCTGTTCTATTATCCTCGTAATTAAATTAATTATTTTTTTTGTATTTTACTTTCATTTTTAAAACTTTCTTGAAGTTCAATTGTTCAAGATTAACCCATTGGTAATAAGTTTCGCCGTTTTCACTGATTTTTACGTTTAATTATAGTAATCAAAAGTTATAAATTACGAAATCTCATCTTTACAACAAAAAGGTATACCAAATTTCACTGTGTGAACTGTGGAGTTATCCAATTTTTATATCTTTAATTATCAACCCATCCTAGTTGAAAAGTTATAAATTTGGATTCGTTTACATCTTTTTACATTTTTTTGTTTGCAAAATATTCACACAATGTATAATTTTCGAAATTACTTTCCCAAAAAGTTGATGGACCCGACTATTTTCATCCTTGTTAACTAAGATTTTATTTTTAGTTTTTGCATGGGTGTAATAAACAGCCATTTTATGTCGGCGTTGGAAAGAAGGTACTCAAATCAATAAAAAATTGCGTAATTTTGATTATGTGGAGTAAAATTGGATAAAAAATATATGCTGTATTGGTTCACGTAACATTCACGATAAAGATAACTTATTTGGAGGTACAATTACGCTAACCACCACCCATAGATTTAAGATTTGAATTATCTAGACATGAATCCTTGATAGGTAAAAAAACAAATTACTGCTCCAACTGACGAAGTTTGTAGATTGAAAAGATTCAGACCAACGGAGCTAATAAACGTATTTAACCAGTTAAAGTGCAATTTTAATTAATTTATTTTTAATGTAAATACAAACTACTAAAGCTATATAAATTTTAAGCTAAAAATATTGCATTTTTCGTATAGACAAACTATTATCCATTACAGTCAGCTAAAGTAATTATCACCTTTGTGAAATAATTCGTCAAAATTAAAATTATTTTTTGGAGATCAACAGAAATGAAGAAAATCACTCATGTCATGTCATCAAAATCACAGGTCCTAAAAAAATTGATTTTCAATAAATTATGACGACATAACAAATTTAGGACAGTTTGAATTAAAACTAAAAATGTAGTAACTTTAAAAACCACTTAAAAATAACTATTTTTCACGCTATGCCAACTAACATGCTAACTAAACAAATAACTTCAAACAGTAACTTTACACATCGTAGTGGGTGCAATTTTGATTACACTTTTTTGGTAGTAAGTAGTAGAAAAAGTTTATAAAATTATAATGTAATTTTATTACGCATTCTGTTAAATAGATTAATTATTCTTAGATATTATTGACGTTTGCCGACTAGCTGCTATAAAATGTAAGGGCTGTTAAAATGTAATAAAAATTATTTTATGGAAAGTTGATTTTCATTGGGATATTGGAATATAGTTTTATCGTGTAGTTGATGAAGCCTTGTAAATTTAAAAACTGTAAATCTTCTCTGTTGGTTGTCACGCCCGAGGGTCATCGATTAAATTTATTTGATTAATTTAGGACCTTAACTTGGATTTGTTAATCTGTCATTCCGTTTTGCAAATTGTCACTTGCTCTGCTACTATTCCGTTTGATGCAACTAATGTGCTGCCATTTAATATTACAACAAGCTGTGTAACATGTAAAGATTTGATTTGTCTTCATCATTCACTTGAAGTGAACAGAGTCAAATTAGGAAAAGCTTAAGAAGTAAGATGTATTACTAAACTGAAATTATATTTACGATGTTTGCTTTTTTCAGTGATCTCTTTTATGACTATTTTATTTTTAATATCAAATTTACCCCAACGACAGTGCATTTGTTAAGCAGGTAGCCAAACTGTTGGTTGCTATTTTACCTTTTCTGTTAATTGTAAAAGTTTTACTTTAAATTTAAGTTATTCTTAGAGTGAAGTCTTTAACTTGTCCAGAATGTATCTTATTTTAATTTTGAATTATTATTTGTATAAAATGTACATACAAAAAGTCTGTGACAACGTTTTACATTTTAAATACTTTTCAAATCAAATACTTTTCTTTTCATACATGATTACTACATAAATTACAGCTGTGTTGTGTTATTCTTTTTTTTACAGTTATTACATGTAATAGTTACATATATTCTATATTACTCATTAAGGATTAACCTTTTTCGATTAAATGAGAAAAGAATATTTCAAAATATAAATTATGCAACTAAAGATTCAAAATAATACTAAAACAAATCTGTTCTATTATCCTCGTAATTAAATTAATTATTTTTTTGTATTTTACTTTCATTTTTAAAACTTTCTTGAAGTTCAATTGTTCAATATTAACCCATTGGTAATAAGTTTCGCTGTTTTCACTGATTTTTACGTTTAATTATAGTAATCAAAAGTTATAAATTACGAAATCTTATGTTTACAACAAAAAGGTATACCAAATTTCACTGTGTGAACTGTGGAGTTATCCAATTTTTATATCTTTAATTATCAACCCATCCTAGATGAAAAGTTAAAAATTCGGATTCATTTACATCTTGTTACATTTTTCTGTTTGAAAAATTAATTGCAAAATATTCACACAATGTATAATTTTCGAAATTACTTTCCCAAGAAGTTGATGGACCCGACTATTTTCATCCTTGTTAACTCAGATTTTATTTTTGGTTTTTACATGGGTGTAATCGAGGGGTTACTCGCTGGTGAAGTTTTTTGTACACATCTCATGAAGTAGATGAAATCTCATGTGAAGTACATAAAGTAATGGTAAAATACATGAAGTACGTGTAAAGTAGGTAAAATAGGATTAAAGACAAATCAAATAAAAAAATGGCTACACAACAAAAAAGAAATTCAAGACAATCAATTACAATTAAAACATTTTTTAAATCTTTATTTTTTCGGAAAATTCTAAAAAGAAACAGCATCAATCACAGCACCAATTTATAAACATCAATCCCCTTCCATTGCAAATTTTTAATTCAAAAAAGTCTAAATCTATTGTGCATTCTTTATTTTGGGTTGGACCTTTTTTGCTTTAGAATTATTTAAAAATTATCTGGGGTGGGAGACCTGTTAGCTCCTCCCAATTTTGAAAATAATCTTAATATTTGTTGGTGCTTGATTGTACATAATTTATTTTTACTTTATCCGTTTTACCCCCCTAAGAATATCTCATAATTTTTTAAAAACTAAAACGGTAGCTGAGAGTTCTACTAAATTTTCAAACTTTTAATAATATGTTTGCCTGGATTGTAATATTTGGGTACTGAAGGGTGTTTCACACCCCCCGGATTGAGTCATTTATTTTTTATCAGATTATCAGAAGTAAACTAAAGATCTCCCGTTGTAAAGGCACTGGAGGGTGTTCCACACCTCCCAGACCCCCCTAATAAATTAATTTATTTTTTATCAGAAGTAAACTAAAGATCTCTCATTGCCGAGGCACTGAAGGGTGTTTCACACCCCCCAGACCCCCCGGTTTAAATAATTTATTTTTATTAAAAGTGAATTAAATATTTAAGCATAGCTTAAGTTTATTAAAATTAGCTATGGCCAAGTAAATATGTTTAATTCGTAATCTCACAATTAATTATAAACTGCGTAATTATAAATTCCGTACACTCTTGGGGAGTAGTGGGGATCCCTGCAACGAGAGGTCTTCAATTTATTTCTGATAAAAATTAAACTACTTAATCCGGGTGTCTGGAGATGCGGAACACCTTTCAGTGCCTCGGCAATGACAAATCTTCAGTTTACTTACGATAAAAAATATGCTACTAGAGCTAAGAGGTCTGGGGCCCTCTAGCGCATTAATTTTAGAATCTCGGTAAGTCTCTGAAATACTGATGAAGTACGTGAAATACAATGAAGTAGGTGCAGTACTGTGAATTATTGATAGAGTACGGTGAATTACTGGTGAAGTACGTGAATTCCCGTGAATTACTTCTGAATTATATGAAGTAAGAAGAAGTATGGAAAATTATTATGAAGTACGTGAAGTGTGAAGTTAATTGTATACGATTTCCTCTAGCGGTTGACCCCTCGGGTGTAATAAATAGCCATTTTATATCGGAGTTGGAAAGAAGGTACTCAAATCATTAAAAAAATTGCGCAATTATGATTATGTGGAGTAAAATTGGATAAAAAAATATTCTGTATTGGTTCACGTAATATTCACGATGAAGATAACTTATTTGGAGGTACAATTACGCTAACCAGCACCCACAGGTTCAAGATTTAAAATATCTAGACATGAATCCCTTGATAGGTAAAAAACAAATTACTGGTTCCAACTGACGAAGTGCGTAGATTGAAATGATTCAGACCAACGGAGCTAATAAACGTATTTAACCAGTTAAAGTGCAATTTTAATTTAATTTATTTTTCATGTAAATACAAAGTACTGGAGTTATATAAATTTTAAGCTAAAAATGTGGCATTTTTCGTATCGACAAACTGTTGTCCATTATAGTCAGATAAAGTAATTATCACCTTTGTGAAATAATTCGCCAAAAAAAAAAAAATTATTTTTTAGAGATCAACATAAATGAAGAAAATCAAGGTGAAAAATTTTTCATTTGTTTAAAATGCCCCCCCCAAAAATTTGTTTTTAATAAAATTATGACATAACAAATTTAGGACAGTTTGAATTAAAACTAAAAATGTAGTAACTTTAAAAACCACTTAAAAATAACTATTTTTCACGCTATGCCAACTAACATGCTAACTAAACAAATAACTTCAAACAGTAACTTTACACATCGTAGTGCGTGCAATTTTGATTACACTTTTTTGGTAGTAAGTAGTAGAGAAAAAATTTATAAAATTATAATGTAATTTTATTACGCATTGGGTTAAATAGATTAATTATTCTTAGATATTATTGACGTTTGCCGACTAGCTGCTATAAAATTTAAGGGCTGTTAAAATGTAATAAAAATTATTTTATGGAAAGGTGATTCTCATTGGGATATTGGAATATAGTTTTATCGTGTAGTTGATGAAGCCTTGTAAATTTAAAAACTGTAAATCTTCTCTGTTGGTTGTCACGCCCGAGGGTCATCGATTAAATTTATTTGATTAATTTAGGACCTTAACTTGGATTAGTTAATCTGTCATTCCGTTTTGCAAATTGTCACTTGCTCTGCTACTATTCCGTTTGATGCAACTAATGTGCTGGCATTTAATATTACAACAAGCTGTGTAACATGTAAAGATTTGATTTGTCTTCATCATTCACTTGAAGTGAACAGAGTCAAATTAGGAAAAGCTTAAGAAGTAAGATGTATTACTAAACTGAAATTATATTTACGATGTTTGCTTTTTTCAGTGATCTCTTTTATGACTATTTTATTTTTAATATCAAATTTACCCCAACGACAGTGCATTTGTTAAGCAGGTAGCCGAACTGTTGGTTGCTATTTTACCTCTTCCGTTAATTGTAAAAGTTTTACTTTATATTTAAATTATTCTTAGTGTGATGTCTTTAACTTGTCCAGAATGTATCTTATTTTAATTTTAAAGTATTATGTGCTTATTAAAAACATTAAAAATATGTTCACTTGTTGCAGAAACACGAGTCTCCTCTTCATATTAGTTTCATTTGTTATGACTGGCGTCCGGTAATCTACGAACTCTTCAGAACTGCAGCTCTTAGAACTGTGTACTAAATATATAATATTAGCCAGCACCGGATCGACCGTCAAAATTATATCACAAAAAATTCTTTTTGTTTTACCTATTAGGCAGGTCATAAAATATTCTTCAAAATATAAAATAACATGGTTAAAACAATATATTTTATTTTAACATAAGAAAAACACAAATTGAAGATGTCCTTCCCTCTACTCTTGATCCGCCAGCCAATTTATTATTATTATTCCCATTCTGAACTCATTCGAAATCTTGGAAAGCGGTTTGACTTTTAGTCTTCAATGTTATGTAAAACGTTGGCTAAGATTCAGATAGAGATGATAATTGCCAACCTTTCTTATAGAAATGGTACTTGAAGAACAAGAGGAAGAAATTTACGTCACCTCGACGTCAATTTTACGTTGAATTTTGTTGTTTTTCAGTAGTTAACAATTTATTGAAGCAGAGGTTTCCCAATTGCAATAATACTTTTGAAGAAATTTTATGTTCTTTTCTGGTCATTTATTGATGTGGATCAAGAAAACATTAAAATATTTAATTATTAATTGCTTTCAATCTTCTTCATAAGCATAAATAAGTATTCCACATAACCTTTACCTGACCTATTATTTACTGTGTTTATTAAAAACTAATTAAAATAAGATGTCAAAACTAATTTTTAAGTTATCAACAAAGTTATTAGGATAGATAATAAAATTATCAAATTGAAAGCCTCAATTTGCGGATTAAATTATTAATCCACAAACAAATTGATTTTGTAATGAAAGCAAAACTACGATCAATTTTCAGTTAATTAAATACTCATCGTTTAGAAAAAGATTTAAAAGCTAAGAAGAACGAAAAAATGAAAGATAATATTTCTTAGGAAATTTAATCAAATAAAGTTTTTGTAAGCACCGATCATTAGTCACATTTTCAAAGAAGTTATCGTCGTAAATAAATACTTTTCCATGAAAATTAATTTTATTTTCGGAAAGTTTCACACTTCATTCAAACGAAAAGAAAAACGATTAGTCTGGAAGACTTACTTAATAGTTTCCCAAGTTTCGTCTCCAAACGTCTTGACAACTAGTAATTCTAACGCATAATTGACGAATCCGTACTGGAAAATAAAATTATTAACGAATTTGCGATTTATTTTTACTTTCACCTTACCATTTTTCGAACCAAGTTAGCTTGAACGTGTACACTTGTGTTTCGAGTGTTGCGGAGACCTCGACGAAAGTTGAAGGAAAACTGCGGAAAATATAATTTTCTTGGTGTTATAAAATCGATGTTATGTGCCTAAGGCGCGTGCGCTTTTAGTTTGGAAAATGTCCACAGATGGCACTGCAGTAATTTTATCGTATAATAAATCTTCATGAAATTCTTACAATATAATATACCAAGCTCATAAAAATGTTAATAAACTTTTTGTTTTAAAAATCAAAACTTTTTGGTTACTTAAGACTTTCAAATAACCCACCCAAGAAAAAGTAAATTTACATTTAAGTCAAAGTTGTGTGGCTAATTTATTCTGACCATATTTTTTAGGTTGGAGCCGATTTTTTAACAGAATTTTAAAATAATATTTTGCATAAATTTGACTAAAACTTTGATATTATACAAACGTAAAATTAAAAAGTCTACATTGTGATTTAAGATATACTGGGACGTACGTGTTGAGATTTTATAAAGACATGTAATTAAATATTTCGATAAAATTTACATCTTTAGTTACAATTAGCGGCGTAATTGAATCACCGTAACTTCCATTAATAGTACGAAAAAGTTTTTAATATTGCGAAATTTAATTAAAACGTAATTGAAATACCTGATACGTCTGTCTAAATCAATTTCGAACGAGTTGTTGCTGAAAGGATATAAAATAAGAGCGAGCATTTCTAATAGAGGCAGAGTGGTCGCTATTGCTTACATTTGTGATAATTTAGTGTATTACACAAATTTTATATCGCAATTTAAAATTGAATAAAAAAATTTAATTTATATTACCTATTTATTTTCTTAATTTATCGAAGCGTTACATATTATAGAAGCTAACAAATAAGTACCTTCCTTTATTAATGAAGGAATATAAGGCTTTGTGGAATTCTCAGCGTTAGTTCATTAAGAGAAGGAACTTATTTTACCAGCTTCCTGCATATTTCAGCTTCACATACCTATATATCGGTTTTAACATACAGAATGAATATTCATATTTCTTAATGCCCAAATTGTTGGCATTCTCGTTATTTCCTAATCAAATCACTTTACATTAATATTCTAGATTATTTAATTTATCCGACAATTAAGTTTCTGAAACTTAAATCTGAAGTAAATATAATAAGATTGAGTAGTTTAGGGCGGACAGATTGTTACATATTAATATTTTCTTCAGCATAGATTGACATATTTAATTTTTTTATGGTTGATACAATGAAACTTGATAATGTGTGCTCCGGTGTGACTCCTCCCACTCAGTGTTTCGCTAATAACGCTGTTATCAAAATATGCGTAAGAAACCAAAAGTATTCGGCGTGAAAATACAACATTTTTCATTTTTAAATATTATTGTTATTTTCATAATTTTAAGAACATCAAGAAAAATTCTCGTGGTTTGTTTTTGGATTAAGGCATTAATATTAAGAAAATTAATTGATGACCTAGACGTTATAATTCTGTTGACTGCAGAGAAAGAAGACAACATTTCTTATGCGGATGATAATATAACTGTCAGACTAAAATGACTAATGAACGCAATGATGGAAAAAAAATCAAAAATATGGGCTTGGTATCGCTAATTCTCAATTTGTGATTAATCCTAGAACTACAGAACCTGTGAATAAGTTGACATCACGATTATCAAACTATGGGATCATTCATAAGATGGTTTCTCTATCCCGATATAACATAAACAAATATTAGATTTTTTTATTCTGTTCTGCTGGGTAGAATAATAGACTTTAGTGATTGAGCCACATTACGAAAAGCAAAAACAGATTACATCTATTACAAAGGACTCTCAAAGAAAAAATACCAGCGAAGAGAGGTATTGGAAGAAAAATAATTTCATGGCTGCAGAATTCAATTTTATTTCAAAAACACTAACATAGCACAAGCCTAAGGGGTAGATTGCGCCAAGCACTTTAGAAAAGTTACTATTTAATTTCAATATTCGCACATAAAAAATGACTTTAAGACGAAAAGCTTTCTTGCATTTATTTTTGCGATCCGATTTTTACTTTAGTTGTTTTTAAAATTTAATTTGTAAACTTTTCTGTAAATTATTCTAATAAGTCAAAAACCTACTGAAGAACTCAAGTTGTTAGAGATTGTTACATTACGAAACATTTTATTTTAACTCTAAATTCCATTTTAGTTCTACAGCAGCTCAATTATTTTCAAGTACAGAGAAATATACTTAGTACAGAGTTTTGTGTTGGTTTTCATACATATTCATTTTGCTTGGAAACAAGTAATATATTAAAAGTTGAGAATTACGTTATTATTCCTAAGTTAGTATAATCCACTTAATTTTTGAAAATATAAATTTATAATATTGAAAGTTTATCTTAAAACTTTTATTTTTATTAAAATGTGTTGCGTCGGATTAAAGATATCTGCTGTAAACAGTTTGAAAAATATATTTGGTTTAACTTCTATCGCTCATTTCTCAATTCTGATATAGTGCAACTTAAAATATTATGATAGCATGTTTGTGATGTTTGTAATAACTTTTTCTTTCCTTCTTGGTCATATTTTAGAAGACATATCGCATTCCAAATTAATTGGAACTAAAGTAAATTGTAAAATTGTAAAAAACATGGATATTGATGGTTTAGGTAAAAGTGTTGCTACTTAGCGAAAGAAGTAAACCCTATGGCCGAGATTAATGATTTGATCGAAGAGCAGAAAAAAGCTTGCTTTCAATAAATCACTTAGTTTACTATTTGGGGAGTAAGTACCAAGAAATTTTTAGAAAAACAAGGTTCTTTGTTTTCTGCTCTGAAATTTATGATATGTAGAACGGATTAACCCAAAGGATAACATTATTTCTTCAAGCTCGTTTCTAAATATGAAAATTGTTAGGAATAATTTTCAAATTTCGAATTAGTCAAATTTCATTGCCTGAAGCTGAAATGTGTACTATCGAACTATTCCTTTATGTGCCTCCAAGTAGCCATTGTATATAATTTGTGCTGCCTTTGTATTGCCTTTTGGCAAAAATCTATTTTAGTGTTAATTATATTTTACAGTTGCTGTATTGGGTTGTTAATTTATGTATAATACAAAATGGAGTTTTCATTGTGAAGTATATCCGCAAGACGAAGAGTACTAACTAAATTATTTTTTGATTAAAGATCGAAAACCACTTCTATATGCTTTAGTAAGTTATTTTGACTCATTGAAAGTTAAAATTATCAAATTTCCAACTCTGCCACTGACAAAAATGGAAAGAAAATGTCTTCCAGCTGTTAGGACATCTAGGAAAACATTAATTAATCGTTAATCACGTGCGCAGTAAGTACATATAGGAAAACATCCTATTTATTATTTTAATGGCTTGTGGCTATTAATCATATTAATCACTTTTTACATTCTAACAACTTTTAGTTATTATATCGAAAAAGTGAAAAAACATCCTTAATCTTTCCGTTTATAAAATATTTTTAAATAATTTCCTGATTCTTCGCTTATTGTTATAGAATTTTACTTCGGAAATTCGAAAATAAGCATTAAACCTGTCGCAACATCCGCATCGCATTATAATCGGCGAAATAACGATGCTTCAGTACGGTATCGAAGAAAGTTCAAAGACTTTATCGTTCAGTTTATAAAATATTTATAAATAATTTTCCTGTTGAATTTTCCTACCGTCCTAAGATTTTTATGCTTATCCATAAATGTTTAAGTAATAAAATATAAATTAAACATAATAATAATTGAAATTCAGATGAATATATTATTAACATTAAACACTATTACCGCATTTTACAGATAACTGACAGCTAGCTTAGCTGAAGCAGTTTATTCATGTGTTTGCAATATTGAACCACGTAATCTTACTAAAACCTTTAAATTCAATATTACTACGTTATCATAATTTTATTTTTATTACAGGAATAACATAATATTTTCGTTTTTTTTTCCAGATTAATAATTAAAAATAATTACCTTAATATTTCTTCTTATAACGTCTGTTTTAAATTAATTTATTTACTTCATCTAAACATGTACAAATTAACACATCTTCAAATATTAAGTTTTATTATTAATTGTTCAATCAACGCATAGTAGCATGAAGATTTATCAAAATTATTTAAAAACAAAAGCCGTTTTTCAACTTCAAAGAATATTTATAAATATTCACTCGTAAAGAAATTTAAAAAATTTATAAAACAAATTTGTTTTCACTAGTGATATATTCCTGCAGTAAATTGTTCACACAACTGTTCCGCACGTATTACGCATGATATGAAATCCAGAACCTACCTTTTAGCATTCAAATCATATATTTTTGCAAAGCCTAAGAAATACGTTTGTTAGAGTATCATTTTAGAAATATATATGATTGTCTTGATTATGTAACAACACGTGCATAACATCTTTTCCAGTTTTCAAAAACAATATATTATTATGAATCCTTAGGGCTGGTTTCTAACTACAAGGTTTAATGCAATTAATTTGTTTAAAAAAAATTGCAATTTCGTACTGATTCATTAAAAATACTTTTAAAAAATGATTTAAATTATTGTCACAATACAATCTAATCGAGTACGCAGCACAATAGATCTCTCTGTATTGTTTTGTATAACCACGAAAATCGATCACCTTTAAATAGACAAAACTTCATAAAATAAATTATAGTAGCAATTGTAACCACTAAGTTTGTGGCGAAACGTTACAAATTAGTTTAAGCAATGCAAAAACTCATCTTGAAATGTTAAGGGTTCAAAATAAATTAGCTGGATCGTAAATTAAACAAGCTATTAGCCTGTTAACAGCTGTAAACTTCTCACTAGGCCCTCTTCATATGATAAAAGTGTCGCTATAAATAGTAATCTGAATCCCTTTTTTTATCTCGATAAAATAAAAGTTTGTGCAAACTGCTTTTATTTCCAAAAAGCTTTCAAAATCTAATTGGTACAATTCGCCCACTCAAAAGTGGTTTTTTAATCTACATGCACCGCGAGTTTGTGTAACTTTCAGTAATTAAATTTATTATTGATTCGGCTCATAAATGCAGTTATGTTGTTTCGAACTAAAATGCTAATTTAGTTTTGCAAACTCATAATAGTTTTCGCATTAATGTAATTTTATACCGTTAGGTAAACTGGTGGTTTCACTAATGGAATTGTTGAATAAATACCTCAGTTAAAGTGTATTGTTATTTTTGCACGTTCGTATTACTTTCCACTTCCAATTTTGTTAATTAAATCATTTGCAATAAAAACTTTAACTTCTCTGTTAATTTTGAATTAAAGTTTGTATGCAAAAAAATCGTATTTGTGCATCAAATTGGAAAAACTGCGCTTTTCCTATAGATAAAAATTTAAAGGACTCACTTTTGGTTGAAAAATCAATTTGAGATGGAAACACGAAGGTGTAAACATTTTCAACTGTAGATCAAAAACGTTTTGAATTTTCGTTCAGGCTATTTCATATTTGGATTGCACGCATTATAGATATTAGGGATCTATCGGAGAAGGAAATGTGGTTGTATCCGGGAGCTTTAACGAAAGGTAATTTGTTTTGTAGAAAACTGAGTTCTATTCAATTCAGCGTACAATTACTTTCATAAAGAGTTTGTTCAAATTATTTATTAATCTTCCTTTCTTGATATATTAAAATCCTCAAGGATTAATTCTGTAAATTTTATTTAACCTCTAGAGGGTTACTGCTACCTACGTAAACTTTCGGATTGTGAAGTGCCCACTTAGAACTTTCCGTGGCAGCAATAAAAGCACTATTTTAGTTTCTAATTTGTTTTATTCCAACAGCCCGAGTATTGAAAGACAAAAAAAGAAATACATAGAAGTACTTTACATGGCTCTTAGATCACCTGTGAGAGTGAATTATAGCCAGCATAATCAAAGCACGTAGGAAATTGTAGTAGTGTGGTTTGCAAACACAATGAAAGGTAAAAATGTTTACTTTGTTGAGCAAATTCCTGGGGTTTTTACATTTTCGTCAACAATACCACTAATTTAGTTATTTTAACATTACACAAAGTTGGTATTAAAAGCACATAAAGCTTATATTAGGTTACACCCTTTCGAGTGGTAAACTGAATTTATTAATCCTTACAAGGAAAATTGCACAAGTGTTAATGGTTTCTGTTAAATTTTAACGGACTGCTTTTAGAATAAATAAAGGCGCTAATCAACAAGCATTGTGAGCTTATTTGCGGATTTAGTTTATCACAACGCGTAGTGACATTCACATAAAAGGGTGGAAGCTTAAATGTGTTAATATTTAAGTTGAAATTTATAGTAATAAACATTTTCTCCACCAAAACGCTCAAAAGTTTGTTGCGTGTAGATACAAGAATTTCGTTTTTGTTCTTATAATTTTATGTAACTGAATACCTTTCTGTTAGACTATTTTAGTTAAAGTGATTTATCGCGGATCATTTTTATAACAACTTCACTTATACGGTGCCGGATCTAGGGTCAGATGTTAATATGGTAACGAAACTTGATGTAACAAAATCGATTATGTGTAATATGTAAAGGGTATTTATCAAAATGCAGTAAAGAAAAAATTATTAATTCTAAACAACCTTGGCTAACAATAGACTTTTCTGTGATTTCCCACGAGGCGAGGGTTGAAAGTAAGCGATATTCTACGGCTAACCAAAACAACCTTTTTTTTAAATAAACACTAAATTAACTCCTTAATTTAACTCAATAGAAATCAAAATAAAGTTGGTGTTGTCGAATAACTAACAGGAAGGGATTTCTGGCAATATCGGAGTCGAGGGGTTAACCGCTGGTGAAGTTTTTTGTCCACATCTCACGAAGTACATGACATCTCAGGTGAAGTACATGAAGTACTTCACGTCGAAGATCCTCCAGTGTCTCTACAACGGAAAATCTTCAATTTACTTCTGATAAAAAATAAACTACTCGATCCGGGGGGTCTGGGGGGTGTGGAACACCCTCCAGTGCCTCTGCAACGGGAGATCATCAGTTTACTTCTGATAAAAGTAAACTATTCAATCCGGGGAGTCTGGGGGGTGTGGAACACCCTCCAGTGCACAGATTATGGAATGAAGAACATTGAAGAACATGCAGAACCCCCAGACCAAGTAGTTTACTTTTAGTAAACTGAAGATCTCCGTTGCATAGGCACTGGAGGGTGTTCCACACCCCAGATTCCCGGTGTAAATAATTTATTTTTATTAAAAATGAATTAAATATTTAAGCATATCCCAAGTTTTTTAAAATTAGCTATGCCCAAGTAAATGTGTTTAATTCATAATCTGACAATTAATCATAAACTGCATAATTATAAATTCCGTACCCCCGGAGAGCAGATTTCTGCAACGGGAGATCTTCAGTTTACTTCTGATAAAAATAAACTATTCAATCCGGGGGGTCTGGGGGGTGTGGAACACCCTCCAGTGCACAAATTTTGGAATGAAGAACATTGCAGAACATGCAGAACCCCCAGACCAAGTAGTTTACTTTTATCAGAAGTAAACTGAAGATCTCCCGTTGCAGAGGCACTGGAGGGTGTTCCACACCCCAGACTCCCGGTTTAAATAATTTATTTTTATTAAAAGTGAATTAAATATTTAAGCATATCTCAAGTTTATTAAAATTAGCTATGGTCAAGTAAATGTGTTTAATTCGTAATTTGACAATTAATTATAAATTGAGTAATTATAAATTCCTGAATTATATGAAGTACGAAGTATGCAGAATTATCATGAATTACGTGAAGTGTGAAGTTAATTGTACACGATTTCCTCTAGCGGTTGACCCCTCGATTGGAGTTAACCCTTCCTCATATTGAGAGGTGGAGGTTAACTGACAACTAATAGCAAAGGTTGTGAACATGTAATTTATGACCTTGAATTTTTAGTAAAACAAATTATTTTGTGGTTTTTAAGTATATAAATTATAAATTTCAATATTTTTCTATTTAAAAATTATTTGAATAATTATTATTTATTATCGTCATATCAAACGAGGATCGGAGTAATTTATATTTCAAATTTGATGGATTACTTACTCATATTGGTTGTAAAATTAGAATTTCAGAAACTTGAAATATGATTTTGCATTAAATGCATAAAAATTAAATAAGCGAAATTCATTAAATAGACATGACAGTTAATGAATTATTATTTTATATTTGTATATTATTTTTTTATTCGCAAAAAAAATTAGCCAGAGAAACCATCAATTTCTAATATTGCTGTTTGCAAAGTCATGAAAAATTTAAATATGTTGTATTTTCAGTAAGTCAAACACTTCGCATTTCAGGAGTTCAAATTAATGTACTTGGGGAAGGGGGAGGAGAATTATCAGTAATATAATGAGTGGCAACACTTACTCAAACATATTGGTAATGGCGCCCTAATGTTTTTTTCATATTTTTATTTTTGTAAATTGCTAAAACGGACACTAAACAACAGATCACCCAATATTTAGAAAGATTATACAAAAGTCGACGAATTTAAAATTTGTAAGACTATGTTTACTATACTTCATCGTATTATAATGTAGTTGTCCTTCTGTAATTCATTGAAATTGTAAAGTGAACGATTAATTTTACAATAAGAACACTCATCGAAACTATTTGTGTTAAATCTGAGGTGTTAACTAACACATTTTATGTGACAGGTTAAAAGCATAATACTTTTGTGTTTTTACAGTCGAGGATTAAAATAGCAGTGTAAACACTGCTGAAAATCTAAAACGTGCTGCTATATCTGCAGTTTGCCCAATCATGTTTAATTTCTAGTTTAAACGTACGTAGAAAAATAATTAAATAACGGACCAAGAATGGGAAATACATTTTACTGCTCAGGAAAATTGCAAATAAACTTTCGTCGTCCGGTGAGGATAAATACCCGGTGGTGTAAACACTTATAACGGTTTACTATGTAAATGTAACCGTTACAATTATTCTCATAGTATATTTACCCTAAATTAGCCGTTTCCATTATTTTTTGAAACGAAAATATTGGAAAATTCTCCATTACAAATAATCCTGCTTGCAAATATTTCGGGGCTTCATTACAAACTCGCTTTATTCCCCTTCAATTTCTTTTAGCTTTCCAAATAGCAATTCAATTTTTTATTTGTACATCTTCCTAGTGGAAATGATTGCAACATTTATTTTACTGTTTGGGAAATTTGCATATGAAAAATTAAATTCTGTAACTTTTCCTTTGATAAGTTGCTTTGTATGGTTGTCGATATAAAAATTATTATGTAAATCCTTACACAAAACAAAATTATGTGCCCATATTTTTTATTTTAAAAAAGGGCAGCTCAAACGTGTATGAAATAACAAAAGGTTTTTATTGAGATAAATGCCGGGACTTTATCAAGTTTTCAGAAAATTTTAAGGTATGTTCGGAATTCATTATAAAGACGAACCAAAAAAAGATTCTCATTAAATTTGGATTAATAGCGATATCAACGAAAAGAATACGAAACTTTACGTTAACTTTTTATATAAAAAGCTTTAACAAGTTGTTAAAGTATTAGATATATTGAGTCGTATGTATGCAATATTGGCAGTTAATAACCGAATATTTCGTGTTTGTGTTAATAAACTAGCGGAATGTAATTTTGTTGAAGTATGTAATATATAGAATTTTTTAGACGAAAACTGTCGGTTTGATGGTTGGATTAGTTCACCAAATACTGATGCGTAAAGAATTTTATTCAAAGTGCCGTTGCTTGCTTGAGTTGTTTTATGGTAAGATCTTCTAATTCTTGCTGGTTATTAAGGTTTACTCTCGATTTTTTAAACGTTTTCGTTTTAATTTATAAAAAAGTTCAGCTCGATTATCGAAGTTAACAAATTTAAGGAAGTTTGTTAAATTTATAATAATTTTATCGCTTCATTTATTTCATGCAATTATTCAATCGCTTTCCATTTTCATCTCTTATAAATAATTCAATATTTTTAACTTGTTTATTTTATTTTTATTTTCGCTGTTTTAAAAATAATAAAAGTATTATTAAATTAGTCTGTTGTTGTTTTTTCCATTTCAATGGTGTAATTTATTTTCTTTTTTGTTACTTTGCCTAACTTTTTTTAATTTATTTCTTTTTTCAAATGTGGTTTTCACTTGTAATTTGAAAATGTAATGTACTTTTGTAAATATAAGCATACATAATGTAATCATTTCAACATTTCAGTCAAGCTTTAAATATAATTAATTTTCAACATTTTTAGAAATTAAAATAACTTATGTTTTTTAACAAAACAAAAATGAAATTGCTTGCATATACATAAATCTTCACATAATATCAGGTGCTTTTATTTAAACAATATTATTCAATTTTCTTATCTAAACATTGTAGTTATTTTTGAAAATGTTATTGTTTAATCGGAATGTATTTTAATACTTTGGTAAGTTTGTGTTGCATCGTGATCTTTCTGATTTTTAATGTTAACAATAATTTCGTATTTCATATTATAATCCAGTTTTATGTTGAATAAAAGTTTTATAAATTTTACTAGCTAAGTAAAATTTGAAAATTTTCCAACTTACATTTCTAGCTTATAAGATACCGTTGTACAAAGTTGTTTCGCCTCATCAAGATCTCATCAGTTAAACTATCCCTAAATGAATGAAAATTGATTAGAATCCATTAAAATTGAAATCAAAAACTATATTGGAAAATTTTAGTAATAATTAATTGACATAGTAAATGACGTAGTAAACAAAAATTATTATTTCAAAAAACACTAGTTTACCATTTCCACCGTCCATAGATTTTGGACCGAATGAAATAAAAGGTTCAGTTCATGTTTTTTCAAAATTCGGGAACAAAATCCAAGAACTAAAACTTGTGACTCATAGCAAAGATACACTGATAAGCTTAATAAGCTTTAAATTTCACTGGCTTGAAAAAATTTAGAAAATTTTTATTCAGCATATAATTTCACAAGTTAAGGGTTATGCCTACTTGGAAATTGATTTTTTAAAAAGTACATTTTCTTGAAGTATATGATGTTAGAAATATCCCCTACAAGTTTTTTGTCAATCTGTTGTTTTTTTACAAAGTTATACGACTTTGTATAAGTAAAAAATTAACTTTTTTGCTTTAGTGTAAACTGCATATCAAACTTTAAACGCGACTTTCTCAATACTACATGTTGAAAGTCGGTGATCAAGATATTTCAAAAACTAGTGAATAAATATATTTGAAATTTTTTATACGTATTTTAGACATCCAAATCTAGTACTTAACGAGGGGGTTTTTTCTTTTAATGCGTAGTTTTTATTTTATGTACAAAAGATATCCCTTTTTTCTTACGAAAATCGATATTTTAACTTTAAACAGTTGCCAATTTGTCAAAATTCAAATTTTTGAAATATGCCTTCGTTAAGTACTAGATAAACTCATATATTAATTAAATCTTTTTGAATTTTTAATTTCAGATAACTTGGCTCAGTATAGTACTGATCACCGCAAAACCCCTTTTAAAAGTAGGGTTGTCGAACAACGACCGTAACTTGATCATTGCTTAATATTTTTGTACAAAAAAATTATAAAGTGTTTGCTAAATAAAGCTCTTTTGAATATAAAGATTGTTGTGCAAAAATATGTAAACATTTTCTCAAAAAAAAATAACAAATGTCCGATTTTATTCGATCTTCTAAGTAGGCATAACTCCTTAAAATCCTATTTTAATGCCAAATCAATATTTCACTGGTTTTATTATTTTTGATTATACTGTTGAAGTTCAATTTCATTTAGTGACATTGCCCAGTGGTAAAATAATTATTTCTTTACAAAGAAAATTGTGGTTTGGTTAGTTTGAACAAGTGATTGGTAAGAACTTGGATTTTCCTGACGACTAAATTTACCGAAGAATTTTATTTTGGTGTTTTCCTAATAATTATATTTCTTCGGTGACGCTCCTCTCGATTTTGATATTTCACATCCGGCGCGCACAAAATTCAGTAAATTAAAAGCCTCCTGGCCAAATTAGGTCTTCACCTTTTCTTGTATAGGAATTTGCCGGCTACAGAATGCTAGATACAACTAAATAGTGAAGATTCCTTTAATTTTTTACTAATTATTGTGATTTATGTTAGATTTTTATTGTGATCCTGAAATGTGTGATAGAAGTAAATAAATTTAATTAATGAAAACGCATAACTTTTACTCTAATTATTGCCAGATCACTCCCACCCCAGTTCAACTCGTAAAAGCCAACGTGCATGAAACTTTGGTCTTTGAACAGAAGCGTCATACATTATTCAATTTTTTGCAAGCTGCACTAATTGATGGAAAAGAACCTCATCATCGTCCTTCTGATTATGGAATATTATCCATCGTTGAGCGAGCGATTCAAATTTGTTCTGATAATGATGAACTGAGAGAACGCTGTCTTAGTGCTTTAGTCTGTTTCTTTTTACCTTTTAAGTAAAAGGTATCTTTTCTCTGTATCTTCAAAGTACAGCAAATAGTAAATTTTTTGAGAACCTGAAGTTTCGTCAGAAATAGATTCTTGTGTTACAAAGAAAGAGCTTGAAAAACTTCTCAGGGAACACATACCTACAGTCTATAAGCCGAGGGTTAAACGCTGGTGAAGTTTTTTGTACACATCGCATGAAGTACATGACATCTCATGTAAAGTACATGAAGTACTTGTGAAGTACATAAAGTACGTGATAGTGAAGGATAAAATACGTGTTAAGTATATTGAAGTACAAGTATAATATCACGAAGTTAGTAAATTTTTGGTAAATTACATGAAGTTGAACCTAGCTTATGCGCATGCGCTACGGTCAATGTGTATCATAGCTAAAACACGTGTATTTAATAATAATTATTTGATAGCAAATTAACTTACATCAGTACATTTTTTTTAACATTTTTTTAACTTAAACGTTGAGTAGATCTTTGGCGGTCATTATCTTACTAATTAAAAGTTTTGGTAGTTGCTAGTTTAATAATAATTAATTAATTAATTAGTTAAACTTAGATTTCGTTAGTTTAATTTATAATTTTTTAGCTCATTTGTTTAAGTATCATGGAGGTTAGGTAGCTCAATAAAAAGCTTTGGTAATTTATTATTTCATCGTGATTAATTAATTGCATTGAAGAGAAAATAACGCGCTTGTCCCGGTTTTCCAGAGACGGCTCCAGAATGTAATAATACAATTTAAATTATTTTCTTATGCCTGATTTCTTCAACTACAGTTATGTATCAGTTAAAATACATCAAAGCTAAATTGACAAAATTACCAATGAGGTGTTTCATTTGTTTTTCTTTTGTTGTGTGTTTGGTTATTTTGTTGTGATCTGATTGGATGAAATGGGATAAAGTGCATATCATCAGCCCCTTCCATTGCGAATTTTTAATTCCAAAAGTCTATTGTGCATTCTTTATTTTCGGTTGAACTTTTTTTAGAAAATTTTAGGTAGATCTCTGCAACGGAGATCTTCAGTTTACCTTTGATAAAAATCGGGGACACTCAATCCGGGGGTATGGGGTGTGGAACACCCTCCAGTACATACATTTTGAAATGAAAACACTACAGAACATGCAGTACCCCAGACCGAGTAGTCTACTTTTTATCAGAAATAAACTGAAGATTTCTCATTGACTGGAGGGTGTTCCACACCCCAGACCCCGGTTTAAGTAATTTATTTTTATTAAAAGTGAATTAAATATTTAAGCATATCTCAAGTTTATTAAAATTAGCTATAGCCAAGTACATGTGTTTAATTCGTAATGTGACAATTAATTATAAACTGCTTAAATATAAATTCCCACCCCTGAGAGGCAGATCTCTGCAACAAAATAAAAAATAACCTACTTAATCCGGGGGTCTGGGGTGTGGAACACCCTCCAGTGCCTCTGCTTCCGTTTACTTCTGATAAAAAATAAACTACTCGATCCTGGGGGTGTGGAACACCCTCCAGTGCTTAAATTTTAGAATCTCGGTAAGTCCCTGAAATACCGATGAAGTACGTGAAATACAATGAAGTATCGATGAATTAGGTGAAGTACCGTGAATTATTGATGAAGTACGGTGAATTACTGGCGAAGTACGTGAAGTCTCGTGAATTACTGCTGAATTATATGAAGTACGAAGAAGTATAGAGAATTATGATGAAGTACGTGTAGTGTGAAGTTAATTGTACACGATTTCCTCTAGCGGTTGACCCTCGCTATAAGCAGATTAGATGTTTTATTATGATAAGGTTATTTGCATTTGATCCTGTGAATGCATAAAATTCTCCCAATGCAACAGTTTTATCTTGCATATCTCTTGAAAAAGAACAGTTTTGAAAATATGGAAGAAAATGCCAAAACAACTGTATCAGTATCTAGTATTTTTATTTCATATTTAATATTATTTTTAGCGTACAAAAAAATTCTGCTAGTTGATTTTTATGTTGTCTGCTATCTTGAAGTCGTTCAAAATTTTTGGTAGCGAATTTTATTGTGCTACTAGGTGACAAAGACAAAAGCCTTTTTTTTAAATTCCATATCACAGTACTTACTAACTGTTGGCGATATTCGTTAAACGACAGCTTTTTGTTACAGTCGAACAGTTTAATGTTTAATAATTTGCTTTACTCGTAAAATTATCTGTAAAATACTTGGATGTCACTATTCTTGATATTTTAACTAAATTTTTTTCTTCAGAGAATCAAAAAAGACATAAATATTAGTATTTTCCCACTTTACGAAATGATTAGTGTTTAGTTTAGAAAATTTGCAACTATTTTTAAGATTTATTTATACGTGGGTTATCTTTTGATTCTTGAAATACAGCAGTTCATTTTTTTACTTTTTTTGTTAAGGCAATACTGGCAATCATAACAGCAACAAATTTTTAATTAATAGATTCATCTGATGTAATAGGAATTTACATTTTAAGAATCCAAGAAAATTTTCGAATGATCCGCGCTTTCGAAAACTCGACTTTAGAAAGGTAAAGCAAATATGCATAGTGTAATAATAAAAGTACTGTTAATTTGAGTAGTTTTTGTTACAGCTTCTATAATAATAAACATTACATTAAAATTTTTAAAATTAGAAGGTTAAATAAACAATAAAACGAAATGTTATTTGTAAGCTTTCAGCAATGGTTACTGCTGTCATCAGACGTATTATAATAGACGTAATAATAATAATTATTATTATTAAACGTCTAAAAAGTGTCATAAAAAATAGACGTAATAATAATTATTATTATTAAACGTCTGATGACAGCAGTAATCACTGCTGAAAGCTTACAAATAATATTTCGTTTTATTGTTTATTTAATCTTATAATTTAAAAAATTTTAATCTAATATTAATTTCAGAGGTTAATAATATAAATAATTTCTATAATACTAAACTGCAAACTTCGAGTTTTGTTATGCCATTACCATCGAACGGTCAGTTTTGATCGCTCGATGGATCGCAAGTATCACAAATAGTCCAGTCAATAGGGATAAAAAAAGGCCTTTGCCCTACAAAAGGTGGGGTAAAAACGATTTTGATATGTGATGTACTTTCGGGAAGACCAAATTTTCTACATTTTGTTTATAAATGCTTGTTTTGTAAGTCTGATGTGTAACGAGTTGGGAGAAGACGTCCTTGCCTTGGGGGGGTCATACAATGTGACCAAGTGTGTCATTTGGCATTAGCCAAATGTGAAGTCCCATAAAAATTTTATTTTTGGGATTTGTAAAAAAATTGTGCTTGAGTATTTTTTTTATTATATAATTTTAAAATTTTAAAATATATGATTCCTCTTAAACTATTTGAACTTTTATTAATATAAAAAAGTTAAAAATTATAAATAAAATGTGAAAGCTAAAATTTTAGTGTTTTCCAAAAATGAACGTGAAGTTCAATTTTATAAATGAGGGAGGTGCTTGATGTGTGATTATTGAACGTTCCGGAGAGAAGGGGGGAATAAAATACTGTGGCCAGCTGTAATAAAGGGATAAGGGGGTCCAAAATTTGGAAAGGATTGCAGCAAGAGGTCAACCGCAGGGGTCAACCCATTCATCGATACTTTCAGTATCAGAGACTTTCAATTTCTGAGACTTACAAAAATACCAAAATTTGAGCACTGGAGGGTGTTCCACACCCCCCAGACCCCCCGGATTGAATAGATTATTTTTATCAGAAGTAAACTAAAGATTTACCGTTGCAGAGGCACTAGAGAGTGTTTCACTCCCCAGCCCCCGGATCAAGTAGTTTATTTTCATCAGAAGTAAACTGAACTCTCCTGTTGCAGAGATCTACCTCCCGGGGAGCACGGAATTTATAATTAGGTAGTTTATAATTAATTGTCAGATTACGAATTAAGCACATTTACTTGGCCATAGCTAATTTTAATAAACTTGAGATATGCTGAAATATTTAATTTACTTTTAATAAAAAATAAATTAAAATAAGGGTGTGGAACACCCTCCAGTGCTTCTGCAACGGGAGATCTTCAGTTTACTTCTGATAAAAAGTAAACTACTCGGTCTGGGGTTCTGCATGTTCTGCAATGTTCTTCATTCCAAAATTTGTGCACTGGAAGGTGTTCTACACCCCCCTCCCCAGTACTTCATGTACTTCATTAGATGTGTACAAAAAACTTCACCAGCGGTTAACCCGTCGGATTGCAGACATCCTTTATGAACGACCTCTTAAATCGGCGGAAACGTAAACGTTCAACTAAAAAATCCTCCAAATTGATCTATTCACAATAAGTTCTTTGAAAATAATAGTCTTAATATTAACATTTATAATAACATAGTAAATGTGTTTATTATAAAAGTGATAATACATATAAACAATATTATCATCGCAATTATAGCGGCAAAGACTGCTAGCTCAGAATTCCAACTCAACACACACAAAGTCAGTGTGCCTGTAGCTAGCAGTTTGGTCGTACATGGCGAATCCCAAAATGGATTTTTGTTTTACTTGTGATAAAAGTTTAAAAAAAGGTGATCAACTTGTCGTGAAAAAGAGAGGCGTGGAGACTCTTCTGAAATCTAGCGTGAAACGAGGAAATCACAAACACATATGTAAGCATTCTGAAAAGTTTATCCTTGGTAAGAGGGACAGAGGCAGCACTACTGAAAGAGTGTATTCCACGAATAGTTGGAAAGAGAAAAAATCAGCCAAAAACAATCTGTTTTTACATGCCGTGGCTGCATCACGACATCTTTCTTCTTCAACCACGGAAAACCAAAATTTTTTATTCGTCCAAAAACCAAAGAAGTCAATGCATCATCAGAATCTTCAAAGATCAGAATGCCATAACCGAAGACATCGCAGACACTGGAGCACGCTTTCTTGTCGCTTTGTATGGTAGCAACAGGGACGAGAAAACGTTGAAAGAAGTCTGCTACCAGCGTTTCGCAATATCGACAATACAAAGCAAATTTAATCTAGCTTCTTTGCCACCAACAAAGAACGCTGCACGGTACAATGCGTTTAGAATCTACCATCAAGTTCAAGAACCAAAAAAATCCATCCGACTGGGGTTGGAAATTTGGTACAAATGGGTTCACTTCAATACCAATGTCAGAGAATCCTGCCCCAGATGCCTTATTAAATGTCATTTCATGCAATTGTAAAACCGATGCAGTGGAGCATGTGGCTGCTGGAAAAATGGGTTGAAGTGCTCTATTGTATGCGGATTATGCAATGGAGAATCATGCAACAATGCATCAGAGGTCATCATTGAGAGCGACAAGCAAGATGAGGCAATGAGATGGATGTAAGCCCAGATTCTGACTGCAGAAATGGATTAAAAAATAATACTAACAGAGACGATTATGCATCAACATCAACCTATCTAAAGAATTAAAAATAAAAAAATAATAGAAACATATTCGCAGACATTAATTACGGAATACAAGCTGTACTGAATTGCAAAATAAAGAACATCTGTGGATTGGGTGTACTGGGGATACCACAATTTAAATAAACGTACCATAAACTCTACCTCTACCCGTTTCTTTACAGAATATAGGACAACGTCGCAAGACATTTAAATACCGATTGTATGTATGCATTAATACTAATTAATTAACTACAAATATGATTTCTTAAATTGAAAAAATTAGAGTTGGAGGTTTTTTTGGACAAATGTTCACGTTTCCGCCGTTGTAACTCGTGACAAATCAGACTTAAAAAAAGTGTTTATAAATAAAATATAGAAAATTTAGTCTTCTTAAAATGTGTATCAGACATTTTTGTTCTAGGATCAACTGTTGGTGAATTATATAAAAAAAACAATTTTCGGTACCTTTAATCCAGATGGTGGACCCCACCCATGGTTAAAAGCTTGGATTTTTCATTGAGGCCTAGAACTAAATAACATAAATATCGTTTCAACCCCACCTTTTGCAGAGTAAAACCAAAATAATATTTTAAAAACATTAAATTCTGTCTTTTCAAAAAATATCTTTACGATTATCATTATTGCAGCAGGTAAACGGACGGTGGTAGGACTACGTTTTTACTTTATGAAGAAAATATCTATGCTGGGGATAGCATGCTAGTGCAGCTGTAGTATACTAACAACTACTATAATTAGTTCGTTATTATGCTAATTATGCTAAAAATGTAATAAAGCAGTTTGTGAGCGCTTCTTAGCTCACTTTGAGCTCAGTTAAAGTTAGGGTAATGCAAACCAAGTTTGAGATACTAAAATCGCATAAACAAAACTTAGTAAACTATTGTTGGCATTTGAGAACAAGAGTTTGCACATGCAGTCTTGCGGTTAGATGTTAAACAAAGGATTTACTAAGCGGCTCGTGTAGTTCAGATATTGAAACTATTTTCGTTCTTTTTATCATAATTTAGAAAACCCACAGTTTACGCGTATTTCTATTTTTAAAACGCGCGACGTCAATTTTCCAAAGCACAATGCGAAAATAAAGCGAATAAATAATGGATTTGATCTGCGGAACTTAATTCAATTCATACACTTGATAAAAAAATCTTCAGATAAATAAATGAAATGGATTTTCGATAATCAAGAACCAAAGCACATCAATTACTTATCATTGTACAACCTACAAATGCTTATATTATATTTATACAGAATTGGCTGAGAGCCAAGTGAACGATAACGTGAACACGTGAAACATGAAAACAGATTTTGATTTTCAATCAATGAAGCAGATAACACATTTTAGATAAAAAGGTAAACACCTCTTCTGATAATATGTTTGCATTTCTTGGTTGTATGAAGTTCTTTTTTAGATAAACTGACACGGTAGCTTTTAATGTCTCTCGTAAATTTTGATAAAAAACACTTAAAAGCTAAATTTAGCATCGGAATATAAATTTATTGCCACGATAAATAATATTTTAATAAATAAAGCAATTTGATGTATTGCGTTTACAACGCGTTAACCATCCTGATATGGAGATTTTATGAACTCTTTTAATGCAAACCGGGGGCTTAGTCTTTGCATTGTGAATTCGTTTAATGCAGGAAATGCCTCTAAATGTTTGCTTACAAAACGGTTATGTTTTCAAATTTTGTTTTATGTAAATATTTATTAAGGTAGGAAAGGTACTTTTAGATGCTCTCGAAACTGGGATAACTTGTCCTTGCAATTTATGTAAATTATTGACATTTTTGTCTAGCCTAAGGCAGAAATGTTGTTTCTGAATTTAATAACATCTTTTAGGAAAAGTTTGTGGGAGGAAAACACATATTAGAATCTGGAAGATAATAAAATTTTAAAATTAAATTTACATTTAGTCATCCCAGTCGGATCTAAATTGTAGAAAGCTTATAATACCTAATGTATACAATCATTTGTATACCGCAAGCTATTTACTGACAAAATAATTATAATACCACAGAATCAACCAGAACACAGTCCCCGTTGGATAGTACGTCCATGTATAACACAATACAAAATATTTTTATCAAACTTCAAAAATTTTAGATAGGTCATGTTAAATGTCGAAAATTGATGTGACAAAAATGAAATCTACAATGAAATAGAATATCTGAAACTGTCTGGTTTACTTTAACGAAAAGAAAACTGTCGATAGTAATCTTGAAGACAAAATTAAATGTCAATCGCAATAAAAACTTATTATGGCTGATAAATTTAATTTATTATAACATTGATGAGTTGCAAAACATAATAAAATAAAACGAAATTTTGATTTATTATTTTGCTGAAAGCAGCAGCTTTTTTCAATGATGCATTTGAAATTAAAAAAAGTACGAAACTAAAGGATCAAACAAAAAGAACCCAACTTCTTGTAAATGTAAACTCAGGTTTCGAACAATGGATGAAACTAAACTTCCAAATTGATTGTTGTGGTTTTAGTTTTTTGTAAAGTAGAACAAATTATAATGCTGCTGCACTACAAAGTACTTAATAATGCTCGAGCTTTAATTTATTTAAATTGTGTTTGTTTGCCCGCCCTTTTTCCTGTGTAACCTATTTTCAAATTTGTAATTTTCTGATGGTGTTTGCATTTATATTATAATTAAGTAAATGTTAATTAAATGGAATTTTTTGCAATTTAGCGAATGTGGCTTTTTGTTGCTATGAATTTAGAGTAACAGGAGTTCTCTAAATGAGGAAATAAAAACTTAAATGGAGATTGCAAAAAGGACCTTCATTAAGTTGCAGTGATTACCGAGTAATTACTAACCTGTTTTGAAATTAGGGCGATAATGATAAGATGTTACATTTTAGTTATTTGCTTGTAAAGGAAACTAAAGCTATAATTTACAGCTGATTAACATGCAAAAAGCATTTAAATTACAATTTCCTGTAACGAAGAATAACCCATCTGAATGCAACTAAATTTTTGTTCGAAATTGATTTTGTCCTAAATTTTTTAATTAAAAATAATAATTTTAATTCGGTAAAATGAGTGGTTCAAATCCCATATGCGCCTATTAGACGAGTGTGTTGGCAGAAGCTGCGTGATAACATCTGATTCCACTTTAAGAAATATTCTCCTATTACTGGTTTTGTAAGCTGGCACCGAGTTAAATAAACTTAGCACATAAAGGTGGGTCGATGCTTGTAGTTGCAGTTATTTTACTTCAAAATACTTAATAAATATTTCTCATTTTATTTCATGGTTTTCTGATAACTGCATTATCTCGTGCTCGTGCGAATTATCAGCAAGAAATTATTTATTACAACTCATAGATTTTTTTATCAATAATGATGTTTCAGATTTTTCTATGTTAACTTTTTATTTGCTACCAACAGTACAACTCTTAATGCTACAATAGTATATCTTAAAATTTTCATCCAGTCAGTGCAAAGCAAAGGTGCAATTTTTGTAAATTTTGAGAAGAATTCCAAATGCGCATAAAAATTAAATTTACATTATTGTAGATTAGATTTGCTTTCAAGACAACGTGCAACGTTTCAAGACAGCAGTGATTTAAAATATATCATCCACCGCGTATTTTCCTCTTTGTCATGGTTAGCCTTTTTTGATGTACTCCTAAACATAGGCTTTTCCCAGTTCCTTCCACACCTTTCTTTCTTTGGTTTTCTTCGAGGGGTCAACCGCTAGAGGAAATCGTGTACAATAAACTTCAATGTCTCTGCAACGGGAAATCTTCAGTTTACTTCTGATAAAAAATAAACTACTCGATCTGGGAGGCTGGAGGGTTCTGAATGTTCTGCAATGTTCTTTATTCCAAAATTTGTGCACTGGAGGGTGTCCCTCCCCAGACTTCCCGGATCGAGTAGTTTATTTTTTATCAGAATCAAACTGAAGTACTCCCGTTGCAGAAATCTGCCCTCCGGGGGTACGGAATATATAATTATGCAGTTTAATTTAATTGTCAGATTATGAATTAAACGCATTTACTTGGGCATAGCTAATTTTAAAAAACTTGGGATATGCTTAAATATTTAATTAATTTTTATTAAAAATAAATTATTTACACCGGGTAGTCTGGGCGGTGTGGAACACCCTCCAGTGTCTCTGAAACGGGAAATTTGTAGTTTACTTCTGATAAAAAATAAACTACTCCATAGTAGAGGTACGGGGGGTTCTGCATGTTCTGCAATGTTTTTCATTCTAAAATTTGTGCAGATGGAGGGTGTTCTACCCCCCCCCCCACACCCCCCGGATCAAGTAGTTGATTTTTTATCAGAAATAAACTAAAGATTGTTAATTAAACACATTTACTTGGCCACAGCTAATTTTAAAAAACTTGGAATATGCTTAAATATTTAATTCAGTTTAAATAAAAATAAATTAGTTAAACCGGGGGGTCTGGGGGTTTGTAACACCTTCCAGTGTCTCTACAACGGGAGATCTTCAGTTTACTTCTGATAAAAATAGACTACTTGGTCGGGGGCTGGGGGTTCTGCATGTTCTGCAATGTTCTTCATTCCAAAATTTGTGCACTGGAGGGTGTTCCACACCCCAGACCCCGGATCGAGTAGTTTAATTTTATCAGTAGTAAACTAAGAATCTCCATTACAGAAATACTGGAGGGTGTTCCCCCTCGACCTCCCTAACTAATTTTAAAAACTTGGAATGTGCTTAAATATTTAATTCAGTTTTACTAAAAATAAATTAGTTAAACCGGGGATCTGGGGTGTGGAACACCCTCCAGTGTCTCTAAACGGAGATCTTCAGTTTACTTCTGATAAAAATAAACTACTTGATCCGGGGGTCTGGGGGTTCTGCATGTTATGCAAATTCCAAAATTTGTGCACTGGAGGGTGTTCCACACCCTCCAGACCCCCCGGATCGAGTAGTTCATTTTATCAGTAGTAAACTAAGAATCTCCCATTACAGAACACTGGAGGTGTTTCCCCTCGACCTCCCTAACTAATTTTAAAAACTTGGGATGTGCTTAAATATTTAATTCAGTTTTACTAAAAATAAATTAGTTAAACCGGGGGGTCTGGGGGGTGGAACACCCTCCAGTGTCTCTACAACGGAGATCTTCAGTTTACTTCTAATAAAAAATAAACTACTTGATCCGGGGGTTTGGGGTTTTGCATGTTCTGCAATGTTCTTCATTCCAAAAATTTGTGCACTGGAGGGTGTTCCACACCCCAGACCCCCGGATCAAGTAGTTCATTTTATCAGTAGTAAACTGAGGATCTCCCATTACAGAAGCACTAGAGGGTGTTTCCCTCGACCTCCCTAACTAATTTTAAAAACTTGGGATGTGCTTAAATATTTAATTCAGTTTTACTAAAAATAAATTAGTTAAACCGGGGGGTCTGGGGTGTGGAACACCCTCCAGTGTCTCTAACGGGAAATCTTTAGTTTACTTCAATAAAAATAAACTACTTGCTCCGGGGGTCTGGGGCTCTGCATGTTATGCAAATTCCAAAATTTGTGCACTGGAGGGTGTTCCACACCCTCCAGACCCCCCGGATCGAGTAGTTTATTTTTATCAGTAGTACACCGAGGATCTCCCATTACAGAAGCACTGGAGGGTGTTCCCTCTCGACCTTCCTAAAAAAATTACAAAATTAACTAAATAAATCTAAGCTTAATTTAATTAATTGATTGCTATTAAACTAGCAACTACCAAAACTTCTAATTAGTAAAATAATGACCCCCAAAGGTCTATTCAACGTTTAAGATAAAAAAATGTTAAGAAAATCTACTGATGGAAGTAAATTTGCTATCAAATAATTATTATTGAATACACATTGTCCGTAGCGCATGTGCATAAGCTAGATTAAACTTCATGTAATTCGCCAAAAATTTACTAATTTCATGATACTTCTATTGTACTGTAATATAATTAACATGTATTTTACCAGTACTTCATGTTCTTCACCAGCGGTTAACCCTTTGGATTTCTTTAATTATTCCCATTCTGCCACTTTCTTTACGTCAAAGAACCATTTTCTCTGAGGTTTGACTCTGGTTCTATAAGTAATTTTTAGATCCAAATTTGATACTTTTTGTGCTTATTTGTTGCAGTCTGCTTCCTCATATGTTCGGTCAAATACTACTTTAGTCGTTTCCAACGATCTAAAACATTTCTCATCCCAGTTCTTTCCATCTCTCTCTAAATCTCTCCATGACCCTCTATAACACTCTTAGTCTTTTAGCACTTTTGTTAGTTATAATTATCGTTTGCATTGCAAAATACTCTGCATTTGAGGTTTATCGACATTTCAGTATTTGTAAATTCTTGTTGAAGTTCTTCAAAAGCTAAAACTTCTTCTGAACCTAACCTATTCTACTGCTTGGGAGAGTTTCAGTTTTTGTGCTAAGCAATTGATGGTAGGGAGTTTGTATTGGTGCAAAAACAAACTCATCAGTCTGTAGTTTTTAAAATTGGTCTTATCATTATTTTTTAAAACAGTTGAGTATCATAACGGTTTGCTTTTCTTAAGAGGTACTAACAGTTGAAATGACACCTTTACGGATAAACGAATATAGTGCAGTCATCCAAACCGAAATTTTGATTGCCATTGTTAAACAGCCTGCCATCTTGAGCTTTGATATAAGCTTTTGAATGGCCTCAACATATGGGTGATGTTGGTTTGCATGCAGTGTTTTGTTTTCTTCTACACAAATATCTAAAAAGCTTTCCTCTATCCGCCACCTGGGGACGCGTTCTCTAAGACGCTCACGTATAACCTTATCTTTTTCAGTTCTACGGTGATAAAAAACCTAAAGGAAGCTCCCAAAAGTGAAAGGAGAGAAAAAGGTTTTTTGAAACTTTCATTTTAATAATTCAGAAAATCAAAGTTTTCAGTGAAATAAGTAATGCGAGGAAATTTTTACAAGAAAAAAAATTTACAAACACCTTCAGTCCTTATAATTATTTCTATACAATATTCTTCCGATTTTGCTGCTAATACGTTTACAAAAATAAATAAAAGAGAATTGCAGCTAACATCAAATTAATATCCTAACCCTTATAATGCTATTAACGTGCACGTTCGTTCTGCTTTAATTTCTTATCTTTGTTAATTTCTTGCTGCCGTTTTAATTTAATTATTTTTACGATTCTGAAGATTTTTCACTTTAATTTTATCTGTATTTTCATTATTTAATTTCTTTGATTTTTGTCTAAAGAATTTTAATTTATATTTTTGAATTGTCATTTCCTTAAAAACCACTTCACTCTGGTTTACTTGATGAAATTTAATGAAATTTCAACATTAATACTAAGTTACATTTTTAGAATTTCTATTGATTTGCAAAACATTTCTCAATTTAATTTATAACTTGTTTTTCAATTTGAATTTTTTGAAATGTCTGTTATGTTATTATATATTATTTTACATTATAAAAATTATGGTTTTACTAAGCATCAGGTGAAATTCATTCTAAATAAACATTTAATTTACTAAATAGTAGTTCCTCTACAGAATAAACATAATCCTGTTAAGTTTTTAAATATTACGATAGTTTTTGGTGAAGTTAAACTTAAAACTCGGTTTTATTGAAATCGCATATTGTGTACACGATTACTCTGAAAAGAATGTCTAGAACTTTTTATTTAATCTATAGATAATAAATCTAAATCTCATAAAAAATTAAATTGTTTCTTGGAGTCTTCATTATACACAGTTAAAGGATGTTTCCTCCGGAATGTTCTAATAAATATGACCTGGACAGTAAAGTAACTACACATTTTATTTATATTTAAAGTTGTAAAATGTAGTTTATCATTAAACAGCAAATCTTGATATTTAATTTTTATTTCTTAAAAACAAACAACAAAAAAGATATATTTTTCAACTGTCTAGACTGGAACCACCCCGTCACCGCTCAGCTGTAATCAAGTTTAGTAGAGTTAGTAGAAAATAATAAGTGCTTTTCTGTGATTTTTGTGAATACATTTAAGCTCTTTAAAATAACTTGATTGTGAAATTGGCTTTGAATTTATAATATTACTGATGTAACATCGAATTGCAATTTTAAATAATCTAGAGAACCAAGTCTACATAGATAGTATTTTTATAACTTTGTATTTTTCGTATTGTACTTCATCAAGCAGCAGATAGAGGAGTTGAAAGCGTTTCACTATCCAATTAAAATAGAGAAAAAATTTATAAGCACCAATATAAATGTATCTACTTAATGTGATACTGTTAAAACATATGTACATAAGACAAAACAAAAATTATCCCATCTTTGGTCAAGAAATTAAATTTCCTTATTACAGTAACCTCGTCATTTTAAAATTACTGAAAAACATTTCAGACAAATAAATATTAAAAAAAGTGCTTTTAAATTTTATTAAAAATGCTTTTGTATGATTTTACATAAAATGTGTTTACATTCTGAAATTAAAAAAGTCAAGATTAGTGTGAGCGAGTTTGAATATCTCTGAATAGAAATTTTAATTGAAGCAATTAAGGAACACAAAATTTTAGTTTTCTATAGTTTATACTTAAACTGTGGAATTATAAAGAATATTTTTCTATTGAATATGGAAAGAAATACCGAATGAAACTTTTCTGGTTTACCATAAAATTTTTTATTTAAATAATAAAATAATAGTAGCTAACTGTCGGTGTCGCGTAAAGAAAACTTGAGCTAAGCTGTAAATTTTTGCTTAGTTTAGATATAAAATTTAGTGTGTGCTTGGCTTTAAACTAACACTTTTGAGACCTACTGGAACCTCAATCCTAACCAAACTTCTACCTTCAGTGAATGTAAAGAATATTTTATAGGACTCTATACCCTACCCAGGGGGTTACGTCAAGAATTATTCAAAATTATAAACAACGAAATTTAGCAACAACGGCCTGTTGCACCTACAAACATCTCATTGTCTAGTTTATCACTCTCTGCCGCGTCAAAATAGCGGATAAGTATTTATATCAAATATTTTCGCCTTATATACGCTAGATAAATTACAGTATCCAAAAAGACCCTAAAAACGTCATAGAATTTGAAAAAAGTGGATTGGAAGCGGTATACCTTCTCTACTAATATAATCGAATTTAAGTTATTATTTGCAAAAATAATATTAAAATTACTTCTTTAACTAAATATTTATTAAAAGAATTTTCTATGAATATTTTCGTTCATAAATAAGAAATATTAAAGTTTCGTTATGTAATTTCTAATAATTCTTATACACAAAGTTAAATAAATTTATGTTTTATTGAGTTATCCTCAATTTCAGCAGTCTTTATTCATTAAATTCTTTAAGTTTGCTGACACCGACTTTGCTTATTCAACCTTAAAAATCTAGAGAATTGTAAAAACGCTCACAATTTCACACATTTTATAATCATTTCAGTGGTATGAATGTTCTTTTTATAAGCTTACGGCTGCCTGTGGTGTAATAAAAATAGCGTCCTTTGTAATCAGCGCATTTTTCACCTGAATGAAAAGCTGTTTATAAGACGCTTAATAACCGTTGAAAGTAATTTCATTATTTTTAAATATTATTTTTAGTGAAATGTGAAGTTAGTGAAGTATAAACGGGGTGAAAGCTTCAATTATGGGATGATCGCATTAACACTAAAAAAGCTTACTAGAATTTACGCCTCTGGAATTTTTATTTTTTGGACCTGAAAAAATTCCAATCTGCTGAATGTCGTGATAAAGTATACGAAAAACATCTAAATCTTTAATAATTCTAACGATATATCAAAACTTTAACTTACAAGTCTCTCGAGATCGCATAGCACTATATTGATGCCGATAGCATCACTAGGCGAAAAAAACTAATTTAAGTAAGTTTTAGCGATATAAAAACACTGATAGTTAACATAAAATAGTTTAATTTATTGTGTAAAAGTTTTAGTGCGCTGGCGTGAGAAGAAAACAGCGAAGCTTTGGAAAAGCGTCATGACATCGTTAGTTTAACCGGCGTCGTGGTTTTGTCAAGTCGGTTCGAAGGGTTTGCGTACATTTGCTACCACGAGGGTTTGCGTGTCCCAACATACCCTTTGTTATTAAAAAAAATACAGCCCAAAATTATTTTTTATTGCAGATATTTGCTTTGTACTTGTGAACACAAACATTTATTTTTTAATGCTGCATGAAGATATAGTACGTAATAAATAATATGGCTTCATGTCCTTTTCGACGCTCATCGTCGCACGTGATTCCTTCCAATGGTGCTCTTAAAAGAGCTTTCACCGTAAGGCAGTGTTCAATTCAAATCTCCAATGCTGAAGAGACAGAAGGAGATGACAAAAATACATTAAACTTAAAGCATCTAAGTGCCGCTATTCTTCTCTTGACTGCTCCTTCAGTAAGTTCCTTAAAAGTATATTCACTTTATTTAATTTTTTATTTTGATTTTAATAAAGTACAAAGAATTCTAATTAAAACTCACAGTAATTAAAGTAAACTTTGTCTTAGCACACGTGGAAGGTGGAAGAATTTAATTAACGACAAACGAAATTAATTAAAATAGAAAATATTTTAAATTAAATATATTTTAATCGTATAGCGAAATAAAAAACTAATTTTCTAGCTTTAAAATTTGAGCTTTAAAGTTGAACTTTAAAATTTCAAGTTAATTTTATTGACGAACTAAAAGAAGACGTTACAAGGGTAATGTTTCTCCAACTTATAGTGCTCTACTTTATTTTATTGAAATTATTGATATGTCAAATCAATATTATACAATAAGGAAAACTAGAACAGTTTAAAAATTTAGTTTATAGCCTGGTCTTGCATTAAAAATTCATATTTAGGGTTAAAATTTACATAATCAATTTTTGGAAACAAAACAAGCTTATAAAATGTATAAATATTTATACACGTTAATACGAAATATGAAAATATCATTTTAACTTGATAATGTACAAAAAAATGTGTTGATAAAATTTTACTTTTAACTGAATAAATAATATTTTTATTTAAAACTTCTTTTGCAAAAAATGAGAGTTTATTAAGCTTGTCGAATATTTATTTTAAATATTATGTGTTATACATAATATAAGGATTTGTGAAAAGAATTTTTCAAAAATTACTAAATGTGAAAGAATGCGAGTAAAATAAAAATACGCTAAGGTCAATAATAATAATTTAATTGCATAGCTTGCAGATGGTTATCCTGAGGAATTCTTAAAAAGGATAGTTTATTTTAAATTCCTTTCAAGTTCCAGCCAGAAAAATGTTAAGTTTGTGACTGAAGTGGTTTATGCATCCTTTGTCATGTTTAATATACAAACTTTTCGTAGTGTATACATGCAACTTCATACAATTTAACTAAATATTATGAAGTTTACTGCCGAAATGTTATATGCGAACTCTCATTGAAAATGCCTTTAACATTTTTATGAGATTGTTGTTTGAAATTATGTTGATCTTTGTAGGTATTTTGCATTGTATTAAATTCTACAATTTTATGATCTAGGTACTAACTTTCCCATATTTTAGTTTGTTTATCTACTAGTAAAGTTAATTACACTCAGGCTACGGAAGTCTAACTTGACCCATAAGTATGGGTTTGGGTTCAAAGAAAGACTCAAGTTTCAATAAAACTTTGATCATATTAATAAACCATATAAAGGACAAGTTTTGTAATGATTATCAATTGTATAACAGTACAATACAACTTGAAGATGGTGTAACAGACCATCAAGAATCGGTGAGCTGAAGAACTAGCCATTGCGACAAACCACCTTATTTTATATTAAAATAATTTAATTGCAGTGGTTATCTTTATATCATATTGAGAAAAACTGAGAAATTCTCAATACATACTACAAACATATATTTTTTATATGATATATGGACACTAGGCTTAGGGATTTCCCCCAACGCCAAATCTATTACGACGCCATTTAATCAGTTAAGAATACTGAATATTATCTTAAAGTAATTTATTATTACTGTTATTATTATTATTTAATTTGTAATTGTACTTTAAAAGAGTTTTTAAAGGTTTTAAATTTGGTGTCATTTTTTCTCTCAAAGATCAACTGCTTATATTTTATAACTGCCATCTACAAACCTTCCAAGTAAAGTAATCAAATAAAATGAAACTTTGAAGCACTCTTCATGCAGATTTATTATATAATCTTGGAATGATTCATTTCAGACACAATCACCCATTTATTATCCAACCCTCTTATACGTGAAATTTACAAAGGTAAGCTATCGTACAAGCCCCCCCCCCACTACATTGATTGATATTTTATACCTAGAAATTAAAGCAAACAATTTTTGAAAAATCGCAGATGCGATTATCTCTAAATTTAATACTCTAAAGGGTGACATTTTAAAGGGCGTTTTAAATATGTCTAAAAAATTAAAAACACTATTTTAATTTCCTGTTTTTTTTTAGTTGTCGTCGTAGACGTACATATTATAAAAAACTCCTTAAGATAATATTTTGAAGTTATTGAGAAAAGCATCTATATTTTTGAAAAATTGTTTGTTTGAATACAAAAATCTATTTTAGAAAAGATCGGGGGTGGGAACCCTTGAACTCTTTTCAACTTACAATTTATATGTTTGATAAATACACGAGCTGTATAAAGAATTAATAAAAGAATAATGCATATCTCATGATTACAGAAGTTCGTAGGAGAACTCGAAAATGAAATAAAAGAACATAAAAGATGGCAGGAAAAAGAAAATAAGTTAAAAATGTTACGAGAAGAAAGAAAAAATAAATGTGAATAAAGAGGAATCAAAACAGCCATACACAAATTTTACCTTAAACAAACAACCCTAACCAAATCAAAAAAGAAAATCTTAAAGTTAAAAAAATAATAAAATGGTATTTAGTATTCACAAAACATATGTATATCTGTTAAGCTGTTAAAATCGGGATGGACTCCTAAAAAAAATAACTATTCACACTAATATTACAGTGTAATATCGTAAAATCTATTGGAATGAAAGAATTATTTGTAAAGAAATGTATTTTTTAAAAGTTTCAATACATCAGTAGACACTCGAGTCCGTGAACAAAATAAAACTACGCTTGTTCTTGTTAGTAATTTTCTTTTTTAGTTTTTTTAAATCATTTTTAGAACTACCGTTTCTCGAAACCTTTTTAACATTATATTTAGGTGTAAGTAATTTTACTACCCTAGCCTTTAAATTTAAACATTAAATAACCAATCAAACGACAACAAAATAAACAAACCAAAATCTGATTAATTATTATTTATTCAATTTAATAATTATAAAGTAAAATAACGAATAGGTGAATAAATCGAGCACAAGTGTAGGTGAAATTCTATTTGAAATTTTTCACGATTTTCTTTAATATCAGTTATTATCAATAATAAAATATTAATTTTTCATAAATGACAAGAAAGAAAATAAATTTAAATTCCCATTGAAATTTTTAAAACCACCCAAGCAATCCGACTCACAATGATTCAGAGCGATAGAAAAAAACAGAATAGTTGATTTTAAATATAAATTTATGCAAATCCGTATAGAAATTGATTATTCTCTTTCTGTCCCTCTGAATGTTGGATCGTTTGCAGTACCGTAACTAGCTTTTGCGTGTTCCCTGTGCTAGATTTTATTTTACCTGTTGTTAAACTTACTTTACAATATTATCTATAAACGTACAAGATATCGCCGGCTAGCGATTGGAGAGCTGCATCGGGCGTGTACTATGCAATAGCTTCTGATTGATTTACAACTGGGTAATTAATACGACACAATATATAACCAAGCAATATTTCTAGTAATTATATTTTAAAATAAAACTCTACATAAAATGTAAAAGAAAACAAAGCATAGATGATTAAAATAGGTGCACTTTGGTTAACCTTAATTGTACAAGAACATAAGATAAGTGATTATTTATGGTCGTACAGACACTTAGATCAAATCTAATTGTTAACAAAATTATCAAATTTAAATACAAAACAAATAGACATATTCGCTTGAAAATGTTCACTATTTTAAATATTTAAAATATATAAAATAAATAAATAATATTTTAAATATTACTGACGACAAATTAAATCAAAGAGTAAATATTGTAAATTATAGTTTAACTAAAAGAAACACGGGTTCGATAACCGATTAGATAGATTAGAACCTTCAATATCGCAGTATTTGTTGAACGTTGAAATTAAAGATTAACCGGTAAGACGCACTGTGTTTTATTGATTCCACATAATGTTTGGTAAACCACAATGACAAAGGTGAAAAAAAAATAGATCTTTGCAGTTCTAAGGTTTGTCAGACTGCCACAAGTAAACGAATTTGTTAAGATAAAGGTAGTTTGATTACTAAAAAAGTTTACAGCAAAGATAATTTAAAGTAAAGATAGTTTTTACTAAAATTGTCTTTATTGATGAATCAGGAACACTTTCTGATTTATTAATCACACTTCACAGAAAAAGATAGAGTTTCAGATAAAGTCTTAAAAGGTACTACTCCGCAAAGTCTTACTGTCCGGCAAAGATAAAATCAAATTCTTCGTAAAGGAAAGAAAAAACTGTTCAAATCGATAAGTTTACCGGCTTCTTCCAAAGTTACGGAAGATAAAACTGCCATAAAAGTAAAGATAAGACTTTTCAATTTCGGAAATAACGCGGCCTCTCTGCTTTTTGGCAGACAGAATGGGGTGCAAAATTTCTGCCGGATAAATTCGGTTTTCCAAGTTAGCGTCGAAAAATGAGTGAAAGCGACTAAGTAACAAAAGGGTAAGGTATTAGCAAATGCCGCAAAGTGAATTTAAAGTTTACGGCGGAAAGGTTTAAAGAAAAGATATTTAAATAAAAGCAGACAAAGGTGACAACAGGCATATGGTCCTATTGTTTGGTTGGAACCATTTTGAAAAGTTAAAAATTAATCTTAATCCTAAAATTTATTCATTAAAATTATAACTTAAAGTTATGCAAAACAAGTTTTGTTACAACCTACAATGCTTTGCGTTTTGATTTTCCGGGTTAATATAGAACTCACCAAGTTCATCCTCATCTTGAAGGTATTATTTTAATGCCTTCTAATTAATAGTTAGAGAATTTTTTTTAGTAAATATTAAACTTTCGAGTTCAGGTTTTCTGACTATGACCTATCAGCTCATTCATATATTTTTCTGTTTTTATATATTTTTTGTCATTATTTATTATTATTGCGTTAAGATGCGAGATATTGAAAGGGCTCCTTCTTCACCAGCTGAAAAAAGAAAATAATAAGTGAGAAATCCAGAAAAATATAAACAGAACCGAATAAAAATTGCACAAGCACGCTAGGAGTACTTTTAAACCAAACTTTATAATATGCACCACCATTTTCTTCTACAGAAAATATGTTTTAAAAGCTCCTAGTTATTCATCCTATTACCTGAAAGCAATCCTGCTTATCGAAAAAAATTTCCTATTAATATAAAAAAATGCAAGACATCAGAAAACTTTATCGAAATCAACGAACGACTAACGAGAACAGTTTTATTTGAGATTTTCTTCCCATTACGCAAAAAAAGATTCAGTATCTGCAAAACGTACAGTAATGGTAAACGAGACATAGGAAGCCTCCAGAAAGCAGTGTTCAGCTTCTTCATGCCAAAACCAGTAGCACCGAAAATGTACTTACACTGGCGAAGCAGCAGAACAGCCAGAAAAGTTGTAAACTATCAATTTTTCGTGTTTTTAGCAATTTTAATTAATTTTTGAAATTGTAATTACTTTATTTTGTATTATTTTACTATCTTAAATTTATCAAAGTGTAGTTGTTTAAAAAAACGTGTTATGTCTATGGAAAACTTAGTTCAGTTTGAAAAAGAGCCATTTCCAGTAAAGGAGAAACTTTTCAGGGGTTCCCCCAAAATAAACAAAAACAAATTCCTTATAAAAATAATAAATTTAGCTTAATCAATAATTTAGGAAAGCAAAATATAGTCAATTAAACCGAGAAAAAAATTCATTATATCGAAAGTTTGTTATACCGAAATTCGTTATAATTCGTTAAATTTTAATATTTGTAAGAAATTTAAAGAAAATCGTAAACCAATACACTAAAAATTCGTTATCGTTTAATAAAATAAACAATATAACTTATAGATGTAAAAGTAATTAATAAAAAGCAGAGAAGAACTTCAATTCGCATGTTAGAAAGGCCGGGGGGAGGGGTGTTATGGGCGGTGCAGTTATCAACAAACATAATAAATTTGCTAAGTTGCTTTTGCACAGCATTGTTGAGGGTTTGAAGCCATTCGTTCCACAGTTCGGTAGTCATCCACAATTTTTTGTTGCTTCTGTATCATTGAGAAGTACGTGAATAAGTAAAATACGAAACAGTGCAACACTTTTATTAAAAAACGACACATAACACTTACAAAATCAAAAACACGGTAAAGTTAAGTGTACTATTTACCTATAAAATCAAAACCAAGATTGCTCTGATCAGTTAATAATTATTAGTTGTGAAAATGTCACTAAACAAGCTAAACCGCCGCAAATTAATTTGTAAATTTTGTGAAGAAAATCCAAACAAAACTAAAAGTGAAATTTTTAGGCATTTTAAGAACATGGGTTTTAAAAAAATGTTTATCTACAAGACAATAAACTTATTAAGAATAATAAATTAATTGAAAGAAATGTGGATCGCGACGTGGATGTGGACAAAGTTCGGTCAAAACTAAAAAGTAAAACAATAGGTTGCAGTGTAAATTTATGCCAATTGGGTAATAAATATAATTGTGACAAAAGCACAATTAAGAAATATTTAAAATCGATGGAAGTCCAGAAAAGAAAAAAACAGCACCATTTACTACTGAAATACAACAGAAGGGTATAAATGCAGGTTACGGAGCTGTCCAGAAATTACTTTTCTTCCTCATCAGAGTACAAATGCGCGATAGATGACGAGTCATATTTTACTGTCGAAGGCAATGAATGGCAGCCAAAACATTATTTTGAGTCTTCCAGTCACAAAACAGCCAAAAAAGCTAAATTTATTTGTAAGACAAAGTTTTCAGAAAAAGTTTTGTTGTAGTTAGCCATAAGTGAACGTGGTGTCCAAATTTACAACGAAATATGTGTGCCAGCACTTTTAGCCAAAAATATCATCGAAAAGAAAAAATAATTTTTTGTCCGGATTTGGCGTCCTGACATTACGCGAAATCCACAATAGAGAATTTAAAGAATAAAAAAATAGAACTTGTGCCAAAGGAAATGAACCCCCAAATGCGACCTATTGAAACTTTTTGAGCTAATCTGAAAAGAAAAGTATACGAAAATAGATACAGAGCCAAAAATGTTGATTCCTTAATTCTAAAATAAAAAAGGAGCTGAAAACCATAAATACAGAAGGCATTCAGAGGTCACGGAGTGAACTATCAAAGAAAATTAGGAAAGCAAATCGCGACGGAGCCAATTTTTTTTGTAAATGTTCTTTAACATAGAAACATAGAAAATAAATAAAACTTAATTTAAAATAATTTTTTATGCACATATTTTTGTTAATTTTATACTTGTTTGTACATATTTTATTCACCATACGTTAATAAGAACCTTAACTTCTCCGAACCATCCAAATTTACCTCAAAAAGTAGTGTGAATCGCTCCTACAAAGTTTTGAACACTTTCACCTGTTTTGATAACATGAACACCTAGTTATGACCAAGGTTTTAAAATTAGACGACCACAGAAATCTCAAAAATTATTAGACTTTGGACAAATCTGTTACATCGAGGAAACCAAAACCTACTTACCCGTTATAACGAGAGAATTTCTTTACATCGGGATTTTCGTTACACCGAACTTCGTTTTAACACGTTGACTGCCAACATACGAGACAACTCGTAGTTTGCGTACCGCGTAGAAGTGCCGTGGCAGTCAACGTGTTAACGCGAGTCGTACTTCTCATGAAAAATTTTTAAAAAATGGAGAAAACCCTTTTTTAAAATTACCGATTCAATTGCAATAAGCTGTAAATTTTTGTAGTTATTGAAGTAAAAATTACTTCAAATTTGTCTTTGTGCATTCAGTCAAAAGTCAGAATTTAATAGGTTGGTGTATAAACTAATTTTTTTATGAGCTTTAAGGAGTAGGCCAGGTAATAAACTTGAAAATATATACATGGGCAATAAATTCTACTCACAGAGAAACAGAAAAAGTCAGATTTAGATTTAAGGGGGGGGGCAGTATCGTCTCCGTTTGGAATGCCCTATCTCATTTTTTGGAAAATAACCAAGTCAATAAAAATATTTTGGAATTTGATAATGACTATGGCTTAATATGGATCTTTCTTCCACTTAATTATATTTCTACCTATGTTACTATACCAATGTAAATAATTTAACCGTTACTTTCATTTTTTAATATTAAAATTTCATTTTAAATACAATATAAAACATTTTATTGTATTTGAAATGTAATTTTCACAAAATACATTAAAAATTCATTGAAAATACAAAATTACATTATTTGTATTTACGTAACTTTAATATTTTATTATTTAATTAAAAGTCTTTGTTTTTGTTTTTGTGATTTAATTGGTAAATAATAAATTAGAAAATGCTTAAAAGCAAAAATCACATTTATTTTAAAAATCAGTAAAATTTTATGTTACTATATACCTGCCTCTTATTTTAGGGTAAGATTGTTTACTGAGAGTGTACCCAGATGGTCTTATCGGAAAATACCTCAGATTTTCATAGATTTTGAAAGCTTTTAATCAAGTTTAATGTGACATCACATGACTTTCCCATTTATTACTAGGTTTATCATATTAACTAATAAGTTTACCTTATTCACATTATAACCCCAAAATTACTTGAACAAATCAAAATAACCAAATTTGATTTGAATTTCCTTGAAATTCAGTGACTGAGTTGATGTATTTTAATAATTATTTAAAAGGAAAATCTAAAGTGTTTGGTATCTTTGCACAGAAATAAAATCTGCTTCAATTGACACTATTTTGATGTTTAACTATTACAATGGGAAAACGTATGGCGCTTCAACAATTTTTAGAAAAGAAAGAAACGGCCGGTCATCATTCCAGAAATTGTCTTAAATGCCTTCTGTGGACTTACATATTATAGACCTTGTTAATTAAATTTTTTTTTACTTGATTACAATACTTTCCTTTATACGTAAATGGGAAAGTAATTACTATATTAGAGATCGATATGTCTCAACAACTAAATTAACAGAAAGTATGAAAAATAGACATTTCATTAAATTAAAAAATGTGCAGTTATTATTTGTTTGTGCACGTTGAGATTTTGAATCTAGACTAATGGAATATTTCCTCAAGAAATATAAATTACATTGAAAGAAATTTATAAGATGACGGTTAAAATTGATCAAAAAGTCTCGTAACTATCGGTGAATTTTTTTTGTAAAAAATTAAATAATAGAAAGAAGCTGAAATCTATCATAAGTAATCTTCTTTCTAACGATATTTCAAATTTCAAAGTAATCTGTTGAGCGAAATTTACACAGTTTTTGTTTAAAAAGAAATGATGCCTCTGTAATATGTTCCCAACAAATTCAAGCCCAACCTGGTTTGATTGGTTATAAATTTCAAGGTAGCGATTAAGGGATATAGCTACAGAAGCAACAAATGAAAAATAGAAAAAGTGAATATAACAAAAAAATTTAAAAATGAGCAAAAAGATAATAAAATATTGAAAACAAATATCCTAAAGCAAGGCACAATAATTAAACGTTATCTCAAGAAAGTTTTAAAAACAAACAAATAGTAACTATTACAACAATACAACAATAATTGTTATTATAGCAGATAATAAGGGGGCTGAAATGGTAATAATGAATTTTGCTATTTAAAACTTTTTAATATTAATTTAATATTATAAATGTTTATTAACTTATGAAAATATATTTTAAATAAATGTTAAGTTATAATGAAATGATAATTAATGAATCGACACATACTTAATCCGTTATATATGTGTACACTTATATTTCGTGCTTCAGCTACTCGTCAGATGGCCATGAATTGAAATTTAATTTGAACAGTAAATTCTTACATCCTCTTAGAGCAATAAGTCAAACCCTTTTTATTTCCGTAGTTTTTATCAATCGTTACAGTTTTGTTCGTTTCGTTACAGGTGCCATTAAATCGCTCTCTTACGAATGAGTTTGTTTTGCCTTTGAGCACTACGTTAAAAGAAAAATTAAACCAAAGACAAAAAATAGAATAAAAACGATAGCAAAAATTATTGAAAAAATGAAAGAAAGAAACAACGACTACTTGGAAAGAATATTGAAACCCCCTTTATATATTTATTAAAACGCGGTAAGAGTATGAATAAAGTACAAGCAAATGTTTAGGACACATTTGATAATAGTTCATTTAATCTAAAATCGATTCCCACTAAATCTTACTTTAAACATATTTCTCTGTATTTATTTAAATTTCTTAGTATAAGCATTTGCTTATACTTTATTCATACCACCTATTGCGTAGTCAGAAACAACGATTGACAAATTATAAACATCTCGCACTTTTACATTTTAAATTTAAATATTACTCCGAAAAAAAAAATTATAGAAATCCTAACGTCAGATAAATACCTTCATCAAATACATTTTTAATTGACTTACCTTTTCAAATTTTGCGATTTAGGGGTTCCTTAAAATACTAATAACTTATATAGAGCTGGTAAATTATAAATAATTTATTATTCTTTTAATAAATTTAAATTTAATCTTAATTATTTAACTATTTTAATTGTAACCATTGCATAACTATCCGAGTAAGTAAAATGTCTTTCCATAATATACTTGTATAGTAGGCAACGAGATACGAGACAGTTCTGCCATTATTTTACTTGGGAATTATTAGACCAGATACACTGACCTTATAAAAGTTTTGGAAACAACTTGTCTAGTTTAATAAATTATCAAGAGATGATATTATTAAGTTGTAGGGCAAAATAAAAAATTGTCACTACGATAATGATGTCACTACGTGTCACTCGGAACAGACTGTAGATATTCGGTTATATAATCGCGATCAGCTTAGATAAACTTATATTATCATTTTTTTGAGTTTTTACTCTTGCAAGTATATTATTTAATTGTATATAAACCAAAAAGGGTTTTTCAGATTAGGTGAGTAGATTTTCAAGAGTAAATGTGAAAGCATTTACAAAAAATTACACGAGCTATCATTACCGAGATATCCGCTTACTGAGTTAAGCAGAACTTACAAATTATAGAAACAGATATTTTTATCATTTACTAACTAAATATCACAATGTATTGCGTGCAGAAGCCCAGTAAAATATCGTTATTAATTACAAATTCATTAATCAGTGTCTTGTCTGTTTCTAATCTGATAAGTCAAAATAAATTTAACTTTATTTGATTCTCTGTATTGATCATCGAAAACGAATGCCACAAGAGCTAACACGAGTTCCATATAATCAAAAACATAAACATGTTTATTTCAAAATGTATAAACATCAAACTAAGGTTGGTAGTAAAGGTTCCCATTCAATTATTTTAACACTCAGCTTTTATGTATGTATGTACTATGTATGTATGCAGTAAAAGGTGGATGACTTAATTATATCTAAATATAATATTTATACTACATTTTAATTATAATATAATTTAAAAGCTCAATTTATTTATCTATCTGTTTGTAATGTATAAATAAAAGAATCCGTGCAGCCTTTAGGCCGCATCACCTTAGCAATCTAGCATTACAATAATGGACTTGCAAAAGTGACACTTTTTAAAATGTTGTAACACTTAAGGCATTGCTAGATCCATCACACGTAATTTTGTTTTACAAAATTTAGTAAAAAGAAATCGGTGGTCAAGAAAACACTTTTTATAAGAACAGACTTTCTTTGAGGATGACGTTAATAAATAATTTGTTATATTTTGAAATTTTTATAATATATCTGAGTGAAATAATTATAATCAAAAGATAAACGGTTTCTGTACTTTTTAATGTAATTTAATCGAAAACAAGGTAACATAATGAGGTAGAATATATAAGTGATTATCTGTTCGAGAACTTCTATGTTTAGTTCAAATGTGATCTTGTCTCTTAATTTCCGTAGAAATTCCGTTTTCCATGAATTAAACCAGAATAGATAAAATCAACACTAAACACTCATACTGAGCCACCAAGCATATTACAAACTATTTTTAATTTTTACCTAGTATGTATGTATTATTAAAATGCAAATAAAATACTTCTAAGTACAGAAAATGTTCTATTAGCTTAAACATTATCGTTCAAGCTAATTGCTAAATATTTAAACTTAAGATTTCTACTCATACATAATTTCAATAACGATGACGATTAGTCAGAAATAGGTGGTGAACCATGGAGCTTTGCGTATCTCTTAGGGATAGAATTACCAACGAGAAGGTTAGACAAACTTTGAAGGTGTAAGGCTGAAATCGAACTGAGCTGGACACATTGCAAGAAGAAAATAAGAGAGATGGACTAAACAAATACTACAGTGAAGACCTAGCAACACGAAGAAAGTTGGAAAAACCACTTACTACACGAATGGACGATCTAAGAATAAGAAAACTGGAGATCTCAGGATGAGGTGTATATTAAGCAGTGGACCTACTTGCTAAATTCAAAAAGGGAACAGGAGTGTACGACAACTTGTGGAAAACTAAAAAGCAGAGTGCAAAATAACTGTTAAAAATAATTTTTTAATATGGAAATCTAATAAGCAAATAATTCTACATTTCTGAACAAGTTAATCGTTCAGTTTCTTGTGTAAAATTTTTATCTGCAGAATTATAATTAATCAAATAATGTAGAGTTGAACTTGACTTCACAATTTTTCCCTAAAATACGACCACCCGCCAATATAATTATTAAAAAAAATTAAATAATCTAATATTTCCCCTTCTGTAGTTGATATGATTTCAGATGCTTTACCAATAAAGCTGCTCGAGACTTTTTAAATTGTTTTTTTTATCACAAAGAAAAGTTACCTTCTTCGAAATATCAAAAAATTTTCTAACGTTACAATAAATTTTGATTATTTGTTACGGTTGTTTGTTTCCAAATAATGTTTTGTGTTGGAAAGCTTTCTTATGAAAGGCGTTCGGGATGTGACACAGTTGTTAAGCTCATTTAACAAACTTGAGCAGTAAATGAACGTAAACCGGCAATATACACAAGATTGTTAAAATATGACAATGGCTTTGACTCTTCTATCATTTAATAATTGTTCCGTCAGATTTTCGTTTAAAATGCTCGGAATTTTTTGTTTGCGGGAATTAATTTTCTTGAAATCATTTTTTAAATTTTAACGCTTTTCATTTTATTGTCGGATGCAATCCTTGACCTATTTGTAACTTCGAAACTTCAACAGAAGCTTATATTATATTTTATAACTGAATTTCTGAAGTTCTTGTCGTTGACCCATCTCGAACCATGATGTTTCTCAAGTTTTTGTGGAAAGCTCGACGTTAGTTTATTTAACGCTTTGGATTGTCTAACTTTAAAATTGACTAAATTTTTAGAACGACGAAAAGCAATTGCAAACTAAAATAAAAATAAAACCGAATTTGCAACGAAACAAAATAATTCGACTTTTGTTATCAATTCCCTACTTAAGTAGCATTACGAAAGAATCAATTCAAATTGAAAGCAGTTTTTTGAAAATCAAATATTGTCCCGTAAACTACATGAAAATCGTGCGTAAAATAAAAACCTTTTATTCGTAAACAAAATTTACATTTTCTACTCAATTTTCAAGAACGGGAAAGTGGTTAGAAAGGAAAAATTCCAATATAAGCGTATAACGTAAAACAAGAAATAAAACATGATTGCACGAATTTTTACGATTATATTTACGCTGGTGAATTTAAAAAAAATCGGCGAATAAGAAATTCGTCTTCAGAAAATTTAAATAAACTGTAGACTACTTTTAATTTATTTACTTTTATTTCGTTTTCATCAAGTAAGATACTAATTTTTAATTTTAAGATTACAATTTCTAATTTCAGTAAAGCAAAGGCGTTTTAAGAAAAGAATGGTACACAAAAGCAATTATAAAGTTGTTTTTGATGTCGCTTCCTACTTACAAAATTAATGAAGCTACAAGGAAAGCTCGAGATCCGAGTTTATTAATATTTTATTTTAATAACCGAAACCGCCAACTAGAAAAATAATTTTAATTGCGATTAGCAGGTGAAGTTTGGTGATCAAAAATTAGGTTTCTCGGCGTAGAAAATATTACTTCATTACAGCTTACTTGCCAAAAAGGACCAAAATTTTATTTAATTATAACATTACAACAAAACATAGTGAATCCTATTAAAAAATTTATTTAAAGTAAAAATTCACCAGATATCCATCTGACGCATTGCAAGAGACGTCAGGTCACTTTTGCTAGCTGCAAAGGTGAATTCTTTTATGGTTAATGGTTCAGTGTCGTTTTAGTAGTAAAATTTAAACAACATTTTGATATTTTATTGGAGTTTATTTCTCTGTAAATTTTTCCATTCATCGGAAGTGGCGCTCGTTCAGAAACCAATAGAGCATCTCTCCGAGTGAAAATAAGCAAACTAAGCGACGATACAAGTTTAAACCTTAAAGCTAAAATATTAATAATTAATATGGAAGAATTTCAATTAATCATGTTATTAGCGATCATTGAACTAAAACTTTTATTATAAAATATTTCAATTCTTACAAGACCTTTATTAATTTTATGTTGTTACGGTAATTTTAAAGATTAAATCGTTAAAATGGTCGTGAGAGATTTAACAAACAAAAGCATACGTTACGATAAAATAAAACTATAAAAAGATAATAAAAACGTTATTGTAAAGTTTATGGCATTTGTAATAAGCGTTTTTAATTTTCCATATCTTTTTTAAAGAGTTAATAATTGTGAAAATTATTAGCACAATTTATTAAGTAATTACATTATTACGTAAATTGTTTTTTTTTAAAATTAAATATAAATATTCTAATCGTTCTGAAATTCCAACGAAAGTCTTGAATTTTCCTTAAATCAGGTATTACCTAAATAGTAAATGATATTATTATATTTACGATGAGCATGATTTATATTTCAATATTTTTAAATAAAGGGTGATTATTTATAGTTGTTATTCAGATACTGGGGTTTTCAATTTAATATGATCTCAAAGCATATATATTACATGTGCCCTGTTATTTATGCCATTTCATGCATTATTTATTCAAATTTCTGGTTTTTAGTTCAAATACAACTACAAAGAGTCTCAAAATATAAGCTTTACTTTTCTATTTGCGATTACTTTCCACGATAAGCTGATCATCCAAGGTTGCTGTTGTTATAAATTTAACTGTCAGAAACTTTGAGGAGATACCAAACCCAAGATAAAATTCATCAAAGGGATTTAAATCAACCTTCTTGGTAAGAAAATAACACTGTTTTATCCTTTACCTTAATGCAAGGCAATCTTAAGTGACGCGCAAAGTAATGGAGCACTTGTATTAAGTCTAGCCACCTTCTGAGAAACATGAGATAATAAGCTATTGAAGCAAGTCTATCAAACGAAGCTACCATGGTTTTGTTTCCCCTAAGGGTTCTTTGATGTGTGCTCTAAGTACTGGCGATAAACTTAAGGAAGAAAATTAGGGCGCCATTATATTCAAAAGGAATTAACACGTCATTGTATTCAAGTGAAAGTTGAAATCATATTCCCCACACCGTTCGTCGTTTTACCTGTGTTTGAATTTTATTAACCACAAAATTAACCTAAACCTAATTAAACCATATTTCCTATACTTACACTCAGTGTTATAAGTCATGGGGGCGTTAGCTTAAAAGTACTAAATTTAAATAATATGAGTATCACAAAATTTACTCAATAATCCATCTACACTCTTTAAGGTTCTTGTAAAGTTCCTGGAAGACGACACTTATTCTCCAACTTATTTTGCCCTTTTTCGTATTTTATTTTCTTTATGTTTCATGAGCCTTTTGTACAGGCAAAGCAGGTCCTTTCTCTTCCAATAAAAATGTATATCGGAAGAAATTCATATAAAATTTTATTGGTCGGCTTGGTACCCCCTTGTAAATGAAAATAATTAACAATTTAAATTAACTCGACATATAAACTAATGTAATAATAATTTATATTTAATCTTATTTTGAATTCACCGTTACTTATGTGTGAGGTATACTAATCTTTCTTAAATTACTTTCTGCCTAGTTATTTTTTTTATCGTCTTTGTACTATCGAGCGAATAATTATAAAACCGCATTCAATATCCCAAAGGTGTTTATTATATAATAACTTTTTATAATGTGATCGATCATTTATATAAAGTAACAATTTATTTTTAAATCGGCGGTTTTCAAAATTGTACTTAATCATTTATATATTATTTTAGTGTAAACGGTTTATTAACTTGTGAAATTATATGTCGAATAAATTTTTTAAAATATACAAGCTTAGTGAAATTTGAAATTTTTCCAACTTACACTTACACTTGTGTAAAGTAGTTTCGTCGTTTTAAGAACTCGTTAATTAAACTATCACTAAATGAATGAAAATGGATTAAAATCTATTAAACTTGATAGTTTAACTGACGAGTTCTTGAAAAGACGAAACCGCTTTGCGCAACGGGGTCTTACAGAGAGAGACCGGCAACTTCCCCTCACTGAATCGATTCATTTTCATTGTGCGTGTAAGTCTTGTACTGGACAAGTATAAGGGGACGCTTCTTTGCCAATTTCGAGAAAATTGAATTTGAATAATTATATATTACTGATGAACTGTGTAAAAATTGAAATAAATTTGGTAAGTTGTTAATGGAATTGCGTAAGATTGCAAAAAAATAAAAACATATGCGAAGGGTACTGTGATACTACAATTTGTTTTTTTATTTGTTTGATTATTAATTCCCCCCAGTATAATTTATGTCATCGCTCTCAAGAAAACCAAAGCGCTATAATAAACCCTACTAATAATCAGTAATCATTAAATATTTTACCTTTTAGCAGTGAGGCACTGGAGGGTGTTCCACACTCCCCAGACCCCCCGGTTTGTCCAGTTTATTTTTTATTAGTAATAAATTGAAAATATCAGCATAACCGATCTAGAAAAATCTCTAGAAATACTAATTAATCCTAACTTTAACAAGTCACACTGAAGTAATTAATATTCCAATTAGTTAGTCCAAATTATAAACCAAAGTTGACGAGACCGGAGGGTCTGGGGTGTACAACACCCCAGGAACACTCAAACTGTGATAGATACATTTGCAAACTTATGGTTATCAGTATTAAGCGATAATAGTGAAAGTTTTAGCACAAAAATATAAAGCTGTGACTAAGAATCGGGGATTATAAATTTCCCCAGTATAATATGTCATCGTTCTCAAGAAAACCAAAGCGCTATAATAAACCCTACTTATAATCAGTAATCATTAAATGCTTTACCTTTCAGCAGTGAGGCACTGGAGGTGTTACCCCAGACCCCCAGGTTTGTCCAGTTTATTTTTATTAGTAATAAATTGAAGATATCAGCATAACCGATCTAGAAAAATCTCTAGAAATACTAATTAATTCTAACTTTAACAAGGTACACTTAAGTAATTAATATTCCAGTTAGCCCAAATTATAAACCAAAGTTGTCGAGACCGGGGATCTGGGGTGTGGAGCACCTCCAGGAACACTCAAACTGTGATAGATACATTTGCAAACTTATGGTTATCAGTATTAAGCAATAATGGTGAAAGTTTTAGCACAAAAATATAAAGCTGTGACCAAGAATCAGGGGAGGAGGATTACAAATTTCCCTAGGATAATATGTCCTCGTTCTCAAAAAAATCAAAACGCTATAATAAACCCTACTCATAATCTGTAAACATTGAATTTTTACCTTTCAGCAGTGAGGCACTGGAGGGTGTTCCACACCCCAGACCCCCCGGTTTGTGCAGTTTATTTTTATTAGTAATAAATTGAAGATATCAACATAACCGATCTAAAAAATTTCTAGAAATACTAATTAATCCTAACTTTAACAAGTCATACTTAAGTAATTAATATTCCAATTAGAGCAAATTATAAACCGAAGTTGTCGAGACCGGGGGGTCTGGGGTGTGGAGCACCCCCCAGGAACACTCAAACTGTGATAGATACATTTGCAAACTTATGGTTATCAGTATTAAGCGATAATAGTGAAAGTTTTTAGCACAAAAATATAAAGCTGTGCCCAAGAATCGGGGGAATTATAAATTTCCCCCAGTATAATATGTCATCGTTCTCAAGAAAACCAAAGCGCTATAATAAACCCTACTCATAATCAGTAATCATTGAATGTTTTACATTTCAGTAGTGAGGCACTGGAGGGTGTTCCACACCCCAGACCCCCCGGTTTATCCAGTTTATTTTTTATTAGTAATAAATTGCAGATATCAGCATAACCGATCTAGAAAAAATTTCTAGAAATACTAATTAATCCTAACTTTAACAAGTCACACTTAAGTAATTAATATTCCAATTAGCCCAAATTATAAACCAAAGTTGTTGTGACCGGGGGGTCTGGGGGGTGTGGAGCACCCCCCAGGAACACTCAAACTGTGATGGATACATTTGCAAACTTATGGTTATCAGTATTAAGCGATAATGGTGAAAGTTTTTAGCACAAAAAATATAAAGCTGTGACCAAGAATCGGGGGATTATAAATTTCCCCCAGTTAAATATGTCATCGTTCTCAAGAAAACCAAAGCGCTATAATAAACCCTACTCATAATCAGTAATCATTGAATGTTTTACCTTTTAGCAGTGAGGCACTGGAGGGTGTTCCACACCCCCGGTTTGCGCAGTTTATTCTTTATTAGTAATAAATTGACAATATCAGCATAGCCGATCTAGAAAAAATCGATAGAAAAACGAATTAATCCTAACTTTAACAAGTCACACTTAAGTAACTAATATCCCAATAAGCCAAAGTTGGAGTGACCGGGGGTCTGCGGGGTGTGGAATACCCTCCAGTGCCTTACTGCTAAAAGGTAATACATTCAATGTTTTCAGATTATGAGTAGGGTTTATTATAGCGCTTTTGTTGTTTTGAGAACGATGACATATTATACTGAGGGGAATTAATAATCAAATAAATAAAAAAAAATTGCGATCCTAGTCTCCTTTACATTTTTTTTTTTGCAATCTTACACAATTCCATTAACAACTTACCAAATTTATGTTAATTTTTATGCAGTTCATCAGTAATATATAATTATTCTAATTCAATTTTCTTAAAATTGTCAAAGAAGCGTGCCGTTATACTTGCACCTGTTGAAGGCCAATACAAAACCTATATATAAAACATATATTATTTAACATACATATTAACAATTTCGGTTGGTTGATTAAGCAATGTTGATTAACCATGATATATACAAGCGAAATACATAATGTACATATGTATATATTAAATAAAAATACCTTCTTAAGTACTTTTAATAAACTTTCTGGACACAATCTGTACTACTTCCACTACATAGTTACGTGATTTTTCATAGACATCTGTTAAAGATTACATGAAACATACAGTAATGAATAGCCGAAAAACATCATCAAATGTCTATCTGTTTGTCTTAGGTAATATTATAAAAATCGGCATAAATTTATCTTCTGACTTACAGATAAATAGATAAGAAAATGAAAGTGAAAAATTATTGACAAAAAAATGTTTCTTCTCTGAAGATGAATTATCAAGTTATTTTCTTCCTTTTTTTTCACCACGACACTTGAGCTCTTATACCCGATTTCTTCACTCGTAGTTATTTTGAAGTTAGCAAATTTGAGGTTAAATTAACGAAATAACCAATCAGATGATATATTTGTTTTTTTATTGTCATCTGATTGGTTATTTTGTCAATTTAACCTAAAATTCACTAACTTCAAGATAACTACGAGTGAAGAAATCGGGCATTAATGACATAAATAATTCTAATCAGGCTTCTATAAACAAACATAATAATGTTTTTAAAAGTCGTAGCACTGGAAACATTCAAATATTAAAATTTTATGGCAAAGGTAACCGATTAAGTACTTACCAAGTTTGTTCAAAATTATTCAAGTTTTGTTTCCTTCAGTGCATTTCTCTGGAAGATACATAGTTATACATGAGTATATATTTTCTTTTAGAAAAGTTAAAAAGTTTACAGCTCACCCTTAAATTTTTCTTCACAATTTTTAATGTACGCAAATTCTACTGATGCAATAACTCAAAAAATAGGCGCCTTATATGACTTGAATTCAACAAAAGCATATTTTCCATAGCTTTGTAATTTCTAAAAACGAAAGCTCTTCTAATGTTTGGGAATATTCTTTTTATATTATGAAATCATTGTTATTTTTGAATAAAACTGCTCATCTGTTATAAAATTAGGTGACGGGTTAAGCGAAATGCAAATCCCCAAACTTATTCTTTGGTTGTCTCTATTACGACAACTTATTGACCAATTTGAATAAACTGAATTCATTCCTAAAGTGTGCCAACGAAGTAAAAACATAGTTTTACTAAACGTCGTGAACACAACATTACTGAAAATTTATGGAAATAAAAATTTAACATTCAGAAAATTTATTACAATCCTTTTTAAATTTAAACATTCTTTTTTTTGGGACTATCATATTCTTATTATTTCGGTTTATTTATTACTTCTTGCGGTTTTCTTTTAATTCTGTTGTAGTTTAGTGCTCAAAAAAGCAACAAAACATTGAAATTGTGTTAGGAACATGAAATATTTATGCATAAAGTGCAGTTTATTTTGCAAATAAAATTTTTATTACTGCACTTCTTACAATATACACGGTAGACGGTTATATAATTATTATCATTTTCCCGAATTAAACTCATTAGATAATATTCTTTTGCAAGATGCGTTAATTATTATAATGTAAATCCAAAAATCGATTTGTAAATTTAACTTTTAGTTAAATTATTTTGGATGCAAAGCACCAACTTCTCAAAATTGAAAGTTGCTGGTTGTAATTGAAAGCAACAAAAGCTATCGAAAAATTCGTTATCCCTGATAAAAGCTCACGTTTGATGTGAAAACAATTTGATTCCTGCCTGTTTGGTGTTGTACGTCGATCGATTAATAAAGTTTTATATAAAAAAGCTTTCCTTTACGCTTTAAACTAAAAAATAGTAAAAAGGATTATGCTTTTATTAAACTAAAATTTTATTACAATTATTATACACCTTTAAATGCATCATAGCATATTATAATAAAAAATAAATTAATGTAAATGCAAATATCAGTCTTAAGTGTCTCCTTAAAAACTGTAGTTCTTGTTTTGGGCGAGTACGGTAGGGTTCTTCACTTACTACTCAAAAGGAGGGAAAAAGAGGAAAAGTTTATTTCGACATATTTTGTTGAGTGCATGTTATTGAAAATCATACACACTGATAATTACAGTAAAAAGAGATCAAAAAGAAATTTTTTTAAACAACATAACTAAAAGGTAAAATGGATTAAAAGTAAAAGGTAAAAGGATTGGCGGCAGTTAATGGATATTAACGTTTAGCAAAACAAAAAGCTTCCGGGACAGAGTACGATACCATGAATTTCGTAATTTAAAATTTTCTGAAGATTATGAAAAAGTATATAAACAACGGATCATTTAAAGATTTTTGGTTCTATGGGTTAAAAATGCTGATTGCTGTATTGACCATATTGGTACGCTGTATTTTCGCCTTGCGAAAGTTTAATAAAAAAACCATTATATTTGGGTTTTTAATAAAAAGGCCGTTCTATTTTTAATTTTTGCTGCTTGCTTGGTATTTTAGATTTTTTATTTGTTGTACTTTTAGCATTCTATGTTGTCAAAATTATTGGCTTGTTCCTTGCCAAACATTGTCTAACTAAGATTTTTCCATTCCAAATTCCGATGCTAATCTTGAATATTTTTAAATGATAAACTGCTAACACAACAACCTAACCTCTAATACAAAGACTTAACATTTTCTTTCTGTGTTTACTCCCTTAGTTGATAGTTCTCAGTTTTAACGCTCCAGGACCTCACCGTTCGAGGTGAATATAGGCAGATGACTTCTGGCAGAGCTATACAAAAGCAGAGACATTTTGCAACACATCTGCACTGTAGCTTTACAATTCCCAACTAAAAATTTTATATTTCTTATTTTGTGTGTTTCATTTAATTAACGGAAGACTTAAAAATAGCAAATAATAATAAAATTCGCCTAATTAAAATTTTTTACAATCTTCCAGTTAAAATTGGAATAAAATAAATTATAAACCGGTGGCAGAATTAAAATAAGGACCTACATTATACTACTAAATACAATAGATTAAAAGAAACGTGATAAATTTACTAAAAATAATATTAATGCAAAAATAGTTAATAAGCTATTTTAATTTAAATCATAATTTTTAATTGTATTAGTTCTTTTGTAATGAATTTTTGTTAAATCAATTCAGGTAGATAGGTCCTATCATCGACATTGAGTGGGAGAAATAATTTGACATATCCATAACACCATTTCGGGTTAAAGTTAAGAGGGTGTGCTGAGATTCCTTTTGCAGGTAATCAAGGTTGTATTCGGGAAGATGGTTTTCCATCTTTTGTTGATTCAACGAGAACTGATAAATTTTAAGATAATTTGATTTTTTATTAAATGTTACTTGTATTTAATAATCGCAATTATACATTCTGATGTTTAAAGTATAAGCCAATCTGGGAGAGAAGAGAAAAATTATTTAATTTACGTTTTTATTCAAACCTGCGAATTCACGACTCTCGCTTGCCGTTAAAGTTGTTAATGATTTTGTTAATACTGTAGCTTGGTTATTTTATTTTTGTTTGTTAATTTTGACACTTTTTTCATTTTAAGTAGCAGATTGGGGGAGGGACTAACTTTTTGTGATATACATAAATAGATTAAATTAATGTATTGCAAAATGCTTTTTAGTTTTATTTACTATTGTCTGATGATGATTTAGCATTACACGACTATGTGTGTGTAAACTGGTGGATATTTAAGTTCGGTTTTATGTAAACGTCATTATTATTTAGGATGCGATGAGGTTCCCGTTCATTAAGGAAAATACAAAGTAAGTTTATAATAATTATTACTGTAGCATTACAAAGTTATTCTATAGCATGCCGATGTAGTGTTCGCTGTGCTTGGGGTGATAATTTAGTTTTATGAAATACATACCTATACCGTAGCAAATGCAGTTAACTCAAAATATAGTACCTACATCCCTCTTTGAGCATATCGACGTCATTAACAAATCTCTTAGTATACATAATTTAAGTAATCATTCAAAAACGAGTGGAAAATTTTGCTCGTGACATGGTGAATAAATAAATATTCTTGTAATTTATATTTTTTTTGTTTTAATAATATCAAAGACTTTGTTATTAAAATGTGGTTACGACACAAAGAACACATCGTGCTGCTTATCAAACTTTGTAGGTACATATTCGTATTTAATTAAACTCGGAAGTTAAAGTCAAAGCTTTGATTATTAAAGCAAACTGATTAAGAAAACTATTTTCAAATGGAAATGCAACAAGTAAAGCAGCTTTATATTACCATGTTAGTAAACAATGATTGCGCGATTAAATTATTCGCAAAGAAGACATCACTTCTTGTCTGATTATGACTTATAATTAAATCCAAAACTGATAAAGTTGTCTAGGTAAATTTAATCAGAAAGCGTACCTACCTCTCCTACCTATGAATTTAACTAAAATTTGAATTATTAATACAAGAGACCAACTAAATACAAAACAACTGTGCATATCAGACTTAAAGAGAATATTATAGCAACGCGACCGCAAACCCGTATCAGTTTGCTCAATTTATAAATAATGTACAACATTAACATTTGTATAAATCAACCCGCACCAATTTGAAAACATGTTTAGAATGTTGTACATTACATTTACAACAAACGCGCCAAATTAGGGGTGCTAGTGAACAGCAACATAAAAATCGATAGCTGTTATTATACAAAATAATTCCGAGGTGATATAACATTTAATTTTAAAATGCTAAAAGAGATGTAATTTATGATTTAAATTTTCGAGTTTAACAAATTAACCATATAGCATAGGTTAAATACATAGATGTTTTCCATTGGTTCGGCGTTTTTTTATATTACAATATTTATTTAGAAATAATTCGATCTGTAGTAGGGATTAAACCTAGTGAATTTGAATTTAAAGGCGTTTCGAAGGTGTTTTCAATTCAGAATAAACAAAACTACCGACTTTGAACCGATAATCAAAAGATGTACTACCTATACTACCCGATAATGAATATCAGAAACAAGAAAATACTACTATTGGGGCTGTATGGTGTTGCAGAACGAGAGCACAAAGAAAAGTTCCACAAAATTGACATAGATAACAGCTGATTATGATGAGAGATATTAATGCAAGAGTAGGAATGAGAAATAATGAGAAAAATCTCAACGAAGACAGATTTATTGATGTGTGCATTCAGTGCAGTTTTAAAATATAGAAAAATACGAAGCAAAGCTGCAACCAACCGCACACAATTTCCTAACCCAATGTAAGCAGCCGAAAGTCTAAATGACGAATCCTCCCTCTAAAAATTGCCATTTTAAACTTCACTCGGTATTCAACATTACTGCCGAGGAGTGTGTATGATGTACTATTATAATAGACACAACACAATAATAAAAATCAATAAATAAATATTACATGTTAATCATAATAATTTATAAACTTTGGAATTATATCCTTTTAAATTAGAAAGCATGTAAACTATATTTATAACATATATCAATTATTTTAGTTTCCGAAAGCAAACAGGCAGATATGTTATACAGTCCATTAGTAACATACCGGTGGGTAGGAGAGAGTACCGAGTTATAAAATATGAAAGCATTAATTATATCCGCCAATTAATTATATTTTTAAAACGTATCCTGGAAACTTAAGCAAAACATTTTAAATTTTAATATATTGTTCTGCGAAACTACATCATAAAAGCAAATTTTTAAACAAACACCAAGAGGTTGATGATGAAGTAAGCGTATGTACTGAAGGTAAAATGTAAATAACGTGCTTGTTCCTCCTGTGAGCATTGTAAATAAAATAAAAAATTTAACAGGTTGTCAAGTTTTTGTAATCCTTTTTTTATAATCTAAATGATTTTAACAAAAAATGTTGGCTTATGTTCTAAATCGCGGTAATAAAAGTTTAATTCATATGAATGAAAAGTTAGCCATCTGAAATATTTATTTAATTTAATAGCACCGGTTTGTAACAATAAAGTACATCGTCAAGGTAACCACGTTAGTATGACAACAAATTACAAATGTTGTAGGTCCTACAGAACTTTGTGTGAAATTATCTGTTAGAATGGCATTCAAGAATTTTATATTACGCAAATCAAGATTTTTAAAACATATGTTTTTGGCAGCTAATTTTTGTTTAATTTTCTGGAAGCACACTGCGCTAATTTATCTTTATTTAACTAAATTAGCCTTTTCTATTAGCTTGAACACTGAATATTATGTTATTTACATTATATGAGATGGTCGTGTTTTTATTGCTACTAATATTACATAGCTGTACCACCAGTAATAATTATTACAATAAGTTACACCTTGCTGGGTACTTAGCCTTAATAAAACGAATTCATTGGTGTGCATAATCTAATGCTCAGCATACAAGCTATTGATTTATGTCATATTTGACGTGTATGAGTTATGAACTGAGTATTGAATTATTAACTATGTATAGTAAATTGAAGTAACGATTAAATATAAAACTTAAATTGGTAAATACATTCAATCATCAATAATAATCGTATAACATAACGTCAGTTTCACATAAAACGCACGATCTGTGGTTAGGATTCCACGTCAACACATAGTAGATAACTACTGACTGTAATTCGTCTTAATTATTAATAGTTTATTTGAGAATTGAATAAATGAGAATGGTCAAAGACATTACAAGGCACAAATGCATTACAAAGTTGTTAGTTACTACTTCTAATTACTGCGACATGCAGGGAAATATTAAAAATTCTTTACACGAGATAAAATCTGAAAACTTAAATTACAACACGGCAATTAGCACGGCGATAATTAACACAGAATATCCAATACAAGAGTAATTAAATTTCTTACAAGAGAAAAGTGAATTAGTTGCTATAATAAATGTTGCTGCTTTTTATAAATAGAAACAGTGTTTGGGTCTACCCTAGGCAATGCTTGATAGAATCCACGAGATTTGCAGAAACACGTTATTGACAATTCGAAATAAAATGCATTAATTAATTTGTTAATTGGAGCAAGTTTTTATATTCTGATTCGAAATTTTTCCGATTTATTCAATTTTATTTCGCTAATTTCTTGACTCGTTTAGCTTTATCGATTTTATTTATAATCCAATTTAATGCGAAAATTAAAGCTTTAGATTACAAGCTTGAATTTACAATTAATTATAATTTATTGCGAAATACGTAAGAATTTACCCGATAATTTCAATATCGATGCAAGAGCAGATTAGGTTTTAAATTGAAAATTTGCAATTTTGAATCCTTCTGGTTACTAATAGTGTATTATAGGCCTAGGGGTGAAAAACACCTATCACCGAAAAAATACCACAAAGTAACCTGAAGTTATAGGAAAATAGCTACTTTTTGTTCGGAATTACAGTTTAAAAAGTTGTCTTAATAATACAGTTTAAGAAACGATAAACTCGGAATCAGTAAGAATAGAGATAGTTAAAGACGATTTACGATGGTGGAGGTTTCGACTGTGTAAGAAAATATAATCAAACGGAAAAGCACAATGAACTGCTCTTTAAACGACTCTGAGGAGCCATCAATGATGACTACTGCAGACGGTACAAGGATTTACACTAAAATTTTAATAAAAGTAAACAAGCAACAAATCAAACATTCAATAAACTTTCCACCAACAAAATAAATCTTCAAATCCAGTTGAAATTATTCTAGTTTTAAGTTGCATACGGTTATAAAGTTTACATCTCATAAAACAGGAAACAAATGCACCATAAAAGCTAAATTAGGTATTAAAATAAATTCAAAAATAAGGATTATCAACTTACTTCACCCTAAAAATCGTATAAAATCCTACAAATTTATTTTTTGGTTAAAATTTATGCTTTCTCTATCCGCATAAGTAATTAAAGTACGTAATATTCATTTGTCTGTGATTGGTGGAATGAGGTGAACTTAAAACTGAAAAAGTAATCATAAAGCCACAGATTTGTAAATCCTCCTTTTAGATATATGACGTTCGCCCTGTAACACCCATTATTTCAACTTTTTCCTATGTATTCAAAATTTTTCTAACTGTTACCGTAATTTTTAAATATTTACAGCCCTTGCGTTTGTAAAAAACTTCTTGTTGTATAAAATATAATGCAATAATTCGTAACTTGTTGTATAAATTGAAATATCCAACTTGGACTTGATGATGAGTAATTTTTCTACAGTATTAAAGTCAATATAAAAGATTTAACTTTTATTAATATTGATTTTGGTTAAATAAAATTTATTGAAGTTAATTTTGCATGATATTTGTAATACTTTGTGGTGTAATTCATTTGCGGGATTTTAATTCCGTTAATTCTCTATAATTTTCGATTTAGATACAGACAAGTTATACTGGTAAACCTGATTAAACCATCAAATCATTAGTAAAACTCCATATATAGTACTCCAACATATTTTACAACAATTTATTGTAGAGAAAATACATGTATAGAAAGTCAATACATTGGAGAAATCGTTCGAAAAAAATTTTATGTATGAAAAATAATGTAATACATTGTAGTATAAAATCATTTAAAGAAGAAGTTTCTCATAAAATCCGGATTTGAATTTTGCAGAATTTACAATAAATCAAATTGTATGTAGTACGCATGATGCATATACATACTTATTAGTATGTACATAATGTATTATACGAGATGATCAAGTTTCAGTTAAAATTAAAATATTTTAGCGGTTAGTTAAGCTTTGCTAAAATTTTCAAAACAAATCCTCTTGTTTGATTATGTTATTGTCAATAGTGAGCTATGTAATCTGATGAAGTGTGCAATAGTTTGGTTGTTGAAAATCTAGAAAATCAAATGCTAGCTGATGGCAAAAAATTTAATAATACTTCAGTTTCCCATTGTAGATTTTAAAAATAATAAGATTGCGTATTGCTTTTAAAATATGATTTTATTAAAATTAAACAAAAGGAGGTTAAGTATTCAAATCGATTTAATAACAACAAGATACTTTATAAATTACAATAATATTATAATGAGATCCCCAATGTATTAATAATATTATCGATCATCTTTTGTAGTAAACTTTTGCAAAAATGCATGCGATCAATATTCTCTGTATTAACCTTTTATATATTTTTTAAGATTAATTTATAAAATAATTTTATCGCATACTATACAGACTTTGGAATTTTATGAATATTTACTTAAGCTTTCTACAATGATGTTCCTCTATATATTTAGTTGTATAAGTTATTGTTTTCAAACCAGAAGTCTACGCAAATCAGAGGAGAAGGGAAACGAATCCTCAGTATGAAGGCTTTGGAACCCCAAAGAATCGCAGAGCTCTAATTTTGATTGATATACTTTGTTTTGTATATGCGAGGGGTCAACCGCTAGAGAAAATCGTGTACAATTAACTTCACACTTCACGTACTTCATCATAATTCATCATACTTCTTCGTATTTTATATACTTCAGCAGTAATTTACGGGATTTTACGTACTTCACCAGTAATTCACCGTACTTTATCAATAATTCACGGTACTTCTCTTACTTTATCCATATTCATTGTATTTCACGTACTTCATAGGTATTTCAGAGACTTACCGAAATTCCAAAATTTGAGCACTGGAGGGTGTTCCACACCTCCGGATAAATAGTTTATTTTCGGTAGTTCACAGACTTTACGTGTGAAAAATATTACCGATTTTACAAAAAGTAATGTTAACTATATGTTGTATGTGTCGTTTGTGTTCGTCACAATTTTTAAAACGTAACGGGCACAGGTAGCGAATCCGATTAATGGGATAATTATTATGACGAATAATTAGTAATAATGATTTAGAAATGTCAAAATACTCTCTTGGCCGTTTTTATGGTAACGTGACATTTTTATAGTCGTTATTGCAATACAAAAAAGTTGCATAAAATGAAAAACAACCAAACAAATGATAATTATGCTGTATTCCGTACCCCTGCGGTACGGAATTTATAATTATGTAGTTTATGATTAATTGTCAGATTATGAATTAAACACATTTACTTGGCCATAGCTAATTTTAAAAACTTGAAATATGCTTAAATATTTAATTTACTTTTAATAAAAATAAATTAGTTAAACCGGGGGGTCTGGGGTGTGGAACACCCTCCAGTGCCTCTGCAACGGGAGATCGTCAGTTTACTTCTGATAGAAAATAAACTACTCGATCCGGGGGTTCTACATGTTTTGCAATATTCTTCATTTCAAAATTTGTGCACTGGAGGGTGCTCCACACCCCCAGACCCCCGGATTGACTAGTTTATTTTTATCAGAAGCAAACTGAATATCCCGTTGCACAAGCACTGAGTGTTCTACACCTCTAGACCGTCCGGATTGAGTAGTTTATTTATTATCAAAAGTAAACTGAAGATTTCCGTTGCAGAGATTTACCCCCGAAGGGGTACGCAATTTATAATTATACAGTTTATGATTAATTGTCAGATTATAAATTAAACACATTTACTTGGCCATAGCTAATTTTAAAAACTTGAAATATGCTTAAATATTTAATTCACTTTTAAAAAATAAATTAGTTAAACCGGGGGTCTGGGTGTGGAACACCTCCAGTGCCTCTGCAACAAGAGATTGTTAGTTTACTTCTGATTGAAAATAAACTACTCGATCCGGGGGATTCTACATGTTTTGCAATATTTTCATTCCAAAATTTGTGCACTGGAGGTGCTCCACACCCCAGACCCCCGGATTGACTAGTTTATTTTTTATCAGAAGTAAACAGAAGATCTCCCGTTGCACAAGCACTGGAGGGTGTTCTACACCCCTAGACCGTCCGGATTGAGTAGTTTATTTATTATCAGAAGTAAACTGAAGATTTCCCGTTGCAGAGATCTACCCCGAGGGGTACGGAATTTATAATTATGCAGTTTATGATTAATTGTCAGATTATGAATTAAACACATTTACTTGGCCATAGCTAATTTTAAAAACTTGAAATATGCTTAAATATTTAATTCACTTTTAATAAAAATAAATTAGTTAAACCGGGGGGTCTGGGGTGTGGAACACCCTCCAGTGCCTCTGCAACGGAGATCGTCAGTTTACTTCTGATAGAAAATAAACTACTCGATCCGGGGGTTCTACATGTTTTGCAATATTCTTCATTCCAAAATTTGTGCACTGGAGGGTGCTCCACACCCCAGACCCCCGGATTGACTAGTTTATTTTTTATCAGAAGTAAACTAAAGATCTCCCGTTGCACAAGCACTGGAGGGTGTTCTACACCCCTAGACCGTCCGGATTGAGTAGTTTATTTATTATCAGAAGTAAACTGAAGATTTCCGTTGCAGAGATCTACCCCCGAGGGGTACGGAATTTATAATTATACAGTTTATGATTAATTGTCAGATTATAAATTAAACACATTTACTTGGCCATAGCTAATTTTAAAAAACTTGAAATATGCATAAATATTTAATTTACTTTTAATAAAATAAAAATTTAAAATTTAAATTTTAATAAATAAATTAAAGTTAAAAGGGGTTTGAGCGTGCAACCGCTCTCCCCAATTAATTTTCTAAATAATTGAAATACAAAAAAGGTCCAACCGAAAATAAAGAATGCACAATAAATTTAGACTTTTTTAAATTAAAAATTCGCAATGGAGGGGCTGAGGACATTCACCTTATCCAATCCCATGCAATCAAACCACAACAAAGTGACCAAACACACAACGAAACAAAAACAAATCAAACACCTGATTGGTTATTTTGTCAAATTGACTTTGATGTATTTTAACTGATCGGTAATAGTGAACAGAGAACAGATAGATAATCGATTTTTGCAACTTTAGTAAATCGGGCATAAGAAGATAGTTTAAATTACATTATCACATTCTGGAGCCGTTTCTGTAAAAGCGGGACAAGCGCGTTATTTTCGCTATAAATATAAATAATGACCGCCAAAGGTCTATTCAAAGTTTAAGATAAAAAAATGTTAAGAAAATCCACTGATGTAAGTTAATTTGCTATAAAATAATTATGATTGAACACATGTCTTAGCTATGGTACACATTGACCGTAGCGCATACGCTAGGTTCAACTTCATGTAATTCACCAAAAATTTACTAACTTCATGATATTTCACTTGTACTTCAATATACTTCACACGTATTTCACCTACTTTACACGTACTTCATGTATTTTGCCAGTATTTCATGTTCTTCACAAGTATTTCATGTATTTGACAAGTACTTCATGAGATGTGTACAAAAAACTTCACCAGCGATTAACCCTTCGTGTATATGTGTATGTATTTTCTATATGTATGTTTTTTTCTCTAAATTTTATCAATAAATATTTGTATCAATTAATTTCTTAACCTAAGGTACCTTTGAGGGGTTTAGGTACCATTGAAAACCAGGAATAATGCAAAAATCGCTTATGAGAATCGACTTTATTTTATTGTTGTTTGAAAGAAACACCCCCCAATACGAATAATTAACTAATCTTATTGAGCAATTAGATAAAAAGTTAAAATCATGCAACGAAGGTTTAAAAACCAAGTATTGTTTATTATTCATGAATTATTCTAGACGAACACGGTACGAGTTTGATAAAAAACTTTCGATAAACAATGTCGCTTTTCTGATTATATTCTTAAGCAATTTATCAGAAGGATAACATTTGTTTGCATTAAATTGATAATATTTTTTAAAGGTGACTTACTATTTCTGGAGCTTTGCGATAAAATTTTATGTGCTTTTAACAAAAGAAGGTTTGCACATAATAAGCTTACAGAAAAGGTCAAGCTCATTTGAAACAAAAATACTCTAATCTAGTTATTTTTAGATGCATTAAAAATTTACGTTTCATGTGATTTTATTCGACCCGAAATTTTATATCGTTTTGATTAAGCAGGCAGTATAACTAACTTGTTGGAACATAATGCGCCGAATTATTTTTTAAGCTGGAATGTTAACTGAGGCGACAACTATAAATTAAGCTAACGAATAAGGTGATAGCTTGCAACTTGTAACATCTGCGAAAATTGGCAACGAACTAAAATGCGCAAAGTTTAATTCACGCTGGCGCTGGAAGCGTTATTTGAATGGATTAATCGGATTTAATTTTTAAAGTACAATTACACTATGAGAAAAAAGTAAATGGATACATTTAAAAGTACTTTAAGTTTTAATGAAGCTTTATAATTTCATAATGTTCCATTCTAATTCAATTTGTAAGGCTCGGTTAAATTTTATAAATGTGCATATGAATCCGGACTCGGCTTATAAATTATGGAATAATTTAGTTTTTTTTCAACAAATTATTTCTGAAGGCAGACGTAAATTTTGTTTTAATAAGATTGTGATGGAAAATTTGATTAAACGGGTAAGTGTTAAAGCTCTCCTTGTTAATAAACAGGAAAACTTAACTTCATCCTGTGTGCTTTTATTAGTGAGATATAGTGTGTGTAAATTAAGTTAGTGTACCAAATACATGCAATATCGTGCAAAGATGAGATACTCAAGTTGTACAGTTTGATAGAAAACCTAAAAGGTTTTCAGAGAAAATGTAATTTTGCAGCTTTATCTTCCAACACAAATTTTTCATTTTATATAAACTTCAATTTTAAAAACAAGTCTCTCTCGATTTATATTTTGTGTTATCATTTTAAAAGCAGTTAGATTTTATTAAGAGAAAATATTATGTATAATTTTTTTACAAAAGAAATTTTGTTATTTAAAATTAATACGTACGATCACAAAAAAATTTTACCTAAAATTTTTCTAGTCAAAATTTCATCAAATATTTATATAGTCTCTCATGCTGACATTGCTTGTCAGCTTTAATAAAACGTTAAGGGATTTCATTTAATTACAGTACTATTTTTATCAAGCCTCTGTCAACATCAAACGTGGTTAAAAATTTTCCTTACATTTAGAAATATTGACAGGGAAAATATTTACAACAATTAGTAACTCTCAGAAGGATTAGATAATGTTGCATCAAGGTCCTCATTATTTGCCAGTCATTTAGTGTCACTTGAATAGCATGGGGTTTTGTGTAAATACATAGCTAAATGATGTCTCCAGTCTCTTATGAATTCTAAAGGAAAAACTGAGCCGCGGCATTACCGAGGAAAAGTACCTTAGAGTAACTTTTGCATTAAGCCAGCCATTTCACATAAACATACGAAAAATTTTTTGTAAATGTGAGTTTCTAATGCATCGTCCTTGCAGTAACTATAATTTAAAAGGTTCGTTTATTTACATTTTTCATAAATAATTTTAATTTATTTTATGGTCCCCATTGAGGAGAAAGTGTCTTTGATTAGCTAATTATCATTAATTATTTAAAATACCAACAAAAATTCGATTAATTAATTAAACTTTAATTTATTAAATCACAATTTCAATAAATCAATCCTCGATAAAAACTACAAATTCAAGTGTTAATTAAATTAATTGAATTGAACAAAGTGATGAGACAAAATCTGCATTGTTTATCTAATTATGCTCAAATGAATTTGACATATTTACGAACATGATCACTTGGTCTGATCTCCGATTTGAATAGAAGACTTCACTGAATTGTTTAGATGGCTCTTCGGTGAATATCAACATCCAATATGTGATATTCCTAGTTTGCTAACATTTTGTGCGAAATTCCGGCTTTGTAAAATTGAAAACAAATCTTTAAATAAGAAAAGCTTAATTTATTATAAGTAAAAGATTTTCCTAACAAATTACCCAATTGTTCTTTAGGGTAAATTATTTTTGTTTGGCAGTAACCTCAAGGCTCTTCTGAAGTAATTATTAGTACTGTGAACACATTAATTGCTTTATATCTACAGTAGTTTGTTGGGGTTGCTTCAGATGTGCACGTAACCTTGTTTTTAATTGTTAATGATGGTAATTAAAATTTTTAACATCTTACACCGAAACTAACCAATGTATGCTGGAGATATACTATTTCAATTTTAATAATTTAAATCTATAGATTATTATTCTAATTCACTTTAAAATAAATTGCTACTTCAAAGAAAAAAAGTCAATAAGGAAATTACTAGCCATTCGTCGCATGTGACTAGAATGTTTTTGTACCTTTCTACCAGCATTTGCTGAAGGTATACTAGCTTTCTTTGCATAATTTAAATAATATTATATAAATAAGTCTTACATTTTGCAAAAAAAATATTAGCCCCGCAGCAAATAAATATTAGAAAGCCCATACAAATTAGAAATGTTTAACAAAAATACCTTTAAGCAATAATTTAGGGAGCAAGTCAAATTAGGGTAGTAATGAAAATTGGATTAATTTCAGTAACTAAGCAAAAAATTGTGTAATATTTTAATTTGGAAGAGCATATTAGATTAGATTTAAAAAATTAGTAATAACCAAAAGTTAAAATTTTATTCAAACATTTTTTGTACTAAAAAATTCTAATGGAAGGACAACGTACACTGTATTGCCTGGAGTTTGTTATAGATTATATAAATGTAACGTAGATTTATTGCAAAAATTATTCACAAAATATAAAGAAAATCTACTTTTTTAATGCAATACTAAAAATTATATTTTGTTACGCCAGGTTATAACATTACATGTGATTACAAAATAAACCTGTTTTTACCGACAATACTGAGTATTAAAACGAGCAGCTTTTAGAAAAAATTATTTGTTTAGCCACATCTCTGTAACTAATAATATAAAGCCGAAAATTTTACACGAGAACAGAAAACTCCAAGTTTAATCCAGATATTAAATTTAATTACTTAGGAACAAAGAAATATTAATTAACTTGATTAAAAGGTTTCTTAATGTGAAATTTTCATACAGAAAGAAAAATTGTAAATTTATATAACACATAAATTAAATGTGAAGCTTTTATTGAGATCAACGAACTTATTTTATATCTGACTTGGGAACTAAAATATTTATCCAAAAGAGCTTCTTTAGGAAGACTGTAAAGTAAGAACCTGGGTATTTATTATTATTAAACATAAAAACATTTAAAAAATGAAAATTGTGAGCATTTCTGTAATTTTGCTTTTCAATTAAAATCATTATGTTTTTCTTGGTGGGTCTATGGGTGCATGGATTTTTTCAGAAATTTTCTCTACAGCACAACTCTTGGCCACACCCAAAAGGATAACAGGCCAGAAATTTATATACGATTTAATTTAATTTTGGTTAAATTCCAGTCAAGATTTGCCGAAAACGGCAAATCTTCGTCCGGTTATGCTAACAAACAATTTTGAAAAATTCAGTAAAACTTATAACTTTAAAAAAAAATTTTTAACGACGAGAAACCAAGTATAGTAATAGCAAATTTTCAAAATCCAGTCATTTCAAAAATATTATCTTAACGAAAGAAATTCAATTCCTAGCTAAGCATTTTACGAAGCTCGGTAAATTTTTATATTTTTATTATTGCATTGCAGGCAGTTTTGACGTTGTTATTATAAACGTAAATTCCAAAACCTAAATTTAACTTTGTCATTTCAAATAAAACTACAAAAATTTTTACTTCGAGCACTCTTACGATAATTTAATAAAAGTTCTCTCACGTCACTTCTCCTTTGAATATTCGATGTTTCTGGTCAACTAACAAATTCACAAACGAAAATTGCACTTTTCAGGATTTCGGTAAGGCAATGCGAATGCAGCTGATAACCGATCCTATTTCAACGTAGTTGTATTGCATTCGAAAGGGTGTGGCAGAAATTGAGCAAATAAATTAGCAACAAATTGAAAAATTATGCAAACAATTGAGATAAAATCAATTTAATTCTGTACAGTTGTATTCTAATGAATCACACTCAATGTTATCTATGACCTGCAAATTCAGTTTCATCTTACGAGTAATTTTACAATACAGCCGCTTAAAGCAGAATTCAATCAATTGGATTTAATTGACTTAGTGAAAATTTAATTATTAATATTGGACATGGAATTAACTAAATACGCTGCTGAAATAAATAATAAGCTTAACATTTTTTGTCCCCAAAACTAACTTGACGTAAAGTTGCCAATCTCAGCAATTAAGACTAAATTATGTAAACTTTATTGTTATAGAAGTAGTATTAAAACCCAAAAATAATTAATAATTTTAGAGCATCACCTGAACACATTTAATCTTTCTTGACTAAACCTTACATATAAAAGACATTTTCAAGACAATCACTGTTTCATTACACAAGTTGAAGAGGTGAATATAATTGAAAATTTTCGAGATGAAAATGGTTCTTGTAAATTATGGCTTCCTACTTTAATGCTCCATCGTAATACTAAAAGAAAATTTATAACCGTAATTTCTTAGGAATAAATTTTTTTTATGAAAAAAAATTTGTAGTTGAAGCAAAATGTATTAGAAATTCGTACCTAATATGAAAACTTGATTAAGTTTTTCGCCTGTTCCAAATAATTGCACGGTGAAGGCACCGCCTCACAAAGCCGATATTCTTGGTTGGAATTTTAATTTATCCGATTTCAAAATTATTAGAAGACCATGTGCCATACATATTTTTTTCCAATAAAGTCGGGCTATTTCTTAAAACTTAGCGAGAGAAGCTCAAGAAGGTTTTTACAGGCAGAAAGGAATGCAATATGGTTTCAAACTTTTTAGCATAAAAGTGTCACATGATCATAGTAAATTTAAAATTCAATAATAATTTCCTTTTCTATAATTTAAAAAAAATTTTGTTGGCGTTTTAAACCGCTATTTCAAATATATAAATTTTTTCATTACTTGAAATTCTTTCAAAATTTAATTATATTGAGCAATAATTATTGTGACATCGGTAATGTTGAGATGATTGGGGAATACTAACTACGGAATTTGTAAAAAATATACAATGGAACTTTTATATTAAAACAAAATAGATGTTCAGCTCGCAAACAACTTGGAAAATCAATGAAGAAATTGAATTTTAGCCAATATTACAAAATTCTTAGACGTTCTTTACATTACGTGATGGAATTGTAAGTGATATTAGAGTTATCCATCTTCCACAACTTTAATGTCGTGCCGTTTTGTAATTTAATTTCATCCGATTAAATCATTTTCAAATTTTGACTTGTCAATCAAATTGGAAGTTTCCAATGTTTATTTTTTGTTAGTTTTGTAAATGTTAATAAAATTGCTAATTTGTTAATTAAAGTCGTTTGTTGCACAAATTAATTCCTAAAAGTTTGCATTTCGTTAAAGCTTAAACACTTTTTATGACTACGAAGCCCTTCACGAGAAGCTTCAAGAAACTTTACTCTAGTGTACTTACTTCGTAAACCAGGTATTTTAAAATTTCCTACAATTGGTCTAATAGCTTTTCATTATAAATTAATTAATACAATTATGTTTTATTAGAAAAATACGTTACAAAAGTATAATAAATAAAAGATAAGCAGGCACCTATAACTTTTTGATAAACTTATGTACAAAATAATTATTTCATCTTTATCGACTAGAACTCTCGTGAAGCGAACAGAATTTCAAATATTAATTAATTTTCGTATTTGCCAGGGTATTATAAATAATCGTCAAGATTGACTGTAATTATTTATAGCTTAAATTGGTTTGGTTAATAAAATCCTAAATATATTTTATTTATTAACTTTTCTAAAAATAGTAAGAAATATTAATAATTAAAAAAGTTTCAAAAATAACACCCGAGGGGTTAAAATAATTTAATTACAACTTAATTTTTTTACAGCAGGTAAAATTAGAAACATTCCAAAAAGTAAACTTGAATTTTAAAACTACGAAGCCTCATTGGACGGAATATAGAAACCGCAGTAAATAACGTAATTAAAATTTAAACAATATTTGAAAAATAAAATTATATTTTTATTTGGATTTATTAACTATAAACTTTGTTTTGTTAATTATTTTTTCTAGAATTTGAAATGTGAGATATGTAATGCATACGTCAGTTGCCTCTCGTAAGGACAATTTCTTTATTAATTTTGGTCCTCTAAAGATAAATTCTTTTGTTAGATACTTGGAGGATTTTTAAGCAAAGCTCATGGAGTTTTGTAAACGCACGACCTCCTGCTATGTGGGATCTTAAGTACCAAAGAAAGCTGATTCGTAATATTATAATTAACTTCAGATAATACAATTAAAAGCAATATTGGGCAATAAAATTAACTAAAGTTTGTAAGTATTACGTATATTGCACGTAGCGCAGTATTCAAAATTAACAAATTAATTAATTATTGATCACATTAAGATAATAAAATGAGTCCGAGAGAACGACCCAATAAAATTATTCACGCAATATTAGTGAACAGCTAATCTTAAATATAATAAATTAAATCCGACGACATAAACATTGATCTTAGCTTTGACGATGTCTTTGCTCTTGACAATTGGATAAATCTGGTAGTGTTATGGAAGGTAATCAAACGGCGGTGTAATTTAGGCGAATCTTCTAATAATAAGAGTTTAGCTGCAGGATTCAGGAAAACTGATACAATTTCATAAAACCAATGGTTGCAAGAAAAAGCCTCTAATAAAATTACCATCTCAGCAAGGTGTAAAACGAAATCTACAAGCAGTATTTTCCGTATAAAAAAATCTTCAGGATGTTGATGGAGGGTTTCTAACAATTTCGGTGTGAATTATTTTTCTTCCAATGCTTTTTATCAGTTCAATACGAAAGTTCGATAGTTTCCACAAAAGTTGGTGGTAAAATAGAAAAAATTCAAACCTCTCAGGTTTTAAACTCTATAAAACCTTTCCGAATTATTTACGTACTAGGAGGTCAAGTTCTCTCTCTGTTTGTAGATTTGTCCTGCTAATATCCAATTTTCAATAACAATTATTTACTGTTACTGTTTTTTTGTAAAATAAGCGCAATGGATAATTGATTTATCACTAAATTTAATTTTTGTTGCTTAAAATCTTCAATTTGCTGAAACTTCAATTAATCGTAACTTGGTGGTATAAAGTTTTAATTTTATAATTATGTAGTTTTGCTAAAGAAAAATAAAAAATTGTAGTACTGAATTGAATAATTTAAGTTCTACCAAAAACTGTGTCATAAATCCCACTCCCAGAACTAGAATAATATAGTTTTTGCCATTAAATAAAAATATTATTTAACAATTTGTGTGACTACTGTCGTTTTCATAATTTTGTTGTAATTAGTTTTAAAATTAAAATTCTTGTTTTAATCGAGGAGTTAACCGCTGGTGAAGTTTTTTGTACACATCTCATGAAGTACATAACATCTCATGTGAAGTACATGAAGTACATGTGAAATACATAAAGTACTTGTGAAGTAAATGAAGTACGTGTATAGTAGGAAAAATACGTGTTAAATATATTGAAGTACAAGTGAAATATCATGAAATTAGTAAATTTTTGATGAATTACATGAAGTTTAACCTAGCTTATGCGCATGCGCTACGGTCAATGTGTATCATAACTAAGACACGTGTAGTCAATAATAATTATTTGATAGCATAGCAAATTAACTTACATTAGTAGATTTTCTTAACATTTTTTTTATCTTAAACGTTGAATAGACCTTTGGCGGTCATTATTTTACTAATTAAAAGTTTTGGTAGTCGCTAGTTTAATAGTAATCTTCTTTTTCTTCTTCTACACTTTTAGAATTAGGCTCTAAGGCCTGTCACGGTGCCCATCTCTTTCTAGGTCGTCCGACATTTCTTTTATTTTCTTAATAGTAATCAATGTCAATGTTACTGTTGGATATTACAGGACCTAGTCCTAATTTAAGAAAAAAGAAGAAGAAGAATCAATTAATTAAATTAAACTTAGATTTCTATAGTTAATTTTGTAATTTTTTGCTTATTTGTTTGAATATCGTGGAGGTTTGGTAGCTCAATAAAAGTTTTAGTAATTCATTATTTCGTCGTGATTAATTAATTACATTGAAGCGAAAATAACGCGCTTGTCCCGGTTTTACAGAGACGGCTCCAGAATGTAATAATACAATTTAAACTATCTTCTTATACCCGATTTCACACAGAGGCACTAGAGTGGAACACACCCCAGTGCCTCTGCAACGGGAGATTTTTAGTTTACTTCTGATAAAAATAAACTACTCAATCCGGGGGGTCTGGGGTGTGGAACACCCTCCAGTGCACAAATTTTAGAATAAAGAACATTGCAGAACCCCAGACCGAGTAGTTTATTTTTTATCAAAATTAAACTAAAGATTTCCCGTTGCAGAGGCACTGGAGGGTGTTCCACACCCCCCAGACCCCGGTTTAAATAATTTATTTTTATTAAAAGTGAATTAAATATTTAAGCATATTTCAAGTTTACTAAAATTAACTATGGCCAAATAAATGTGTTTAATTCGTAATTTGACAATTAATTATAAACTGCGTAATTATAAATTTCGTACCTCCTGGGAGAAAGATCTCTGCAACAAAATAAAAAATAAACTACTTAGTCCGGGGGGTCTGGGGGGGTGAAACACCTTCCAATACCTCTGCAACGGAAAATCTTTCGTTTACTTCTGAACAAAAATAAATTATTTGATCCGGGGGGTCTGGGGTGTGGAACACCCTCCAGTGCACAAATTTTAAAATGAAGAACATTGCAGAACATGTAAATTAGAAATTTTCCGTTGCAGAGCACTGGAGGGTGTTCCACACCCCAGACCCCCGGTTTAAATAATTTATTTTTATTAAAATGAATTAAATATTTAAGCATATTTCAAGTTTACTAAGATTAGCTATGGCCAAGTAAATGTGTCTAATTCGTAATTTGACAATTAATTATAAACTGCGTAATTATAAATTTTGTACCTCCTGTGAGAAAGATCTCTGCAACAAAATAAAAATAAACTACTTAGACTGGGGGTCTGGGGTGTGAACACCATCCAGTGCACAAATTTTAAAATGAAGAACATTGCAGAACATGCAGAACCCCCAGACCGAGTAGTTTACTTTTTATCAGAAGTAAACTAGAAATTTCCGTTGCAGGCACTGGAGGGTGTTCCACACCCCAGACCCCCGGTTTAAATAATTTATTTTATTAAAAGTGAATTATTTAAGCATATCTCAAGGTTATTAAAATTAGCTATGGCCAAGTAAATGTGTTTAATTCGTAATCTGACAAATAATTATAAACTGCGTAATTATAAATTCCGTACCCTCTGGGAGGCAGATCTCTGAAACAAAATAAAAAATAAGGTACTTAATCCGGGGGTCTGGGAGATGTGGAACACTTTCCAGTGCCTCTGAAACGAAATCTTCCGTTTACTTCTCATAAAATAAACTACTCTCTCCGGGGTGTGAACGCCCTCCAGTGCTCAAATTTTGGAATCTTGGTAAGTCTCTGAAATACCGATGAAGTACGTGAAATACAATGAAGTATCGATGAATTAGGTGAAGTGCCGTGAATTATTGATGAAGTAATGTGAATTACTGGCGAAGTACGTGAAGTCTCGTGAATTACTGCTGAATTATAATGAAGTACGTGAAGTGTGAAGTTAATTGTACACGATTTCCTCTAGCGGTTAACCCTCGGTTTTAATATTTTCCAGTTGTTGTTGTGTCGAGTCTCATTCGCATTTTTTAAAATTTTGTTAATTCCTTTTAAAAATTTCTGATCAAAGCCTTTTTGTTTTTGTTCCAATTTATTTTAGCACACTTCACTTAATCCACAAAATTTAAATTTTAATTCGATTTATCAATTTTACATAATTTATTTACAATTTTTATGAATCTTCGTTCAAAATTAAACATTTAAATATTCAGTTACGTAATGGCGTTTGTTCAAAGACAAATTTCTTTTATACTTTCATTAAAAAGGTAGGTTTTAAGATCAAAATTGGTGTTAGAAGTGTCACTTTTTTATTTTTATGCGTTGTCATGACACAGTGAAAAGTAATAAACAATGAAAAAAGTAACTTTTTCATTGCACATAAACACTTTTCCTTGGTTACTTAAAATTAGCCAACTTATTAATATTTAACTTTAAGTACATATCTTTAAATAAAAACTATTAAATTATGCATATAATTTAAGTCTTTTTAATAAAAGTATAAAATAGTGTGTACAATTTGTGCTAGAGTGTCTTTTTCACTCATGTGGTTTATTTGGCTCGACTTCGTCTCGCCAAATAAATTTCCACATTCGTGAAAAAAGTATCACTCTAACACGAGTTGTACAAATAACTATTTAAAATTATACTATTGAGTTGTGCGCTTTTTATTTCAAATTGCCAATCTTTTAAAAAATTATTATTATCCTTTTTTCAAGTTTCTATATGATTTTTTTAATTTTTTGCGTTAGTTCAATAAATCTCTAACTCACATATAAAGTAAATCCAAAATTATTCAATTAAGGTAATTCTTAACACCGTAAGGAATTTTTAGCGTTTTTTTTGACATAAATTTGACATAAAAGTTTCATATGTCAAAGTTAGGAAATCTAACGTTAGGAATTGGTTGGTGAAAACGGGCATAGAAGTAATTCCTCAGTAAATTTAATTGATATTATAAAATTTATGGTTTCTTTGATCTCTGACTAATGAAAAAAGAAAAAATTTATGTTTGACAAGTTTGAATAAGAGGATGTTTGACGTTTTAAGTAATTTAATTTGAAATATTGTGTTACTTTGTAAGCAAATTAATAAATAAAATTAATTGTTCTGGTTAATTTAGGTGCAGAATTTAATGCTCTGAAACTTAAGTTTATAGGTTTTTTACCTGAAATAATTAACGAATGAAAAATATCTCAAAAATAATTAAAACACATCCCGATACAAAGCGCGTGGTAAGATTAATGAGATAGTGAGTTTCTTCGTTTGAAATAATTCAATCGATATAAAATTTTAGAAATTTTACCTTAAACTACATACTACAACACTACCACACGAACGGCAGTGTTAATTTTTATAAATATTATTTTACTTCAATTTTTTAATTGGAAATCCTTAAAACATAAATCTTCTTTAATTTTGTAATAATTTTTAACTTTTCACTTACGTTTAAATTTCTTCCAATATTTTTGATTGCAGATAAACTTTTTTAACTTTCCTCTTCTTCAACTTTCATTAATCAAACAGTTTAAATTTCATTATCAGAAACTGTAAGTTTAATTAATTTAACACTGCTAGAATTTGAACTTATTCCATTTCAATCATAAATTTTTCTTTTTTGATATTAAATTACGTCTTTGCTCCTTAAAGCCCTAACTGAAAACTTCGTCTTAAACATCCTACTCTCCGACCTTTTTCCGATAGGAAGACACAGATTGGGCTTTCAAACCGAATAAGAAATGAGGAAATGACATTAACATTAACTACCATCAGGCCACAACGGGGTAAAGCTTTTATTAAAAATACCAAGCGGTATCATGTGGCCAACACGTATGCCAATGCATCTTAAATTGTGGATTGCACTGCAGCAGTTGTTCATTTCGCTAAATTGATTTTATATTCTGTAGATCTGCTAAGAAAGCATTATGACAAAATGATAAAATTAGAAAACGCTCAACACGAGTAGTGTGACTTTCTAATATAATACAGATAAACAATTTTCTCCGCTTTTAAAACTCAGTTAAGGAGTAATTTTACTGCTTTAGGACTAAGCGCAGGGCAAGGCAGTTTGTATAAAATGCGGAATTTATGAAAATTAAAAAGAAACAAAATATACATTTACACAAATTGCAGTCGTTTCAGGCCTTCGGTTCATTTTCTTTTATAAACTTTTTTGAAATCTTAATGAAACATTCAGTTACTATAATAATCACAAGCTGACAATGGCGTATGCAAATTAAGGGACAAAAGCAAGTATGACTAGTTAGGACGAATCCTTGTTTTTTGCAGATTGAAAATTATTCAAACCAATCCACAATGCAGATAAAGTCGTTTACAACAAGACCGTGAAATTAAATTGCATTATCGTTTTCGTTTAAAAATAAAATACCAGCAATAAAGTTTTGTATTTTAATTTTTTCATCGCTCAGAAAAGTTTCTGTAGGTATGGTTTGTTACAAAAACAATTTCTTTATTAGTGGTAAAATACTGGAAGGATAACAAGATTTGGAACTTAATTAAACTCTCTTAAGCTGAAAAGCCTGAATAAAAGATTATACGTTATTGTAAAGCTTCTTGTTATTTTAATAATTACTGTGCGTAGAAAATTTAACTCTAAATTAGGTCCTCGCCTTCCTAAATAAGCAGTTTGCATGCAGAAAAAATACAATTGGTTTACAACCCTCTATTAACACTGGTGGCGTAATTATGAATTGTTTGCCAGTAAACAGTGGCGTACACACATACTACAGGTAATATAACCAAATAAAACCCTGTACACTCCAATTATGTCGTCGTAAGGTAAACTATTTTATCAATCTGATTTCTTCACATTCTTATACTGACTTACGTCTGCACTAAATTCATCAGTTATCAGTTTTCTTTAGCTGTGCTGAATTGAATACGTTAATAGGCTAAATAAATTAATTTTGTATTCAGATTTATACATCCAATCAATTTTTAGTGTTTTTACATGTACAAGTCATTCTAGCATTAAATATTACTTAACCATGTTACAAGTTACTCGTACATTAACGAGAGTAGTTCAAAATCGATCAGTAAGTTTCTGAACCTTATAAATTAATTGAGATCGAAGCCATTATTATCCTTTTCCTTTGGCTTACATTCTTGTTAATCAAACCCAAACTCAACAGCATGCAATGAAAAAAAATTTAGAAAAGAAAACTTTTATATCGTAAAAATTAAATAAACTACTTGCAGTGCAAAGAAATACAACAAGAAAACATTTTATTTAGAAAATCTCTTTACATTTTTTAAATTACATGTTTTTATATGAAAACGGAGTACCTACATAAAAGTCTTGATTTATCAAGCTGTCAAAAATGGATACGGACCATTTCAGCTACTTTACATTTCAATGAAAAAGTAAAGTTTTCGAGCTTTTATTTAAGGCTCTATAAGCTGACCGGAGCTGGATGCTGACAACTTGACAATTTAAAAGATTCGTAATGACAATTAATCACAGGAAACTTTTCGAGGCGGCAAACGTGAATTCCAATTTGAAGATGTATTTTATTATCAACCAATTTTAAATGGATATAATTTAATTGCCAAATTTCCCATTGTTCGTAGTTTAATATACCTATAACTTTGAAAGCAAAACTAATATCAATTCAAAGTTGTTGTACAAACTTGATTAAAGTGAAAAGCAAAAAGGATACCTAAATCTCGTCGAATGACGAACTCAGGATTATGAATACAACAAAAACATACAAATAAAAACCATCAGTTCTGTTTGTAACATGGTATTACTTATGTCATACAAAATATGAAATCCAGATGCATTTAAAACGAAGCCCCGATGTTTTATAATAAAATTACGACCCTTATAGAAATTATGCCTTGTTGCTCATTTTGAGTCCTAACATTAACATAAATGGGTTAGTTTGTAAAGTCTGGTGCCAAGTTTAGTTGAAAAGAAGTATGTAGTAATAACTTTTAAAAGCATAAAAATTTTAATGAAATTTCAAATTCAACATTAAAACGTAATGGGCTCATTTCGTATAATTAAACCTAATTTTATACAAACATCACGTATACTTCCATGAAAAATTAATATCAATTTAATTATTAAGACTTAATTTTTTTGATGCAACTAGAATAAATTTAAAACTGATTTTCCGGAATAAATTAAAATTAAAAACTTCTTGAACAATGTTAAGACTCGCTTAAGAAATGTCACATTAACTTAAAAAGTTTTAAAGAAAATTCTCTATCGTGCAAGCCATATTTAATTAAATCCCTTTATCTGATGATGTAATTAAGTAAAAATTAATGAGTCGATATAAAAGAAGTTTCACAGCTGTCTGTATGTCCTTAAGGACTGCTGATATTAAAAAACTCAGGTAGGTATCTATAGAATTTAATTTTCAATGGTGCGTTTTTAATTAAGCTACGTTTGAAATTAAATAAAAGTTAATTGTATTAACAGAGCCCTACAATTTATTAGTCTTCAGGAATGAAACATTTAATTAAAAATTAGGCAACGTGTTAATGTCGAAAAAACCAACGTTCGAGTTGCAAGGTTTCCATCAACTACGGTCTGAATTTACAAAGGGATTGTACTGATGTTATAATTGAATTATTCAATTTGTAAAATTTATTTAAAGATGTATTTCCCTTGGCTCGGACGAAGTTTTTAAACTTAAAATAGTTTAATGAAATTTTCAGTAACAGTTTGTCGAGTAGTTTTGGTGTAAGCCCAGATTACTTTAAAAATTGAAAACTAAGAAGAAAATTCAGTTGCAAAGTAAAGAAAACTCAAATTGTAAGAAGTTTTAAAATCTATGTAACTTGACCGTGAACTTCTTTTATTAGGATGTTCCATTATCCTTATTTTTTAAAATTTTGTTGAAAAGTTGAAAGTTGGTTAATTCATAGGCAGTTGGGCGTCAGATCGCATGGAATATATTATGTAAGTAGGTTTTTTGGATTCTATTAAATTATTATTTGTTCCATGGTTTAAATCTGTAGTTATTTTTCTTCGATTAGTCAATAAACAACAACTACGGGCTGGGATTTCAATTTTACATGTTTATTTCTATTGTAAAATGGTTTATCCATAAATTTCATTTAATTTAATTGTCATGGAAAAAATTCTACTGTTTCTGGGCGCCAGATGGTAATAATAACAACCAAAGAGAGAAAAAAACTACTAGCTCAATAGATAGTAAATGTACCCAACACCTAAGGAGTTAAAATAGATATTATACCCTAAATCACATATCAAACCCAAAGACTATAAAAAAGCTGACGTGAAGAAATATTCCTAAAAATGTAATTATTGGATATTGGTCTGATGATCATGATAGTGCAAACCTATGAAAGCAGAGTTTCGCACTTATAACATAAAAAATTATTAAAACTTATCAAAAATTTAAATTAACTGAAGGTTTAATATTAGCTAGCATTAATGAAGTTTGTGTACTTAATTTTTGGATTCGTTACCGTTAATTACTTAAATTTGTCCTAATTCATGATTATCATGACACGAATAAAATATTTAGGTCACAAAACAGTAGTTTATGATATCGGTGTTGAAAGGATATCATTATCGAACGGGTGTGAGATTTCCCAACCGCCGAGTTGTGTAATCACACAAATTCGATAATGATAATACATTTCAACACGTATTTGATACAAAATGTTATCTTCTACCAAATATTTTTTCGAAATCGATGACATTTCATTTTAGAACAAACTTGTATTTTTATATTATTTAAATAAAACGAATAAGAAACGTAATTGAATTATTTGAAATGATAATTTAATTTGATTTATTGAAATAACCATTCCGTTAGTGGTTGGTAATCTGATCAGATGGTAATTTGGCACTTATTGATTGTTAAAGTAGAATGCACCTCTAACTGGTTCAATTATAAATTAATGGACCAATAACAAAGGCATAAGATTACATCTTATAATTTTTAAAAGTGCATAGCTAGAGAATCTAACTTAATTACAATTAAAAATTAAAAAAAAAATTAGCTTCATAATGTCAATTTTTTATTAAGTTTTAAACTTATTCAGGGTGTGTTCAATAATTGAAGTAACAAATATTCCATTTTAAGCTTTTATGCAAAAACTACCAGCCTATAATTTATACTGTAAATAATTAATAACAAAAATTTATTATAAAAAGAAATAAAATATTTATTTTACCGATGGAATATGTATTGTTTTTAATATCACTCCATTTTAGCAGGATTTACATCTTCTACACATTTCAGTTTATTTAAGCTTACAATTGCTAATACCTGTACAATTGGAATAACCAAAATGGAAGTTTCAAAATAATTTTTTTAAATCTACTTTTGTGCGGCTTAACTAGTATTTTTAACAAGCAAAAAATTATTTCCTTCTGCCATCCCCAGTTTCTAGTGGGTAAATCGGCATTTGCAAAACCTGGAGTTTGGTAATACTAAATATATAACGTAAAATGTTTTCAGCATGAATGGTTTACTTTACGGGAACAAAGCGGATAATTTTGTTTTACCCCCCGGAAGAAATATTAAATATTGCCTTGCCCACCTTATTTCAAATTTGTGTATTATATTAGAATATCTAAATTTGAATCTTCTAATCTTAAATTTTTATTCATGTATTTTTAGCAACAAAAGTTTTATAATCAAAAGTCTACAATTGCGAGGCACTGGGTAGTAACTCTGATTAACCCCTTCCTTAACGTCGGCGCTACATTAGTTATGGTTATGTTTATTTCTTTCACTGAGTTTGGAAGTAATAATGTAAGACATTTAAAACTGATCATGTGAAGTCGAGTTAGATCCTTCTACAAATTAAGTATTTTTCAAAAATACACTAATAAATAAATTTATTTAGAAAATAATTTGCCCTTAACAATTTTTGCTAAATTCAGCAGTTTTTGGTTTATGAATTTAAGTTTGTATCAATTTTTATAACATATTCAATTCTGGTTTCAAAATAAATTATTTTTGCTCAACTCAAGTTTAAATTATTGAACTGAAAAAACAACTGAAAATTTATTCCCTATACCGCATTCCAATATTTTTGTAATTCAAGATTTTACGTGTTCATACTGAAGATAAAAAATACGCATTTTTATTCTTGATTAATTTCTTATAAGATAAAGGCATTAAATATTGCAATTATTATAAGTTAAAATGAAATAAAAATTAAATTTAGCAATTAGTGAATTTTTTCTCCTAATTAATTACATTTCTACAATTTACTTTTCAATCCCTGTTCATCTGACGAGTATATTAAAGACGAAATAGGCGTATAGAAATCTATTATTATTATTATTTAAAGCATTACATTCTATGAAGAATTTTGGTGTCATTTCGGACTCATAAATCCATTTATTAGGGTGGATTAATCCTGGTATTTACAATTAATTAATTAAAGGTCCCGGTTTGTTTTAGCATTTCGTACAATCTTTCTTCAGGCTATGCGTGTAACGCTATTATCGAGTTTGTCCGTTCATACTGCCTCTTGTTCTCGATGGTACTGTAAGAGGCTAGCTTTGTATTTTCGTGTATGTGTATGTATTTTCAGTTCGTGGGTTCTTTTAAAACTGTGATAGCACCTTACCTGCGTCGATTGCTCAAATATGCTTAAATAACACAAAGTGAAAATAGAAAGAAGTAAAAAAGATTTGGTCGCCAGTCCGGCAATAAAACGATAAAGTAGTAAACAACGCTCCATTTTTTGGTAATATATTTACCGAGGGGTTAACCACTGCTGAAGTTTTTGTACACATCTCACGAAGTACATGAAATCTCATGTGAAGCACATGAAGTACTTGTGAAATACATGAAGTACTTGTGAAGTACAGGAAGTACTGGTAAAATACATGAAGTACGTGTAAAGTATGTAGGTAAAATACGTGTACAAGCAAAGTATCATGAAGTTAGTAAATTTTTGGTAAATTACATGAAGTTGAACCTAGCTTATGCGCATGCGCTACGATCAATGTGTATGTTTATGTGCATTCAATAATAATTATTTGATAGCAAATTAACTTACATCAGTAGATTTTCTTAACATTAATTTATCGTAAACATTGAATAGACCTTTGGCGGTCATTATTTTACTAATTAAAAGTTTTGGTGGTTGCTAGTTTAATAGTAACCAAATAATTAAATTAAACTTAGATTTCATTAATTAATTTTGTAATTTTTAGAAAACTAAAACGGTAACGGAGAGTTTCTACTAAATTTGCAAACCTTTAATGTGTTTGCCCGCATTGTAATATTTAGGTAGTAAGGGTGTTTCACACCCCAGACCTATGAATTGAGTAGTTTATTTTATCAGAAGTAAACTGAAGATCTTCCGCTGCAGAGGCACTACAGGTGTTCCATAACCCCAGACCCCTGGATTGAGTAGTTTATTTTTATCAGAAGCAAACTAAAATTTCTCGTTGCAAAGGCACTGGAGGGTGACCAAGTAAATGTGTTTAATTCGTAATCTCACAATTAATTATAAACTGCGTAATTATAAATTCCGTACCCCTGGGGTAGATCTCTACAACGGGAGATCTTCAGTTTACCTCTGATAAAAATAAACTACTTAATCAGGGGGTCTGGGGTGGAACAGCCTTCAGTGCCTCTGCAACGGGAAATCTTCAGTTTACTTTTGATCAGAAATAATCTACTCGATCCGGGGGTCTGGGGTGGAACACCTCCAGTCCACAAATTTTGGAATCTCGGTAAGTCTCTGATATACTGATGAAGTACGTGAAATAAAATGAAGTATTGATGAAGTAAGTGAAGTCTCTTGAATTGAAATATGGAGAATTATTATGAAGTACGTGAAGTGTGAAGTTAATTGTACACGATTTTCTAGCGGTTGACCCTCGTGCATGATTGTACATAATTTATTTTCGCTTTACCCTTTTTGTAACCCCCCAAGAATATGTCATAATTTTTTAAAAACTAAAACGGTAGCCGAGAGTTTCTACTAAATTTTCAAACTTTTAATGTGTTTGCTCGAATTGTAATATTTGGGTACTGAAGGGTGTTTCACACCCCAGACCCTCTGAATCGAGTAGTTTATTTTATCAAAGTAAACTGAAGATCTTCGCAGAGGCACTTAACCCACTTCGGATTAAGTAGTTTTTTTATCAACAACAAATTCCTTCAGACTGAGGTTCCCCCCGACCCGTTTAAATAATTTATTTTTATTAAAGTGAATTAAATATTTAAGCATATTCAAGTTCTTCCACAGGCCTAAAACTTGAAATGATGATTTCAAGTTTATTAAAATTAGCTATGGACCAAGTAAATGTGCTTAATTCGTAATCTCACAATTAATTATAAACTGCGTAATTATAAATTCCGTACCCCTTGAGGGGTAGATCTCTACAACGGGAGATCTTCAGTTTACCTCTGATAAAAAATAAACTACTTAATCCGGGGGATCTGGGGGTGTGGAACAGCCTTCAGTGCCTCTGCATAGGGAAATCTTCAGTTTACTTTTGATAAGAAATAATCTACTCGATCCGGGGGTCTGGGGTGTGGAACACCTTCAGTCCACAAATTTTGGAATTTCGGTAAGTCTCTGATATACTGATGAAGTACGTGAAATAAAATGAAGTATTGATGAAGTAAGTGAAGTCTCTTGAATTGAAATATGGAGAATTATTATGAAGTACGTGAAGTGTGAAGTTAATTGTACACGATTTCTTAGCGGTTGACCCTCGTGCATGATTGTACATAATTTATTTTCGCTTTACCCTTTTTGTAACCCCCCAAGAATATGTCATAATTTTTTAAAAACTAAAACGGTAGCCGAGAGTTTCTACTAAATTTTCAAACTTTTAATGTGTTTGCCCGAATTGTAATATTTGGGTACTGAAGGGTGTTTCACACCCCAGACCCTCTGAATCGAGTAGTTTATTTTATCAGAAGTAAACTGAAGATCTTCCGGTGCAGAGGCACTAGAAGCTGTTCCACAACCCCAGACCTTCTGGATTAAGTAGTTTATTTTTATCAGAAGCAAACTAAAAATTTCCCGTTGCAAGGCACTGGAGGGTGTTCCACACCCCAGACCCCCAGTTTAAATAATTTATTTTTATTAATAGTGAATTAAATATTTAAGCATATCTCAAGTTCTTCCACAGGCCTAAAACTTGAAAATGATGATTTCAAGTTTATTAAAATTAGCTATGGCCAAGTAATTGTGTTTAATTCGTAATCTCACAATTAAATATAAACTGCGTAATTATAAATTCCGTACCCCTGGGGGTAGATCTCACAATGGAGATCTTCAGTTTAACTCTGATAAAAAATAAACTACTCAATCCGGGGGATCTGGGGGTGTGGAACAGCCTTCAGTGCCTCTGCATAGGGAAATCTTCAGTTTACTTTTGATAAGAAATATACTACTCGATCCGAGGGGTCTGGGGGGTGTGGAACACCCTTCAGTCCACAAATTTTGGAATTTCGGTAAGTCTCTGATATACCAATGAAGTACGTGTAATACAATGAAGTATCGATGAAGTAGGTGAAGTACCGTGAATTATTGATGAAGTACGGTGAATTACTGGTGAAGTACGTGAAGTCCCGTGAATTACTGCTGAAATATATGAAGTACGAATACTAAGTATAGTGAATTATGATGAAGTACGTGAAGTGTAAAGTTAATTGTACACGATTTCCTCTAGCGGTTGACCCCTGTATATTTCCATTGAAGCTAACAGTTGAACATGTGTCTCTTCTGGTAGTGAAGATTACATGCACCGACTTTTGGACATTGGCTCTAAGGCGCCATTTTCTTAGCCGTATTTGTCATTGGTTAAGATGCATTTGTAGGTTTGCAGATGCTATTAGGGCATTAGGGTGAGAAGTCAAGATTGCTGTGTTGTCCGCAAATATTGCAATGAATGTGTTTGAATTATTCGGTAAATGAGCCAAGGACTCTACTCTGAGGGACTCCTGATTGGACTGGCAAGAGTGGCGATATCTCATCTTCCTATTTTACAAAGAAGTGTCTATTTTGCAGGTAGGATTTAAGCACTTTCGAAGGCTTGGCGGGTTATGTCAAGAAATATGGCCAAACAGTATCTTTTTGTCGCTAAATTTTGCTTGAGTTTAGTGGCAATTCTGTAAACCTGGTCGATCGTGAAGTGCTGGTGTGGAATCGGAATTGATACTTGGGGATTACTTGTCGTTCCTCAATTACTGTCATCAATATTCGCAGAAACAGCTTCATAAATATTTTAGACAGAATAGGAAACAAGCTGATAGGCAGTTTCCGTTAGTGATTTACCCGGTTTGGGTATTAAAATGATTTGAGAAATTTTCCATTACATTCGCTTCTTCTATTACATTTCTCGAGCTTTGAGAAATTTGTGAAGTCCGACATCTCCTTGTGGGTCTACTGCTGGAAGTGGTTTAAAAACAATGCATTTGCCTTTTTTTTGTTGCTGCTGGCTCATTCTTGAGTTGACGTTTTTATGGGCGGAATTGTTGTTTGTAGTCTTTTTAACTTCTTAGTTGCCTTCTACAGCTAATAGCCCGTAGTTTCAGGCTCTGTCAATCCGTTTAAGTAGTTTACAATTTTTTGTTTTTATGATCATTTAGCAGTGTTTTTGAAGTCTTTTACTGTCTTATTATAATTTGTGTTATCACTGGGAGCCCGTGTGTCCTGCCATTTTGGAGTTTACTCCTTAAGAATCGATTTTCATATATAAGCGCTCGGTATGACAAAAATATGAGAGGTAAAAACTACTGATGAATGACCTCGTTACTTTTGATGAATGACCTCGTTACTTTTTTGGTGCGCACCTATGGTGCGCAACTTTCATTGTGTATTTAGACGTACATCAGTGTCAATGTACTTAAATTGCTGTTTTTGTTATACATATCAATAATTAATATTGTTATTGTGAAGTTATAATTTTATCATTACATTTCGCTAAAGTGAACTGAAAGTATTTTTAAATAACTATGGCAGAAATGGGTGTAGATAATATTGCCGGAACATCTAACAACCACGTGGGTAAAAGGTACGTTATATTAAATATTTATTTAATAATTATCGATGTTGTTCATATAAATATATATTTGAGAATAACACATAAAATTAGATATTTAATCCAATTTAGACAATTTCTAACCTAACCAAAAATTAATTGGAGTTTACTTCTTAAGAATCGATTTTCATATATAAGGCGCCCGGTATGAGAAAAATATGAGAGGTAAAATCTACTGATGAATGACCTCGTTACTTTAGGTAACGTTACTTTAGGTAACGTTACTCGTTACCATATAAATATATATTTGAGAATAACACATAAAATTAGATATTTAAACCAATTTAGACAATTTCTAACCTAACCAAAAATTAATTTTTTTTTCGATGTCTATAAATTCCTCCAGGTTATTATGATTTACTTTATGAATAATTTTAAATATCAATAATTCAAGTCAATAATTCGATAATATTATCTGAAAAATCAACAATATTTTTTATTATAATGATGATTATTTTTTTACTGAGTAAACTCCAGTCGTGCGTCGGAGCTGACACACACAATTTTTCTTGTATTTCGTTTAGAAAACATTTTGGACAATTAGTTTTCAATTTAATGATTTTGAGTTTTGTAAATGTTGTACTGCTTCGTCCAGCTCGTGTTTCGATTTCAAGGAAGCATCTTGCGGTAACTTACCCTGAAGTAGTCCTCTAAACTTCTCCCAGTCGCTTTACGTATTATAAGTGAATAGAGGTTTTGGTTTTTATTGATTTATGAGGAGAGTCTAAATTAGAGAATAATACGTAAAAAGTTCAAAGCTAACATCCACACTGAGATGGTTACCTGTTACCTGTGTGTGACCTGCAGTCACACAGAAGTCGAGCAGTTTTTCCTAAAGTATTTTTTTTCAAATTTACTAATTGCTAAATTTAATTGTAATTTGTTAACTTGTAATAATTGCAATATTTAATACTCAAATAAAGACAATTAGTCAGTTGGATTGTATTTTTTCACTATTTTTTCCAGGACTATTCAAGAACTATCTAAATTTTGCTTTTTGTACCACCAAAAATCTTCAGAGATCAAGTTAAAAATTTAGAGATCTTTTTCCTTATATTCAAATAGCCTTTAAGCAATTTCAAGCCCAATCTGTGAAGCTTTTTTCCATCGAATTTGTCGATTGTCAGAAATCATTCAGAATATCATCTTCTGAAATTGGTTAAAAATGTCCCATTACTTTTTCCTTCTAAAAATCAGGAAAAATTGTTTGCATAAATGTCTTGGTATTTCTTATTACTAATATTTTTGTATCCAATCAAACTTACCCTAAACTGGGTGAAAAGGAAACGTTGAATTAAAAAATTAGAAATAACAATTAATAAAGAATTTGTACAACGTAAATAAACAATTCAATGAATTCACATGTTAACTCAACAAAAACTTTTGGATGATACTTTAAAATGTTAAACTAGAAGCAATCGAGCCGAAGATTAATAGATTCCGTTTAATCGATCGTCACAGGAAACGCCACTGTGCAAGGCTAACTAACATCAAAGCAACATAACCACGGTGGGTCCTTCTGGCGGTTTTATTAAATACAAATTGTAGAGATACAATCTAAGGAAGCAGAGGTTGATGTAAAACCCAACTAACCATGTTGGATTGTTGCCTTAGAGAAATCGCTATTGTTATTTATGCGATTTAAAAGTAATTAATTATTTATTCGGTGAGAAGTTTTTATCATCGAGAGAATAGAACAATTTTATTGACAAGAAGCAATAAAATCGTATATTCTAGGAATTCCAATATTTATTCTGAAATTCTAAACTATCATTATTTTTGTAAAGGAATTTTATTCGCTCAATATAAATGTATGTATAGAGTAAAACTGTGTAGTGCTACACTTAACAGTTTTCTTAAGGATAATAAGAATATTTTTTGTAAATATTATCATACAATGACAGTTATGTTTTTAATTTAAATAAAAATATTAATAATGAAATGTCATGTTAATTTAAATTGATAATTATTTTCATTTACATGTGGACAACAAGGCGATCATTTGTACAAAAAATACGTTGAAGGAAATTCAAATAATTTTAGAAAAAGTGATAATTTTTAATTGTTCAAAGAATTAGGAAATATTTCAAAAGCAAAAATTAGGATCTTATAGGAGATCCTCCTTATGAAAAACATTTTGATAATTGATTTAATTTACGAACTATGAGATCCAATTGCATTTTCACACCTGTGTTATTCAATCACGGAAACTTATGTGGAACATCGACCAGTTGATGGCTCATTACATTAAGTATCCAATTAGTTTTATTGTTAGTTTGATAAATATGTACGTACTTTGGATAAATTGGAAACAACTTTTTGATTATTTGGTTTTATTTTGTGTTTACAACATTGGAGATCTGGAGAATCTTATAATTAATATGACATAAAACGACTCAAAGCTCAAATGAACCTTTTCTGGAAGCGATGCTAGCTAGCAACAGTGAAGACGGGAGGAGTCTTAAAAATTGCAGGATCGCAACCGAAAAAGGGGGACAAGTCTTGAAACAAGATCTTTCGGGTCAACAATCACTTAGCTTTTCGATGGAGTGATCCTATTCGACAAGAATTTGTTCACAATATTATTAATATAAAAAAAGAATTTGCATAATTACTGATGGTATTGCAACCACTAAAAGTTAAGTAAATAAAGCCACAATTTAGGAGATTCTAAACCCACTTCACTAGCGACGATTGGATGGTTAATAAAAAAAATTGCAAGTGAAATTTTTTTATTTTTAAACGCGATTGCGATGATTTCACTATTTAGGTCTCCAATTAGCTATTTTACTCCGGCCAAACGATGACTACTTCCCTTTCCTTACCGATATTCAATGCATGTAGTATATTGGTGACATACTAATTATATTGCGTTTCCCAGAGCATTTCATAAAGATACTCACAAATTTAATAAGTATGCGGTATGCCAATTTATCGATTCCACCGATCCCAACAAGTGTGTGTTGTTTCATGTTGAGGTAGATATGAACAGGGTTGATGACATATTGAGTATACTCAACGTGATATCTCATCAATATCAATATATTATTATAACTGACAATATTTGGTACGAAATATATGGTAGATACATAAGGCTAAAAGTATCAGTTATGTGATTAAGAGTTCCTGTAAAAAATCCACATTCAGTGCTTGCAGAAATGTATTTTATGAAACTGCATCGTCTTAAATATGTGACCTCCATTTGGATGCCGACTGGGTATGCGACATGAACCTCCCATAGCCTATTCAGGAAGCTTTTACTCAAATCTGTTACAGATCAAAAAGATATGCGTTGCTTGCTGAAGTTTACAGCCATTTCACTATATATCGCGTAGGTAGAAGTTTAATCTTTGCATTTGGAATCTTGGATGCGTGCTTCCGGTTTCTGAAAGTTTTCTTACCTTTTAAAATATAATTTTAGATGATACAATTGCATAGCACAATACAACATTTTTGCGAGAAACTTGCCCTTTCTGTGAAGTTACGACTAAAGCAATTAACGTCTTCCTGTGTCTAGTGTACCAACGATATACCAAAATATTACTTAAATTTCTATGCGCTGTTTATTTGTGAATCTTCAGATAAGTTTACAAACCTTTTGTGTAGTAGTTAGACGATTTTATCGTCTAATTACTCTTTAGATTCTGTACAAAAATTAATTATTGAGAAGTTGCGATATTTTGTGCAAAAAATGGTGCAAAATTTTACTGGTATATTTTTAATCTGTAAATGACATTTTGAACTTTTCAATGAACGGTGACTAATGACTTACCTGATATTTACGAATCTCCCTAGGGGAGCACATGGCTGTTACTAGAATGAACGCCTTCCGTTATATCCTTAAATGAATTTAAAAAACTATTATGCTCAAATATATTTTTATAGGAAAGCGAGCGCGTTTTAAATTTTTAAATATTGGAATATGATATTTGAAAAGAATTTTACTGGTACCGCCACTAGGAAGAAATGAATGATCAAATAAGGGTATGTTTCATTACTCCTTGCTTAGAGACCGCCTTTCAGACTAATATATGCCTTTGTGATATAGGGGAAAGCATTTTTATCTAATAAAAAATATTGATTTTTGCTAAAATACAATTTCTTAGGCTTTCTATTGATAAGCGATGCATGTTGAATATTGGAACTTCATCCATACCGACAGCTTTGCTTTTACATGATTAATAGTGTGATTTTTGCATGCATAAACATAAATTGCGAAAAAACCCTAGTCACTTACCTTTTTGGTTGTTTTCTTTATCGTTTAATAGCAATTTAAGCGAACCGCTTTGTTATAAACAATTTTATTCACAAACTAATTTCGCAAGCCGTCATTCTCGGCTTTCAGATGCTACGAAATTGTTTTGTAAATTTTCCCTTAATATCCCTAATTAGTTTAATATTTTGAACTCATTGCTTTGAAAAACAAAAGTTTAGTTCATCCAATAATTTCTGAATTTGAATGTAACACAAAATCTGGACGGATTCTAAGGCTTAATTTAAACAAAACAATTGTTTATTTTATTGCAGCGCCCTTTATTGTAATGCCTTTAATGGTATTTAAATTCAATTTAGATGGCATGGTTAGTTATAATTTTATGTCCTTGGCGAGTCACTAAAAAATATGGCTTGAGTTACTCAACCCGGGCTTGAAAGTATAAAATAAACGAAATTCTTTCACTTTTAGTTAGATAACTTTAAAATAAAACTTTTAAGATAAGGTAGAACTTGATAGGTCCTTTATTAAGCTTAAAAATCACTTTTGAAGTTAAAAAATAATTTAACTACACAAACAAATTTAAGTATCTATTTGTCACATTCTGTCGACTGTCTGCGGAGCGTAAGTATATCTAAAGCATAAATTTGTTAACTGAGCTAATTTCTTTAATAAGCACAGAATTACTTTAGAAAATTACAAACGAACAAGCCCTTCCTCGAAGCTCGAATAGAGGTACCTTCCTCTAAAAAACTGCACAGCGGGCAGTTTTCTGTCTATGCGATCAGATTCGATGATTTTTAATTTAAAATAAGTCATGCATTTGTAAAACTAAGTACACTGGCGTTGTACTTCAGTCGATAACATCAATTTTTTATGGTGTTTGGTTGAATTTGAGGTTTGTTTGAGGGCGATTTCCATTTATAATGTTTTAAGTGGCTTCACTTAATTAGAAAACACTTCGATTTAAAATCCTTTAGCTCCACGATCATAAAATGTTGTAAGAAAGAACAACTCACCCGCTGCAGTGATGCCAGTTACTAGTTTCGCGATTTTTGAATTTTTCTTTTAATTATGGAAGTTTCAGGGCCGTATTTCAAGCGCCTAGCTGCCCTACAACATATTAAACTAAGCGTTCCGAGATGGAAACATTAACGTCGTTTATACATAAATATGTAGGTAGCTAGCACCCAATGGTACATAATAGCTACCAGTAAATTCTAAATTTTGTTACAAAAATTATTATCTAACCAAAGCCCATATATTCAGCCCTTGTTGAATTTCCAGATATGTATATTTAGCCGTTCCTCTAAAAACGGCCAAACGTGTTGTTTCTTGATCTAGTAATTTGGTTTTAACCTGGAAAACATTGGTTTAAACCAGAAAATTTACTCAAACGCCTCTAAGGCATTTCCGAATAACATACTAAAATTTTCCAGATTTCAAACGCTAGATTTGTTGTTTCTGTAAACGTAACGCGTTAGCTATGCACTTACTGGCGCAAATTTGGTAAAAGATTGTCTGTGTAATCAATATTATAATAATATATCATCCAAGTACAATATTGCAAAATGTTTGAAAATGTAATTTTGTAATTAAAATAATTGTAAATGTTTATTAACCTGTGAAATTATATGTTAAATAAAATATTTTAAAAATTACAAGTTGAATGAAATTTGAAAATTTTCTAATTTACATTTTAGTCTAGAACCCCATGTGCATAAGTGGTTTTATTTTTCCAAAAACTCATCATCTAAACTATACCTAAATGCCTGAAAATGGATGAAAATCCATTAAAATTGAAATCAATTTTCTCTTAGTTCTAGGCTTTTTAGTCCTAGACTAAAATGTAAGTTGGAAAATTTTCAAATTTCATTCAACTTGTAATTTTTAAAATATTATATTCAACATGTAATAAAAATAGAGGAAATATGTTTTTTTAATATAATTCAAAAATGAAAGAAATTGGATGTCCACAATTAAGCATTGATTTTGTAAAATTAGTTTGCTTTTACAAAATATTTACAAAGTAGTCGAAAACGACAATATCATTGTATTTTTTATCAATATGATTTTTCTTTTCTCAGTTAAGGGCATTTAAAATTAAAAAGACGATTGTTTTCAAAACTCAAAAATGAATGGAGATGAAAATCTAAACAAAATCATAAAAACTCCTAATATGTAGGTACCAACATATAAAAACGAATTGACAAAATTTATAGCTATTATGCAAAGCAGTTGGATATTTGGCATATATTCGATAAGGTTAAGAAAACGGTAAATAAGTAAATTTTTATTTCAAATTCATGTCGCTCCAATTTTCAATTTTCATTTTTTATTGTGTTTTGTCTGAAATTTGTATGAATTTGACCTGATAGTTTAAATTATTTTATTTAATCATAATAATTCCTTAAGCTGTTTTTGTAATTTGGCATTTGTAAATTTGTAGATAGTAATAAAAAATTAATTACAATTTACAGCCAACAATATTATTTATAATTTTTTAAGGTGTAAGTACGTTTCACTCGTACGTTGTCATAATATTTTGCTTGTAACAACAAAAATGCTACTCTTTCATTACTTACAAAGTAAAATATATGGTTCTACATTTGTTCCGTGCAAAGTACTCAAAGTTCATGCATAATACATAAGACGAACAAAGACAAATTTCTTATGTTGTGTTTTCGTGCGAACCATTCTTACTTAACAAAGTTTAGAAAAATTTTCTTTTCCAGGATTTCGCCGAATTAAATTTTTGCAGAATATTTTTTTGGGAAATTTAAAATACATTTATTGTTGGAAAAAAAGTCTTGTACATCTGCTGAAAATTCGCTCGTTCAGACAAGCATTTAAATTGATCAACATTTATCTTGACTAGAGTTGTAATGTAAGTGTCGGAAAGTGTAAGCCAAACCAACAATACGAAACTGATGTAGACAAAGTGTGTGCATGTCTGCCTCAATATTTAAACTTGCTTGTATAACGTGCTCCTTGCGTCTTGGAAGTTCGTTATGAATATTAAAATCCATAAATTATCATCATTATTCATCAATATAAGATATTTCATTTATCTTGCTTTAGAAAATGCTGCAGCTAACAAGCTTAAAATAAAGTGTCTGGAAAAAATATTCCTCGAGGTTTGTTTCTCCTACATTATTAATCGTGCTACGTAGGAAGTCATCGAAATGTACACCATTTTAATTTTGTCGCCACTTTCCAACTATTAAACTTTGCAGTAGATACGACATTTTTGCTAAAAGCAATTTAGGCTCTACCTGTTTGAAAGTAATTTTATTTTCCGAGAGATTGTGATTTTAATTTTATCGACAATTGCTAGAATTTATTGTTATATAACATCGAACTCTGCATTGCGATTCTGCAACTTATCAATACACAAATAAGCTCACCATAATCTGTTGTCTAAAGTTTAAGCTCTAATAGTTTGAAACAATACAAAATGTTATGAATCATCGTGTATATCGAATTTATTTCTTTCTATCAATTTTTTGTATAGCATTCGAGGATTATCTTGTGTCAGTAATGGATTGTTCAGTTGGAAGGGGCTCAACAAATACCAATTTTTAAGCTTTTCCTAACTTTGGAAATCTGTTGAAATTCTCCTTAAGAAGCAACTTTAAATAATTTATATAACAATGGTTACACCACCAAGTAAGATCAAGCTTAATAAATCACAACGTAATTGGCTTAGTGGATCCCAAAATAAATTAGACTCTCAGTTACTAATAACAAAACCCTGTTTTTGGCCAAACAGTACTAAAACTATCAGATTATTAACAATAAATCTAAATAAAATATTTCAAGTGTAATTACGTCCACAGTTGCCTTGAAGTTGCTTATTAGTTGCTTTAAAAGAATAAAAACAAATCTGACGGTGATTGATTAAAGCAAAACTTATTAAATTTTGTTATTGTACAACTTTCCAATATCGTTTCAATTATTTGATAGTGAGAGTGTCAAAATTTATAAACCGCAACCGAAGTGTAATATTAGCATAGCATGTAAAAGCTTAAACTTCTAATACTATTACCAATATATATTGTATATTCTATTAAACCTCTTAGTGCTAGTAATAATTTAAGTAGCTATTAGTCGATATTAATTGTTGGTTTTCGATAAACTGGGATAATATTATACGAAACAATATAAACTAAATAAATAAATCAAATATTTAATTTGTATTAGTCAAGTAATGATATAGGTACACAGTATTAATTTTTTCTACATTGTAATTATAGTTCAAATATTATGTTGAACCGAGGGCGATGCCTTATCAGTTATGAAGTCTGAAGACAATGAATTCCAGAATGGACTTTTAGATGAGCACAGCGACACAAATTCATATCATTCTAAAATTAATCAAATTCTTCAAATGTGATAAATAATAAATATATTAAAGTTTAAAAGCTCTAAAAGTAAAATTGTTGAACTGTTCGCTTTTTGGAAAATTAAATTATAAATCTGTAAAAAAAAATTCGTTCAATGTCCGTCCGATTATACCCTCTTATTGTAGCGAAGCTCCTAAAATCAGGAAACGGTAGTGTCTGCGAATAGTCATGCGGAGATACCACAACCCAAATACATAAGTTATACCATTAATTACTGATGGTGACAGATAAAATATGGTTAAATAGTTTGCGTCAGCGTTATGTCTACATTTCAAAATTACATCATATCAGACAGTCCGGAAAGAATGACCAACTCCAACTACCAATTACTTCAGTTTAAATTTAATATTGCTGATCTCGGGGTAGCTAATGCGGTGGGCGAAGGTTTAAATCGTTAAAGAATTAGAAAATCAAACATTTTAGTGTCAATAAAATTTAATACCATTTCAATTTTCAGTTCCAGACAAACAGCAGACATAAAATTGAAACGAATGAAATTTCAAAAGCTAGAATAAACAAATATTTTCAGTAAAATTATTGCAAAGCACATTTAAAATATAATAAAAAATTTTAATAAAAATAAAATTTACTTTAAATTAAAAAAACCTGTAAATACTGTCAAATATAGTTTTTTCGTGCCAATTGGTAATAAAACTGTAATAGCATATACATATTTTATAATGTGATATTACAATCTATAAAAATTTAAATTTTAAATTAACAATTCAAAGGCTTTCACTCGAATGTGGAATGGATTCGACCACACATTTTTAAATTTCTCCTCCGATTTTCATTTATTTTGTAGATCGTAAGCGATCTACAATCGTCAAATGAATCGAACGATTGATTCTAATAAATGGTGGATTCTAATAAATGGAAAATAATAAATTAATAAAATAGTATACAGTGAAATTGTATTATTATCTATAGGTAAATCATGTGAGGTTTTCTCCAGAAGCGCCGGACCCCCGGAAATCAGCAGCAGAGTGGCGTGTTGGGAGACGTATGTGACTACGAATAAGTAGTCGCAGGTTCGAATTCCATACGCCCCTGTTGTCTAAAGTAAAACAGAGGAGTAATCCACCTCGTAAAACGGATTGTGAAGACTTCCAGAATGGAAGTGGTTATATTCCGACAGGAATGGAAAGCCGTTGATGATGATGAGTATACAGTGAAATATTTATCTACTTCGTGACGCGAGCGAGTGGATTTACAAGATTCGTTTAAGCTACCAAGCCCATATATATTATTTAAATATAAATACTTATAATAAATTATAAGTCATAATAAAACCTAATTGGACAGTAATATTTAATGAGATTAACAATAATGTGTTAATTTTGGTTTATTCAAATCTTACAAGTACCTAATAATTTTCTTTCTAAAATACCTTGCTCTTACCAAAAACCATTATAAGGATCTATTTACGAAACTTCACTTGTTACTAATCTGTTGATGTTCGTTGATACAAAACAAACCAGGCTTTCTGGGCTGTAATTCAACATTAAAAAAAATATTATGAAATTAGAGCTAAACAACCTGAACAATGTTTTCAATGTGACTGTCGATTAGTTCAAATAAGAACTTTAATAAAAAATTGATATAAATATTATTAATAATAATATTGCCTTGTAAAATAGGAATAAATAAATTGAAAACTAAAAAATAAATTCGACAGTTTTAATTTAAAAATCTTGACTTAGTAAGAAAATTAAGTAATAAGCTGTAAAACATATGTATGCACTATGTAAAAATGAATTTACCTTTTGCTGATGTAATTAGAAATTAAATTTCTGTAATCAGACGCAATGAGAACGTTTCAATATGTCACTGCTTGTGTGATATCAAAACCTATTGCATTTAAAGCAAAACATGTAAATATTAGAACAATAAAAATTAGTTAGTACTAATTTGTAATTTTAATTTAAGGAGTGAATTATTAAAAATAAGTGACTAACACAAGTGAACATTAAGAAACAATACGACGCACAATGTAGAACAATAAAAACAATTATTGTAATTCAAATAAACCGTAAATTCCAAAACCAAACATTAGTCCTAACAAAACAAAGCGAAGGTAGTTTTCGTATTACAAGTCATTGGAAGACAAGCTTGTTCGATTCTTAAAATATATCTCTCAAAAGTGTAACTATTAAAAATGTTAAAAACGCAAAATTTATCTAAAAAGTAAAAATAAATTAGTAGAATAAATACGACTAACGAAAACGGTAATATTACCTCAAAGAAAAATAAAAGAATCTACTGGATGTTTCTACATGTTAAATTACAAAAATCTTCAATTTTGCATAAATGTTGAAAACCATGGTAATTCCTAAAATTGCAAGCAAAACATTAAACAACCAACACGAAACAAGATATTAACAATAATATTTCCCACTTACCATCAAATTTGAAGCGGATGACTGGAAATGATGAATTAATAGATGTTCTCTAACCCAGTAATGTACACCCAAGGAAATAGCTATAAAAACATATAAACTTATAAAATACACAATAATAATATGTAAAATTGACATTAACAGATATGAAAAAATGTTTGGCATTGAAATAATTTATAACGTGGCAGGAAGTAAAAAAGTGCAAATTCCTTACCTGTATTGTATTTTCATTTTTTTACCGCAGTTTATTTGCGGAAATTGCTATAAAAACATCGGTTTGCAAATATAATTTATTATTCTTTTAATTGTAAATGTTTATTAACTTGTGAAATTATATGTTGAATAAAATATTTTAAAAATTACAAGTTGAATGACATTTAAAAATTTTCCAACTTGCCTTTTTGTCTAGGACCCCGTTGCGCATAAGTGGTTTTGTCTTTTCAAGATGTCATTAACTAAACTATTTTTCAAATTTCATTCAACTTGTAATTTTTTAAATATTTTATTCAACATATTATTCTTTTACAATTAGTGTTAAAATCTTTTTTTCCAATAATTATGCAATAAGTACCGTAAAATGGGGTGAATAGCAACAGTTTTGAACTTCAAGTTTAAATATCAAAAGTACTATAAGAGATATTGAATTGAAACCTACCTCGGTTTATGGGTCTTCCCGTCCTCTACAAGCCTGCAGCTTCATATTTTCTTTTTATGGCAAGGTAAAATTTAAAAAAATTGAAAACATGCTGTTTCTATACACCCCATCGAACGGGGTCAATAGAAACAGGCATTGTTTTTCACGTCTGTTTCTATTTCACAGTTTGTTGGGGCAATAGAAACAGTAAGTATTGTTAAGGGATGGATAGAAACACAAACGAGTGGTAATCAGAGCAAAAAATTTAATTACAATATATCGTAACCGATACCCAAAAACAAAAAGAACAAAAGTGAGAATACAAAGTTTAGTCTAATAAATTATGAAGGCACTTAAGTCATCCTGAAAACAGATTTTGTCTTTCCAGCGAGAAGCAGACTTTGAGGTTTGAACAACTGGCATCAATTTTTTAATTACATCATCCTTGGAGAAAAATGATTCTTCATCAGTCAAGGAAAACATATTACTGCTGAGGGTTTTCTTGCAAAACAGTCCAACATAACCGTTATCTTGAAAGTCAGTGACTTTGGAGACATACATTCTAAATACATTTTTAGTTTTTCCATATACCTTCACGATTACAAAATCGTCAGGTTGGATTAATCTGTCAAGTTCTTTTGAAAGTTCGGCATTTGCAGAAGAATCGGATAATGTGAGATCTGAGTCACTGTCTTTCACAGAATAGTCCGAATCTTCTGGTGATGATTCTGAATCGAGTTTTTTATTTTTCTTTTTCCTGGCACTTACACTTTGTTTTCTGGTACCTGTGGAATTATCATTGTCAGTGCTTGTACCAGCAACAGATGTGCTAGGTCCAGCCTGATCTGGATCCGGTGGAAAATCTGCCACAGAAACACTTTTTCCTGGACCAACATCTACTTTCACTCGCTTTTTTCGAGCTGGAACTGTTTCTGTGTGTCTTAGAGCTGTTAATAGTTCCTTGAAGGAAGCATCAATAGCAGCAACAGGAGATAGTGCTGGTGTTGTGGCTCTTGAGGATTGGGTTGATTCAATAGACAAATCTGAGGAGGGTAGCATCTTTAGTACTTCCTTCCGATTTAGGGCACAATACCACATTTTCTAAAGCCAGAAATTACATTTTCCGATTTGCATGATTCACACAGTTTCTTTAGCAAACTAGGAAACTTGCTCTTTTGAATGGTAGCTTCATTCTTGCCGGGTCCTTTTTTCCAATCTAGAAGGATTGAACGCCATGCCATTTTGAGAGGCCGAAAGAATGCCACGTCTAATGGTTGAGTGAGGTGCGTGGAGTTTGCTGGTAAAAATATAAAGTGGACATCATTTTCTGCACATTTTTTAATGAGATCCAAGGACAAGTGGCTAGATAAGTTGTCTCCAATCATGTACTTTTTGCCAACTAAACGTCTAAGATAAGGAAGGGCTATGGTTTCAACATAATCAGAAAAACAAAAGTTGTCGAACCAACCACTTTTGGTCCTATTGTATCTGGACCCATCAGGGCCTCCTTCTCTCCAACTTTCATACAAGTGTAAAGATTTATAAACTACATATGGGGTAAGAGGTGACCATCACCAGCAGCTGAAAACATGACAGAAATTGAGCATTTGGTTGAGTTCATCACCCTTTCTGGGTACTTACATCCACGCTTAGTTATTACTTTATGTTTTCCAGGATCATCAGAAAGGTTCGTTTCATCATAATTAATAATGTTTGATGAAGGAACGTCTCTGAGCTCTGCTTCTAGTCTGTCAAAGTACTCATTGATCGTTTCTGGGAGACACCTGCTCTGACCCGTTTAATGTTTTGGCATAACCTTTGTGACAAGTCAGCCTTATGTCTATTCAAAAAAGAATAGACAAAATCACGGCCAGGAAAGTTGTCTTTGAATTTTTTTATGTTTCTACCTTGGCGGTTAAGCGATTCTTTGACCAAAATTCGCAGAGTCCACGAATCAATTGGGTAGCCCCAGTCAGCACAAATAATAAGTCTACTCGCCAAAGTTTTTTCCTCTTCTTCTGTTAAAGCGGTTTGCCCTCCTTTTTTCTTAATTTGATTACCTTTTTAAATGTCTGTAGAGGACACTATAATGGATGTCATATTTTGCCGCTGCGTTTCGAAGGCTAAGGCCATTAGTTATGTCTTCAACAGCTGCCTTAATAACCTCTGGATCTTGTACTTTGTTCGGTTTTAATCTTTTGTAACTCCTTGGCATGCTGAAAGAAAACGGTTACATTATAGCGTGTGCCAGCTAATATTCCTCAATTGGATAACTATTGGTTGTATAAATATTATATATTTAATTGTCTTTCAGCTGTGACATTGGAAAATAAACACAAAATAAAAACTTTACGATTTGTGGGGTGAATAGAAACAGCAAAATAATATGTTTCTATTCACCCCACAGATTCAAAATATGGATCATAACCTAAAACAAAAATTGAAACAAAGAAATGGTTTTGTTTACACTATATTAAACAATGTGATATCTTCTACAGGTATACAAGGTATAAAAAATAGTACAATTCAAACATGTGAGGTGATGAGGTATGGTACTTACATGTAAAGTTTGGAAAACGATGAAAATCGGCTGAAACAGAAGTTGCTTTGTCACACCACTTAATCTGAATCTCAGTATTGCCAACCACACAAAATCACATTTCCCTTAAATCTTACCTTATTTCCATCTCATAAAAAAAAATATCCCTGTCTGCTTTACTTTAACCCCCTATTACATAATGTTGATTTTTTTCAGAAGTTTCGTTTCTATTCACCCCACTGTTGCTATTCACCCCATTTTACGGTACAGAAGTTTGTTTACTAGAAATTTTATTTTAAAGATTAGCTCGAGGGTTAACCGCTGGTGAAGTTTTTTGTACACATCTCATGAAGTACATGACATCTCATGTGAAGTGCATGAAGTACTTGTGAAGTACATAAAGTACTTGTGAAGTACATGAAGTACTGGTAAAGTACATGAAGTACGTGTAAAGTAGGTAAAATACGTGTTTAGTATATTAAAGTACAAGTGAAGTATCATAAAATTAGTAAATTTTAGGTGAATTACATGAAGTTGAACCTAGCTTATGCGCATGCGCGTATCATAGATACAACACGCGCAATCAATAATAATTATTTGATAGCAAATTAACTTACATCAGTAGATTTTCTTAACATTTTTTATTTTAAACGTTGAATAGACCTTTAGAGGTCATTATTTTACTAATTAAAAGTTTTGGTAGTTGCAATTTAATAGTAATCAATTAATTAAATTAAACTTAGATTTTTTTAGTTAACTTTGTAATTTTTTTTAGCTCATTTGTTTGAATATCATGGAAGTTTGGTAGCTCAATAAAAAGCTTTGGTAACTCATTACTTCGTCGTGATTAATTAATTACATTGATCCCCCGGATTTAGTAGTTTCTTTTTTATTAGAAGTTAACTGAAGATCTTTCGTTGCAGAGGCACTGAAAGGTGTTTACACCCAGACCCCCGGTTTAAATAATTTATTTTTATTAAAAGTGAATTAAATATTTAAGCATATCCCAAGTTTTTTAAGCTATGGCCAAGTAAATGTGTTTTATTCATAATCTGACAATTAATCATAAACTGCATAATTATAAATTCCATACCCCCTGGGAGGTAGATCTCTGCAACGAAAGATCTTCAGTTTACTTCTGATAAAAATAAACTACTCAATCCGGGGGGTCTGGGGGTGTGGAACACCCTCCAGTGCACAAATTTTGAAATGAAGAACATTGCAGAACCCCCAGACCGAGTAGTTTTCTTTTTATCAGAAGTAAACTGAAGATCTACTATTGAAGTTGCACTGGAGGGTGTTCCACACCCCAGACCCCCGGTTTAAATCGAGGTCAACCGCTACAGGAAATCCTGTACAATTAACTTCACATACTTCGTCAAAATTCACCGTATTTCATATTCTTCATCAGTAATTCACCGTATTTCATCAATAATTCACTGTACTTCACCTACTTCATCGATATACTTCATTGTTTTTCACCTATTTTACAAGTACTTCGTGTATTTCATGTATTAATTCACATGAGATTTCATGTACTTCATGAGATGTGTACAAAAACTTCACCAGCGGTTAACCCTCGGTTTAAATAATTAATTTTATTAAAAGTGAATTAAATATTTTAGCATATTCCAAGTTTATTAAAATTAGGTATGGCCAAGTAAATGTGTTTTTGCATAATTATAAATTCCATACCTTCTGGGAGGTAGATCTCTGCAACGGAAGATCCTCAGTTTACTTCTGATAAAAAATAAACTACTCAATCCGACGGGTGTGTGAGAGATCTTTAGTTTACTTCTAATAAAAATTAACTACTTAATCCAGGGGGTGTGGAACACCTTCCAGTGCACAAATTTTGGAATGAAGAACATTGCAGAACCCCCAGAACTCCCAGACCGAGTAGTTTACTTTTTATCAGAAGTAAACTAAAGTAAAAGTAAAGTAGAACAGTTAAGTAAAAGTAAAGTAGAACAGTTAAGTAAAAGTAAAGTAGAACAAGTAGTAAAGTAGAAAGTTTTACTAAAGTAGAAGTAAAATCTCTCGTTGCAGGGGCACTGGAGGGTGTTCCACACCCCCCAGACCCCCCGGTTTAAATAATTAATTTTTATTAAAAGTGAATTAAATATTTAAGCATATCTCAAGTTTATTAAAATTAGATGTGGCCAAGTAAATGTGTTTAATTCGTAATTTGAAAATTACTTATAAACTGCGTAATTATAAATTCCGTACCCCCGGGAGGCAGATCTCTGCAACAAAATAAAAAATAAATTACTTAATCCGGGGGGTATGGGAGATGTGGAACACCTTCTAGTGCCTCTGCAACGGGAAATCTTCAGTTTACTTTTGATAAAAAAAAACTACTCGTTCCGGGGGGTGTGGAACACCCTCCAGTGCTCAAATTTTGAAATCTCGGTAAGTCTCTAAAATACCGATGCAGTACGTGAAATACAATGAAGTATCGATGAATTAGATGAAGTACCATGAATTATTGATGAGGTACGGTGAATTACTGGTTAAGTACGTGAAGTTAATTGTACACGATTTCCTCTAGCGGTTGACCCCTCGGATTAGCTTAAGATTATAAGGCGCAGTGATTGCACATGGCACAAAACTTGCGTTAGAAGAATGCATTAAAATTTCTTGACATGATAATACATTATTATTTATAATTTTTGATATTCAAAATTTTTTGAAATTGAACGAAAATTACAATTCAATTAAGAGAACTGAAGCAGTTTCTAAAAAATAAGGATAAACCGTGATTTCAGAGGAATATCGGTGATGGTTTGAGCAGTTTTTATAGCCCATTTAAAATAAGAATACAGTAAAAATGTGTACTTGTAATATGACAACCTGATTGTTTAAAATCTATGCAAAATTTACACTGCTGAAATTTTATTCGCTATTGTCATTTCACAAATTGAAAATTAACGAAATAAAAATTTTGATTTTTCCGACTTGATTATAAATCATGCATTTTGTAGATTTTTTAAAAATTTAAGTTTTCTTCTAAATTTTGAAAAAGCATTTCTCATAATGTGTTTAATAATATTTTCAATTTAACATTTGTCTTAATTTTTTGACGTTTTCCTGTGTGAATCTCATTACTGATATTGTCGATTCCAGGGGATTTTCTGTTTTTCTTCAGTTTTGTTATTGCCTGTTCTAGAGCTTCAAGTGATATCTTGTAGGTTTATTGAGTGTTGAGTTGTTCCTCATTCGCTTTGTCGGTATTTTGAGTATTGGCCGGCATGTCTTTTTTTTTCTAAGTAGAATTTCCACTGTTCTGTGGTTATTGTCGATATCTGTATGTATTCGTTGATCGATTTCCTTCTGTTTCTTAGCATGTTCCATGTCTATTTCTGTCCACCATACAGATCACGCTTCATGTCGGTTGAGAATTTCTCCCAAAAATTTTGATTTAGGTCTTGGATCAGTGCATTTACTCTATTACGCGTCATTTTGTATTTTTCGTACGATTTTAAGCAGTTTCTATATTATATGTATGCTTGTCTCTTCTCCTTTGCCCATGCGTTGACCTCATCGGTGAACCAGGGTTTTGTATTTTTCATCTGTTGTTAATATTTATTCTTTTTCCCAGTGTCTCTTCTGCCGCTCCAATTATATTTACGCACAATTTTGTCCATACTTCATCTATGTCGTCACTTTCTAAGATTTTTTCACTGTCAATTCTTATCTTTATTCTTTGTTGATAGAGATATTCAAAGGATCCTATATTCAATTTCTCGATGTATTCTGGTTTTTGTTCTTTGATAGACGTAGAAGATTTAGGAATTTACCGAGAACAAGGTTATGATCCGTTTCCACATTTACCAAGCTCAGCACTCTTACGTCAAAAATTGAGAGAAATGAAATCTCCTGTTAGTTAATATAAAATCTATTACCGATTTTTGTTTTCTAAAATTTTTAAAAATGTATCTGTGCTGCGGCTTATGAGCGTAGAAGGTGTTATTAATTAAAGTTAATTAAAGTTAGATCAGTTGTTTTCCGTTTTCGTCGACAGTGTCTTCGTTAAGAAGAGTCTACGCGCTATACGTTGTTTTAAAGAAAGAAAAGCAAAGAAATAAGAAATTTAGGTGAAATAGACGATGTGGAGAAATGAACAAGGGGTAAGAAAAGGCAGTGGAGAGATCATGTTAAAAGAAAAAGGTGGCTATGCTGAGAAAGCGAAACACCACAAGTGTTACGGGAAAAATTCGTCTTCGGCGCACACACCGTAGCAAAAGCCTAAAAGTGCCGGACTAACTCGCCGTGAGGTCTGGGTCAACGAGAAAGTATAATTTTGAATTGCGTGCGCCGGAAAGGTCGAAATCGGGATGGTTTCGATACTGAAACATAGAGGGCGCCACTAGTGTATCCTAGGTTAGATGGAACAATAATGTACCGCACACTAGATCGGTACAAACCTTTAAAACAAAATGAATACTTAAATTGTTATTCTTTTCTTGCAACACAACTCATCTATGCAGCTTTACAAAAGGACCTGAAAATAAATGTTAACACAAACACAAGTTTGGTAAATAACAACAAATTATATTTGACGAAACACACAGTATAAATTTACAAATAATTCGGTACATAACGATATCAATAAACAAAATAAATTGTAGCATTTATAATTCGGAAAATTTCTAAATGGAGTGCACTCGATTAACTGTTTTTGACGTTAAAATTGACGGTATAAAAGTTTAATCTTACAATTAAAATTTACTAAATAAACATGACAAAAACACTTGACATTTATTATACTTTTAAAAGTGACAGTTCTTCAACCTCACTGGTTACATCCAACGACCGCAGATGGCGTTCGTGGTCTTAAATTTAATGTTCAAAACAAAAGTGACGAAACAAATAAATTGACATAACATTCGATGCACAGTTTTCACACAATTAAACGGTATAAATAACTAACCTTAAATACAGTAAATTAATCCCAGCAACACAGATGGTTGGCTTGCAAGATAACGAAAACGACATTAATGATGATGACGTAATGGGGTCATCAACTTCTTGAACGAAATATTGAGATCAACTGAGTCTAGTGCGGGTGCTTTTCTGGACGTGGTGACGAAACGATATCCTCGACTGAGGGTGATTCTTCCAAATGGAAAACGATAAAATGGCAGAGTGCTCAATAAAATTCCCCTATTGCGGTATATTTCCAACGAAAATGCGATACGATACGATACGTAAATTGGCACTTGCTAAAACGATAATTATTCACCGGTCAGATGCACGCCTACAACCAGCGTTGGTTGCCTCAAAAACAAACGAAACGGTATAATAACGAGAATGGTAAAATTTGATTTAACGTGTTAAACACGGAGTGGATTGTTTGAAGGAACAAAACCGACTGACGATAATTTCGAGAGTAGGGAGGACATTAGCGCGCTCGGCCAATCGGATGATAGCAGCTGATAAGGCAGCTGCTTAACAAACTGCTTCAGCTTGCTTGAAATTTTCCAAGGCTGTCTGGAAAACGCACGTGGGTTAAAATTCAAATAGAACAAAACTTCTTCCACGGAATAAAACTTGATAGATAACTAACTGAAATTTGTAACTTTTTAAGTTTTTAACGAAATTTGCATTAGGGGCACCGTGCACTACCCTAGGGAAATGAAGTCACGTGACACCCCCTCTGCTCGAAGAGTGATTTCCCAAATTACTCTTGAGTTAACAAGAAAATTTGAGTAACTATGAACGTAATAAAAGTTGACTTAATAAACGAGATAAAAAAAATTTGAAATGACTAAATTTTCTTAACGAGACGCGATAATTTCGATACACTACTACTCCACACGACATACATACCGAAGTATAAAAAGGCTTTTAAGTCCTGGGACTAACATGATTTAGCTCAGTCAAGCTCAAACAAATACGATACAAATCTACGATATATGTTAGGATAACGAGGGAGGCTCATCACCTAATCAACCAAACTACTTAACGTTATGCTTATTAAAATAAGCTACAAAACTAAAATAACAGAATTGACAAAAGTTCGCCACTCGGAGGCCAATAAACAAAAAGGGTTTCATCCAATATCGGACCTACATCACGATAGAGAGGGTTTTGTACAACGAACGCTGATCATTGTCCAAAAGGCATCCCACAATACCAAATGCAAGCTAAATAAAGAATGACCCAAAAGGTCGCAAAGTCTCAAATGGCTAATTCTGAAAATTTGTTGACTGTCTCCTCTGCATAACTCAAGGTAGAACTAATGTTTGAGATTAAACTCAAAACGCAAACGCAAACTTAAACTAGATTAACGGAAACTGAAATTGTGAATCTCTGGCTCGATTCATCAACAACGTGCAACTTAACTATACTTAACGATAACTTTAACGATAACTTAACGATACTTAACGATACTTAACATACTTAACGGTACTTAACGATACTAGACTTAACGATACTTAACGATACTTACGTACTTAACGATTAAGAATACACGCAACTCTATTGACAAGTCTAACCGAGACAACAACAACACAAGATACCGATACTAAAATTCAAACTTAATTGACTTAATAAAAAATAACCGAAAATTAAAAAGTGAAAATGAACGAAAGTGAACGAACGTTAACGAAAGTAAACGCAAGTGAACGTAGTTTAGGGTCTTACTCGGGACCCTCATTACGATATACGATAAAAATTTTGAAACTAATAAACCGATAAAAAAATAAAATGACTGAAATAAAATTTTCAAAAAAAATGAACGCAATACACAACGATAACTCTACAAACGATACTAGACGGAACTTAAACGATAAACTTAACCGATAAACTTCAAACCCGACATAAAAAAATTTACGAAACTAAACGGTAATATATACTTCAATCATTCATCCAAACACACTAAGCGAGAAACAAAACAGGCATACGGTATTTTGAGCGATCTTGAACCGTACCTATGGTAATAACAAGGACTATTATATATTTCCTCCATAAGGAGCATTCGGCATATGTCGCAATAGAACTATTTATGGGCGTGACTTTAAAATTCCCCCGTTCGTTAAAATGTTGGACCTTGTTTACGATACTCAGCTTCAATAAGCAATACGATACGATACGATAATTGTCACAAACCCGATTCTTTATTTAATTCTCAAAGTCAAAAATCATCACCACATGGTGATCCAAAACAACTACAAAAACCATAAGCGTAAATTTTGAAAAATCATGTCTAAGTAAATCTTACGAAAAATTTAATCGTTGAAAAATTTATTCCAAGTTTGATAACAGGGCACGATGTTCATTTACCGATGGCATTGAATGGCCTAAACAATGGGGTCCACAAGAAAATAAAACATCTTCGCACTTCAACCCAACAAGTTTTCAAAGTTTCTTCAATAAAACCAAACGCAAAATAACCCGGACATAATCTAAATGACCATTTGGCAAATCATATTTACACACCAAATGTCACAAAAGAAAAATTCGCAAACACCACATACATTCGACATACAATAAAAAAGGTGAAATTAAAACTAAATTTAAATTTCAAACGTTAACGGAACTAAAATTGCAATAACGCAACATAAACAATAACACACATAATTAAAATATCTAACCGACATACTTAAAAGTTAAACGTCATACCGGAAACGCATACGACAACAAAAGATAACGTTCAACTGACCTATCTTAAACATACATACGTCACAAGTGCAAGTTTAATGACTGCAAATAACACGATAACGAAATGCAATGTGAATTTGTTAAGCTTGATATCCTCGTAAGAGAGCTGCACAAAAATCACCGATAACAGAAACCGAAGTTAAAACAAAACATTCCACTTCACCAAACATACTACAAAATTTCGAAAAATTTGAAACATCCAAACATTCAAAACGGAAAATAAAATAAAATAATTCATACTGAAAGTCTTAGGTATCGACAACGGTAATTAAACCTCAAACGGTACTGAAATTTAAAACAAACAAAATCGAAACTACAAAAATCTCCTAAGGCTCCAATTAATAAATTATTCAAAACATACGTAAAACATGTGAATAAATTCACACACTCAAAACACACACAACATTCCAATGAAAAATTATTTACACCATGAACTTAATCATGTTGCATATAAAATTCCTCAAACACTCAACTAACTTAAAAAACTCAACTAATTAAAATTATTTACATCAGAAATTAATCATTATAAACAAACTCAACTCAACATCTATTGGAATGATTATTTACATCTGGAAATTAAAATTTCTCAAAATTAAAATTTCTAAAATACGAAAAAGACAAAATCGGGAAAATACTAAAACAAATCCGCTCAATGGGACTGTACGATAAAAATGACATGAGCCGTGGTTACGGCACCACGTCAATCAACGATAAAATTTACTTGAAATTCGGTAACTAACTAAAAATCGGGACAAAAACAGCGGTAAGAACGATAAAAAAAAATGGACGTTATACGTTACGGAAAACAGCAGCAGCAGCGGCGGCAGCGGCCACACGTTGCGAAAAACGGAAACAGCACCACGTTGGCAGCGCCATTTTTGTTACGGGAAAAATTCGTCTTCGGCGCACACACCCGTAGCAAAAGCCAAAAAGTGCCGACTAACTCGCCGTGAGGCCTGGGTCAAACGAGAAAGTATAATTTTGAATTGCGTGCGCCGGAATGGTCGAAATCGGGATGGTTTCGATACTGAACATAGAGGGCGCCACTAGTGTAGTCCTAGGTTAGATGGAACAATAATGTACCGCACACTAGATCGGTACAAACCTTTAAACAAAATGAATACTTAAATTGTTATATCTTTGCAAAAACTCATCTATGCAGCTTTACAAAAGGACCTGAAAATAAAAAAAACAAACACAAGTTTGGAAAAATAACACAAATTATATTTGACGAAAACACAGTATAAATTTACAAATAATTCGGTACATAACGATATCAATAAACAAAATAAATTGTAGCATTTATAATTTGGTAAAATTTCTACTATGGAGTGCACTCGATTAACTGTTTTTGACGTTAAAATTGACGGTATAAAAGTTTAATCTTACAATTAAAATTTACTAAAATAAACATGACAAAAACACTTGACATTTATTATACTTTTAAAAGTGACAGTTCTTCAACCTCACTCGGTTACATCCAACGACCGCAGATGGCGTTCGTGGTCTTAAATTTAATGTTCAAACAAAAGTGACGAAACAAATAAATTGACATAACATTCGATGCACAGTTTTCACACAATTAAACGGTATAAATAACTAACCTTAAATACAGTAAATTAATCCCAGCAACACAGATGGTTGGCTTGCAAGATAACGAAAACGACATTAATGATGATGACGTAATGGGGTCATCAACTTCTTGAACGAAATATTGAGATCAACTGAGCCTAGTGCGGGTGCTTTTCTGGACGTGGTGACGAAACGATATCCTCGACTGAGGGTGATTCTTCCAAATGGAAAACGATAAAATGGCAGAGTGCTCAATAAAAATTCCCCTATTGCGGGCTATATTTTCCATCGGAAAATGCGATACGATACGATACGGTAAATTGGCACTTGCTAAAACGATAATTAGTTCACCGGTCAGATGCACGCCTACAACCAGCATTGGTTGCCTCAAAAAAAACGAAACGGTATAAAGATGTTAAAACTTTGATTTAACGTGTTAAACACGGAGTGGATTGTTTGAAGGAACAAAACCGACTGACGAAAAATTCGAGAGTAGGGAGGACATTAGCGCGCTCGGCCAATCGGGTAGCAGCGATAAGCCGCAGCTGCTTAACAAACTTGCTTCAGCTTGCTTGAAATTTTCCAAGGCTGTCTGGAAAACAGCACGTGGGTAGATAAAAATTCAAATAAGAACGCAAAACTTATTTCTACGGAATAAAACTTGATAGTAACTAACTGAAATTTGTAACTTTTAAGTTTTAACAAAATTTGCATTAGGGGCACCGTGCACTACCCTAGGGAAATGAAGTCACGTGACACAAGACCACAGGAAAGATCGCCAAAGCGATGGCATGAAAGCAGGACATCGATATCCCTGGAACGACAGATTCAGACACCAAGTTGGAAAATACAGAGCGCAGTCCTAGACATTTTTGGCAAAAGATAAAAATATCAAAATTTTAAATACCTAGAGCTAAACCCCATAGAGTTTATTAATTCAGCATGTCTACAAAAAAGAAGGGAATTTACAACTGTGGGCGAGCTCAATTCAAAAATTGATTGAGTATGGAGGAATATCCTACTGGAAACTCATCAAAATCTCTTAGATTTTATAGCAAATAAAATTTATAAAGTAATTTTAAGAAACGGGGGTAATATAAATTATTAATATTTACTTTTCTAATTTATACATTTCTTTTCGTGTTGTGTTTTTATGTCAATTTCTCCTTGTAAAAAAGTTCTTAATTTTGTCTGATAAACTAAACGAAAATAATGTACTTTTTTCTCTGTAATTTATTTTTACTTTTCAAAATATATTTATAAAAGCACATAACTTAGACTTTTATTTATGTCTTTATGGCTACTTTCTTGAGTGTATACCTACGCACTGGCACGTAATTAAAAACTTATAAAAACCTTAATTAAATATTCTACTATTTTAAAGGTTAAATAATAAAATAAATTGTAAACGATAAGCAATTAAAATTTATTATTCAACATTAGTTTTAAATTTAAGGAAGATAATGATCGGTAATGTTAAGATTTATGACAATATTTCATGTTAAGTCTATGTTTTTTTCAACAATTTAATTTTAAGGTATACGGCGTGTTTCACAAAGATTTAACCGTTTATTACAAAAAAAAATTTTAAATTATAAATATTGATGTCAGTTTATTTTAAATCAACAGTAATTGGGAAATACAAGCTAGCTGGTACCGTAAATAATAAAAAATAAATGAACAGAAAGTTATTTTTAATTAATATTAAAGCAAAGCTCATCGGGTCGTTTTATGAATCATAGAAATATGTTATATGGACACAGATGAGGAATGCAGGATGAGAAATTGATGATTGTTCCTTTAAGGCAAGAAATTAAAACCTTTTTCAAACAGTACTTTTGACAGGGCCATCTAATCCACAACAGAGAAACTATGTTGTGTTTACTTTAAATTTACATGTACATGTAACTAAAAAATTCAGTCGACTAACCTTCATTGTTACAAAATATTCTTACATAATGATTTTTCTTGAAGGTAAACTTTTTCATTTTTTACGAATATGTGGAGATGATTGATTACCGAATTCAAAAAAACGAATTCATACTTTGAAGCTTGTAACTTTCGATCTTCTATCTGCAATCATCCAGTATACAAGAAAAAAAGATGCCAACTGTACTAGTGGGAGGTAGTGGGTTATTAAAATATCCAAATAGAAAGGAAGGAGAGATCTAAAATTAACAGAAATAACTGTAAGTCTCACCATAATTTTTAATATTTGCATTGCTTTCGTACAATTTGTTGACTTGCTGAACGTGTACCAAGATTGCAAAAAAGTAGAAATAACATATTTTCACGCACGAAATATATTTTAGCAATTATATTTTTTAAAACTTGAAAATTTCAAATCTGACAATGTAGCATGTAAAAGTTAAGTATGCGATCACCTGTAATTTTATCGTAATAATAAGAAATGTTAAATCGGTCAAAAAGTTTTAACTTTATCCCCGTCAGATTCTAACGTTTTGATAAAATAAAGAGGGCGCCATTATTGTCAAAACAGCACAACTAGCACAACTGAAAAACCCCAAATAAACAGATCACGAAGTTTAAAGTCAATTAAAGTACAAATTTGGTCAAATTCGTTTCACAAACATAATATAACTTACTTATCAAAACTATCAGAAATCAAAAGAAAACACCAAAACATAGTGATAAATGAAAGAAACAGGATCTCCTGGGTTGTATTTGAATGTTGTAACTCCTAAAGTTTAAAAAAGTTGTGATAAAAAGATACTTTTTGATCAATAGTATCTTTCCAATAAGTTCACCTCATCTCAAGTTATTGTCAGGATGAATGAAGTACAACAGATTAAAAAGGTTCATGTGAATGGGAGCAATAACTTTGATAGCAAACCACAATAATTTAAAAAAATCTTTGCTTCCTATTGATAATCCTAAAACGTTTCAAGTTTTGTACATCATTTTGGATCAAAGAATTTTCAAGTGATATACTTTTATTTTAATTAAATTGTTTATATTTGTACACTAACAAAATTAATTTATTTTTAAAACGTTTTACGCCTAATTAAAATTTCGAAATAGCGAATTAGCAATAAAATTTCCTTTTTCTTTTTACCAAATTTAATTTAACATAAGCGATACGGTGGTTTATTTCAAATAATGAGCTTATCTTTGTAAAGTAAAGCTTTAGACTTGACTGTCCAATTTGTTGAGATTTTAATGAACGCATCCCATTGTTCTCGTAACCATCAAATGCCGAAAACATTTATTTTTGGGTATCTGTAATTTTCACATTCATTGTTTCTCAATTTTGTGTGCCCATATCATTCAAATGTCAGCCTTTGCCATTAACCTTAAAAATTTGATTTTTTATATTGATGAGTTAATAAAATTTCTAATTAAGCATTATTAATTTATACAGCGGTTCCGCTATACTAAAATACGTGATTACGAATGAAATTTTAGATTCATGTTGCTGCATTAGTCTGGTCACCACAAAAGCTACATTTAATTGACCCTAAATGCTGATGGAATTTTGTTAGTATATGATAATGAAAATTCATTTTAATCACCGTCGACAATTCTCAACCAACGAAGAATTTAATTTTAGCCTGGTAATTAAATCAGTGCAGTGTTTTGTATACAAAAGGACAAGTTTTAATTTATAGAATAGACGAACTAAAGATAAAATTTACTGACACGTAATAACACTAAAGCTATTTCATAGTTTTAACCAATCTAACCAAATAAATCAAAAAGTATTTTCAAAATTTAAGCAAACTTAATTTTTTTATTTATATTCAAATTTCAAGATATACTGTCTCTTCTTAATATATTCATGGTGTATCTTATTTAAAAATCTTTTTATATTTTTTTGCAATTTGTAAAATTGCCAGTCTCTTAAATTTTAAATCCCAATTGATGAGACTGAAAATTCTAAAATATTTGTATGCTTCATCGATTTTTACACTCTTTGGTTATATTAAAAGGAAATATTGATTACATTAATAAAATGTTAATTGAATTTATGTTTTCGGTATTACCACAATAATTGTTAAAGAAATGTGCCTATGTGGGTATTTTGTGATGCCTATCTTTGTTGATTGCTTTAATTAAGTACGCCATAGGGAATATTTGGAACAATACGAAAATTTTAAATGATATGAACAATAATGCCGTAATTATTTGATAACCAATTTGAATTAAATTATTTAAATTATTACAAAATTCAAAACAACATAATTGTTACTAAAATTATAGATCTACAATAATCACATGTACATAAATGCAATTTAATTTGAATGAAATTTACTAATAATAATCGATGTATTTATTATTCCAATTTTATGCACAGTGATTTGTGTTAGATTTCGTTAATTAGCCAGAGCTTCATGTTTACAGGATGGACACAAAGAACGTACTTGGAATAACTTCTATGTTATAAATAACTTATTACTCGACATGTACTGTATTTTGAAATAATTCTAGAAATTATTAGTCTCGCCAATATTCAAAAAGTACAGCATGAGCGCCATGCGGTTATTGGGGTTTCACTGTAAAGCACAACAAAGTTGCCGTTTTACAGATGTCAGAAGTTTCGTTTCATTTAAATTTTTCTTTTTGTGTTTAAATTCCACAACATCTACTTTAAATTTATACCACCAGAAATCTCTAACCTGAAAGGGATGTTTTAGTAAACTCGGGAAAATATTCAAGTGTGTTGCCGTAATAGCGGACCATCTAATTTGCATGTGAATGAAAGCTTCGCCTTCTACAAACTGGGATCAGATTAACTGTCGTACTGGATTTGTAGTAGTTTTCGACGATATTTTCAATTTTGTATTTTTATGAAATGAAATATGCGAAAACTCAAATCAGCCAGATAATCCATTCATAAATTGCAAAAAAAAACGCTGCAATCTTCACCATTCACGAGTATTTAATTTTATATTCCTTATCGCAGCATTAGATAAAGTATTACGACAAAACGAAAACTTTTTAATTTACTTTTTTAAAACTTTCAGCCATCAAGATTAATTTTGTTGACTAATTTAGATTGAAAACTTAATAAATTGAGACTTAAAAGCAAACCTTTGTATTCGAGATTTGATCGTCAACTTTAATGACAGAGAAACTTGTAATTTTATATTAAAAAGTTTTCTAATTAATGCATAAAATAATTGTAACGACGAAAGTGTCCATGTTATATTAATTAATTTTTACAGGGTGTCTGATCATAAGTAAACAAAGAATGGTTTTTTAAAAGTCAAAGGCTTCAAAATCTTCATTTCACTAACAAGGCCGATATTCCTCTTCATACAGAATAAACAACTTAAATTAATTAAAGTTCATGTTATCTTAACAAAATACAATTAAGTGAAAATCCAATTGTATTTGCGAGGCATTAGTTGTATTTGATCAACAAGAAAATCAATGTTTACTTAAGTTTCTCGAGGTTAAGCTTGCGAACTATTAAGGAAAGCTTTTCTAAATGCAATTTAACTTTTAGTGATTTTGTAAAATTCGATTTTCTTATCAATTACTTCCATTTCGATATCTTTGAGATGAAATTTTGTTACGACTGTGAAAGTGACTAGAAACTAAGATTAATGGTTTTACATTGCTTATTGTTAGATGTTTCGAACTAAACTAACATTGTTAAATTATTGGTTAGTACTAAAAAAGTGAAGCAAAAAGTTTTTTCAGGTTTACGTTTTAATGTAGAAATAAATTTTCGGTAATACAGATTGATTTAATAATCTACTTATTAGAAGTTATTTTGTTTTCTGCAGTCTGTTGCTTTGTTCTGCAAATTTATTTACTTGCAAAATAAAATAACGCTTTTAACATTTGTATCGCAAATAACTATTATTAGATTACTATAATAATAAATTACTATCGAAGAAACGTCTCGTAATATAAATTTTATTACAAAATACGAAATCTTTGTTTAAATTTTGTAATATATTTAGTTTTATGTCAAGAAAGGTTACGCATAGATAATAATTTATAGAACAATTTGCAATAAAATTTCTCTCAATTTAAAAAAAAAACTGATAGTGAAATAATTTTAAATTAGACAATAGTTTTTGCTAAAGCCGAATATTGAGTAATTTTTTTAAACGTAATAATTATTTAAACCGATAAGTGAGCCGCTCTGAATTTTGGATTAGTTCGTAGTTCGACGTTTTCCTGCCGCATGTGTACCCACCCTTTAAATGGAGTAGAACATTGGAACAAAGACCTGTTGATACTCTCAATGTAGCTTGATTCAATAATCTGGTTAAAATAAAATATTTTCGATTTGTACTCAGCATACCATTGAAAGAATTTGTGTCATTTTGTGAATGACAGCTACATGTTTTGTATATTAAATACACAATTTGCTTTTATAATTTTAAAAATGCGAATGAGAAAAAAATGTCAAATATATTTAGAATTAAGTGGTATTATGAATGAATAAATAAATGTATTATTTTATTAGTAGTAAGGCTCATTACGTTAAATATTGAATTTTGTTTTATTTAAATAATTTTTTTCAAGTGTTATATTGCCCAATATTTTCATTTAGTATTAACTTACCTAATCAATACAACACCTGACTGGGCTTTTTAGTGTTAGCTTTATGTGGTTAATCTGCCGACTAATTTCAACCCAAAAATATTCACTTTTACCCATGACACTGCAATATTAACATCGAGTTTTACGAAAAGACTTCAGTGTAGCTAATATTAACATTACATTCTGCGTATAATATAACTATCTCTTACTGAGATTTACAAATAAAATTACCAGGGTGGATTATTCCCCGTTTTACCATGTAAATATTAGTCTCAACCATTTTTCATTTTTCCTTTTCCTAGGTGTCCCCTGGCTACTTCCACAATGTTCCTATCGCCGATCTAATTTTTGTGCCCTAACATACTTGGCCATACATATTATGTATCTTCTGCATTCATAACCTCCGGAATTTTATGATTCATTCTTCGTCTTAGCTCTTTGTTTGCCTCTTTCACGGGACCCAATATGATTCTCAATACTTTACGTTCAAAGATTTTCAACCGTTCCTCCTCCTCTTTCTTCTCCAACATGCACAACGTTTCTGCGGTATATTGAACGACCGGTCTGATCAAGCTCTGGTAGACTTTTACTTTTGTACCCCTGTTACTTTTGCTTACTTGTAGCGTTTTGCTTCCTAGCCTTGATTCTTTTTTCCAAATCTTCTCTTTCTTGTTCTATCTATCATCACATCCAAATAACAGAAGGCTTCCACTTTCCAAAACTCGTAGTTGTTTATTTTCAGTTTGATTTTCTGGTGCGCATTGTTTTTATGACATTTCATATATTTTGTCTTGCTACCGTTTACTGTCAAGCCCAACTGCTCTGGCCACCTCTCTAAATGACTTCATCAACATTTTCTTAGATCTCGATATTATGACAATATCATCAGCGTACGCAATTATTTCTATTTACTTGTTTATTATTAGTTCTTTGCATTTAACTTCTCTGAAGATCTTGTTCATCACAAGGTTGTTTATGTGAAAAGGTGCTGTTCTACCCATTGGTGTTCTGACGCTTACCCTGAAATTTTTCGTTATCATCTCAATCAGGCTCTGTAATTTCTCTGGTATTGTTTCATTTAGTATTCTGCTTACCTTGTCGAAAGCCTGCTGAAAATCTATAAATAGCAGATGGAGGTTAATGTCATTTTCGTGGCACTTTTCAATTGCTTGTTTTATTATATCAATCGCATCAACTCTGCATCTTCCGTTAACAAAACCGTATTGACATTTGCTCATATGCCCTTTTCTGTGGACAATCAATTTATCATTATAATAGAGCCGTCAGCACCTTAATATTGCTGAACCCAGCAACGTAATGCCTCTGTAGTTCACGCATTTTTTGGCGCTTCCTTTCTTTTTCATTATGACAATTTCATCTTCGCTCCATTCTTCGGGTATTTGCTCTTCCTCCCATACTTTCTGATTATCTTACACATTTTCTCCTTCACTAATTCTCCTCCACATTTTATAAGTTCCATTTTCATGCCATCTATTTTCGGAGCTTTACCGTTCTTCATTTTGTCTATTATTTTCACGATTTTTTTGTCGAATAGAGTAGTTGCTTCGGTTTCCACATCATTTGGTATTTCTTCTTCAAATTCAACAGTATACTCGACCTCTCCGTTCAACAACCTATGAAAATGTCGCAGCCACATCTGTTCAATATTTTTTGTGTAGCATTCCATTAAACCTTGCTCGATTTTCATGCCTCTTGTTTTAATGTCACATGCAGTCTTCTAGTTTCTCAACTTTTGATATAAATCCCTCTATCTGTTAATGTTGTTGCTTTTCTTGGTCTAGGACAATTAGGCGCAGCCGAATAGGCGCAGCCAAATAGGCGCAGCCGAATAGGCGGAGGACATATAGGCGCGGAGCCGTTTAGGCGCGGAGCCGTTTAGGCGCGGAGCCGTTTAAGCGCGGGACATATAGGCGCAGAGCCATTTAGGCGCGATGCCATTTAGGCGCGACCCATTTAGGCGCAACCCATTTAGGCGCGACCCATTTAGGCGCAATAAAAATATTATAAATAAAAAAAAAACTTTTTGTGTGAATTCGTTTCTGATGTGGTTGCGCTGTCAAAACCTACTCTCCGCACCCCTGCGCGACCCTCCGGGTCGCTCCGAAACTCTGAGCGGTTTTGACACGCGCTTTACTACTAAAACATCCCTCAAGTAGCCCTAACTCGAAAAGTTTGGAAGTTGACGCAACTGATCTCAGAGAGCGACTGATATCCCGCACCACTAGTCACTGTCAACCCAGACACAGCACACGTACCGTCTAATCATCACCGTTGAATCATCGGTTTACTTTTTACGGTTTTTTTTCGTCACTTAGCAAATCTATCTATGGTTTTAATAAGTTAGTGAACCTATTATATTATTACATAATAAATAATAATATAATGAATAAGAACATAAATAATAAAAAATACTGTAATAGCTTTGCGACTAAGCGGATCGCGCCTATATGTCTCGGCGCTTAAATGGGCCGCGCCTAAATGGGTCGCGCCTATATGGGTTGCGCCTAAATGGCATCGCGCCTAAACGGCTCTGCGCCTATATGTCCCGCGCCTAAACGGTTTTGCGCCTATATGTCTCGCGCCTAAATGGCTCTGCGCCTATATGTCCTGCACCTATTCGGCCGCGCCTATTCGGCCGCGCCTATTTGGCTGCGCCTAATTGTCCGGGTCCGTGCTTTTCTCTATTTCTTCCATTTGATTTTCCATCCAACCGTTCTTCTCCTTCTGTAAAATTTATTAGCATTTTTATCTTGTTTCTATAGTTTCACATAATTATGCTTTCCAATTTGCTCGTTGAAGTCACACATCATAATCACTCCATCCTGCTTAGGTATACAATCGTACACCTCCGCCTCCAGTTCTTCATAAAATTTGTTTTTTTCTGCCTTCTCGCTTCATTCCGTTGGTGCGTATACATTTACGATGAAAAAGTTTGTTTTAGCTCTTAATCTCAAATATGAAATTCTTCCAGTAATTGGTTTAAATACATATCATGACGTTATCCATTACTTTTCTCGACACAAAATATTCTCCTGCACTGCCGCCACTACAACAGAGTACCTATTCAATTCTTTTGCCAATTTGCTCATTTTTTCCGGTTTTAGAAGCGTTCTCACGTTCTTTGTGCCAACCCTCATGATGTTTTTCTTTATTCGTCTTATCCGTGCTGTCTTTACTTGCCCATATCCATTTTATCAATTAACCCGTCCTGTGCCTTTTTGATATCCGTTTAAATTGCATCCGTCGGTATATTTTGACAGTCCGGCTCACTTTTCGCTAGTTTTTTGGACTCCTTCTCATCTCATCATCCTCTTGTGGATTCATTGTGTTTTCTCATTGTCTCTTCAAATCTTTCCATTGATAATTTCTAGCATTTACCGGTAACTTTTGGTATCCGTTCTAACCCTGTTCCCTGTCTCGGTTTCTTTCTTTGACATTTGCCTTATCATACTTTGGATCTGCATTTCTTTCACCGTCATATCGTTATTAATGTAAATCTTACTTTCCCTCAGTTTATTCTTGTTTTTCATAATTTTCATTTTTTTCTTCCCAGTTGTGTACTTTCACTACTATAGCCTGTTTTTCTTTGCTTTCTTCTATCTTTAATACTTCCATTAGTTTTACATCTACCCCTAACTTATCCTTAAGCAATGATTGTACACCCTCCATCATCATACCCTCTTTGTTCTTTTGCGTTCCCTCATTAGTTATCTTCAGTCTCTTTATTATTATGTTGTTGTGCTTTCTGAACCTTTCTTGATTTTTATTACTTTTCTCCACTTCCTCCATTCTTCTCTACCACATCTTTTTCTTGAATTCCCAGGCTTCCTTTTTTTCTTTTAAAGTTTTCCACCTTATTATTGGTCTCTTCCATGCTTTCTTCGTTTTGTGTCACCTCGCCTTTTAGCTCGGCAACGTCTTGCTTGATCTCTCCAATACTTGACTTTATGTCCGACATATAGTTTATCATCATGTCCATGAGACGGTTTAGTTTATCCTCCATTTTTGCTTTACTTTCTGTTTCTTCTCCTTTTTTAGGTAGTTCTTCAATTTAGTAGTCAACACTACCTCTGTTTGACACACTTTGAGAACAAAATGCTTGGCTACTGAGTAGTTCAAGAATATGTTGTCACAAATTTTTTGTGACTTGCCGCTTGTTCTTAACTCAGCTAGTCCTGTTCTGTAGTCTCGATCTAAGAGAAGGTTCCTGAAAAAGTAATATGATGCTCTCTTGAGTGTTTAAATGAAAATTCGAGATTTAAGCAAATAACAAAATTTAATTTTATTAAAGTTATTCTTATTGAAATTGTAAAGGTGGTACAATAAAAATGTTGGCAACCGGGTATCGAGAATCTCAGATGAACTGCAGTGAAACTATTTATAAAAAAATCTTTCCTCAAGAAGGAAAGGTTATAAATAAGCGCGAGTAAAAAAATTTCCTCTAACACAATATTAGAGTTGCAGCAATTAAAAAGATCAAAATCTCTTACCCCTCTGGCTAGGAAGGAAGTTACAAGTTCCACCTTATACAATGGGTTTCCAATAGCTGCCCCAGTATTACTTTGCTTCTTACATGAAACTTGCGGTACACTTATTGTTGAGGACCAAAACTGCTTTTGTTGTGGACAAAGTGTAGAGACGAAACCCAACGATCAGGAAAACTTTGTGTTTCGTAGGTGTTTGAGTGTTGGTAGGGTTAAAGGTTTCTTATTTATTCGGCGACTTATACAGAAGAGATCACCAATCAACCGTGATCTACAGACGACAATAATTGAAACAGCTGATGTTTGTTGTTTGTTTACGTATTCAGATATCACGAAAGCAGGGATGCCAACCGCGATAGCACACCTAGACTTAGGTATTTTGAGCAAAGAACACATGTGTTCCGAAATTTTGATTAAAACTTTCGACCAAGTTTAAAATCCAATAAACGGTGAAATTAAACCCCCAATACTAACTACTGTACGTGAAATAACAAATAATAATGCAACTATCAAAATTACTTCGGAAATATTAGTATACTACAAAATTTAAAGTAGATTTTAAATGTGCGGTCTCGTCGAGAACTCAAATTTGACTCTTTCACCCTTTTTGTAGCGTGCGCGCGCCGGCTTACGCACATGTAAGTCTGCCTAACTGCCTAAAGTAATAAAATAGGGTCCCAATAAAATACATGATTTCGAGTAAAATTACAAAAAAAGTTCAAAATGGGTGGGGCTTGAGGTACGATGTTAGCCTATCACAGAAAAGTATTTTAATTTTGATTTTTTAATGCGTAAACGTGAAATTTTCGAAACGTATCGATTCATCCTCACCTTATAATTCTTCTAATTTAATGCTTTTTTAAAATTTGCTTTGATTTTTATAGGAAAACTTGTATCTTCGAGAGGCACTTAGCGTGCTCTGCCCAAAACAAGATTTGTTTCTTTTTCTGAAAAAGATCATGATTTGAATTTCTTCATTTTTGTCATACTTTTCAAAAACCGTAACAATTTAGTTTACACTTATTTAGAATTGTATGGAAGGTTTTAGTATCTCCTAAAAATTTTTGGAATTCCGAAGCTTGTGTACATAATTTTTTTAATATATTTGTCTCTTGCGGAACATCATATTTCTTCAAACGTCTTGGAATTTTCAAAAATTATTTAGAACTTATTTTACAATTCTTTTAAACTATTAAAGATCTTAAATTTTTTTAAAGCTTTGGAATTCATAGGAAATCTTTGGAATTTTATGAAAATCTTTGGAAATTTTGCGTACATTAATTTATTTTGAACGCATTTACCCCTTGCTTTAAGCAATTTTAAAGTGGTAAGCGAAGGTTTGCGCAATCTATTTTATTAGAATCTGTTTATATCAGTATATTTTTATTAAAAAATGTTTCATAATTTGAAAAATTTCATCATTATACATCACTTTAGTTATACTCAAGTGATCACTTGATATATTATTATATTTATATCACCTATATTAGTAAAATATAATTTTTTCTATCGCAGATGTTAAAGTGCAGTTTATTCGATTGAAAATAATTGAAAAAGTAAGATTTTAGAGGCAAGAATGGATAGGATAAGTGTGTTTGATGTCAAATAATAATTTAATGTAAAATTGTAATTTCTTATATATTTTTTAATTGGAATTTTCTGCAACATCTACTATAGAAAAAAATTAAATATTACAAACCACGATAAAATTTAATTATAAAACTCGCGAAAATCTAACAATAATTAACTAAATAATAAACAATTTCCGCTCGTTGATAAAATTAAATTTTATCGTTTTATATAAAAAATAACTATTTCAACTGCAGCTTTCCGAATTTTACACATTTAAAATTGATTTTGTAATAATATTATAGTATAGCTTTTTACCAAGCATAATATAACTTTATGCCTTCTCTTCAAATAAGTACATAGTAACCATGTACCACATTAATAGCCTGTAGTTTTGCACAATCAACTACTAAAACCCAAGTAGCGGATTTAAATTCATAAAATTTCTTATGACTATCGCCGTGCTTCGGAGGGCACGCAGAATGCCGATCTTTCCGTGTTACTATTAGTTTAACGCCCTCTCAATAACTTGCATCATTGATAAAAATTTGAATAAACATTGTAAAAATAATTGTTAATTTAAAAAATAATTGTTAAAACATCAATACATGGCAAATTTCAGTTTTATTCCGAGGGATTGTTTTGTTCAATTAAATTCCTTTGCAATTCTTTCGCGTCAGTAATTGCAAAAATAGCTGCAGTTTTAACTTAAATTATCCAACTTGAAAAGAATATAAACGAAGAAATATTTGCAGGATTTGCATGTTATCGCGCTACGTCTATTCTACGCTGTAGATTTATTTCTCACTGATGCTAGATAAATCTGTTCAAATGAATGATATACCTACCTTTAGTTGTTTTCAATAAAATAGAAAATCACACATTTTTCAAGATATGAAATGCACCCGAATTGAATGGGTTCGAAGATAAAAAAAAATAAAAAGAGATCTTATAATGCTAACATATTTATCGAATCTTTTCTTAAATTGTCAAAACTGTAATAGATTCTTTTTCAATGGCACGACATTATAAATCGATAAATAGAGCAAAACCAATACAAATATGCCACATGTATTTACTCGAATCCAGAAACTCAATGTAACTTTCAGAATAGCTCTCTGTAAATATTTTATTTTGCAATATACTCGTGTATTGCTATTTTCGTAACATAGAAAACGATTCAAGTAGTTGTGGAATTTTTTTATAAAATTAGTAAAACAAATTTTTGTAAGTACTTGCACAATACCAGAATCCATGAGTAATAAGGTATCGATGTAAAAATTTTAATCGAACAATTGGAAATAATGCTTAGACGTTTATTTTACGGATTGGGTCTAAATCTTATTTTTCACATCACGTTTTTCTTTTGTATAGTATGTCACCCTGAAATCCGGAAAGTCACTACTTTCAGGTTTTAGTACGTTGTAAAATGTTGAAGCAAAATTGACAACAACGATTCGTAAGAAATTATAAATTATTGCGTTTAAGAGCAACAATAAAAATTTTGTTCTTTCCGATTTCTCATTCAGTTAACAAGATTTCGCGTTCAAAAAAACAATTATGCGTTTAATGATATTGCACGCGCCGTGCTTTCTATTGTTGCAAAAGTTGTGTAGGTATAAAGTTAAGCACAAAATGTTGGTAATGATCGAACGCTGTGTTAGTAACGCAATTAAAATTTAAAATTACTATCCACTTGTAATTTTTATTTTCTTTTTGTCAATTTCGGCTCGAGCTAAGAAGTTCCGTACAATTTCCGAAATGTAACTCAATCAGCAATCACACCAATCCACTACTGCTGTGGTATGTTCAACCGTTTAGAAGCAGAATGAATGCTGACGTAAATAGTACATAAAAAAGTAAAATTAAATTAACTTTAATTTATATCACAATTTTATAAGCTAGAAACCAGCCTTGATTAGATAAAAATAAAATGTTGCCCAAGTGAATTAAAAATTAAATAAATTATAATTTTCATTTCTGCACGCATATGCGTACAATGATTTATTATACAAATTGCTTTTAAATTAATACATGGAATTGTAGTAAAGCAGATACTAAAGGATGAATGGAGAAGATTAGTATAACATATTCTATATAAATTGCAACAATTATTAACACATTCATGTATAATTTTCGAACATTTTGTGTTAGATGAGCAAGATTTATTAATAAATTAAATGCTACTGTCCCGCTATCGCATTGTTTTTTAATGGATGACTCTTTTTACGAAATCGCTTCTTCATTTTAAAATTCTTTGTCTGTGATAGACAATGACAAATTGAACCTATTAATTTTTTCAAGAAAATTTGTTTTAAATTACAGTAGTTGCGGAAAAAATTTGACAAAGCTCGGTTTAATTGTCTAACACAAAAAATTTTAAAAATAAGACAAAAATTAAGCTTTGAAATAAAATTTATGAAAATGCAATCTTGTTCGATTATACGAAAATATTATGCCTAATGGATCACATATTTCCTGATCCGCTGAAAATGGAAATTGAATTTTGCTTAGTTCGTAATATGATTTTGTATTACCCCGATGACATGTAAAGTCAAAATAAATTTACTAAATTACCTTTAAAGCTTCTGCTCGCTTTTATCCTGATAACATTTTTTTATGTATTTGCGTTATTTAGTGTGAAGCTTTCAGTATCAATAATAATTACCAATTTTATAACATAATAAATTTTTATTAAACTTCTGCGAACCCACTGTGAGATTGAATAAGAAATTAAAGCCGGTGAGGATTTGAAAATAGTAAACAAACCCAACGAAAATCTTAGAGAAGTAATTGATGCCCTAATCTTAGAAGCATATCGATATTTTGGTTTTCAAATTTTATTCGAAGAGAGCGATCAAAATCGAATTATATTGCGTAGATAAAAATTAGAATTCAGTAAAAGTAAATCCATTATTTCTGAGCCAATAGTTTATCAATTAACTTCGAAGCAATTCATTACGTTATAGAAATTGTTCTGCAGGGAAAAATAAAATTGGTTACTGCTTTAATTTCCTTATGATTTATGGTCGTACAACTGAAATTCTATTTTGTATTAAAAGGTTTTTGTATGTTCACTCGTAGTTGATACAAAGCATAGTGTGGCAAACTTCATGAAAGTTCCGAATGCTATAGTAACATACAACTTGAACATATGAAAACACATTATGTTTAAATACTAGATAATTTTAAGTTAGAGAAATTTCCAAAACATTGAACACAACCACGGTAATTACATGTGGTTCTATTAAAGGACCCATTTGTCACAAAATTGCTGATTACAGTGAAATTCACGCCTATTCTCAGACAAACGAAATTATTTTGTTGGCGACATTGTCACTTGAACGCTTGATATATTAAACAAAATGGTAGGTACTTTGGATTGAATACTGCTAACCCTACATTTCCAAATTTATTAATTTCTGCAGTATAATTTATCAAAAATAAAGTTAAAAATCTTTAATTATCACTACTATCACTCAACGATACTTTTTTTATACATAAATATTATTTAATTATAAATTTATGATTTTATTGCTGCGGTCATACAATCATAGTATGTCAATGCTTTGGCGCAAAACCCATTACATTTATAATTAATGTATTGAAGACTATTTTCATTAATTTATTTTATGGGGTTGCCGTTAAGTTTAACCTTAAATAAATAACTAAAATTGTATACGTAAATCAAGATTTTGCAGTTGTAAATCGCTGCCTGGTTTACACAAAATAGTATTGCATACAAATAACACATTTATTTTTAATTATTATTGTTGAAACCTGAAATTTTTGACAAAGCTCTGAAGGAATGTTTTATATATATTTATTAATGTGATATTATTCATTTTATCTCTCTTTGCATACTAATTTAGGGCACGACGCGCTACGACGTCGCTGTGTGCATCCAATTATTGCATTTTGATGTTTATATTAAATCTGCAACGTGTATAAAGGTGCCGCATAGTTTATATTACTTCATAAATAACATATAGTTATTATAATAACAGAATCTCATTTTTACTATGAGGGTCGTGACATCTATGCTAATAAAATTAGAATATTTTAAAAATTGTCCAGATGTGAAGGAAAACATGATATCTATTCTTGTTCTTTATATTTTATTAATTTTTTATATTTGTTTAGATATAAGTTTAATGTATTATTTCTTAACACGATCCTCTGAGGGAGATAGACATGTCTTGGATTTAAATTTAAAAGTAAAAGAAAGAGAAACTGTTTTAATCTACATCGGAAAATGCACAGTAAAAATTTTGCAAGGAAGAAAATTAACTGTATAATATTTTTATTGGTATGATATTTTCCTATTTAATAACTTTTTTTATAATTAAATACAAAGTGTTTATTCACTTGATATCGGTAAAATTTATTACTCGAAATCTTAACAGAATATCGCAGATTAGAACGAAAACTAAAATTGGTTAAAAACACCAAATGAAACACAAATAATCTCTCCACGAACTTATTAATATTTAATAAAAAATGACCACGGTTTTAATGGTTTCACGCCATCTATATTTTAATTTATTTCAGTTTTGGATTTTATTTGTTGAAATTTTATATTGTGAACGTGATGGCGTGAGGCCGTCGACAGTCTAGTAATATTGTAATAAATATTAATAAGTTTGTCGAGAGATTATTTGTGTTTTATTTGGTGTTTATCCAATTTTAGTTAATCATGCACTTCCACTTACATGGATTATTTAAAACGATTTATCATTACCCATTTTACAGTTTTAAAGTCTTTTCGCTTCTTTCCTTTATAGTCTTGAATGTCTTTTGGTGCCCTCCACAATGCTCCTCCATAACTTTCTGTTAGTGAGTCTCTCACTCCATTCATTTACGCCCATGGTCCTTATATCCTGCACTTATAATCAGTCTCTGTAATTTTCTTTGTATTGATTTTCTTAGTGTACTATATAGCTCGCTTCTGGTGACTTTGTCAAAAGCCTGCTGAAAAGCCACAAACATCATGTGGAGGTCTAAGTAATGTTCATGGTATTTCACCAATGCTTGTTTTATGATATTCGCTCATACTGTCTCTTGTGCGATTAATCAATACACTATGCAACAGAGCTGTCAAAACTTTATACGCTGCACCAAGTAACGTGATGTTTTCTCCTTCGCTTCATTCTTCGGGCATTTTCTCTTCTTCCCAAACGCTTCTGATCATCTCACATATTCTCTCCTTTATCTTAATTTAGAATGAAAAGTCAAAAATATGAAAATGTACATTTTTCGACATTTTTTCAATTTCTTGAGAGATTACCCTTGGTAAAATTTAGAGTGTGCATTTATTAACGCATATTTATTTATTTAATAAAATTTTATTTATTTATATATTTAAAAATCTTTGTAAAATTTATATTTTATGCACAAATAAAATTTATTTTCCCAATGATAGAGAGGAACAGTTGACGAAATAATAAGTTAATCTTTGCACTTGGATTAACTCGCGATTGGGAGAGAGTTAATCAATCCGGGTTGCAATTGTCACAATTTTTTTAATTATGAAAGATATTAACGCAGTAGACGCAAAAAAAGTAAAATTTACAGTTGGGCTATAAATTTTGAAAACAAACGGCTTCAAAAATTAATTTCCAATGCAAATTTCTCATTGGCTTTTATGAAACTGGGGCAGAGTTCGTAAACACATGTTTACAATATAGAAAAGAAAGCAAATTATAAAATAGCTTTAAATTAGAAGGTGAGGGAATTGAAGATTTAGAAGTTTAGGCATTAAAAATTAAAAATTATAATACGTTTCTATGATAAGCTAAATTTAAACCACAAACCCCGCCCATTTTGAATTTTTTTTGCAATTTTACCCAAAATGATGTATTTTATCCGTTTTTTGATAGAGCCGTTGCATATGTGTACCTACTGTTATTTGAATAAATCATTGAACCGCGTCAATTTAAGAAGAATTTTTACAAAAATAAAAAAAATTCCCTGGTAAAACGGTCCAACTCGAAAAAGTGTGGATGTTGACTTGACAGATAGGCAGAACGCACGTAACGCATTACAATGCAAGATTAGAGTTGGGATTCTCGGAATCGAAAATACACTTTTTCTTGTAGAAATGGCTTTACCAAACAAAAGAACACAAAAATACAAGCTCTTTAAGGTCAGGATCAATTTTGCCGGAGTTGTAATAAGGCCACAATTTAATTTTGAAAATTGCAATTTTCCATAAGAAATACATGTAAGTGTATTTTGCGCAATATTAGGCAATAATTTTATGCATTGTGTTAACAGTACGTGTACTCTGATATGCACGTATCAACCATAGAGCGGGGCTAACTAGAGCAGCGTTAGGAGGAGTCAGCTGCTCTCTGACATCCGTCGGGTCAACTTCCACACTTTTTCAAGTTGGATCGTCTTGGGGGATGTTTTTAGTAAGTAAAGCGATTGTTAAAACCGCTTGTAGCGCCCGGAGCGGAGAGTGCGGAAAGTGACGCAACTACGTCAAGACTAAGGTTTACACAAAAATGAATTTTTGGGAAATTTGTTGACCCACCACAAATTTTATTTTTAATCTGTTAATTACACCTCATTTTTCATAATTTGTTGTTAAAACTGAGATTATGGTATTTTTACTGTTGCCACAACCTATTTTAATTTTGGTGGGCGGTGTTACAGTTCAAAAGAGTCAATGAGAAAATTGCATTCCAAATTAATTTTTAATTTTTTCAAAATTTGTGAACCGATCGCAAATTTTATTTTTTAAGTGATAATTAGACCCTCATCTTTCGTAAACCACTTCAAAAATGGTAAAATCGCGATTCAGGAATCTTAACTGTCAACCAATGCAAAATTCGCCCGTTTTCATGACTTTTAAAATCTATTTTTAACGTTATTATTGCAAATATCGACTTCATCCTCACTTTAATGAACTCAATTTTATACCTTCTAATTAACTGCTAAGAAATTTTTGTAAAATCTCCACAGACAGCGAGTGGCAGTTAGCGAACCCTAGCCTGAAACTGTAACCTTGCCGATCATAAATTAAAATTAGTTTTTAGCGCTAAGAGTAATTTTAAATGAGTATTTCATATTTATAATATAATTGCAAATGTATCAATACAAGAAAACTTCCTGAGTTCAAAATTGTACACGTTCATCCGGCATATCCGAGAACCAATGGTAAGACTCATTAAAAATACTCGGAACGAAGGCTAATCTAGAAAATAATAAATCTTTAAATCACGGATTCAAAAAGGGGTTAAACTAATTAATAAAATCCCCGAGTCCGACAGAAATGGAAATTGTAAAACTCCAGACCTAGGGCCCGAGTATCGACTTGAAATTCAATGCTTGACTCAGCCTAACAGAAATTAAAAGTTAAAGAAGTGAGAAGAAAAAAAGAAGTTAAATTAGAATTGGAAGTAACCTGAAATACGCATCCCGCCAATAAAACGTTTGCAATATTGCGCAAAAATTTCACTTCAAAATTATGGAATTTTGTGAACTTCCAAATTACAGAACAATAAAATAGTAGAACATCGAAAAACAGAACAATGAAAAAATAGAACAACAAATATAAAAAACTGTGAAAAACAGATCAATGAAACAAAAAAACACCGAAAAAGAGGACAACGGTTTTAAGTTTTGTCAATTGTTTGCATGAGATTTGATTATTTAGTTTATATAGTATTTGGTTGTTGTGTTGCGGAACTATGTTGAAGCCACTGTGGAGAAGAGCCCAAAAAACAACAAATTGTTGTGAAGGTTTCCACAACGCTTTAAATTCTAACTTCAACGTTTGTTGTTAGCCAATGCACAAACTGGTCACTCAGCAATTAAGAAGAAGTATGAGAATCTCAGCGTAATTAAGTGGCAGTCGTTGTGGAGAAGTACGGAAATTATGACAATAAGCTAAGTTTTTTGCGGCAAATGTTAAACTTGCAATGATTAAATGTAAGTTTTATTATAATTTGCTAATTTTTTTTTAAATTTTATATAGTATGTATTGTATATTTTTTTCTAAAACTTAAACATTTAAGAAATAAAATTTTAAATTATTTGAAAAATTATTAAAGTTGGGCGATATCTTCCCGTACTAATATAACCCTGCCTCTTCGGCTCTCGGATTTACTTGGTCCATGGGCGTATCTAGATCACTCCAAGGCCTTAATTTTTGTAAACCAAATTTTACCTAAACTAATAATCAAAACCCATGCAAACAATTGGCAAACACATGAACCTGTTTTTCTCATTTTTTAATATTCTTTTGTGTCAAAGTTTTGTTATTTCCGTGTTCACTTTTGCCGATGTTCTGTTATTTCAGTGTTCTCTTTATCAGTGTTTTGTTTTTTAACTGTTCTGATTTTTTTTTGTTTTTTTATTGTTCTGGTTTTTCGTTATTCTGTATTTTGTTATTTTATTTTTTCATTGTTCTGTTTCTTCGTTGTTTTGTTTTTCTTTTGTTTTATTTTTTTATTGTTCTATTTTTCAGTGTTATTATCTTTCATGTGTTGTTCTTTAATGGAATTGAAAAAGTGGACTTTCGAACCCGGGTTAATTAATTCTAGCCTCTCAATTGTACTATTTAGTCTTATGCCCGATTTCTTCACTCGTAGTTATCTTCAAGTTAACAAACTACAGGTTAAATTGACAAAATAGCCAATCAGATAATTGATTAATTTGTTTTGTTGTCATCTAATTGGTTTCTTCTTTCGATTTCTTCACTCGTAGTTATCTTCAAGTTAACAAACTTTAGATTAAATTGACAAAATAGCCAATCAGATGATTGATTAATTTGTTTTGTTGTCATCTGAATTGTTATTTTGTCAATTTAACCTGAATTTTGCTAACTTGAGGATAACTGTGAGTGAAGAAATCGGGCATTAGTAGATAGTTTATAACGAGGGTTAACCGCTGGTGAAGTTTTTTGTACACATCTCATGAAGTACATGAAGTACTTCACGTGGAACATCCTTCAGTACCTCTGCAACGGAAGATCTTCAATTTATTCTGATAAAAAATAAATTACTCGATCCGGGGGGTCTGAGGGGCGTGGAACACCCTCCAGTGCCTCAGCAAAGGGAGATCTTCAGTTTACTTCTGATAAAATTAACTATTCAATCCGGGGGGTCTGGGGTGTGGAACACCCTCCAGTGCACAAATTTTCGAATGAAGAACATGCAGAATCTCCAGACGAACTAGTTTACTTTTTATCAGAAGTAAACTAAAGATCTCCCGTTGCAGAGGCACTGGAGGGTGTTCCACACCCCCCAGACTCCCCGGTTTAAATAATTTATTTTTATTAAAAGTGAATTAAATATTTTAGCATATCTCAAGTTTATTAAAATTAGCTATGGTCAAGTAAGTGTGTTTAATTCGTAATTTGACAATTAATTATAAACTGCGTAATTATAAATTCCGTACCCCTTGGGAGGCAGAGCTCTGCAACAAAATAAAAAATAAACTACTTAATCCGGGAGGTCTGGGGGGTGTGGAACACCTTCCAGTGCCTCTGCAACGGGAAATTTTCAGTTTACTTCTGATAAAAAATAAACTACTCGATCCGGGGGGTGTGGAACACCCTTCATTATAAATTTTGGAATCTCGGTGAGTCCCTGAAATACCAATGATGTACGTGAAATACAATGAAGTATCGTGAGTATGTGAAGTTAATTGTACACGATTTCCTCTAGCGGTTGACCCCTCGGTTTATAACGATTACTCACCGATAATCAATTGTTTTTGTAGTCCTAATTAAATTAAAATTTTATTATCATTTATTACATTATTTCAAGACCGACTGCAACTTATTTATTTATTATTCTGTTAGAAAATTACTTTAGGATTATGTCTCTCTGACCTCTCTGCAATCAGAATCAGGACATACAAATGCAATTTTAATACAAATACAAATATTAAAATTGCATTAAAACCGTGAGCACCATCCCTTAGTAAAGCTGTAAGTAAATCATTTGCCTAATAATCGTAAACATGCGCAATTATTCGATTTCATCTTTACTTTTATTAGCTTTACCAGAGTCATAAAATTGTGTTATGATCGGTTTTGTTGTTTTTTCACAGAAAATTTTGAACAAAAACTTAGAAATGTTATTATTTGATTTTTATAAATCAAAACAATTATTATTTATTTTATATAATAATTATAGAAATATCACATTTTAACTTTTTGTTTAAAATACTCACCAAAAAACATTTAAAAGAATCACGACGTAATTTACTGGTTCAATTACAAACTTGTCAATATATTTTTTGTTTAACTTTTTAGATACAAGCAATCTATCTATTAAGATAAAAGGCTTTTCATTTGACAAAACAGCAATAACGAGCAGAATATTCCTGTAATTAATGTAGTTAATGTATATCTATCTATACAAGTTAGGAGAAGTTTGAGTTATTATTAACTTGATGCTTTGAATCTAGTCACCGAATCACGGATCGTCAGGTGTGTTTTACAATGATGCTAAAGGACAATATAAATGAAATAATATTTTATTTATCGCATTTGAACTGTTTAACATTAATACTTGTCGGGTGCTATTTTGTACTCTAATGAAAACTAACCCTCCCTGGTATTCAATCGAAATTTTCTTCCTACTCCCCTGTTGTAGACACTAGGAACATTTATTTGCCCTCCAAACGAAGAAAATTCTGCTGATAATGAAAAAATTTGTATTATTCGATTGCGTTGGTTTAATAAAATTAATATCCACAGTATACCACTTCCCTATATTTAAAATAAAAAAATACCGCAATAAATGAGAAAAAACCATTAAAGTTAATATGTGATTATGTAGGGTAAGGTAAGGTAAATTGGTGATATAGGTTATTTGGTGATAGTTTTATAAAATTAACCACATAATATCCTATTGCCAAAATAGTCCAATTTTTTTCTAGCAGATAGAGTAAATGGTCTACATTCATAGTTAAATGTGAGGCAGCCAGATGATGCGCTTGTTTACTCAAAACAAAACGAAATCCCCCTAACCTTCATTATTAAATGACATTTTTTGGGTTAATCGCAGTATCTGAATTCCGAATTTTGTTGTCAAGTTCGTGCAAATAAAATTACGTATAATTTGATATGAGTGTATTCGCCATAGATTTGGCATTATAATTCACCTTTGTTTTTGAAAAATAATTTAGATTTGTAGTTGTAATAACCTTAGCCAAGTGGGAACTTAAAGTTCACGTTTGCTGAGGATTTTATTATACCGGTGTTAATTTTAAAACTTCCAGCAATTAATATCTCAAAACCAAAAGTCAGATGAAAAATATTTCGAACAAAAGTTGTATGATAGCGAAGGGGACAGAATATGACATAATTGTTTTCTTAATTTATTGACCTTTTCAAGGTCATTTGAAGGTCAACTTTGGTTTTTTAAATGGCACCTTAATTTTTTTTAGCAGATTCATATTTTGCATAAAAAAATAAACAACTTTTGTAGGAAAATTTTTTATCCCACATTAGGATTTTCGAGTAAGATGCGTTGAAACAAAATAAAAACATTTTAATAAACTGCAGCTTTATGTTTTCAGATTTATGTTGTGAAGATTTTTGAAAATGTAAATACTTTACTAAAGTACATCTTAAATAAACATTTTGTTATTTTTGTACTGAAAACAATGTTTTTTTTTAATATCACCAAATAACCTAACCACTATCACCAAATAACCTAACCTGTCACCAAATAACCTATATAGGTAAGACATTTTTCAAGTTCCAGTTGTGGCAAGCCCGATAAATTACATTCAAAATAAATTCCAAAGGGGTGTCTGAGATGTCTATCAAAGATATCTGATAACTTAAAATTATTTAAAAACCTTAGAAGTTTATAAAATGCAGTTTTCAAAAATTATCACCAAATTACCTTACCTTACCCTACAAATGAAGACACCCAATTACAATTAATGTAGGTTTCAACAAAATCTCACTAAACTTGACAATTGTATTTTAGATAACCTAATTATATCACTTAAAAATATAAAACCAACGAACAATTTTTCGTTTGAGATTCTACTTTGATAGGCAGTTCTGGTACTTTTAATCTGACTTTTAAAACTTTGGTTTACAAATTGAGAATATAAATGCTTACTTAAAATTATATTTTGTATTTAAGAATAAAATGTCTTTGAAGTAAGAAGTTGACAAACAAACTTAAAAATAATGTATTCGCATTATTAAAATGCGTGTCTTATTGGTAAACATAATAAAAATTTGATATTCTTGAATATTAAATAAAATTTTAACATAGAGTTACGTTTTATTTATTCGAGATAATTTAAAAAGAACTCATCCGTGATTTGCTGGCATAATGGGATTTTGCTTATTTGTTAATTTTATCAAACAAGTTGGTAGAGTTTGTGTGATAAATTTTTACTTCAAATTTGTTTGGCGTCGTTTTCTTGAACGTAATTAATAGCTGCGTGAGGAATTAATTACAATGTAGTTAATTTAACGTTTTTGTACATTGTAATTATTAATTTATGGCTCTACGTGCGTTCTTGTTCGCTTTAGTAAAAGTACAAGCGCTAGAACTTTTAGTTGCTTCGATCTCAGTCTTGTTAACAACTTCCATAATTTTTTAGTGTTATAATTAGAAATATTGATTAATTGCTTACACGAACTTTCCAAGTTTACGAGTAATTTCATTCCGCTGAATTGATTTACTATCGTATAGTAATAAACTAAAATGACTTTTTTTATTAACTTATGCATAACTTTATATCTTCACAAATTATACGAGACAAAAATCCTAATGTTTGCCTTCCACAGATAAATCCAAAAATTTCACGCTTAGGAAATTTAATAAGGTTTTATCGTATCAAATTTCTTGTGACAGGTCAACGGGTTTAGAATAAAATTTCCATACATTGGTGTTTACCTGACTGTAGTCAGTCATAAATAATAGAAGAAGACGAATGTGTGCTGAAATTTTAATAAAACTTGAACACTTTATCCATAAACTGTAATATTTTACGTGTTTATAAATAATTTCACGAATATTACATCTCGATGTATTATTGCAGTAATAAAAATGTAATATTCCAGTAAAAGAGTGTAAGCTTTAATCGTAGAACAGAAGTGGTAGATCAAATTGCATCTAATATAAATATTTATTAACGCTGTCTGTCATTTTTCATATGTAAGCGAAGTGTGTTTTATTTTTGAAAATTTAAAACGAAAATTAAAATTAACTTTTAAAACAATATAATATGGCAATCAATCGAGTTGCACATCAATCGGGTTCTACTGTATTAACGCACTGAAGTCATGGCGGCTGATAGGCCGCTTGAATTCTAGCCTCTTAATTATGATCTAAAGTATTCGTATCATTAATTTATTTTATGTTACAATGTAAAAGTTGAAAAGAACTATAAACACTAGCACTGCAACGATGCATACATTTTATAACTACCAGTTACCGGCAACAATGAAGGTGGGATTAAATTGTTATATAAGTAAGATAACTTAGCTAATAAACATCTTTAAAGACTGCAGAAATCAGCATACTGAAGGACTAAAGCTCTTTATGACAGTTTTTCTAAAAGAAAATTAAGAGTTAATTATTATTCGACATGACAACTGATGAAAGATTGTTCGTCAACGTTTGAGAAACACTGCTACGCGACATACTTATGACAAAAAGTATTTTGTAAAATAAAAGTGCAAACTTAAACTCGGGTGATAAATAAGAAAGCTTATTCGTGTACAACACACATGATAATACCGGTAACCATGACAACGGCTTCCACACTTCTTTAAAACAAACTTTTATGTAGTAAGAAATTTATATTATTTTATAATTATATTCCGCCCTCACAATATAATAAATTTTTGTCGTGAACTCACCACATCGTATTTTTTCAACTTCTTAATAGATATGATGGGGTCTTTCACGTCTTCGTTTTTATCCTACTCAACTGTCACATTTTCGGGAATGATCTATTATTATTTTTTTTCTTAGCACATAATTCTTCTTTTTCAGCACAAGTGACAAAATTAAGTGCATCAAGGTATAAAGTAAGCTATAGAATTTGTTGTTGTTTTTGTATTTTTGGTACTATAACTAATTTAAGAAAAAATCGAGAAAATTTTCTCTCGTTCTTTCATTATGACACTAACATGCTAAATTGGCGAAACTAAAAATAGCATTCAACATGTCCGGAAATTCTATTATCAAGGAAAATACCCACGTCAATGTCGAAAAGAAAAACTTACTTAAGAAACCGAATAGAGCAAACTAAATTAGATAATGCACACCTTAATCTAGAAACCACAACACGTTTTGAATTACCTCAAAATGGCGAGGTACACCAAGCAACATCAGATAAGGATTTAGTCTGTTGAGATAATTCGAAAACGTGAGTTTGACATTTATGATGTACCTACTTATATAACTTGGCGAAAAAATTAAACTTACATTTTATGTAAACGAAGTCATCACACTGCGTAGGTTAAACAAGCAATAGGTTTTTGAATGTAATTGAATATTCGTTGTGCTTTTCACTTCCTTGCTTTTCATAAAACCAAGTGAACTGGAAAGTTGAAAACTGCTACGCTAACAGCAGACTTAACAAAATAGTTGTCAGAACTTTGCATAACCTCATTCTGCTGGTTTAGATTAAGGCGTAATTTAATTTGTCACAAATATAATTCTAAACAGATAAACTTGAGGAAATATAAAAATATAATAAAATTTTATTTTTGTTTTATTCTAGGTCGCATACCGAATACTTTTCTATCTTTATATAAATTTGTTGTACCAACGTACATGGGGTTATCAGAGAAAGTAATTTAGTCTATTCAATTTCGCTACACCTTGCAAGTTATTTTCTAGATAAAATGTAATATAAACTGGAATAGGTACGTTAAAAGTCATTTTAAACAATTGGCTGAGGAGCGTGTTAAAAGTTTTAAACTTTTTCATTTTCCCTTAAACTAGAAGGAAACGTAAACCCTTCAGTGGCGTTCAAAAATAAACTTTATTACATATTTAGCTTCATTAACCTTATGGAATTAAAAGAGTTTGGTTTAATTTCAAATAGTGGGTAAAATTAAAATTACCCGCCCAAATTCTAATTACTACAGGCATACGCCATCTGTTTTAAAGAAAACCAACATTAGTATGCTTAAGTTACATTGCTTGTTTTATTTAAATCGAAAATTGTGTTAGATTTTTTTTATAGAAGGAATTTCCATTATCAAACATTTTAAATTATAGGAGCACTTCACGCATTTTCAAGTAGACTCCTGGAGTTAGTCATTAAATTAGATGTTGGTATGCCAATTGCCTATTTTTTAGGCGTTTTAACCCGGTATTTTATATAGGAATATGACTGTTTACCAACTTGAGTTACTAAATACTGATTATTATTTTTATTTGAATTCTAAATTCCTCCTACGGAACGCCTGAATTAATAAATATTGATTTCTTAAATCAATGAACAATACAGAAGTATAAACAATCAATCTTGAGAATTAAGAAGTAATAGTAAAATGAAGGCGCGATATTTAAAATTTAGAGTTGAACATTACAGGTAGATCGACGAGTAGTAAAGTACAATAACCAAACTCACCTAATAATTCGAAAATCATACGTCATAAATAAGTTTATTACTTCATAAATTCGGTAAATTGTCTGTTAAAACTTCCAAGTTTCTTGAAATGTTTACTGGCTGTAATATCTAAGCCGTTGCTGTACAAAACTAGTTTAAGCAAACATCAAACTTTGTGATATACACTTTAGCTTGCTTTTAATTTCAATTTTAAATCTCCCCGGCGTTTTAACAAATTAGACATCAGTTAGGGTATTTCAACTTAAATGAGATTCGCTTACGTTTATCACAGTTCTAATGGAAATTATAATAATAGGAAGTTGCGTTTTATGTTCCGTGCTAGTTTACACCAAAATTAAATTTTTTTATTTAATCTTTCATTTTATAAACCAACATATTTTACGTTTAATCCTTCTCATCGACCCAGTTTTGAACCTACTCCAGAATTTCGGTTTGCAGCGCTCTTCCCGCATCATCTGCACGACACATCTTTGAAAATGAAAATAACTAAATGACTTATTGAAAGCCTGATTTTGATTAACGACGCGAGACAAAAGTGTGGTCTTAAGTGTTAACTTGTGTTTTTGTTTATACATCAAGTAAAATCCGGAATATCTTAACCTCAATGCATACTCACAATGTGCTTAGAGATTAAGTTTGATTACGTCGTGTATTCAAACTGTGACATGGCAGAGAAAACTCTTAAGTAGCTTAACATTATGTTGACACAAAGGCGGGTTACTGACAAGTTAAATTATTAAGAGAATTTGCAAAGCAGCTTAACATAAATTTTCATTTTTTAAGATTTGCATACTGAATTTTCACAATGTATACGCACAATTACGAGAGAAGGGTCGAACAATAGCTCAAAAATATGGTCGTTTTAAAAATTTTGAGGTATGTAATTGGAAAAGGTGTTCCACGCAAAAGTAATAAATAATTCCCAACAATTCAGTTAAAAATAAACTTGTAGCGGTTTTTTACCACTCGAAAGCCGATATCGAATTTTCTGGCTAAAGAATTTGGTTCTAATGCGGATATAATTCACTATGAATTTTCATTGGCTTAGGTGTAGTTTTCGATGTCAGTATAGTAAATTTATTGTCGTATTATTTACTCATTCTTCCGGATTTATATAACACGTTTTTTTGCCGCTTTGAAATAAAATATTAAATAATGCTGTGTTCTACTTAGTACCTCGTTAACATTATGCTTAACTGGGAATTATAATTATATGTTTATTTATTTTTAATTATTCGATGATATTCGATTTAACGTCTTTTATTGTTTTTAGAATTCAGCGTTACAAAGTGCTGTGACATCATTTGTGGAGAAAGAAGCTGAAACAAATCCAAACGAATATTCTTGCTTGTAAGTGTTCATTTCCATTCCATTATTTCATCGTTTAGTGTTATATGATTATGTCGTTTCTTAAACTACAGAGAATTTAATGTCGTATAAAAACCGTTGATGAGAACACGGTTAGTTTTTATATTCATTTTTGGAGCTGCGATTCCATGAATGTTTTGCTTAGTTACTACTCTGCAGTTAACAGTCAAGCGATGGCCTTTATAGTTTTAACAATAATATTTAGAATATTTGAAGCAAATAAAATAACAATCATACCACTGTAGAAGTTAACTGGAAATTTAGGAAGTTTTCTGTATTTTGTTTTATCCGAAATCACCTGAATGTTGTGTTTGTTGTATTGTGACGTCAAGATAAGTCAACTCAGCGTTTTTATTCTTGTCATGAGATTACGAAAACTGTGTGTAGGTACCTACTTATCGGCTACTTTTGATATTACAACTTTTTCAAATATTAATTAAGTTTTAATGTAATTACAAATTTACCGTTTGTAATCAAGTTTAGTCATTTTTCTTGTCAGAAATTGTATGAAACACAAAAATTGTATTATAATTACTCTTGCGAGTGAACATAAAATTATTTTCAACAATTATCTAAAATTAAAGAGGTTAATTTCCTTCATGTACCTAGTGACTTAACAGCCTTTTATTTACTTAAATAAATACATATAAAAACTTAATAATGATATCATATTAATAATGATTACGTCACAATACTAATAAATATGTTGATTGAACGGGATAATCGTTGCGTTTTTATGGCGCGATTGAAAAGGGCCAAAAATGCGAAGAGACAAAATTTAGATATTAATCTTCCCAAAAAACTAAAATTTTACAGGCAGACACATATGCAGACATAAATATGCCGTCGAGCGTATCAATTGTGCATTTATTACGAGGGGTTAACGGCTGGTGAAGTTTTTTGTACACATCACATGAAGTACGTGACATCTCATGTAAAGTACATGAAGTACTTGTAAAATACATAAAGTACTTGTGAAGTACACGAAGTACTGGTAAAACTCATGAAGTACGTATAAAGTAGGTAAACTACGTGTTAAGTATATTGAAGTACAAGTGAAGTATCATGAAGTTACTAAATTTTTGGTAAATTAAGTGAGGTTGAACCTAGCTTATGCGCATGCGCTACGGACAATGTGTATCATAGCTAAGACACGTGTAGTCAATAATAATTATTTGATAGCATAGCAAATTAACTTACATCAGTAGATTGTCTTAACATTTTTTTGTAACCGTGTAATTTATTTTTTATCAAAAGTAAACTGATGATCTCCCGTTGCAGAAGCACTGGAGGGTGTTCCACACCCCCCAGACCCCCCGGTTTAAATAATTAATTTTTATTAAAAGTGAATTAAATATTTAAGCATATCTCAAGTTTATTAAAATTAGCTGTGGTAAAGTAAATGTGTTTAATTCGTAATCTGACAATTAATTATAAACTGCGTAATTATAAATTCCGTATCCCCTGGGAGGCAGATCTCTGCAACAATATAAAAAATAATCTATTTAATCCGGGGTGCCCTGGGGGTGTGAAACACCTTCCATTGCCTCCGCAACGGGAAATCTCCAGTCTACTTTTAATAAAAATAAACTACTCAATCCGGGGGTCTGGGGGGTGTGGAACACCCTCCAGTGCACAAATTTTAGAATAAAGAACATTGCAGAACCCCCAGACCGAGTAGTTTATTTTTTATCAAAATTAAACTAAATATTTCCTGTTGCAGAGGCACTGGAGGGTGTTCCACACCCCAGACCCCCGGTTTTAATAATTTATTTTTCTTAAAAGTGAATTAAATATTTAAGCATATTTCAAGTTTACTAAAATAAACTATGACTAAGTAAATGTGTTTAATACGTAATTTGACAATTAATTATAAACTGCGTAATTATAAATTTTGTACCTCCTGGCAGGAAGATCTCTGCAACAAAATAAAAAATAAACTACTTAGTCCGGGGGGTCTGGGAGGTGTGGAACACCTTCCAATGTCTCTGCAACAGAACACCCCAGACCCCCGGTTTAAATAATTAATTTTTATTAAAAGTGAATTAAATATTTAAGCATATCTCAAGTTTATTAAAATTAGCTTTGGGAAAATAAATGTAATAATTCATAATCTGACAATTAATTATAAACTGCGTATTTATAAATTCCGTACCCCCTAGGAGGCAGATCTGTGCCAATGGGAGATATTCAATTTACCTCTGATAAAAAATAAACTGCTCAATTGGGGGGGGGTCTGCACAACTCCGCACAACTTTAATTTTTTTACTTTCCGAAAATGTCAAGGCATAATATACACTGATGCAACTGGCTTGCTGATGAAAATGGTAAAATTACTAAATAGCCATCGATAAATACATTTTTGGCCATAAAAATTATTTTTTAAAATTCAAATTTTTTATTTACGGCGCAAAGCAGCACAAATTGAGCACAACTCGGTTCAACTTTAATTTCTATATTTTCCAAAAATGGCACTGCTAACTTTCATCGATAAAATAGATTTTTGGCTATAAAAATGTTATGTTTCAAAATTCAATTTTTTTATTTACGGCAGAAAGCAGCACAAATGAAGCGCAACTTGGCACAACTGTAATTTTTTTATTTTTAAAAAATGGTACGGCTACCTTCCATCAATAAAGTACATTTTTGGCCATAAAAACGTTATTTTTCAAAATTCAATTTTCTTATTTATGGCGCAAAACACCACAAATGGAGCGCAGCTCCGTACAACTTTAATTTTTTTATTTTTAAAAATGGCACGGCTAACTTCCATCAATAAAATGCATTTTTGGCCATAAAAATATTATTTTTCAAAATACAATTTTTTCATTTACGGCACAACGCAGCCCAAATTGAGCACAACTTGGCACAACTTTAATTTTTTTATTTTTTAAAAATTGCACGGTTAACTTCCATTGATAAAATACATTTTTGGCCATAAAAAATTTATTTTTCAAAATTCAATTTCTTTATTTACGGCACAAAGCAGCACAAATGGAGCGCAACTCGGCACAACTTTAATTTTTTAATTTTTTAAAAATGGCACAGCTATCTTCCATCAATAAAGTACATTTTTGGTCATAAAAATTTTATTTTTCAAAATACAATTTTTTGTTTACGACGCAAAGCAGCACAAATTGAGCACAACTCGGCACAACTTTAATTTATTATTTTTCAAAAATTGCATGGCTAACTTTCACCCTCAAAATCCGCGGTCTCCATAAAAGCCGAAATAAAGGAAATAAAAAAAAATTACGGCACAAAGCAGCACAAATCGAGCACAACTCAGCACAACTTTTATTTTTTAATTTTTTAAATATGGCAAATAATATACGAAACAGACTTAATCCTGACCAAGGTCTGCGGTTTCATTATATTCATGAGCTATAGGACTATGAGAAAAGCACTAGAAGAAGACCATCAACATAGTAGTTTATGAAAATATTCAAACTATTATTTTTTCTCTGCTTGTATTTTCTTTTATAAAATTTTAAATATTAAGAATTTTTAAATGCTGTAGTTAACCTAGAAAGAAACCGTAAGTTAAAATGTAAATAATCGGTTACCTTACGCTCTTGGTCAATTTAAATAATGTAAACAAAATAAGAATATTTTAAACGTATGAGCCACCATTAATATTTATGCTTTTTGGCGGATGCATAAATACTGAGCTTTGAGTGCAAGTACTTGCGTTTGTGCATAATTTGTAAAGAAATGCACTCTAGGATGTATTTTTAAATGCAAAATTTAACTTGCATGTACAATACTGAAGCAGGAAGTTTATTTCGTTGCAGACTTTATGTTTTATGAAAGTTTTTGGTTTTTAAGAATTAATATAATGCATTTAGCAATTAGGATTTGTATTGTATAAACACAGTTAATAATATTAAAATATTAATTGTTTAAATGTAATTTTTAAAATCAGACCGCGTTTTATTTTGGGTTTGGAGTGTCGAGAAAACGAATAACACAACAGATTTTTAATGAAAAAGTGCGCAAATTACAAGGAATAAAAATATTGCTGTCTGTTAGCTAGCTGGTATCTAGCTATTACAGTTATTGCCCTAGAGAGTACCAAATTTGCTACAATAACCGCTTGACAACTTATTCATTAAAAATAATATCAATGCTATTCATGATATTATGATAAAATAAAAATTATGGAAAAACACCCCTCTTTTGTAGACTTATTAATATCCCCTTATATATTACTCGATGTAAGCATACACATCGTCGAAGAGAAAGAAGTAAGGAGACCGGCTGAATATGATTTTAATCTTAGTAATTTAACTTAAGTTTAAGCTTAAGTTTAAGGTTAGGCTTAAACGCTTGACTAAACAAACAGGTTATAGCATTAGAGCAAAAGATCGTTTCTAACGTATCGCACAATTTGGATGCAACTTCTAATATTGCATAATTTTATTGATTGTGAATAAATTAACAAAAAGTATTTGTGAAAACTCTTTACATATATGCACAACCAAATTCTAAAGTATGGATAAGATATAAATAAACAAATATAAAAAAAATATTTGCACAGAAAACTCGAAATCCTTTTTTTTGTGTGTTTTCATATCTGCAATATCAAAAATAAATTTAATTTAAGAAAAGCAAGTGGAAAACTGAGAGTGTTAGGCTGCACTCAATTTAAATATAAAATACTTTTTCTGATAACAAATTTTCAGGAGACAATGTGCTAGCTGGATTTGCCTGGATTGTCACATTTGACTTTTTTGTTGTTACGTCGATGTTATCTTGAAAGACTGCTAGGGGCATGTCTGAGATGTTAAACATATTATAACCTACAGTTCACGAAAGTTAAAATTTCCATTTTACATTTAGATAGACCTTTCTAAATTGAATTCGTCCAGATAAATGCTTTTTTTAAATACTCCTATAACAAAAACGTTAATCTAATAACCAATATCGATTGATATAAGTCAAGTTCTGATAAAAGCTTTTAAAATTGAAGGAAAACCTACGGTGGAAAATAAATGTCAAAATAGGGAAAACAGTCTAATTTAAAAAAATAAAGATTCACGTGAACTACAACATAAAACAAATATTCTTTTACTAAACGTCGACAATAATAAAAAAATTTAAACAAATTCATAACATTTATGTATCTGAAGCTTCGATAAAAGCTAATAAAATAACAATGCGGACTAAACTCCCGTAATGGTAGTCTATATAAAATCCATAAAATTTTTTCAAGGCAACTTATCTGTAAAGCTAACATCATTTTTAAAAAACAACGTGACTAATATTTTTACTAAAATTAATGTTACAATAATTAGATTTTCTTTCTAAGTTACAAATTTTCAGGAAACAACTTCAAGAAAGCTTTCTGTTCGCCTTCCTTCTGACAAATGAATTGGATTTCTAAAAATACCTCGAAATCCTGCAGTTTTCTTTGATAAGTTGCAGTAAAGGCATCTCTAAAGAAAATCTATAAATTTAAACCTTCATCTATGCAGACAAACAATGGTTTTGCTGAATCAGAAATCTCATTATTTTCTTCTCACATTATACGGTTTCCTTATATAAATGATCCTTCGTTAAAAATAATTATCATTTTTGGCTAATTAAATCATTAGAAGAAATTAAATGCCTTGTACTTCGAACGTGAAGTCATTAAACCTTCGTGAAATAAATAACTATAATTTTGTGACATTTTTCCGCAGAGACGGTTTACCTTAGAGGCCACAGTAACGCGCGCCTTCCCGTATAAAAAATTAAAGTAGAAATACAGTTTGATTGTTTCTTTAATTAATCCCCACGTAATTTCTATCACATGTGTAGATCGTGACCTCAGATAAATTTAGTTTCTATGGCAACCAAATGATTTAGAGCAACAGCAGAGAAATTCCTTCAGTTCTTGACATCGCAAACTTGCCAGCCGCATAATTCCAGTAGTCAGTATGTCGGAGTACATTAAAATATGTGTACCCATTCTACCTCTGTACAAGCCGATTATTTGAAAATGTACATTTGCACATTTTTCTAATTTTAAAAGCTCGGCTTAGTAGGTTAGTCGTTAATTGTGTAATTGTGTGCTATAAAACACATAATTACTGAAAAGTTACGGAATGGGAAACCGCGGTTTGATTTAATGTTGCACCAGCTATATTGCTGTGATCTCAACTAATTTTAGTTCGGTAATATTTTGTAATTGCCAGTTTTCGTTATTTTTTTGTAATTAGAAGAAACCGATAAATTCAAAATATTTTCTGGATAACATTTAAATCTTATTTTAAACTTTATTAATGGTGGATATCACAATAAATTCACACAAGCACTTTTCTTTAAAACATTAACAAAATTAATAATACACATTTATAATAACTAAAATAACGAAGCTATCAAAATAATAATTATACCACCGTTTTAAGATTACCTACTGTAGAAGATTAACAATATTGTTAATGAAAACTTAATGTTTAATATAAGCCACATTTTAACACTAAAATAATTTTGAAATATTTGTGCCCCTCTTGTTTTGCTTCTCTGTTGTTGCTATATTTTTTATATTATAATGTTTTTTGGAATTATAGAAGGTTTCGTGTTTAAATTATTCTACAAAATACGCATAAAATATGGCTATCGGCAATATTTGATCTATTTTACTGCTTTGTTGTTTTTAGAGTTACTTTTACAATTTCTTTAGGAGTAAATCCTAAAACTCAATAATTCACTTTAATAATTTAAAATTCTGAAAATATACAGTGCTTAAAGACATTCTAGAATAAGTATATTTGTGTTTTAGTAATTAGAAAGATAATTCTACAATCGTTGTGCCTCTTTGTAGAAGTGTCGTGACTCTATTTTTTTATGTAGTATGTATGTGATGTGAGTTCGAAACGTTTCTAAAACGTTTCAGTTATTAAAATTGATTTAATATATAACTCTAGACCGTTTAACGTGGGTTTTAAGCCTCGCAAAGTGCTTAACTAATTTTGAAAAGATTTTTATGGCAAATTACCTCAGCGGTTTCCAATTACCTACCTGCGGTGGGTAAACGATCACAATAAAGTCCTTACTTCACCCAAACTCAAAAGAAACTTACACATTATAATTATTATACCAACAGTTATACAAAGATATTATCTGTTTATCATTATATGCGAGAGGAAGTGAGCAGTACAAAAGAAATTATAATATGGGGCAAGCACGACAATAAAAGTTTTGCTTAATAATCTTATTATTTAGAAATCAAGGTACTCGCCAATCGTAAACTAAAATATTTAAAACAATTATCCTTTATAACGAGGTATGTCCGTATTATCTTATATAATATATAATTATTATTATTAAATAAAATGACTTAAAAAACTACATACAAATATAATTTAGACCCCCCCCCCCTGCCCTGATCTATACAGTTTACTTTTTTAATAGAAAATTTAAACAGAATAGAAATTTCTACAAATGAACAAATGGAGCTGTAACTTGTACTACCGGGGGGTTTGGTATGAAATCCCATGCTCTGTTACAATAATTGATGCAGTACTTGAATTCTAATGAAAAAATAATGTGATATCTTAAAAAGTTCTTCCATACTGGTGTGAAATACTCTCCACTGCACAGTACTCAGAGACAGATCATCAAATGTTTTAATTTATGAAGAACCTTTTAAGACACTGCTTTAGATTTCCATTATCTTTTCATTAGAATTCCAGTACTGCATCAATTATAACATATCGGAAAGTATTCCATACACCCAGATGCCCTGGTTGATATAAATTTCAGCAGAATACTTTTTTACAAATTTTATTCATTCATAACAACTGCTAATCGGTTTAAATTTTCTATTAAAAAAAAGAACTGTATAAACCGGGGTCTGGGGTGTGGAACACCCTCCAGTGCACAGTACTCAGCGGCAGGTCATCAAATGTTTTAATTTATAAAGAACCTTTTAAAGTACCGCTTTAGGTTTCCATTATCCTCAGCGCCCCAGTCTATGGAATTCAGTTTTTTAATAGAAAATTTAGCCGTTGCTAATTCTAATGAAAATATAATGCAAATCTAAAGCGATATCTTAAAATGTTCTTCAGTCAGCCAAGACCCACCCAGGGTTGTAAAGCTGCACGATTGATTGATTGATTGATATCTTAAAAGTTTTTCATAAATTAAAACATTTAATGAACTGTTTCTGAGTATCATACACTGCAGGGTGTTCGACACCCCCCAGACCCCCCGGTATATACGGTTTAATTTTTAAATAGAAAACTTAAACAGATTAGCCCTTGCTAATTCTAATAAAAATATAATACAAATCTAAAGCGATATCTTAAAAAGTTCTTCATAAATTAAAACATTTGATGAACTGTTTCTGAGTATCATGCACTGGAGGGTGTTCCCCAGACCCCCCGGTATATACGGTTTATTTTTTAAATAGAAAACTTAAACAGATTAGCCTTTGCTAATTCTAATGAAAATATAATGCAAATCTAAAGCGATATCTTAAAAAGTTCTTCATAAATTAAAACATTTGATGAACTGTTTCTGAGTATCATGCACTGGAGGGTGTTCCACACCCCCAGACCCCCCGGTATATACAGTTTGTTTTTTAAATAAAAAACTTAAACGGATTAGCTCTTGAAAATTATAATGCAAATTCAAAGCGATATCTCAAAAAGTTCTTAAAAAATTAAAACATTCGATGAACTGTTTCTGAGTATCATGCACTGGAGGGTAAAATTAAAACATTTGATGAACTATCTTTAAGTACTATGCACTGGAGGGTGTTCCACACCCCCCAGACCCCCCGGTTTATACAGTTCATTTTTTTAATACAAAATTTAAACATATTAACCGTTGCTAGGAATGTATAAAATTTATATAAAAATGTATTCGGCTGAACTTTGTGACAACCAAGGGATAGAGGGTATGAAATATCCTTCAATCTGTTGCTATTGATGCAGTACTGGAATTCTTAAAGAAGGAAAATGAAAATCTAAAGCGGTATCATGAACGCATATGCGACTGTATCTGAAATTAAACTAGAACTTTGCTTTGATCGGCAAAAAATCTTCACCTCTGACCCATGAGCTTTTTCCTGATTATTGTTTTGAAGAGCAGCTTAATTCAAAATGAACCCTTTTAAGACTAAAAATAAACTAGAATAAGAGCATTCTATATTTTTGATATAAACGCGGAAGGTACCACCACCTGATGTTGTAAATTTGTTAAAAATATTACCCGGGTCAAAAGAGATCTCAAACAGATGGATGTTGAACGCATGGGATCTGATAATATTAAACCTTGAACCTTGCGAACCTTGGCTTGTCTCCTTGGCACTGTAAAGAACCGGGGCTTGGCTCCACACCTCCTTCATCTAACCGGCATATTGCCCGATTCTTTCGCCCTAAAACCAAATGTAGTTTCTCATTACTGCGGGTCGCGCCGCGATGAGTATCATAGAAGTCGTTCTGCAAGTTCTCTTAAGAAAAGTCTCATCTCGCTTTTTAAAGGCAAAGACTTGCGAAGATGGGATTAGGGTGTCGCATTAAGTTTGGAGATCTAATTAGACTCTGGGTCTCTTACACCGCAAAAATCTTCGAGTTGGTAATTATCAAGCTCTTTGGTTAACGGGTTTTTGGAAAATCTAGAGGCTTTGTAGAATTTTTCAGTCAGGTGACAAATAAACTCTTTGATGGACTCCACACCGGAATCCGCTTGCAGCCTCCTATTTGTGACAAACCACGGAGCCTTTATGGCGCGTCGTAATGCAATGTTATTGGTGGAGATGAGGGAGTTTAAGTGGGATTTTCTTACGTAACCCCAAACGGAGGCCACGTATGTTAAGATAGATCGGATAATCGTTTTTTAAAGAATGCGTCGGTTTGGGATATTATAATTTCGATGTATTAAAAGATATTAATATCATTAACGTATTCGTGTATCAAATGACCATTTCTGTAACAATTTATTTTTATAATTATTTACCTATTTTTACTTTATTCCTGACATACCTTACATACTTACATATCTCTGAGCAATATCTGAATCTAAAAGTAATTAGATTTGTATTTTTATTTTATTCATTCTTCATTCGCCATAATAATTTTTATATAATACGGAATCATAGAATTTCCATTCATGTAATTCTAAAATATTATATTTAAGGTAAAATCTATCACTCAAACTTGATTTTAAATGAAACGATTTTCAGTCAACACACGTTGAAGGCATCCAGGTGTGCAATCACAATTCGCTGCAGTGCAATGCAAAAGTCTCTAATGTTATAAAATCCCAAACACTTTAATATTTTCTATTAGTTAATACAATCAAAGCTCTTCCTAATTTCTAATTCTTTTATTATTTTTCTTTTAGCTTATGTTTAAATTTTATCCTTTTGTTAAACGTAATATCTTCATATTGCTACTTAAAATCTCTCATAATCTAAACTTCCTTCTTCAAAATTCATTAAATTTATTTTATATAATTAAAATAACTATTAATAAGTTTTTATATAGTATGGACTAATTTTACAATATTCTCGGCTCCAATAATTGTTGTTACAAAATTTAATTAAGAGTCTTCCAGAATAATAAAAATTAAAAATAACAACAAAGGTTTAAATTCTTTGCAGCTCATACAAAGAATATATAGCAACATACATAATATAATGGCTATATGGCATACTATTTAAATGAATAATAAATAGTTTATTGACTTTCGATATTATACATTATGTTGAATAAATTTTTTTTGCAGATTTACAAGCTAATGAAATTTCAAAATTTGTATTATATTATAGCTTATTCTATTATTATAATTTATAAATTAAGTTGTAAAAATTTAAAAATTGTATATTTAAGAATACATTTATAAACAAATAGAATAATAAAAACTCGGATGTGATCATGCCCACAACTTTATCATACTATTATTAAATATTAATTAATAAAAAGACCAAATTTAATAATAAAAAGAAAACATAAATATTAAAAAAATATTAAATCAGCTCTAAATCTCATTATAAAGATACGAAATTCCAAATTTGGCTTTTAAATTCCTATTAGTTTTTGAAATATTAAATAAAAAGTTATATTAGATAAAAGGAATTAAGAAAACATAAAAAATTAGTTTCTATAAACTAATTTCAATCAAAATTTATTTAAAATATTAATTTTGAACTTAAAATTTGCATTAGTTTTAGAAATGTTAAATAAAAACTAATATTAAATAAATTTATTTAAAAGTTTTAAATAAGACTATTTAAAATAAAATAGTTTCAATGAACCAATTTTATCTAAAACTTAATCAGAAGGAAGCCTTACTATGAAGATACAAAATCCCAAATTTAGTTTTCTAGTTCCTATTAGTTTTTAAAATAGTAAATAAAAACAAATATTAAATAAGAAGATTTAAAAAGAAAAAAAGAAAATTTAATCAGACCTAGTCTTATTATGAAGATAAGAAATCCCAAATCTTGTTTCAAAATTCCTGCTGGTTTTTGCTGTAGAGCGCAGATAAAATTTGATCCCACACATACGTACACAGATACACCTACACACAGACGCTTTTTGGAAATAAGCTTATCTAGCTCATGGTACCTCAGAAAACATCAATTCATCAAAATCTCAATTTTTTTCTGCACGAAAACAATAGGTACGTTCTTATATTACATAATAATATGATAAAGTAAAAACATAAGCTAACAATAAAATATCGATTGGTTTTGCTTTAATTAATCATCGTTAAAATGGACAATAAATATTTATACCATGTATATTTCATGCAGAAATTAATATATTTTGATTTGAATTAATATTTTAATTTTTAAAAATTTTGGGTTTCTCAATTTACATGAAACAAATCCGAAATGTAATTGAATTAGAATTAATAATTTAATTTCATTTATTTGAGTTGCGTTACTGTACCTATTCTCATCATGTCAGATTTTAATTTGACATAGTATTATGTTACTTTTTAGATTATAACGAATAACAAGAAAAATAAATTTTATTTTAATTTGTAATTTAATTGGATTCATTTAAGTGGCAGTTTTGTCACTACCCAGTAATTATTACTGTTTTTTTAATTATTAATTTAATTTATTAGTGTTGAAAGTAAATCACTTTCAACATTAATTCTTATAAAGTAAGTAATTATGTAACGCAAATATAGTTTGAAGCTATACTTTTCCAAATAATTGTAAAATATTTTTACAATAATTATTTTTAAGTTCAAGAAGTTAGTATTTCTCGAAACAGAAAATAAAAGCAGTTAATTTGACATTTTTTAAATATATAGTACATCTTTAATTTGACTTTCGCACAATAGTTCTAGAAATAGTTACTTTCCGCGCTGGTGCGTCAAGTGCGTTGTTTTTCGCTTGGGATTGTATGAAAGTGATACTATTACTATCTTTTCATCTTAACAAAGAGGAAAACATGACAATATACAATTTACCTTTAGTTCTTAATGATGACTTTATGATTTTCTTTTCATATTATATAACGGAAACATCCGTACCGCTACTGCTAGATCGTCAATTACCTAAGAAATTTCCTTTTATATTAGTCAGGCATACCACTTAGGTAAAGAAATCTCAGTCAAAACATTTTCGGGCTCTTTTGTTCGATATCCGGTACTTAGGTTATAATTAAATTTTTCTAAATTTATTATTAATTTATGCGGTAATATAAATGTGCACTTTAAACCTTACATCTTCTAACATTTTAATGAATGAATGATTTTCGGTGCAGTGCGGTTGCAGATTAAACTAACAAATTTAGATGAAATAATAGAAATATGGTTTTTAAACAAGTTATGGAAGGGTAGGACTACATACTACCAATTATTGCTTTGAAAAACAATGGAATATAATTTAAAATATTAAAACACGGTCTAGTTAAAGCAATATGGCGCACTTTCATGGCTATTGCCAATAGTCGTTTGCATTTAATCATATTTTATTTATTTCTGTTTTAATTTGTTATATTTTGCATGCGACGGTTTAGTCAAAACATGACGAATCGCTACTGCTTCCAGCCCAAATTGCTATATGGTAATAACACCTCGTTCTTATCGCATCTATCATTGACATCGTTAGACAACCACTACAGTCCAATTAAATTTTAATTAGCCAAATTACAAACCACCCAATTAGTAATCAATAATAGTAAATTAAATTTCAAACGTAGACGTTAAGTTTCTTTGAGTAAACTTTATCAATATAAAGCAATTCTGTCAACACTTCCATTTTATTGTTATGTAATGAGGCAGCAATTTATTTCAGGTGGATAAACGGAAAACATCCAATAAGCATGATATTTGTAGTATGAGTATTATTCTAGAGGTAAATAAACAAGTAAAATATTAACAAATACATAATTCAACATTAAACAGCAACTCGTGTGATTAAATATTTATAAAACGTTTAAATTTTTTCCCAAGCCGAAACTTATTTCCTTTTCATTTTGAAATAACCTCGCCCGACAATTATTTGTAAGTCACATTGGGAATTTTTCAACTTCCCAGTAGAATAACACTTTTCGTTTTATTCGAATTCCCCTATATTGTTTTGTTGGCTTTAGGAATCATCAAATAGTAGAAATAAACGTAAGCTAAACAAGAAATCCTACAATTTCGTTCAAGTTGGATAAATCTATATTTCATTGTTTTATTAATAAAAATTTTATACAAAATTAAATAAAACATGTTGTACCTGCATGAAGACTTTTACGACGTGGAATATTTATCTGAAAATTGTACAATCAAACTTATGGAATAGGCATGGTTTAAAATGGAATTTTTGTTGAAGTGGAGTTTTATCAAGTGTTGAATTTTCAGATTTATCTTTGCAATCCCATCTCGTTCCCAAAACAAATTTGATGTTTTTTGTTGACTTTATTAGAAACAAGTCATTTTTATCTCACCCACATCCAACTTCACCACAAATTTTATTCGTGGTATTGACGATTATACATTTTGGCTGGTTATTAATGTGTTTTTAGGTTTATTAAGGACTTTTCAAATACTTGATTCATTAACAGTTTGTTTACCAATCCTACAGATAATATTAAATTTTCCAAAAATCTTAATTACAATTTTCACATGAATATTCGATAGACTAATAGTGAATTCGTTTAATGTTTGCTTTTGTAAATATGCTTTTGCTGCATAGTACGTAAATATGTGCAGTATCAACTAATTATTATCCTGTTACTTTATAAAATGTAAATATCAAATTACACATATTATGTATTCTCTCCAACTGAACTAATCATCAAACACACCTGAGCTTACAGCTTCGCAATTATGTTTATTGCAGATTCCACACATCCGTTCAGGTACAGTTCAGTGTTTCCGTAATTTAGTGATTTTCACTTATAAAACATCGTACGGTTAACTTTGTAAAGTAATGAAACTCGTCCAGCATCACAGTTACAGAGTTACTTTACTTGTAATAAATTATATCTTCTTGGCGAGATCAAACCATTCAGTCGGCAATGTATCTACTTGAGTTTGTTTTAATATCAAAATTTTAAAGCATCCTGACTTCTCCACTTTAGATTTAAGATTGTTAAATAAGTTTTTAAACTTAAAAAAAAAATTTTTATTTAAAGATTTTTAAATCCCAACGCAATCGGAAATCGAACCTATCATCACGGGACATATTATTATGTATCTACTTCACCCAACCACCTGTATTGTTTTAAATTTGCACTGACTTTGAAAATATGTTAAACGATTCAGTCTAAGTTGAAAATCAATTAATATTAATATTGAAGGCACGAACCTGAGAGTTGTCTTGAAGAATTTTAAAATTCGAAGAGTTATCTTTTTTTGAGCCATGACTGTAAGCGACAATAAGAATAGTCAATGTATTAAAATCTTTTTATTTCTGACAATATTCTGTCGGAGCTAAAATAATATTCTTTTTTAAAGATTCTTGAAAAAATATAATAGATACTCACCGTGTTCTGTGATGGGGAGAATTGCGTAAATGGGGTGAATTGACCGTAGTTAGTATTGCTTTCTATTGCGTAAATTGAAATTGTCAAGCATGCTTATTAGATAGAAGCAATACGGTCGATATGTTTCGAATTAATATCTTCTCGAGAAATTGAATTATTATGGGATCCCAGGTTTTCCTTGCGGACTGATTACGTCACAGCATAACTAATATAACTGTGCGTTTAATGAACTATTCGCCTCAAAACAAATTCAAATTGAGCTATTATTTTTATTATCACCAATGTAAGATTTATTCACATGTTGCGTGTTTATTCATACAGGATTCTTGAATGAAGTCGACACGCAGCCGATTTTCAGTTTAAACTGAATCGGAATATTTTTGAATTCATATAAAAAATATTGCATTACTTTTTTTTTAAAATACACCCAAACTGCAGAGCAAATTACAACGCAGCAGCAAGAAACCGAACTTGAAAACAAATGGGAACTTAATCGGGCGGGATATAATCATTTTATAATATACAAAGAACCAAACAGATGGGGCAACACTTTTTCCAGTAAAATAAACATCATATCCGCAAACTGAGTAATTTGAGATAGCTGCCGTTTGCAGTAAAATGATTTGAGTAAATGTCATAAAGCTGCGAATACTTACAGTTATTGTACTTCACTTATTTCTCTTCTTGCCAATTAACTTCGATTATCTGCTTCTCGTTTCCATTCCTGCGATTCCTAATAATAAATTTTATAGATGGTTTTTATTGTAAGGTAATCTGGAAGAAAAAGTATTAATATCTTTAATTGATTACTTTAATTGGATGTGATTTTAATTGACTGTCTAGTACATGTATGCTTAACTATCGTTGCTTCACAAACAAAATGATCATAAGACCATAAAAATATTTGTAAGATATTTCAGATATATTTATAAACTTATAATTTTAATAAAACAACAAGAGTGTGATTCCGAAGGAATCATTTGATAATTCTTAACCACACCAACTTCACTAATCAACTGATTTACTTCTCCCTTTAATTGCTTTTCTTTTGAATCTTTTTCCATTTTTTCAATTTTATTTTTTCTACGGATATTAGTTTTAGGTTATACAGTAGAACCCCGATTATCCGTGCGCGGATTATCCGTGAAGCGGTTTATCCGTTGGCCCATTATACATCAATTATCGTCAGATTATTATGCGTGCGGCGGTTTATCCGTGAGGCGCCAGCGGTTTATCCGTGGACATTCGCAACTTTAGTAGTATAGTATGTGAAATCAAATGTATAGAATTTATGCTTACTTCAGAGATCCACTTGGATTACATACGAAGCTGTTTAGTGTATTCTTTTTGTAATAATTTAACAAAACGTCAATTATTATTATCCGTGTTTTCAATTATCCGTGCCGAGCACGGTCCCGGTCGGCCCGGATAATCGAGGTTCTACTGTATTTAATAATAGTTTGGTTATTTAGGTACAACAACTCCTGTTTTAATATAAAATTTATTTTTATGCATTTATCTACAAAAACCTATTTAAATGCAAAAAAATATAAAAATACGTAAATGGTGATATGTACGTACGTATATGCGATTTGACAAAAATTTTCCAACTTTTGTGATTATTCAACCCTTATAAGTTTCCAAACTTAGAAGTGGGAAAGTTTAAACTATAAAATAGCCTAGAAAGTAGCCACATGGGGTTAATCGAAACTATGAATACCTAACTTTTAATATAGATAATAGGTATATACAGACAAACTAGTTTATAACTTGGACTAAGTATTTGAATTTTATAGTGATTACCTAGACAATTATTATCAAATTATTTAAACTTGAATACTTCTATAATTAAAAGTTCTTGGCTGGAAATATCTTATAAGAAAATTTTTAAAATAAAAATGCAATAAATGTGATAAGTTAATAAGTTTTACATTAATTACAATATTGGCTTACTATTGAATAATATTAGAAACTAAAAGCTCTTTTTAATTGGATAAGAGATAGTCTTGGAAATCTAAACAAAAGACTAGCCAAACAAGCAAAATTAATTACTACTGACTTGAAAATCAATTATTAAACAGAAACCTAGATTTGAAGGATTTCCGGTAGAAAATACAGAAAATGTTACAGCAGCTAAGAGTATATACACCTAAATCCCACCTATATTTATTGCGGCTGTACAAAACATTAAATCTCTATCCCAGATAACAAGTCAAGCTTGAATCTAGCCTGAATCAAGTTTGTCGTAAAAACGTTGTGAGCTTAATTCAAGCTTGCCACGATAAGCCATTAAGCTTGAATTAAGCTTGATTTGCAAGCTTGCATCACGCTTGATTAATAAGCTTAAATCAAGCTTGTTTTATTACCCAACAAGCTTACATCAAGCTTGAATCAAGTTTGATTTGCAAGCTTGCATCAAGTATGATTTGTAAGCTCAATTCAAGCTTGTATTATTAGTCAACCAACTTACATCAGCTTGAATCAAGCTTAATTTCAAGCTTGCATTAAGCTTGGTTTGTAAGCTTGAACCAAGTTTGTTTTATTAGTCAATCAACTTACATCAAGCTTGAACCCAGCTTGTTTGTCCAGCTTGAATCAAGCTTGATTCCAACTTGAATGTTTAGCTTGAATTAAGCTTTGACTTAATTCCGACCGACCACCGAACCGTTCAAAGCATTACCGACTCGGAAGAAATCGGGTTTGCTTAATTTTTATGCTTGAATTAAGCTTGGCGTAACCTTGCCAAGCTTACAATATGTTACAATTTTAATCTTGAAGTAAGCTTGATCTAAACTGGACACGTCAAGCTTGACAAACAAGAGAAAATCAATTCAAAATAAAGCTTGCTGTAAGCTTGCGTGCTATCTGGGATAGCAATTAATGCTCAAGGTAGCAGGAAGTGACTTAAAATTTAAAGTCGCGGAAATAATAATAGTACAAAAGCCTGGCAAACTACCCAAGAAGGTAAAGTCATACCGAGGGGTTAACCGCTGGTGAAGTTTTATGTACACATCTCATGAAGTACATGACATCTCATGTGAAGTACATAAAGTACTTGTGAAATACATAAAGTACTTGTGAAGTACATGAAGTACTGGTAAAATACATGAAGCACGTGTAAAGTAGGTAAAATACGAGTTAAGAATATTGAAGTACAAGTGATGTATCATAAAATTAGTAAATTTTTGGTGAATTACATAAAGTTGAACTAAGCTTATGCGCATGCGCTACGGTCAATGTGTATTATAGATACGACACGTGCAATCAATAATAATTATTTGATAGCAAATTAACTTACATCAGTACATTTTCTTAAAATTTCTTATCTTAAACGTTGAATAGACCTTTGGCGGTAATTATTTTACTAATTAAAAGTTTTGATAGTTGCTAGTTTGATAGTAATCAATTCGCACTATGAGAACAACACTATAGTAAGTGCAATAAACTAACTTGCGAGAGAAACGCATTTTAAAACTCAATATTTTCAAATCACATATATTAATACATCATATTGCAGCATTATTACATATATTTGACCATATTCAATTAAACAAAAAATTAGAAGCAAAAGAAGTTGCAAACATCAAATATTGAATTTTAAAATGCGTTTTTTCGCAAGTTAGTTTATTGCACTTACTATAGTGTTGTTCTCATAGTGCGAATTAATTAAATTAAACTTAGATTTCTTTAGTTAATTTTGTAATTTTTTTAGTTCACTTATTTGAATATCATGGAGGTTTGGTAGCTCAATAAACAGCTTTAGTAATTCATTATTTCGTCGTGATTAATTAATTACATTGATCTTCCGGATTTAGTAGTTACTTTTTATTAGAAGTAAACTGAAGATCTCCGTTGCAGAGGCACTGGAGGTGTTCCACACCCTAGACCCCGGTTTAAATAATTTATTTTATTTAAAGTGAATTAAATACTTAAGCATATCCCAAGTTTTTAAAATTAGCTATGGCCAAGTTTAATTTGTAATCTGATAATTAATCATAAATTGCATAATTATAAATTCCATACCCCTGGGAGGTAGATCTCTGCAACTGAGATCTTCGGTTTACTTCTGATAAAAGTAAACTAAGAGACGGTCTTGGCCTAGTAGTTAGAGCGATCAACTACTGATGCAAAGGCACCCGGTTCGATCCCGGGAGTAGTCTAGTAAGGAAAATTTTCTTTCTGACTCTGTCTATCCGTGACCGTCTTCCGTGCATAATTAATCATAAATTGCATAATTTATGGAGGTACCCTGGGAGGTAGATCTCTGCAACTAAAGATCTTCAGTTTACTTCTGATCTAAGTAAACTAAGAGACGGTATTGGCCTAGTAGTTAGAGCGATCAATTACTGATGCAAAGGCACCCGGTTCGATCCCGGGAGTAGTCTAGTAAGGAAAACTTTCTTTCTGACTCTTTCTATCCGTGACCGTCTCCGTGCTTCGGAGGGCACGTAAAACCGACGGTCCCCTGAGTTGTTGACTGCAACAGGCTGATGCTCAGGAGTGAGCTACGCAATCCGGAGGGTCTGGAACACCCTCCAGTGTCTTTTCAACGGAAGATCTTCAGTTTACCTCTGATAAAAAATAAACTACTCGATCCGGGAGTCGGAAGGGAAGGGGGAGCGTAGTGCCTCCAGTGCCTCTGCAACGGAAGATCTTCAGTGTACTTTTGATAAAAAATAAACTACTCAATCCGAGGGGTGTAGGGGAAGGGAGATCTTCAGTTTACTTTTAATAAAAATAAACTACTCAATCCGGGGGGTGTGGAACACCCTCCAGTGCTTGAATTTTGGAATCTCGGTAAGTCTCTGAAATACCGATGCAGTACGTAAAATACAATGAAGTATTGATGAATTACGGTGAATTACTGGTGAAGTACGTGAACTCCCGTAAATTACGGCTGAATTATATGAAGTACAAAGAAGTATGGAGAATTATGATGAAGTACGTGAAGTTAATTGTACACGATTTCCTCTAGCGGTTAACCTCTCGAGTCATACAGACCTGTCAGCTTACTTCTCATCTTGTCAAAGTTGATTGAAAGAACACTCTTAAAACGACTTGAACCAGCCATAAAAGAAAAACAACTATTTCTGGACCATTAGTTTGGGTTTAGACAGGGAAATGCAACTGTAGAGCAGATCCACAGGTTAACTGCAGAAATTAATAATAACTTTGAAAAGAAAAATACTGTACTGCGGGGTTTATTGATATAAATCAAGCTTTTGATAAGGTTTGAGACGTGGGACTTCTGTATAAAATGAAAAGAGTGCTGCCTGAGAGCATATACCTTGTACTAAAATCGTATCTCACAGACAGACATTTTTATGTTAAATTTCGATAGGAATGCACCAAAATTTGTCCAATCTAAGATAGAATTCCCGCTGGGAAGTGTGCTGGGACCTATTCTTTATTAACTTTAGATTGCTGATTTTCCCACCAGCGCAAATACCATTGCAGAAATATTTGTGGACGATACTGCCAGCCTAGTTGCACACAAGGACCCTATTGTAACCTTAGAAACGCTGCAAAAAAGTCTGAATCAAATGGATTCATGGTTTAAAAAGTAGAAAATAAAAGTGAATAAAAGCAAGTCTGTCCAGGTAACATTCTCTATAAGAAGAAATACATGCCCCCCCCCAATTAAATTAAATAATCAACAAATTCCTCGATCCGATAACACAAAATATTTAAGTATCCGCCTAGACAGACGCTTGACTTGAGGCAATCACATCCTCACGAAGAGAAAGCAGCTTGGGCTAAAGCTAAGTAAACTTTACTGTTTTATCGGCAGAAATTCAAAGATGACTCTTGAGAATAAATTATTGATTTACAAGATTATCCTAACGCAAGTATGGACCTATGGGGTTTAGCATCCACTTTCAACATCGAAATATTAGAGAGATACCAATCAAAAACATTGCGGATGATTACCGATGCTCCATGTTTGTCCCAAATGAGGTGATTCAACGTGACCTGCAAGTGGCAAGAGGACGTTAAAAACTACAGCAAAATTTACGCAAGATTGAAGTGACAGATTAAAGCGACCAAATACAAACGATTGGTTTGTGGCGGCCAACGCCACAGCCTGTTTAAGAATAACTGTAGAGATCAGGGAGCTCTAAAGAAGGTACACAAATTGATATGGTAACCAGTAACCATGAGGTTATTGTTTATTATATCAGACAGTACGAAAAACAACGATACCATATCGAGTAATGATTAGTAATCATATTTGTTCCAAATTAAATCAATTATTAATTTTGTAATTATAATATTTTAAATAAAACAAATAGTTATTTCCAACATCAAGCTACCTTAAAATTATAACGTGAGAGGATTTAAATACGCATCCTCTACAGGTTGAACAGACTTTAAGTGAACTTTTTTCTCAGCTAGAAGTGTTCATGTTGTGATTATGTGGTTGAGAGGGAGACGTCCTCTAGACGAATTAATTTTGTCAATTTATTGTATTACTTATTATCAATTAGATAGATTGTAATAAAAAAAATTTAATCTAAACCTGCAATATTAGCACTATTTCTAGTACATTACGATCTATTTCCTTCTATGATCTAAATTTATAGGGTTAAATGCGAGCGGTCAACTGCTAGAGGAAATCGTGTACAATTAACTTCACACTTCACGTAATTCATGATAATTCTCCATACTTTTTCGTACTTCATATAATTCAGCAGTAATTCACAGGACTTCACGTACTTCACTAGTAATTCACCGTACTTCATCAATAATTCACGGTACTTCACCTGATTCATCGATACTTCATTGTATTTCACGTATATCATTAGTATTTTAGAGACTTTGAGACTTTCCAAAATTTGAGCAATGAAGGGTGTTTCACACCCCCCGGATCGAGTAGTTTATTTTTTATCAGAAGTAAATTGAAAATTTCCCGTTGCAGAAACACTGGAAAATGTTCCACACCCCCAGACCCCCCGGATTAAGTAGTTTATTTTTTATTTTGTTGCAGAGATCTGCCTCCCAAGGGGTACGGAATTTATAATTACACAGTTTATAATTAATTGTCAAATTACGAATTAAACACATTTACTAGACCACAGCTAATTTTAATAAACTTGAGATATGCTTAAATATTTAATTCACTTTTAATAAAAATAAATTATTTAAACCGGGGAGTCTGGGGGGTGTGGAACACCCTCCAGTGTCTCTGCAACAGGAGATCTTTAGTTTACTTCTGATAGAAAGTAAACCACTTGGTCTGGGGTTCTGCATGTTCTGCAATGTTCTTTATTCCAAAATTTGTGCACATATAGATAATAGGTATATACAGACAAACTAGTTTATAACTTGCACTAAGTATTTGAATTTTATAGTGATTACCTAGACAATTATTATCAAATTATTTAAACTTGAATACTTCTATAATCAAAAGTTCTTGGCTGAAAATATCTTACAAGAAAATTTTTAAAATGAAAATACCATAAATGTGATTATTTTGGGCAAATAATATAATATAATTTGAAGTTAATAAGTTTTACATTAATTACAATATTGGTTTACTATTGAATAATATTAGAAACTAAAAGCTCTTTTTAATTGGATAAGAGATAGTCTTGGAAATCTAAACAAAAGACTAGCCAAACAAGCAAAAATTAATTACTACTGACTCGGAAAATCAATTAATAAACAGAAACCGAGATTTGAAGGATTTCCGGTAGAAAATACAGAAAATGTTACAGGAGCTAAGAGTATATAGACCTAAAGTCCCATCTATATTCATTATGGGTGTACAAAACATTAAATCTCTATCCCAGATAGCAAGCCAAGCTTGAATCTAGCTTGAATCAAGCTTGCCGCAAAAACTTTGCAAGCTTAATCCAAACTTGTCACATCAAGCCGTTAAGCTTGACTCAAGCTTGATTCAAGCTTGCTACTTAACACTGAATAAGCTTGATACAAAACTGAATCACGCTTGATTTGGAAACTTGAATCAAGCTTGTTTTATTAATCAATCAGCTTACACCAAGCTTGAATCAAGTTTGATTTGCAAGATTGTATCAAGCTTCATTTGTAAGCTTGAATCAAGCTTAATTCCAACCTGGGTATTTAGCTTGAATTAAGCTTTGATCAGCTTACGTCAAGCTTACTTTACCAGCCGATATAATGCTTGTTGTTTAAGCTTCTTATTCATTTGTGTTGAGCTTGATTTAAATATGAATTAATTTTACTCATTTCTTTATTATTATTTAAAGTATTAAAAAATTAAGTACTCAGGAATCTTATTAGCTATTATTCTTTATCCGACGTAATTACACAATAGTTTAGAAAAAAATGAATTTGTTTATTTTATAAAAATAATCATTATAATTGATTACTTCTAAGTACAATGTGTTTAAAAATCTTACAAATGATTACAATTCTCTCCAGTTTCATTTGGTAAACTCTGCGGTATTATGATTAATACATTTAAATTGCACCTTTCACTGCATTTTTATTCCTTCTGTAAATTTTATGTGAAGATCCACCATTGCAAAAACAAAGAAACAAATTTAACAACAAGAGTTTTTATTTTATTTAAATTAATGTTACAATAGATATAATATATAAATGAATATCACATAAATTAATTGGTAAGGCATCCTTATATGTTACCTGTTTTCTGCACTAAAACAACGTGGTATCAAAATTAAAAGGTTAATGCTAAATTAACAGCGTTAATAACAAATACTAATCAACAACAAGTAATATTGTTATATGTAATATTATTACAAAATCCAACACAATACAGTAAAAGTAAAAAATTAAATTATATTACTTGGAGTACAAAGCACAAATGATGATAAAACAGAACTACAACGCCACGTTGGCCACAGAAAATAAATGCTTATATATGTACATAAGTATATGCCTGTCCACCGAACCGTTCAAGGCATTACCGACTTGGAAGAAATCGGGTTTGCATAATTGCTATGCTTGAATTAACTTGGCGTAACCTTGCCGCGTCAAGCTTACAAAATGCTACAATTTCAAGCTTGAAGTAAGCTTGATCTAAACTGGACACGTCAAGCTTGACAAACAAGCAAAAATCAATTCAAAATAAAGCTTGCTGTAAGCTTGCGTGCTATCTGGGATAGCAATTAATGCTCAAGGTAGCAGGAAGTGACTTAAAATTTAAAGTCGCGGAAATAATAATAGTACAAAAGCCTGGCAAACTACCCAAGAAGGTAAAGTCATACCGAGGGGTTAACCGCTGGTGAAGTTTTTTGTACATATCTCATGAAGTACATGACATCTCATGTGAAGTACATAAAGTACTTGTGAAATACATAAAGTACTTGTGAAGTACATGAAGTACTGGTAAAATACATGAAGCATGTATCATAAAATTAGTAAATTTTGATGAATTACATGAAGTTAAACCCAAAGCTTATGCGCATGCGCTACGGTCAAGGGGTATCATAGATACGACACGTGCAATCAATAATAATGATTTGATAGCAAATTAACGTACATCAGTATATTTTCTTAACATTTCCTATCTTAAACGTTGAATAGACCTTTGGCGGTAATTATTTTACTAATTACAAGTTTTGATAGTTGCTAGTTTAATAGTAATCAATTAATTAAATTAAACTTAGATTTCTTTAGTTAATTTTGTAATTTTTTTTACTTCATTTATTTGAATATCATGGAGGTTTGGTAGCTCAATAAAAAGCTTTGGTAATTCATTATTTCGTCGTGATTAATTAATTACATTGATCCCTCGGATTTAGTAGTTACTTTTTTATTAGAAGTAAACTGAAGATCTCTCGTTGCAGAGGCACTGGAGGGTGTTCCACACCCCCCAGACCCTCCGGTTTAAATAATTTATTTTTATTTAAAGTGAATTAAATATTTAAGAATATCCCAAGTTTTTTAAAACTAGCTATGGACAAGTTTAATTCATAATCAGATAATTAATCATAAATTGCATAATTTATGGGAGGTACCCTGGGAGGTAGATCTCTGCAACTAAAGATCTTCAGTTTACTTCTGATCTAAGTAAACTAAGAGACGGTCTTGGCCTAGTAGTTAGAGCGATCAATTACTGATGCAAAGGCACCCGGTTCGATCCCGGGAGTAGTCTAGTAAGGAAAACTTTCTTTCTGACTCTTTCTATCCGTGACCGTCTCCCGTGCTTCGGAGGGCACGTAAAACCGACGGTCCCCCTGAGTTGTTGACTGCAACAGGCTGATGCTCAGGAGTGAGCTACGCAATCCGGAGGGTCTGGAACACCCTCCAGTGTCTTTTCAACGGAAGATCTTCAGTTTACCTCTGATAAAAAATAAACTACTCGATCCGGGAGTCGGAAGGGGAGGGGGAGCGTAGTGCCTCCAGTGCCTCTGCAACGGAAGATCTTCAGTGTACTTTTGATAAAAAATAAACTACTCAATCCGAGGGGTGTAGGGGGAGGGAGATCTTCAGTTTACTTTTAATAAAAATAAACTACTCAATCCGGGGGGTGTGGAACACCCTCCAGTGCTTGAATTTTGGAATCTCGGTAAGTCTCTGAAATACCGATGCAGTACGTAAAATACAATGAAGTATTGATGAATTACGGTGAATTACTGGTGAAGTACGTGAACTCCCGTAAATTACGGCTGAATTATATGAAGTACAAAGAAGTATGGAGAATTATGATGAAGTACGTGAAGTTAATTGTACACGATTTCCTCTAGCGGTTAACCTCTCGAGTCATACAGACCTGTCAGCTTACTTCTCATCTTGTCAAAGTTGATTGAAAGAACACTCTTAAAACGACTTGAACCAGCCATAAAAGAAAAACAACTATTTCTGGACCATTAGTTTGGATTCAGATAGGGACATGCAACTGTAGAGCAGATCTACAGGTTAACTGCAGAAATTAATAATAACTTTGAAAAGAAAAATACTGTACTGCGGGGTTTATTGATATAAATCAAGCTTTTGATAAGGTTTGAGACTTCTGTATAAAATGAAAAGAGTGCTGCCTGAGAGTATGTACCTTGTACTGAAATCGTATCTTACAGAAAGACATTTTTATGTTAAATTTCGAGAGAAATGGACCAAAATTTGTTCAATCTATGATGAAATTCCGCAGGGAAGTGTGCTGGGACCTATCTTTTACTAACTTTACACTGCTGATTTTCCCACCAGCGCAAATACCATTGCAGGAACATTTGAGGATGATACCGCCAGCCTAGTTGCACACAAGAACCCTGTTGTAGCCTTAGAGACGCTGCAGAAAAGTCTGAATCAAATGGATTCATGGTTTAAAAAGTGAAAATAAAAGTGAATAAAAGCAAGTCTGTCCAGGTAACATTCTCTATAAGAAGAAATACATGCCCCCGCCAATTAAATTAAATAATCAACAAATTCCTCGATCTGATAACACAAAATATTTAGGCATCCGCCTAGACAGACGCTTGACTAAAGGCAATCACATCCTCACGAAGAGAAAGCAGCTTGGGCTAAAGCTAAGTAAACTTTACTGTTTTATCGGCAGAAATTCAAAGATGACTCTTGAGAATAAATTATTGATTTACAAGATTATCCTAACGCAAGTATGGACCTATGGGATTTAGCATCCACTTTCAACATCGAAATATTAGAGATACCAATCAAAAACATTGCGGATGATTACCGATGCTCCATGTTTGCCCCAAATGAGGTGATCCAACGTGACCTGCAAGTGGCAAGAAGACGTTAAAACTACAGCAAAATTTACGCAAAACAAGATTTTAGGCATCCAAATGGGTAGACGATTGTTTGGCGGCCAACGCCACAGCACTTGTTTAAGAATAAATGTAGAGATCAGGGAGCTCTAAAGAAGGTACACAAATTGATATGGTAACCAGTAACCATGAGGTTATTGTTTATTATATCAGACAGTACGAAAACAACGATACCATATCGAGTAATGATTAGTAATCATATTTGTTCCAAATTAAATCAATTATTAATTTTGTAATTATAATATTTTAAATAAAACAAATAGTTATTTCCAACATCAAGCTACCTTAAAATTATAACGTGAGAGGATTTAAATACGCATCCTCTACAGGTTGAACAGACTTTAAGTGAACTTTTTCTCAGCTAGAAGTGTTCATGTTGTGATTATGTGGTTGAGAGGAGACGTCCTCTAGACGAATTAATTTGTCCCAAATGAGGTGATCTAACGTGACTTGCAAGTAGCAAGGAGGAAGTTAAAAACTACAGTAAAATTTACTACGCAAGATTGAAGCGACAGATTAAAGCGACGAAATATAAATGATTGGTTGAACAGACTTTAAGTGAACTTCTTTCTCAGCTAGAAGTGTTCATGTTGTGATTATGTGGTTGAGAGGGAGACGTCCTCTAGACGAATTAATTTTGTCAATTTATTGTATTAGTACTTATTATCTATTAGATAGATTGTAATAAAAAAAATTTAGTCTAAACCTGCAATATTAGCACTATTTCTAGTACATTACGATCTATTTCCTTCTGTGATATAAATTTATAGGGTTAAATGCGAGGGGTCAACCGCTAGAGGAAATCGAGTACAATTAACTTCACACTTCACGTAATTCATGATAATTCTCCATACTTTTTCGTACTTCATATAATTTAGCAGTAATTCACGGATCTTCACGTACTTCAGCAGTAATTCACCGTACTTCATCAATAATTCACGGTACTTCACCTAATTCATCGATACTTCATTGTATTTCACGTATATCATTGGTATTTTAGAGACTTACCGAGATTCGAAAATTTGAGCAATGGAGGTGTTCCACACCCCCGGATCAAGTAGTTTATCTGTTATTTTGTTGCAGAGATCTGCCTCCCAAGGGTACGGAATTTATAATTACGCAGTTTATAATTAATTGTCAAATTACGAATTAAACACATTTACTTGACCATGGCTAATTTTAATAAACTTGAGATATGCTTAAATATTTAATTCACTTTTAATAAAAATAAATTATTTAAACCGGGGAGTCTGGGGGGTGTGGAACACCCTCCAGTGCTCTGCAACGGGAGATCTTCAGTTTACTTCTGATAAAAGTAAACCACTTGGTCTGGGGTTCTGCATGTTCTGCAATGTTCTTCATTCCAAAATTTGTGCACTGGAGGGTGTTCCACACCCTCCAGACCCCCCGGATTGAATAGTTTATTTTTATCAAAAGTAAACTGAAGATCTCCCGTTGCAGAGGCACTGGAGGGTGTTCCACGCCCCACAGACCTCCCGGATCGAGTAGTTTATTTTTTATCAGAAGTAAACTGAAGATCTTCCGTTGCAGAAGCACTGGAGGATGTTCCACGTGAAGTACTTTACGTACTTCACATGAGTTGTCATGTACTTCATAAGATGTGTACAAAAAACTTCACCTGCGGTTAACCTCTCGGTTAAATGTAAACCTAGAGTGAATTAAAAACTAATTATTTTACAAACCAAAAATTCTGAGGATAAGCAGCCTATACTGCACCACAAAGTTTTGCTTCAAAAATCACTTAAAAAAGGGATCTGTAAAGGGAGAGAAACAGAAAATGCAGTTTATCCCAAATCAAAGGCCATAATTGCAGGGGGGAAAGAGATATGATATTAAAATGATATTTATAATTCTTCTCAACTAATGCTTTTTTCAACACAGTATTTACTGCATATTTATATCACAGTTATAATTTACAAAAAAGTCAAATTTGACTTATATGCACAAAACCTTAACGTTGCTAAAACTTCACTTTTAGTGCTACGCTCAAGATTACATAAATCGGCTCTCGTTGGTATTTAACCTTACGATAACAATCACAATTTCTACAAAATAATTACATCGATGTCAATGGAGTAGATACTTATTTTGCTTTTACTGGTGTTTAAATTCGACTTTCGATCTCTTTAGTTTAAACGTTATAAAGTAGCTATTAAACTCGTACCAACCTTTCGCCAAATCAATTCCCTCCCGGCTTTTCACGATATATTGCCCTAAGTAATTGTAAAATTTTTAAACATTCTTGGCTAATGTTCAAATTTGCTTTTTAAAATTAGTATTAAAACCACAGATTAGGTATAATTAAAAAATATAATCTTCAAAAAGGTTTTGGTATCTTTGTTTAATTAGACGAAGCTACACCTGCAACACCTAATTATCAGTAATGTAATCAATTTTCAGAATAAGCTGCATAATAAATGATACTGTAGCTAAAATGACATTCTGCCGTAGGGTAGCAGCATATGGAATCATAATATGGGGCTCTTCTTTGGATCTTCCAGGATTTTCCTGCAACGGAAGAAAACTGTCAGAGCCATAGTTGGAGTATAACTTACAACGTACAAGCTGCAAACCGCTGTACAAAGAGTTGAATGTTTACAACTCCTTTATGTTACATTATTACCTGTTTGCACCACATCCGCAAGCAAAGTTACATATAATACACTAAACATAGTAACAACCGCAATCTTACGAGACATTAACACGAGGAAAATAATTCCCTTTAGGCAACGCCTGTACAAAATGCAAAATAGTGTGCAGAATACAAAATAATGGAGAATACAAATATACAATAAGTTGCCCGATGAGATAAAAACCACAAGTAGAAGAAGTTTCAAAAAATTTTAGTAATTCTTATTCAAGAGTTTATTCTTTTGAGAAATTTATTGCTTTGAATTTTTAACTCTGTCATTTGCATAATTTTGATCTTTGTGTTTGTGTCGTAGTATTTTATTTTCGACAATTCTAGACGTGACTTGCTTTACTCGAAAAATTAAATCCTGACAGCAAAACAAAATGAGACTTCCTATAAACATTTTTTGTTACTTCAATCTCTACTTTATGTAGATCAAAAAATCTATTTTATCTACAGAAATGAATAAATGTGATGGAAAATTTGTCAGACATAACAGGATGTAACCTGCAATCAAACCTAGCAGGTTGAATGTTTGCAGTTCAACTAATTTAATTATTTAATCTGACTGTACCACGCAGTCAGGAAAGGAAATTACTTGCAAAATTGCAATTTAGTAACGCAAAAGAAATAAAATTATAGTTGGGAACTGAAATTAATTTGTTAAATTTTCTTCACAGAGCCGGAACGACGAAACTAAAATCTTTTAACGGAAATTAAAAAAGGACTTAAAACTACCGGATAGAACATGTATACAATTTTATTATTTCCGTGTTTAAAATTTTCTTAGAAACCTCAATTTTCAGTGACTAACTTCTCAATAAAATTAAAATATTTTAGATAACATAAAATTTATTGCTTCTTGGGAACTGTTTTGCCATCATATCTTCTTCGAAAGTCATCCTAACATCAG